>CM060906.1:552264198-553514198 GCA_030737815.1 Allium fistulosum
GAACAGCGAACACACCGAAAACAGCGAACACGCAAAGGCAGCCCGACACAACGAAGAAAGCAGAGAGACGAACAAAGAAGCAACAAACAAGAGCACAGAGCAACAATCACGAGCAGTCCCAATGAACACTAACCGCTTGATCACCTGGCTCGAATGGAAAACTTTGAGGATACACGCGAATTGCATAACAAGAAGCACGTATTACATCAATAAGGAGCTCGGTTGGACGTTTAAATTTTCCAGAGAACAATCTATCATTTCTTTCATTCCAGATGAAATTTATAAATTTCCTAATTAGAGTATGATAAACATGAGCTTTGAGGTCATTGTGCAATGTGTTGAAAAACAGCCTATGTCATTCAAGCTTACTAATCATACAACTGCCAAAAAGACTGGAAGCTATGAGCAAATCGTTCCAGATATTTGAGATGAAAGAACAATCGAAGAATAGATGAGTATTGGTCTCTTCACCAGAGTCACAAAAAATGCAAATCGAAGAATTGAGAAAACCCATATGGCAGTGATTTTTAGTCAGTATTGCATTATGTATTACACGCTAGAGCATGAAGTTATCATTGTGCCGTTGCTTTTTGTTCCAAATCCTGGAATACCAAGGAAAAAGCACCCCAATATTTGTTAAACTTTCAAAAACAAGTCCAATGGAGTGTTTTTCCTTCTTAGGCCCCCATGACAGGCCAACCTCTTCATTCATAACAAACTTGGTGGACATCAGCTTGTTCCATAAGAAGTTTATCAGAGGCCACACCATCATCAATATAACCACCCAGTTTGCTCCTGGAAGGAATACCAGTTTTCTCCTGTTGTTGATATGTAAATATGCTGCTAAGAATAATGCCAGGTCCAGACCACGGACTATGCTAAAAGCGAACATTATAGTTATTGCATATTTTCATGGTAATAAGGTAAAATGCAAATGCTCCTGCATCTGATTATAGAATTCCATAACCAGCTGGAATTAAAAGGCTTACTCATCGTCCAAAAATCTTTAGCACCAATTAAATTCTTCCATGTTCAAGACTTCCAGAGGCTAGTGTTGGGTGAAAAGAGAGTGTCTATATGCTTGGAGGTAGCAGCAATGTTCCATTGGACAAGGCACTTGATGGCTATCCCACCTTCAGAAAGGGGTTTTTTGAGTTTACGGTAAGCAATCGGGATGGGTTTAGTAGAAAAAGGACTTCCATGCCATATGAAATGATAGCAGGCTCTTCTATCATGCGAAGAAGCATTCTAGGAAGAACGAATATTATGGAGTAATATACTTGCGTAGAAAAAGTGATGGAGTTAATGATAGTAATCCTACCAGCAGCAATAAGGATCTATTGTGCCATTGACAAAGTTTCTTAGTAATATTTTCAAAAAGAGCTTGATAATGAATTTTAGAAATTCTAGTTGCAGTTAATGGAATACCAAGATAAGGGGTCCCTTGGTTCATACGCATCAAACCGTGGGCGGAGGCATACAGACTACAGAGTCTACTGATCTTCATTCTTGCCAGCTATCATAATCGTAGATTTGTTGTAGTTAACATTAAGACCAGTTGCATGGTGGAAGGAGGTAAGGGCAGCTTCAATATTGGTTAAAGATTTAGTGGTGGGTTTAGTGAACACAAGAAGATCGTCAGCAAAGCATAGACTGATAATCATAGGATCACAACATTTAGGGTGTAACTCAATTAGGCCATTCTTGAAGTGTTCTATCAATGTTAGGTTGAGAGCCTCCATAGTGATAACGAAGAGGTGGGAACTAATAGGGTCACCCTATCTCAACCCTTGTTTTCCTTTGAAAAAACCATGAGCCTACCTATTAACGTTAACCGAGAATGAAGTGGTGGAAATGCATGTGTAAATGTACTGAATGAATTTGTCTAGAAATTTCATGAGCCTAAGAATGCATATAATAGCCTCCTATCTAGTAGTATCAAAAGCTTTCCTAATGTCATACTTGATAAAACATCGCTGACTGATGTTCTTCCTGTTTTACCCAATATAATTTCATGAGACAAATGGATATTATCAACAATGCTACGTCCCTCAATGTAAGCAGATTGATTCATGGAGATTAATGAAGGCAGTACAGTTTTGATCCTAGAAGCAAGCATTTTGGATATACATTTGTAGATTGTGGTGCAGTAACTTATAGGCCTATGATCAGAAATGAGACTAGGAGCATTAACCTTGGTAATAGACTAACAACGGCCGTGTTGATCACAGAAAGCATTCTGTTAGTTCTAAAGAAGTTTTTGATGGCTTTGATAAAGTCATTTGCACAATGTCCCAAGCAGAAATGAAGAAGTGAGAATTGAGTCCATCCGCTCACCCAAAGGACTTAGTATCAATAGAGAATAAAGCAAGTTTAATCTCATCAGTAGAGAACTCATTGTTGATGAGACAAGCTTTCTCATCAGATATTTTGCTGAAAGGTTAAGGACTGTAAATGGTTGGTATCTATGTCGTCTTCATTACTTTTGCCAAATATGCTTTTGTAATAATCCACAAAAGCTCCTCCAATATTGTTTTGTTCTATGTGAGTGTTACCTAAAACATCAAGAATGGAGCGAATGGTTGAAGAGGTATGCTTGGATTTGAGATACTGGTGATGATAGGCCGAGTTCTTATCACCGAGAGTGTCCGATTTGTCCCTGGTCTTTTGCTGAAGCATCAAAGCCTCATCCTTGAGAGCGGTCATTAGTTCTAAAGTATGTAAATGTTCTTGGATAGATATATCATTGTTTAGGGGATCATTGAATAATTGGGTCTGAATGTCAGAAAGTTTTTGTTTAGTTAAATTTGATTTTTTATTTCCTTTTCCAAATACATCGCTACTCCACGCCCTTAAAGCTGATTTGGCGATTTTGAGTTTTTGATGAAGGATTGACATAGGATTTCCAAAGACATGGGAAGACCATGCATTGGAAACAACATGAATAAAGTCAGGGTGTTGAGCCCAAATATTGAGATATTTAAAGCTGGAAGGAAGAGAAGGAGTAGGAGTACCAAATTTAATGACAAGGGGAGAGTGATCAGATATATTGGGAAGAAGCGAAGTGGTTAGAAGATTAGGCCATGTATTTAGAGCAGAATCATCGAAGAAGGCACGATCAATTTTTTCACAAGAGGTTTACCACCCAGCCTATCAGAACAAGATAACATACAATTCCAGTTACCAAGAATGATCCGAATATTAGTTTTAAGTTTATGAATATCATAGAGAAAGGTGTTGCGAGGAACGAGAGAGTTGTGAGCGTAAACAAAAGAGCAATTGAAGGTAGATTTATCAGGCAAGTATGTGATGGAGTAATGGCAGATTTGATAAGAGGAATGAAGATCAGTTAGATTGAAAGTTTGAGGATTGTATGTTACCATGATTCTACCAAAAGCGGCATGGTGTAAATTGTGATTAACATGCCAGTCAGGCTTGATGTTAAACGCAACACACATAATGTTATTGAAATTCAGCTTGTTTTCAAGAATGGCAACTAAGTGAAGCTTGTTACTATCAATGAATTCACGAATTTCAAGTTGTTTAGCAATGTCATTTGCTCACCTAATGTTCCAACATCCTATATTTTCAATCATTGATTAGAGAATTGTTAAAGGAGGAGGAGGAGGGATCTTGAGTGATGGAGTTGTTCTGTTGACTGTCAGAAGCAACCGAGAACGGAGGTTTAGATGAAGGTTGAATTTCATCAACTGAGAACATAGCTAGACATCTTTCTCTTTCTAGCTGTTTAGCCTTACTTCGGGTCAGAGCAGTGCAAGGTGGATTGGTTTTGGTAGGCCTGAACGATGAAGAATTAGAGTTGGTGGAAAGAGAGGTGGGAACATCAATATTAATAGATGTGTCATGGTTGGCAAGTAATTCAAAGGGATTGGATAGCGATAATGGTACGAGAGAAGAGGAGTTGTTAACAATGTCAGGCAGAGCCGGCCCTAAGATTGGGTTGCCCTAGCCCAAAATTATTTTGGTTGCCCCTAAATGAAAATTTTATTTTTTTATTAATTTTATTTGTTTAAAATTAAGCATGCCGTCAAATAAAAAAAAATACAACATACAATGCAACAATTTTCCATACAAAAACCACTAAAACAAGTGGAGTTATATAAAGTTAAATTAACTTTTCATACAAAAACCACTACATAAAGCGGAGAAATACGAAGTTCCATACAAAATATAAAACTTGTTCAAAGAAATATACTTCGCCTTGCATTTTTTGTAGCGAATTCTTCAAAGACCAAACCTACGTCTTAGGCTCGTGTTTTCTAGTCCTATAATCTAAAACTTAAATTGTTTAAAACAGTCTTTTAAAGATGTAAGAGCTTGATCTATAATGTGAATGAAGTATATGACTATAAAATTCTCTTTTGGTGATTGGTCTTCTTCGTCATTAATTTCAAGATCCACATCAAAATGCGTCTTCCTACGAGAAACTCTTTTCACCTCAAACATTGGTTCGATATCAACATCGATTGCAAATTCTTTGCCACATGAAACTATATTTCAAATTAAAATTAAAATTATTTAATATAGTATACAAGAGTTTGTCAGTTAACGAATCGAATAAAACATTAGCAATAAATTCACTGTTTAAGCCACTAATTTAAAATTAATGAAAAAAGTCAATTGCTTCAGCAATATTGTATTTCAGTAATATTGGGATTCACTAAATTGGATTTCAACAATATTGGGTTTCAGCAATACGAAAATAGTCAGTGCAATTGCAATCTTGTGTCAAAGACTTAAACCCATATACAGATTACAATAGCTTCAGCAAATCAATATTGGGTTTCACTAAATAAAAGAAAATCAAAATCACCTAACTTGACAAGAAGAGGTAAGAGCAATAGCTTTTAGCAATATTGTATTCTAGTCTCTGGACAACAACAGGTAGGCGGAGGCAGCAACAGGCAGGCGGAGGTGGTAGTAGGCAGGCGAAGGCAGACGACAGCAGCAAGCTTGCAGTAATGAAGTGGACTGTGGACGGAAGCCCTAGGTTATAAGCTGGTGAATCGCTTAACGTGATTTTAGATTTTAAAATTTTCTTGGTGGGCTTGGTCAGGAAAAAAAAAATTGTTGCCCACCCCTAGGTGGGTTGCCCCAGCCCAGGGGCTTGGTGGGCTTGCCCTTGGGCCGGCCATGATGTCAGGTGATAGGTTGATGGGAGTGAGAGAGGAAGTGGTGGTCAAATGGTTCAGGATGTCAACAGGATCATGTGCATGAGAGTGGTGCACCACGCTGTGCATAAGATCATGTACAAAAGGAGTAACATGCTGTAGGGGTAGTAGTATTTAGTTCTCTGGTTTGATGTTCATCAGTAGTAGCATTGTCAATTCCATTGTCATTTCAAGCATCTAAGGTCATATTAACAACACCATCCTTGACTACCTCGTTGATATCATTGGCATTAACAATAGTTGCATCAAATACCACCTCAACAACATCATCAACAATTTCAGCAGTGACTTGATTGCCATCTTTACCACCCACATAAGCATCAGCAATATTAGTGTCGAATATGCTAGTATATGATTTTTGTTTGATAGTAATAAACATATATATATATATATTCATTTAAATGTATTTGTTAATGTACTATTTTATTTTTCACATAATTAAATAAATATTTGCTGAATAAAATAAATAACATAGAATTTAAATTCAAACGGATATTTTATTCAAACAAATATTTATTACAATTTTGAATAGTACAAATTTGAGCTCTCACTATATATATACAAATTTCAATTACATTACAATTTCAATCACATCACATTTTTTTCACTATACATACATTTGCACCTCACTACATTTCACTCATTCACTCGTATTTGATCTTCAACTGTATTCCAGATTGAATCCAGCATCTGAGTTATCTGCAAAATACACACTGACGCAGTAAAATTGAAAAGGAAATATTTGTGCAGTATAAAATAAAATGTGTATTTTGAAAATGTTATTTGCCTCAGTTATTTGGGTTGTTCGTCATCATATTCATTTTTGAATTCATCATACACGAACAACCTGTAACATGCACAGTGTATCACTGTACATGCCACAAGGCCGTGCACACCGATATACACTTGACAAATCTGCAGGGACAGGTGAGCACAACGTCAAACCCAATCAAAAGCCGGGTTCAACTCAAGTGCAATAAAAATAAAGTCACAACATGAGCACAAGGTCAAACCCGAGCTTTATGCTGGATTCAACACAGGTGCAAGTTCAATAAAATGGTCAAGAGAAACAAGACCGGACCCAAATCAACATGAAGTACATGAAACAGTAAACTACATATATGTAGTGTGACCAAATCAACTTAAATGTCAAAGATCAATGAAGATTCAGACATGAACATAGCTATACAAGTGTAGACATCAAGTTCAAAGCATATGCACATCTTTAAAGCTTCAGAATGCATGAACTAGGCCAAAATGCACATGAACACATGTCAACGGTCAATGGTGAAGCCTCAACAGTCAAAGTGTACACATGAACCAGAATAGTTCAATTCAAGGCCAAAACAACTAGAGTCAATATCAAACCAAAACTGCAACCATACATGATTGTCCAAGCTAGGTAGATAAGTGAAAAATGCACGACACACACACACACACACATATGTATGTATGTATGTATGTATGTATGTATGTATGTATGTATGTATGTATATAAATGGTGCTCAAAAAATTACAAACTACACATGAAACCAATAATCATAAGTTCGACAAAACATATGCATAGGTGAAAACATGAAGACTACGACTCCAAAGCTAACATACACATATACATGGAGTATCATCAACTAGACCAAAGGCTACGACTTCAAGCATGCGAATACAAGTGCAACCATAAGTGCACAAGAACATAAATGTAATACTTTTGCATGAACATCAACATAGATAGCAGGCTCAACAACAAAGTGTACAGGAAAACCAAACTACAACAGATAAATGCCCGACATCAAATGAACACACATATATGCATATATATGCAGTGCACGGTGCAGACTCCATGAACACAACCAGTTAATCATCAAGAAAACAAATACCAGACCTAGCTCAATGAACCAACCAAGTGCACATGTTCAACTAAGTGGCTCAACTCAAAATAAAACAAAAGTACAGTTACAACATCATATATACACATGTGCTCGAGACAACCAGGCTATATGCAAGCAAGGACTACACGCACTAATACATGTCTAGACACAACACAATACAACACAGCAGTATGGAAGTGAGGCTACAAACCAGATTCAAGTGAAACAGAGTGACAAATATATGAAGTCAACATGTATGCAACAGTGAAACAAAGTGGACAGTGCTATCAACCAAGTGCATAGGCACACACATATATACATACATGTATGTATGTATATACATGAACAAAACTGAAGTGCACTATACCAACAAGCACTCGGATTAACAGGGAAGAGCTCTAAAATTGGAACAAAGTCAAGTAGCAGCTTCAAACAAAGTAAATGAAACAAAACCGTGATGACCAAGATAAGAACAAGTTCAAATTATCACAAATCAAGCCGCAGTTCAATCAACACAGCAAGATGCCTTGAGTGTCAAAGTGATAACAGAAATTGAACAAGTTGAAGTAAAATTCTCATCTGAAATATCATCACATAATCAAATGGCCGAATTCATCTTGAAGAATACGATGAACAAGTCAGAGTCTAAAAATTCACAAAGTCAATTTGCAGTTATAAAAATAAAAAACAGTAGCAAGTTCAACCAAATCAAGTCAAAGACAACATGAATACATATGCAGTTCAATATCAAGTCAGAGACGTGGTGACCAAGTCAAGAAATCGAACAAGCCAAAATCGAAGCCGTGATAATCAAGCAAAGAATTATATGAATTGAACAAGTCGGAGAAATCTCAAGCATTCAAGCAAAATCAAATGACCGAGCAAAATTATCGACGAATTCAAATGAATTTATACGAACGATAATTAAGGGAATCGAACCCTATAAAACCCAAAGTCATCATTGGCCTAAAATCAATCGAGTTCAAGGAAATTAACCAGTAAAGCAAAGAACATAAAATCACATACCAATTCATACTGAATTCGTCGAATTGAAACGATCGTGTGCAAATTGAAGTAAGTCGATTGCCGAAGCAAATCAATGCAATAGCCATTGTAATCGACCAACAATCTGTCGGCGACTTCAACAAATTTCCAAAGCCCTAATTTTCTCAGAGAGGAACGAACGAGCAAAACAAGTGAAGCAGCCATTTTCTTTTGCAAAAGGAAAAGAATACAGGCCGATATAATACAAAAGGAAAAGGGAATTCACTTCTATTTTATTTTGGGCCGGCAATTATTTTGGGCTTTAGTTTATTTAAATTAGGGTTTATTGTTTTTAATTTGTATTTCTCTTTTAAAAGTTTGTAAATTCTAGTCATGTGACTAGGGGATGAACTACGGTGGTATAGTTCGAGAATTTGCAACTCAGTGGCTGAGTTGCGGTAGGGTTTTGAGCATAGAGTTAGGTTAGTCGATAGCGAGTGTCGCGAGTTTACATGTGTAAGCGTTTTACTACTTAATTTCTAGTAGAAACCTTAGGGGCAGCACGTAGGCAGGGTTTTGTCGAAGCTGGGTAAATCTGTGTTGTTCTGTTTCTATCTTTTATATTCTTCTATTATTTGTGCCGCTATTATTCTGCTATTATCAGTGCTGTGATTATTATATATACTTTCGCAATAATTTTTATAATTAATAGTATCACCCTATTCACCCCCTCCCCTCTAGGGTGAAATCGATCCTACAATTATTAGTGGTATTCATATCAGAAGACAAAAGGTTTGATGTAGTAGAATTAGGCGATGGACTAAGAACACCAGCATTGGGATTCACAACCACAGTAGCACAAGCAGCATTATCACCCATGGTAAACGAACCATTGTTGTTTTTGACTATTTTCCTTTTAAATCTCCTAACGGTATTCCATTGCTATTTGTGTTTAACTTTTTTATCATCTATAGTAAATTTAACTTTTCCTATTTCCTTTTCTTTATTTCCACCCATAGGAATGGCCTGATATTTCCTGATAGTGGTATGTGGTACCTTAGCACAACGAAGAACAGTGTGCCCGAATACTTTGCAATGAGAACAAATGTCTGGTCTCCAATTGTAACTGACATTGACATGAGAAATTTTTCCCTAAGCAAGTTGAATCGAGATTTGATCAGGCAATAATCTAGTTGGTTCAATTTCAACCAACACCTTTGCATATTCAAATCTGTTCAAACGCTTAGTCGATTCATCGAAGCATATAACCTTGCCAATATGGTTGGCTAGCCAATCGATACCATACAAGAACCAAGTTGCTAGCAGAATTTTGCTGAAATGAATCCATAAAGGTATAGACTTGATTTCTTCTTTAACAAGTTAATAGTTGGATGCCATTTCGTGATAATGAACACTTTACCTCTAATTATCACAAGGTCAGCTTCAAGTATTCTTTGTCTTCTTTCCTCATCATCAAGTTTGAAGAAAAACATGTTGCTATCAGATCTAATTTTGATACCTTCTAGGCCATGCCAAATATTCTTTAGATGTTGAACTACCACGGTATAAGAGAGGTTTTTGTCGAGGAAAAAACCAACAAGATTGTTACCCCAAAATTTCATGCCTGTGTATACAACATCAACTGGCAATATAAGGTTACCAACTTCATTGTATTTCAGTGAGAATGATTTTCGGCTATACGAACTAGCGTTCTTGGGAAGTTTCTTGAATAAAGAGCTCCAGATGGAGTTGGAGGAAGAAGCAGATGTGGAAGAGAGAGACAGGATGAACGGAGGGAGTAGAGGAAGAGGAAGAAGAGACGGGTTGTATGGAGGGATAGACGGAGGCAGTGGAGCAGCGGAGAGGGAAGAAGGATCAGGCGGAAGAGGTGGTAGCAGAATGCAAGGAATGGAGATGTTAAACAGGATGATGGGATTGGGCGGGATAAAGGGGAGGGCGGGAGAGGAGAACATTGAAAAAGAAAAAAAGAAAAGAAAAAAAAACGAAAAAGAAAAGGAAAAACGTTCAAAATTCTAGGTCGTTACAGTTTATTAAGGCTATGAATAAATTTAAATTATTTTAAATTTGTGTTTATAAAATATATAAATAAATTATTTTATTTTAAATTAAAATCAATATTTATAAGGGTTAACAAAATTTAAAATTACCTGAATTATATTCATAAAGGTTATAAATAAATAAATTTAAAACTATTTAAATCTGGATTTATGAAAGTTATAAATAAATAAATTTGAAATTATTCTAAACTTAATATTATAAAAGTTATAAACAAAAAATTCAAAATTATTTTAAATTATTTTACGAGTTTTGAATGTTGTATTTCATAAACTGTCGTGATAAAATTGTAAAATTAATTACTCATTAACTAATATAAATGTTATAATTTGTTAAATGTTACAAAAATGTTGAAATATTAATTAGTCATTAATTAGTAATTATATATAATAAAATTATTTATACTATAGTTTAATTTTTTTACAATAAAGTTATAATTTTAACTAATTGTTAATTAATAGGGTTAAAGGTATGCGCTAGGGGTAGTTATGTAATTTGGTTATATAACTTAACTCTTATAGCGAATCTTGTTCAAAATAAATTTAGCTATTGGTTTTATTTTATATTGTATATATTATTATATAAGAATTAAATAACGTTGTAAATATATTAAATATATGTAAGTAGAAAATTATTAGGAATGTACTTTATCGACTGTAGTTTTGGAAGTGTTCGTAAGCACAATTGTTGAAACATATAAAGTAAGTACTTATCCTTAAATGTATCTCATCAAGATGTATTGAGAAGAGATTTCGATAAATCCATCAAAACTAGTACATAACACTCTCCATGATGAACAATGAATTGCTAATTACCATGGGGGCACTGAGGGATTACATACATCCAGAATCCAGATGTTTGGAACAATTACAGAATGACTCGCTGTGGGTCCTTTATAAGTTAAAAGTCAAAGAGAATATCTCATATGATGATGCACAGTAGTCTTTTGACTCGAGGATACTGGAAATCTTAAGTATCTAAACTATAATTTGTTTGTGGTCAATTACACAGCAACGGCGTTCACATTAAGGCCATAGTTGGATATAGGTTGAACCATTTGAAGTGAAACACTATTCAAGATAGGAGCTATCTCCTTCGAATAGAAGGTTGGTATCACCATAACAGGTAGTCAACTTAAAATCAAAGTCTTCATGTAACAACCCTGTATTTTTCAAATATTTTTAAATTGATTTTTTTCAGATTCAAAAGCTTTATTTATGAAAAAGAATAAATTTTGTTATTTTAAGTATAAACTTTGATTTTTATGTGGATTAGAATTCCAAATATGACTAAATTTAATATTTCCAGAAAATGTGAATTTTGGTCAAATAGTCAAACTTTGACTTTTAAATTTTTAAATATTTGAAATTATAAATTTTATCTTTTATTATGACAATAGATTTAATAACTTGAATACTGCTTTTCGTTTCGTTGGAAACAGAGTTAAAATGTAAAAGTTATGTACATTTCAATTTTTAGTATAATTTGTTTTATTGTACAATTTTGCCTATTTTAAATTTTATAAATCATATTTTCTTTCTTATATTTTATTTAATATGTGTCAATATGTTAATTTATGTATATTTTCATCTCTAAATATTTCAAAAATAATAATAGAATTTTTCCAAAATTTACTATGATGATTTCCTATTTTTAAAGGCTGTTTTCCTATTTTCTGCTATTTTCTTCATTAAAAATTATATGTAAATTTAATTTTAAATATTTATTTTGTGAATATATTTTTATTTTATGTTATTATTTATGTTTAAAAATATATTACAAGCTCATATGAATTTTTCTAAAATTTATTCTATTCAATTTCAAATTTCTAGACTATTTTACTATTTTAGCTATTTTCTTAATTTAACTTTATATTATTGATAAATATTTATATAAATTATTATATTTTGTTCAAATTTAGCAATTTTACCTGGGATAATTATATTTTTCCAGAAATATAAAGTTATAAAAAAATAAAATAAAGAAATTTGAAAGGCCTTAAACTTTCTATCTTCCTATGGGCTTTTATAGTCCACCTTTTTACTTTTAACCTAACCTTTCACCAATTAACCCTAACTATTCCTCATTCTTTTTTTTTCAGCTGACTTCCTCCTGTTATTCACGAATTTTCAAAGCTCTAAAACCCTAAAAAAAATCATGGCCTCCATCTTGCAAAAAAAATTAGGTAAATTCTTCTCCTTTCTCTTGTTTTCTATATTTTCTTAATAGAAATTGCTCTTGTTCTCAACTAAAGTGATTGGCTCCTCTTCAACCAGACCTTAGGCCGACCTCCACCACTCCATAGCCTGATCATCAACCACCCTAGATCACCACCATGGCAGGCCGAGCAACCCCAAGGCAAGCACCACCACAAAAATCCACAAATCCATCACCTATGCACTCAAGCTGACCTAGTTTTGGTACCATCACCTTCCACCACCCATGGCCGCCACCAACACCACCTCCACCACCTCCAGCACCACCTGGACCCTCTGCCACGTCATCACCTTGGACCCCACTCCTCTGGCCTTGCCCCATGAGCCTTGGCCGAGCCTTGAATTGCCTTGAATCCATGTTAAAGTGACATTGTTTTGCCTTGTTGTGTTGTTTCATGCATACTCACCTTTTGCTATCCCCTAAACATGTTTGGCCGACCCTTAGGCAACCAAAACCTGATCCAAATCTTGCCTTAGACCTGTAGTACACCATATGGCTGAACCTAAAGGTTGTTGGAAGCAAGTGCAAAGCAATTCTACTTTGATTCGTGTAGTTGATTCTATATTATTCTATCGTATTGTGCATTTGAAAACTTATATTGTTTGTATTGTTTTGTCTTATGTATTCGAGGAAGTTAACCTTGTCTCTCCCACACTCATCATCATCATGGCTGAGAAAATGAACCCCTTGTTCGAGCTTTTGAATGGTTAAAGCACAGTCAAGTAATCTATTCCGTTGTTGCTTCTTATCTTCATTGTTTCAACATTGTTTGCGTTGAATAGTTATGTGTATATTGTCTTGTTTGGTTATTGTTTACAAGATAAATATCAAGGCTCTCCATTCATTCAAATCAAAAGTCATGCTATATCGTGCTTGTTGTGCTTTCTGGAATCTATTCTGTGTGTTTTGATCGCTAATCTCCAGCTTTAACAGGTGAGTAAATCTCACCAGACTAATATGTACTTATATAATTGATAAACTGACATCACTTGAATCTGTAAATTTATATCATCCTGTTATAACTGTTATATTATTATTATATGATGTTCATCCCTATTTATACACATGTTATATCATCTGTTACTGTTATATATTGTATACTGTTTATTTATATCTGTTTATCACACTGCAAGTTCCCTGTAGAATAGAATCACTATGGGTTGAAATGATACATACCCGAACGGACTTTAGAATAGGGAAAAATCGTTATAGGCTGAAATGATAGGCCTGAACGGTTTTTATTTAATTTATTTTGACTTGGGATTGCGGGTTTGAAATGATAGAACCCGGATTTTCTTTATAAACTGCGGATTGAAATGATACATATCCGTATCACTTGACCTAGGTCAGAAAACTATATACAGGCCCGTGGTTATTTTATATAGTGTTTTGAATATTTTTAAATATTTTTAAAAATGTAAAATTATGAAAATTTGATTTAAATTGGATTTTTAATGTTTAAATAAAGAAACTTGGATTTTTCTAGAAGTTAAAAATGTAATTTAAATGAATGGTAAAAGTGAAATTTTGAAATATAACTTAAGTTTGGAAATTTGGAATTTTGGTTAAAAATGATATTTAAGTTATATGAATAAAAACGAAAATTTAATTGTATTTGGAAAATGGTAAATATGATAATTTGATTAAATTTGAATTTAAGCGATTTATTAAAGTATTATTGATTTTTCTATGAGTTTAAGTGGTTAAATAAATGAATGTTTAAAAGTGATCTTTTAAAATATAACTTGACTTGGAAATGTGAAATTTGGTTTTAATTAAAGGTTTAAGTTAATTAAATAAAATTGAAACTTTAGTTAAATTTGTGAAATGGTAATTTAAATTTGAAGTGTTAAGTTATTTGTTGAAATGTGAAGAATTGGAAACTTTTACACTTAAATTTATTAAGTAAATTGTTGAAAATTGGATTTAATTATAAGAAATTTATTGTGAAAAAGATATATGTTAAATGATATGTAAATGAACATTTTAAATGTTAAAATATGATTTTTAAAATGTTTATGTGTTTTAAATTGAAGATATTTAGTTGCTGGAAATACACTAAAATCTGGAATTAACTTTTAATAGCATTCAGAAATGCTATAGTTTCTGAACTGAACTAAAATTGTGTAAAAATAGCTATTACAGCATTTCTGAAATGCTGTAGTTGCTGTAATTGAAATTATAGGCTAATATTGAACTCAGGTCTATTATAGCATTCTCTGGAAATGCTATAGTGGTCTGTAGTCTTTGCTGAAATCAAATAAAACCTTTGTTTTGAAATCTGAGTTACCGCAGCACTTCTGAAATGCTGTCTTTTCTGTTTTGAACTATAATTTAACTAAAAACTGAGTTTTAACAGCAGTTTTAAATGCTGATTTTGCTAAATAAAAATGTTTTCAAGTATAACTTATAACAGCTTTTTTCTAAATGCTGCGAAATGCTGAAATTTTAATAATTATGGTTTTTGACTTAGTAAACGAACTCAGAATGGTTTGAAAATTTGGAAATTGAATACTTGATTTGAAAATATAATAATTACACTTTTAAAAGGTTTAAATGAATTATTTTGATTGGAATATAAACTATTTAAAGGTGATTTGAAATGATAGTAAATGAACGATATCTTTGAATTTAAAAGGTATTTAAAGTTGAATATTTGGATTTGAACTGATAGGATATTTTATTATATTAAAATGATTTGAAATGAAGTTTTGTAAGGATATGATATTTTATTATATTAAAATGATTTGAAATGAAGTTTTGTAAGGATATGATATTTTATTATATTAAAATGATTTGAAATGAAGATTTGGAAAGATTGATATTTGATATATTAAAATGATTTGAAATGAAGTTTTGGAAAGATATGATATTTTGATATATTGAAATGATTTGAAATGAAGTTTTGAAATGATATGATATTTTAAATATATGGAAATGGTTTGGAATTGATTTAATCTTTATTTTGATAAATATATGGTTTTGAAATGATATTTTAATTTGAAGTAAAGTATTGTTTTAAAAGTTATAACCAAGGGTTATAATAACGATTGGTTGTTAAAGAGACCGGGATCGGATATGGACATACTCTCTGTCGATACCAAAAACCACTTTGACAACTGTGTACGCGGTGGAGTTTCCAGAATGAAGTAGGATGGTGGCGACGATCCTAAGGTATATACGTGGACCCAACTCCCGTGAGTTGGCATAAGGTGGCTAAAACAGGAGCGATTGACGGACCAAGGAGGTAGCACCTCTTATCGGACACACTTCTTCGATACCATTCTATTACTTGTGATTGATTTGGTGGCCACCCTTGATTTGGGAGTGTTGTTCGAGGTGGGCGGTAGTGGCTGCTATGCATCACCACTAGTCCGGATGCGTAATTGGTATATCTACCCTGGCATTGCCTAGTTGTGCCGTGTCACCTACCATACCGAGCTTTACTACGATTTGTGATTTCTCCCATAGCCTGTGGAGTATCGAGGGTAGCCCCATTTTAGGAGTATGCTAATACTGGATAGACTACTGGGACTATTGCATGTTAAGGGGAATATTGGGTCACTCCTTAACGCTATTTAAAAGTACGTTTATTTTATGATTAGACATTATTATAATATCGAATATTACTACATAGTAGATAGTTTAACGGATCCTTAAAGAATGGGCGATCCCAAGCATTCTTTAAGTTACTTGTACCTTTATTACAGTTTACTTGAGTTGGTTTACAGTATATAAGTATGTATGTCCTGACTCGAGTGTTTGTATTTTTTATTTACGCTCGGGTCAGCCTGAGTTATTCACAGATTTGGATTTCCACTCTCTTGGAGATTTGAATCGCTGGATATTATCTGCTTGTCCTGTCCTATCTATTTCAATTCCGTTGTTCTACTCAGCTTGTACTTGGTTATAATATTGAGACTTTTGTTGTATTTTATTTCTTCTGTTATATCTTATGTAACTCTGATATATTTATATAGTAGCTTCATGAACTACTATTTCTTTTACTTCCGCTGCATTATTTTACTCTGTGTCTGTGATCTGTGATTTTATTTATTTACTATATATTCTGAGATTTGCCAAATTTTATTTACAACGCGGTATTTTGAGCAATTCAATTCCGGCATGAGTGTCTACCTATACACTTATAATGGATGCGAATGGTTGAAAATACCGGGTTGTTACAGTTGGTATCAGAGCTTTGGCTTTGAGGCAAAACTTAGAATGTATGGTAAATTTATTTACAGAATCACTTTCATTCGAGTTTGAATCTCTTCCTTTTGATCCGATTTCCTTTGAATTTTGGACGTTCCCTGCGGTTCAAAAATTCATTCGTGTCCCTCACTATTCATCTTCTTTTGATTCTGGAGTATCTCATAACTCCACTTCGAATGATCTTTGTAGTGAATTGGCGGTCTCGCCAATATTCTAATTTTCTTGTAAAAGGGTGAAAATCCTTTACAATCAGCATCGATTCACTAGAGATTTATATTTATCCTTGGTTTAGATGTTAATATCTTTTATTATTCCAAACTTTATCTCTTGAGATCGAACGTAGATTTATCCCAGAAAAATCCACATCGATCTTATTCTTTAAGTCGCGGTTGACCCGGTTAAGGTTGTCCGCGATTTATTTAAGCTTGTCCATCTCCCTACTCTGTTATTTAATCATCTTGTCTTCTGTTCCAATCTATCTTCCAAACATTTTGAACTGTACTTGTAAATTAATGTTTTGTTTTATATATTGTGTTGTTTGGGTTGTTGATGTTGATTTGGGTTTCCGATCGATTTGTCTGATCGACGCTATCGATAGGATTTCTAAAACACTTTGACAGAACAAACTGACACAATATTATTTTAAAATTTGGTTAATAAAATAAATTTTGATATATAAGAAAATTTTATGGAACTTAATAAATTGATTTAAATTGATTATTTGAAATGATAATACTTGATTTATCATTTATTGTTCTATAAATGAATTTATAAATAGTTGTTTATAAATTTATTTGGGAACTAAAATGAATTTAAAACAAGAAATTTAAGAATTTAATTTCCGATGGATTTCAAACCTTGTGTTTAAAGTTTTAAAAGGATATATTATTTAAAGTATTTCCAAGTAGAAATTTGTTTCTAAAGGATTTTTAAGTTTAAAAATTTAGTGCTCTTCTCTTTGTCGCTGGAAAATAATTTCGGTTATGACTGCAGCATCATCGACGTTCATTTTCGAGTTTCGAAGTGAAGAGACTGTTCTATAGTCTTGCTACAGCTTTATTTTGGGGAATTTAATTAATTTGAATTTCTAAAATATGACTAGAT
Organism: Allium fistulosum; assembly: GCA_030737815.1. Lineage (NCBI taxonomy): Eukaryota > Viridiplantae > Streptophyta > Magnoliopsida > Asparagales > Amaryllidaceae > Allium > Allium fistulosum. The sequence goes on from CM060906.1 coordinate 552,281,852, forward strand.
TTATAATATATATATAGATATATGATTTAAATTTGATTTAACATATTATATATATATAATTACTTATCTCCAAATGGTTTGAAGATGTTCGAAGATTCAAATTCTTAAATTTTATCTTGAAGAATAATTTCAGTTATAAGAAGAAAAAAATCAAAAATTTGGATAAATGATTCAAAATTGAGATAATTGAATTGGAAAGTTTTATTTGTATAACACTCAATTTTATTCCAATATAACTTACCTAAATTACACAGAAGTTGAATATGAAATTGGATAATATACAATATAGAAAGGATTTTATAAATAAAATTTGAGTGGTTATGATAAATGTTATACACTTAAATTTTAGTTATAAAAGATTAATAGAGGTAAATAGTGAAAAAGGAATTTAAAGAGATTTTATTTAAATAACTTAATAATCAAATTTGATTTAATATGGAACCTTAAGTCTAACCTAGGAATTTTAATAAAAGTTATTTCCTGAAATGAATATGTTGTATAATAAATAATGTATCTTTGAATAGATAAAATAAAATACATTTGAATTGGACTTTTGGTAATAAAGTTTATTTAACTTGAATTCATAGTTTAATTGATGTCTAAATGAATAAATGTGTAAAGAAATTTGATTGTTATATTTTCTATGATAAATATTTTATTTATGAAATTGATATGTCTTGAAAAATGAATAATTTTGATTTAAATAGTTAAAATGTATTTTAACATCACTAAAACTTGATAATTGAGAATTTGGTTTTCAAATGGAAATTTTAAGTGTAACTTATCAAAGGAATATCTATTTATGAAATGGGTATTTTAAATAAAGTGTTAGGGTATGTGTTAAATTTAGAGCTAAGTAAAATAGTGAGCTTTTGACTTAATAAACGAAGTATAGTTTAATTTGGATATTCCATTCATAAAAGTTTGTTTTAATAAGTCATAAGTTAAATGATATCCAAATAAATATTTCTAGAATTAAACTGATTTGAAATATTAATATATCTACTTAGCATTTTATAAGTGCTGCTATTTTGAAAAGACAATGTTTTGGAAATTTTTATAATTGAATGAACTTAGAAATGTTACAACTTTAAAATGAATATTATTTTACCTTGAATTAAAATGGTTTAAATGAAGATTTTTCTTTTTTAAAGGGTGTTATGATTTTCTAAGTATTATGTTTTTTTTTAAGAATAACATGTCCAAAGTGTTATGATTTTAGTAGTGTGATTTCCAAATGATAAACATCCCTAAATTGTTATGATTTCAAAGCATTATGGTTTCAAGTTTATTATCTTATTTTGTTTTCCAAACTATCTTTTGGTTGTCCTTATTTCTCTTATCTTGTTACAGAATGGGAAGGCTATTGCTTATACCAGTCTGTTTAGAAATATTTCTGTAATCTTTGATAATCTTGGATACTCATTTTTGATTCTGAACACTATTTTTCCATTCATAGACCGTCGGTCAAGTGAAAGGGGTGATTCAGACTCTAGAGGATCTTTTTCGTGTGTATGTTCTTGATTTGGTCACCTCCATCTTGTTAAACTTACCTATAACAATAGTTATCAGGTGTAATTTAAATCTCCTTATCATCTTATTTTAATATTATTTCACTCTATCTTTTCTATGCTTTTCCGTACCTCATTCCTTTTCGAGGACGAAAAGCTTTGAGTGGGGGAGAGTGTAACAACCCTGTATTTTTCAAATAGTTTTAAATAGATTTTTTTCAGATTCAAAAGCTTTATTTATGAAAAAGAATAAATTTTGTTATTTTAAGTATTAACTTTGATTTTTATGTGGATTAGAATTCCAAATATGACTAAATTTAATATTTCCAGAAAATGTGAATTTTGGTCAAATAGTCAAACTTTGACTTTTAAATTTAAATTTTTAAATATTTGAAATTATAAATTTTATCTTTTATTATGACAATAGATTTAATAACTTGAATACTGCTTTTCGTTTCGTTGGAAACGGAGTTAAAATGTAAAAGTTATTTACATTTCAATTTTTAGTATAATTTGTTTTATTGTGCAATTTTGCCTATTTTAAATTTTATAAATCATATTTTCTTTCTTATATTTTATTTAATATGTGTCAATATGTTAATTTATGTATATTTTCATCTCTAAATATTTCAAAAGTAATAATAGAATTTTTCCAAAATTTACTATGATGATTTCCTATTTTTAAAGGCTGTTTTCCTATTTTCTGCTATTTTCTTCATTAAAAATTATTTGTAAATTTAATTTTAAATATTTATTTTGTGAATATATTTTTATTTTATGTTATTATTTATGTTTAAAAATATATTACAAGCTCATATGAATTTTTCTAAAATTTATTCTATTCAATTTCAAATTTCTAGACTAGTTTACTATTTTAGCTATTTTCTTAATTTAACTTTTTATTATTGATAAATATTTATATAAATTATTATATTTTGTTCAAATTTCGAAATTTTACCTGGGATTATTATCTTTTTCCGGAAATATAAAGTTATAAAAAAATAAAATAAAGAAATTTGAAAGGCCTTAAACTTTCTATCTTCCTATGGGCTTTTATAGTCCACCTTTTTACTTTTAACCTAACCTTTCACCAATTAACCCTAACTATTCCTCATTCTTTTTTTTTCAGCCGACTTCCTCCTTTTATTCACGAATTTTCAAAGCTCCAAAACCCTAAAAAAAATCATGGCCTCCATCTTGCAAAAAAAAGGTAAATTCTTCTCCTTTCTCTTGTTTTCTATATTTTCTTATTAGAAATTGCTCTTGTTCTCAACTAAAGTGATTGGCTCCTCTTCAACCAGACCTTAGGCCAACCTCCACCACTCCATAGCCTGATCATCAACCACCCTAGATCACCACCATGGCAGGCCGAGCAACCCCAAGGCAAGCACCACCACAAAAATCCACAAATCCATCACCTATGCACTCAAGCTGACCTAGTTTTGGTACCATCACCTTCCACCACCCATGGCCGCCACCAACACCACCTCCACCACCTCCAGCACCACCTGGACCCTCTGCCATGTCATCACCTTGGACCCCACTCCTCTGGCCGTGCTCCATGAGCCTTGGCCGAGCCTTGAATTGCCTTGAATCCATGTTAAAGTGACATTGTTTTGCCTTGTTGTGTTGTTTCATGCATACTCACCTTTTGCTATCCTCTAAACATGTTTGGCCGACCCTTAGGCAACCAAAACCTGATCCAAATCTTGCCTTAGACCTGTAGTACACCATATGGCTGAACCTAAAGGTTGTTGGAAGCAAGTGCAAAGCAATTCTACTTTGATTCGTGTAGTTGATTCTATATTTTCTATCGTATTGTGCATTTGAAAACTTATATTGTTTGTATTGTTTTGTCTTATGTATTCGAGGAAGTTAACCTTGTCTCTCCCACACTTTTCATTTTAAAACGATTTTCCAATCACGTGATTAAAGCAGCAAATCAGTAACAATTTCGATAAGGAAATTGTACTTCTCAAAATACCGTAAAAACGGTCACAAAACAGCATTGCGGAATAACCGCTAGAAAATCCAATTTTAAACTTGACGGTTACTGAAGCCAAAGCAGCAGAAATTTTTTTTTTTTTTAAACGTCAAAATCTCATCAAAATAATTTACATCAAAATGTAATATCAGTGAATTTTCATTCATCAAAAATGCCACAAAACACCGTGCTTCAAAATATAGCATTGGTGTAAAAATCTCGTTATAAAAATAACGGCAACAAAATACGTTTCATAACCAAGCATCGGTTCAACGTAAAATAAATGCAATGATGTGCAATTCAAATTTTTGCACGTACTACAGAATGAACAAAGAAATCATTCGAAGGTATCTTCAATGAAGATAATTCAAAACAGCAAAATCTAATCAATAGATGATTAGTACAAAAGAAAGCCAGCGGAAATTTCAACAAAAATCACATATCTGCAATTTCTTCGAATCCTCAATTCGGATTCGAAGTTCTCAAAGAAATAAAATAATTACAGCTATGTAAACAACAAATGAAATTCATATCAATTTCGTATTTTGATTTTTAAATCAAAAAGATTATCAGTTGTACTCAGCGAAGACAGTTTCACTGTTTCCGCTGCGCACTCTGATAAACAGAACACAAATCAATCAAATCATCAGAACACAATTTCACTATTATTTTTAAATAAAGTTATTTAAAAATTTCATCCAAATTTCAAAACTTTAGTTTTGACTCAAGCACAAATAAAACATCGACCAATAGTTGTAACGTATGTTCCTTCCGAGTTAAGTTTTATATTATGTCCATAAACCCCAAGCTCTGATACCAACTGTGACGCCCCACCTCTATGCTCATAATAACAAAGAGTATTAAAGAAAATACTATCTATTTTTACGAAGAATAAGGCTGGATAGGAGCGACCATCCGTAATTGGCCTTACACTAATATTGGTTATCTCGATAGGAACGGTACATACTTTTTATTTTTCTTCTATTATTTATTTACTCCCATCGACACACCCAATACTAGTATAAAACGAACTACGACGGTTCATAATAGTTTAGGACATTAGATATAACAATAACACAGATAATATAAATGCGGAACACAGATAAAAACAAAAGTCTCATATATATATAACTGATGTCAGTTAATACATAGTTGACACAATACATATGATACAACTACAACTGTCGACTCTAGAAGTTATATATACAAGTACATTATCGACTAATATACATGAATACATATCGTTCTATACAATGACACGACTACTACTAAAGGACAATGACAACTTCAGAAGATGCGAAAAGTCTTCAAATCCCGAACAGCAACTCAAAGAAGAAAATCTACAACCTGAAATAACTCGGGTCTGACCCGAGTATTAAATTCAAAAGAAAATAATACACGGGTCAGTCTAATTCAAACTCAGTTATTAGGGTATAGCAGCAATAATAATCAGATCGTCAAATAGACGACAATCCCAGAAATCTCGTATACCCAACTCTCGATACGAGAATTGGATAACGGCAGATATAACACTAAACAGTGTTAAATGACAAATCAACAATCCAAATCGGAATACAAATCCAAACCATTGAAATTAACCAACGAAACAATTCAACAAATTGAAACATCAATTTAAAACTGTCAAATCTGATAGGGCTGCAGTACACGCACGCGTGTACTGCCTCGCCACTATCGTAGGAGATACACAAAAGCTCAGTGAAAGTCACAACTGATCACAAGGTCAAACCCCGAATCAGGTTCAACTCAAGTGTGATAACAACACAAATGACTACATTGCACTGCGTGAATACAGCCTCAAAACCCGAATGAACAAATTGCAAACATAAATATAGTACTGTACTGGACAGTATTAACATCATAATCATACCACAGTAATAACCAAAAGTCGAAATCAGGTAACAACAGAGATGGTCAGAGACTAGACAGAGAACATATGAAAAGGCTGGATGGCCATGCTATAGTGAATGCAACTTATTCAAGTCAAGGACCAGGACACAAGTGACCCAAGTGCAGCTAAAGTGAACACGCACAAGGCTCTGTTCAAGTGCAGACAACATAAAATGATGACCAAGTTATAACGAACTTAAGTGAATACAACTGCGAGATATATCAAACGCACCTATACAAAGAACAACACTGTATATACTTTGGAATGCACGGGTGTGCGACAGGAAGTGTAAACACGATAGGGATAACACAAATCGATGCCAACATTATGAACTGGGCAGTATACCAAAGACAAGGCGGCATAGCAAGGCCCAGCAAACAACCGAACACAGGCCAGTAACAATGAAACATCGGCAACATTGAAAGGATAATATCAGTTTCAACTAAAAATGCATATGAACATGAAGTATGCAACTCGAATGACATAAAGGCAGTGAAGTGATGACTGGAACAGACTACAAAGGCATCAACAAAAATGACAGAAAACAATGCAACAAAGAAATAGGGTCGATATAAGCAACTGAGCAGTGTCAGTCTCCAATGTAATCAACTGAGGTGAACCAGGCAACAGAGCTTCAACCAATCAAAGTTCAAGCATGGGGACTAACATGAAAACAAGGGTGGCTGCAAGGAGTTGCAGAACAACCAAGCAACATATATGAGTACAACTCGATATTCAAACTAAGATTGCAGCTAAAACTACAACAGCAAGTGTTGACCAACCAATAGCAGAATGAAAGGGTCAAGCAAGTGATGTCAACAACCCAATGGATGCAACTGATGTATGGTGCTGCACAAGCAAGGCTAAGGCACAGTGCCATCAAGTTGAAGGCATATTACAGTGAAGCCAACTGCATAACATTCTCAAGTGATATAAATGTGACAACCAAAAATCTAGTACAGATTCAGGATATTCAATCAAAAACTCAAACTATGCCAACAACAACTAGAAGTGTGGATACTAAGTGATACAAATGAAGCCACCGGAGTAATATAAAATATATGCAGACACAAAGTCATGAAATATGAAACTACGAAAGTCCGAAGCAGTTTCACATTTTAAAATCAAGGCCGAGACCAACAGTTAATGTCCCTAAGCAAATTAAGGTACAAGCCGAGATCAACACAAATGGGCAGTGACAGTATGCCATGCAACCGGAATGAAATGCAACAGAAATGCAATACGTCAGGCATGACGAAGCAAAGTCGAAGTACATCAAAAACGAACGAGGTCCATAATTCAAATTAACTTCAATTGGCCAAATACGATCAAAAATCAACACAGCAAACCCAAATTAAGTTCGCATAACAACGGAGGCCGAAGCCAAAATACATTCACAAAATCAACGTAACCAAAGTCACAGTGCTAGAGAATTCAAAGCCGAAGTATCAACGAATCGAACCAATTCAGAAATTACCAACAACAAAACAAAATCGAACTGCCATAACGAAGTATGGAATTAGATGTGAGTAAACTCACAGTTTTCGACGACCTAGCCAACACTCGACTCGACCAACTGGAAGCGACTGCGAGCAACAAGAAGTAAGGAACAATCGAAGGAGTCGGGATCGAAGCATCGTTCGATCGAGTTGCACGAGTCGACCGAAGCCCTAGCTTTTCGAACGAACGAACAAGGAAAATTGTGGCCGCCATGGTTCTTTCTTTCGCTCGTATGATTTTAGGGTTATGCCAATTGAAATGGGGAACGGGTTTCTCCTTGACAAAATAGAACGGCAACAATGAAATATAAACATGGGCTAGATTCAAAAGCCCAACTCAATCATTTGAAAATTGTTTAAAGAATATCAATTTGATTCAAATTCCCAAACAACGTTTTACAATTCTTATTAAAGAATTTTAACCTGAATAAATCTCAATTGTAATCAAACAATTTTCATATTTCAAATCCGATTCGAATTCCAATAACAATTATCAACTGAATTAAATCGTCATTTTGACGATAATTGAAATTACAAAAATCCCGGTTGTTACAGACTCCCCTCCTTATAAAAATTGTGTCCCCGCAATTTTCCTAATCAAGATTGTCTATAACAATTTTCTTCTAACCTAAACTAGTTGTGCTAGAAAAATAAGAATTGAGAACACAATTATCAAAGAAATTGCGTCCACGCAATCATAGGGAATAAATGGATACAAGGTAACAACCAAAAGAGCATGGCAATGTCGAATGTACAAGCAAAGCAAGTGTCAACGGGGAAGTATTAGATAAGAAATCGAAAGGTTCGACTGCTTCAAATCAAAAGAATCAACCTCGTGGGAATCAGGGATCAAAATCAGACGACTAACAAAAGCAAGAACAATCGAGTTCCAGCAACTAAAAGAGAAGGAAAAACAGAGCAGAAATCCCATACGGAGCACGAATTGAATGTGAGTAAATCAAATTACTCACCTGAATCGCCAGAGAAAAAGACGAAGCTCAAATCTCAAAAATCGCAAATATTCAATCATCAAAAGCGATAATCAAATTTCTCAAATCAACAAATATTCGATTATCACAAGCGATAATCAAATTTCAAATTCAACAAATATTCGATTATCAAAAACGATAATCAAATTTCAAATCAACCAATATTTAATTATCTAAAGCGATAATTAAATCTCAAATCAACAAATATTTAATTATCTCAGGCGATAATTAAATCTAAAATCAACAAATATTTAATTATCTCAGGCGATAATTAAATCTCAAATCAACAAATATTTAATTATCTAAAGCGATAATTAAATCTCAAATCAGCAAATATTTAATTATCAAAAGCGATAATTAAATCTCAAATCAGCAAATATTTAATTATCAAAAGCGATAATTAGAAACAACAAATATCTGATTATCAAAAACGATAATCAGAACTCATATCAACAAATATCCAATTACCTGCAGATAATTGGATGCAACAAATATCTAGAAATCAATTAAGAAGACTAGAAAATCAACATAAAAGCTTGGATCGATCCCATCAGATGGCGAGTTTTTAATTCGCCGCACGTGCATCTCAGAGTGGCCGAAGCCTACCAAGTACTCAACATAATTTTGGCGCCCATCAGATTGACCCGGAGGTCCGCAGAGTGACCCGAAGGTCTAGTACTGGTATTTGACCTGAAGGTCCGCAGAGTGGCCCGAAAGCCCAACAAATGACCCGAAGGTCCGCAGAGTGGCTCGAAAGCCCAACAAATGACCCGAAGATCCGCAGAGTGGCTCGAAAGCACACAAAATCATCAAATATTTCAATTAACGAGCCCGGAATTAACCGAAATAGCAAACGCACATGTCCCATACCACGTGTTTTACTAAATCGTTTGATTCTCTTCATCGTTTCCTTGAAAGTGCAAAATTGTGTATTTTGTAAAAATACATTTCACATTCTCAAACGGACAAGTTCGGAATTAAGCGAATCAGTAAAAGAAAGGGGTCATAGTCCTCGATTTTGCTGAAACGTTTAAATCGCTTCCTCATTCTTTTGAAATCGCAAACTGTAAAATTTTTGAAAACAATTTTGTTTATTTTGTAAAAATAACAATTCGCATTCTCAACTGAACAAGTCCGGAGTTAAGCGAAACAGTAAAAGAAAGGGGTCATAATCCTCGATTTTGCTGAATCGTTTAAGTCGCTTTCTCATTCTTTTGAAAACACAAACTGTTAAAAATTTATAAAACACTTTTCATTTTAAAACGATTTTCCAATCACGTGATTAAAGCAGCAAATCAGTAACAATTTCAATAAGGAAATTGTACTTCTCAAAATACCGTAAAAACGGTCACAAAACAGCATTGCGGAATAACCGCTAGAAAATCCACTTTTAAACTTGACGGTTACTGAAGCCAAAGCAGCAGAAATTTTTTTTTTTTAAACGTCAAAATCTCATCAAAATAATTTACATCAAAATGTAATATCAGTGAATTTTCATTCATCAAAAATGCCACAAAACACCGTGCTTCAAAATATAGCATTGGTGTAAAAATCTCGTTATAAAAATAACGGCAACAAAATACGTTTCATAACCAAGCATCGGTTCAACGTAAAATAAATGCAATGATGTGCAATTCAAATTTTTGCACGTACTACAGAATGAACAAAGAAATCATTCGAAGGTATCTTCAATGAAGATAATTCAAAACAACAAAATCTAATCAATAGATGATTAGTACAAAAGAAAGCCAGCGGAAATTTCAACAAAAATCACATATCTGCAATTTCTTCGAATCCTCAATTCGGATTCGAAGTTCTCAAAGAAATAAAATAATTACAGCTATGTAAACAACAAATGAAATTCATATCAATTTCGTATTTTGATTTTTAAATCAAAAAGATTATCAGTTGTATTCAGCGAAGACAGTTTCACTGTTTCCGCTGCGCACTCTGATAAACAGAACACAAATCAATCAAATCATCAGAACACAATTTCACTATTATTTTTAAATAAAGTTATTTAAAAATTTCATCCAAATTTCAAAACTTTAGTTTTGACTCAAGCACAAATAAAACATCGACCAATAGTTGTAACATATGTTCCTTCCGAGTTAAGTTTTATATTATGTCCATAAACCCCAAGCTCTGATACCAACTGTGACGCCCCACCTCTATGCTCATAATAACAAAGAGTATTAAAGAAAATACTATCTATTATTACGAAGAATAAGGCTGGATAGGAGCGACCATCCGTAATTGGCCTTACACTAATATTGGTTATCTCGATAGGAACGGTACATACTTTTTATTTTTCTTCTATTATTTATTTACTCCCATCGACACACCCAATACTAGTATAAAACGAACTACAACGGTTCATAATAGTTTAGGACATTAGATATAACAATAACACAGATAATATAAATGCGGAACACAGATAAAAACAAAAGTCTCATATATATATAACTGATGTCAGTTAATACATAGTTGACACAATACATATGATACAACTACAACTGTCGACTCTAGAAGTTATATATACAAGTACATTATCGACTAATATACATGAATACATATCGTTCTATACAATGACACGACTACTACTAAAGGACAATGACAACTTCAGAAGATGCGAAAAGTCTTCAAATCCCGAACAGCAACTCAAAGAAGAAAATCTACAACCTGAAATAACTCGGGTCTGACCCGAGTATTAAATTCAAAAGAAAATAATACACGGGTCAGTCTAATTCAAACTCAGTTATTAGGGTATAGCAGCAATAATAATCAGATCGTCAAATAGACGACAATCCCAGAAATCTCGTATACCCAACTCTCGATACGAGAATTGGATAATGGCAGATATAACACTAAACAGTGTTAAATGACAAATCAACAATCCAAATCGGAATACAAATCCAAACCATTGAAATTAACCAACGAAACAATTCAACAAATTGAAACATCAATTTAAAACTATCAAATCTGATAGGGCTGCAGTACACGCACGCGTGTACTGCCTCGCCACTATCGTAGGAGATACACAAAAGCTCAGTGAAAGTCACAACTGATCACAAGGTCAAACCCCGAATCGGGTTCAACTCAAGTGTGATAACAACACAAATGACTACATTGCACTGCGTGCAAACAGCCTCAAAACCCGAATGAACAAATTGCAAACATAAATATAGTACTGTACTGGACAGTATTAACATCATAATCATACCGCAGTAATAACCAAAAGTCGAAATCAGGTAACAACAGAGATGGTCAGAGACTAGACAGAGAACATATGAAAAGGCTGGATGGCCATGCTATAGTGAATGCAACTTATTCAAGTCAAGGACCAGGACACAAGTGACCCAAGTGCAGCTAAAGTGAACACGCACAAGGCTCTGTTCAAGTGCAGACAACATAAAATGATGACCAAGTTATAACGAACTTAAGTGAATACAACTGCGAGATATATCAAACGCACCTATACAAAGAACAACACTGTATATACTTTGGAATGCACGGGTGTGCGACAGGAAGTGTAAACACGATAGGGATAACACAAATCGATGCCAACATTTTGAACTGGGCAGTATACCAAAGACAAGGCGGCATAGCAAGGCCCAGCAAACAACCGAACACAGGCCAGTAACAATGAAACATCGGCAACATTGAAAGTATAATATCAGTTTCAACTAAAAATGCATATGAACATGAAGTATGCAACTCGAATGACATAAAGGCAGTGAAGTGATGACTGGAACAGACTACAAAGGCATCAACAAAAATGACAGAAAATAGTGCAACAAAGAAATAGGGTCGATATAAGCAACTGAGCAGTGTCAGTCTCCAATGTAATCAACTGAGGTGAACCAGGCAACAGAGCTTCAACCAATCAAAGTTCAAGCATGGGGACTAACATGAAAACAGGGGTGGCTGCAAGGAGTTGCAGAACAACCAAGCAACATATATGAGTACAACTAGATATTCAAACTAAGATTGCAGCTAAAACTACAACAGCAAGTGTTGACCAACCAATAGCAGAATGAAAGGGTCAAGCAAGTGATGTCAACAACCCAATGGATGCAACTGATGTATGGTGCTGCACAAGCAAGGCTAAGGCACAATGCCATCAAGTTGAAGGCATATTACAGTGAAGCCAACTGCATAACATTCTCAAGTGATATAAATGTGACAACCAAAAATCTAGTACAGATTCAGGTTATTCAATCAAAAACTCAAACTATGCCAACAACAACTAGAAGTGTGGATACTAAGTGATACAAATGAAGCCACCAGAGTAATATAAAATATATGCAGACACAAAGTCATGAAATATGAAACTACGAAAGTCCGAAGCAGTTTCACATTTTAAAATCAAGGCCGAGACCAACAGTTAATGTCCCTAAGCAAATTAAGGTACAAGCCGAGATCAACACAAATGGGCAGTGACAGTATGCCATGCAACCGGAATGAAATGCAACAGAAATGCAATACGTCAGGCATGACGAAGCAAAGTCGAAGTACATCAAAAACGAACGAGGTCCAGAATTCAAATTAACTTCAATTGGCCAAATACGATCAAAAATCAACACAGCAAACCCAAATTAAGTTCGCATAACAACGGAGGCCGAAGCCAAAATACATTCACAAAATCAACGTAACCAAAGTCACAGTGCTAGAGAATTCAAAGCCGAAGTATCAACGAATCGAACCAATTCAGAAATTACCAACAACAAAACAAAATCGAACTGCCATAACGAAGTATGGAATTAGATGTGAGTAAACTCACTGTTTTCGACGACCTAGCCAACACTCGACTCGACCAACTGGAAGCGACTGCGAGCAACAAGAAGTAAGGAACAATCGAAGGAGTCGGGATCGAAGCATCGTTCGATCGAGTTGCACGAGTCGACCGAAGCCCTAGCTTTTCGAACGAACGAACAAGGAAAATTGTGGCCGCCATGGTTCTTTCTTTCGCTCGTATGATTTAGGGTTATGCCAATTGAAATGGGGAACGGGTTTCTCCTTGACAAAATAGAACGGCAACAATGAAATATAAACATGGGCTAGATTCAAAAGCCCAACTCAATCATTTGAAAATTGTTTAAAGAATATCAATTTGATTCAAATTCCCAAACAACGTTTTACAATTCTTATTAAAGAATTTTAACCCGAATAAATCTCAATTGTAATCAAACAATTTTCATATTTCAAATCCGATTCGAATTCCAATAACAATTATCAACTGAATTAAATCGTCATTTTGACGATAATTGAAATTACAAAAATCCCGGTTGTTACACACACTCATCATCATCATGGCTGAGAAAATGAACCCCTTGTTCGAGCTTTTGAATGGTTAAAGCACAGTCAAGTAATCTATTATGTTGTTCCTTCTAATCTTCATTGTTTCAACATTGTTTGCGTTGAATATTTATGTGTATATTGTCTTGTTTGGTTATTGTTTACAAGATAAATATCAAGGCTCTCCATTCATTCAAATCAAAAGTCATGCTATATCGTGCTTGTTGTGCTTTCTGGAATCTATTCTGTGTGTTTTGATCACTAATCTCCAGCTTTAACAGGTGAGTAAATCTCACCAGACTAATATGTACTTATATAATTGATAAACTGACATCACTTGAATCTGTAAATTTATATCATCCTGTTATAACTGTTATATTATTATTATATGATGTTCATCCCTGTTTATACACATGTTATATCATCTGTTACTGTTATATATTGTATATTGTTTATTTATATCTGTTTATCACACTGCAAGTTCCCTATAGAATAGAATCACTATGGGTTGAAATGATACATACCCGAACGGACTTTAGAATAGGGAAAAATCGTTATGGGCTGAAATGATAGGCCTGAACGGTTTTTATTTAATTTATTTTGACTTGGAATTGCGGGTTTGAAATGATAGAACCCGGTTTTTCTTTATAAACTGCGGATTGAAATGATACATATCCGTATCACTTAACCTAGGTTAGAAAACTATATACAGGCCCGTGGTTATTTTATAAAGTGTTTTGAATATTTTTAAATATTTTTAAAAGTGTAAAATTATGAAAATTTGATTTAAATTGGATTTTTAATGTTTAAATAAAGAAATTTGGATTTTTCTAGAAGTTAAAAATGTAATTTAAATGAATGGTAAAAGTGAAATTTTGAAATATAACTTAAGTTTGGAAATTTGGAATTTTGGTTAAAAATGATATTTAAGTTATATGAATAAAAATGAAAATTTAATTGTATTTGGAAAATGGTAAATATGATAATTTGATTAAATTTGAATTTAAGCGATTTACTAAAATATTATTGATTTTTCTATGAGTTTAAGTGGTTAAATAAATGAATGTTTAAAAGTGATCTTTTAAAATATAACTTAACTTGGAAATGTGAAATTTGGTTTTAATTAAAGGTTTAAGTTAATTAAATAAAATTGTAAATTTAGTTAAATTTGTGAAATGGTAATTTAAATTTGAAGTGTTAAGTTATTTGTTGAAATGTGAAGAATTGGAAACTTTTACACTTAAATTTATTAAGTAAATTGTTGAAAATTAGATTTAATTATAAAAAATTTATTGTGAAAAAGATATATGTTAAATGATATGTAAATGAACATTTTAAATGTTAAAATATGATTTTTAAAATGTTTATGTGTTTTAAATTGAAGATATTTAGTTGCTGGAAATACACTAAAATTTGGAATTAACTTTTAATAGCATTCATAAATGCTATAGTTTCTGAATTGAACTAAAATTGTGTAAAAAGAGCTATTACAGCATTTCTGAAATGCTGTAGTTGCTGTAATTGAACTTATAGGCTAATATTGAACTCAGGTCTATTATAGCATTCTCTGGAAATGCTATAGTGGTCTGTAGTCTTTGCTGAAATCAAATAAAACCTTTGTTTTGAAATCTGAGTTACCGCAGCACTTCTGAAATGCTGTCTTTTCTGTTTCAAACTATAATTTAACTAAAAACTGAGTTTTAACAGCAGTTTTAAATGCTGTCTTTGCTAAATAAAAATGTTTTCAAGTATAACTTATAACAGCTTTTTTCTAAATGCTGCGAAAGGCTGAAATTTTAATAATTATGGTTTTTGACTTAGTAAACGAACTCAGAATGGTTTGAAACTTTGGAAATTGAATACTTGATTTGAAAATATAATAATTACACTTTTAAAAGGTTTAAATGAATTATTTTGATTGGAATATAAACTATTTAAAGGTGATTTGAAATGATAGTAAATGAACGATATCTTTGAATTTAAAATGTATTTAAAGTTGAATATTTGGATTTGAACTGATAGGATATTTTATTATATTAAAATGATTTGAAATGAAGTTTTGTAAGGATATGATATTTTATTATATTAAAATGATTTGAAATGAAGCTTTGTAAGGATATGATATTTTATTATATTAAAATGATTTGAAATGAAGATTTGGAAAGATTGATATTTGATATATTAAAATGATTTGAAATGAAGTTTTGGAAAGATATGATATTTTGATATATTGAAATGATTTGAAATGAAGTTTTGAAATGATATGATATTTTAAATATATGGAAATGGTTTGGAATTGATTTAATCTTTATTTTGATAAATATATGGTTTTGAAATGATATTTTAATTTGAAGTAAAGTATTGTTTTAAAAGTTATAACCACGGGTTATAATAACGATTGGTTGTTAAAGAGACCGGGATCGGATATGGACATACTCTCTGTCGATACCGAAAACCACTTTGACAACTGTGTACGCGGTGGAGTTTCCAGAATGAAGTAGGATGGTGGCGACGATCCTAGGGTATATACGTGGACCCAACTCCCATGAGTTGGCATAAGGTGGCTAAAACAGGAGCAATTGACGGACCAAGGAGGTAGCACCTCTTATCGGACACACTTCTTCGATACCATTCTATTACTTGTGATTGATTTGGTGGCCACCCTTGATTTGGGAGTGTTGTTCGAGGTGGGCGGTAGTGACTGCTATGCGTCACCACTAGTCCGGATGTGTAATTGGTATATCTACCCTGGCATTGCCTAGTTGTGTCGTGTCACCTACCATATCGAGCTTTACTACGATTTGTGATTTCTCCCGTAGCCTGTGGAGTATCGAGGGTAGCCCCATTTTGGGAGTATGATAATACTGGATAGACTACTGGGACTATTGCGTGTTAAGGGGAATATTGGGTCACTCCTTAACGCTATTTAAAAGTATGTTTATTTTATGATTAGACATTATTATAATAGCGAATATTACTACATAGTAGATAGTTTAACGGATCCTTAAAGAATGGGCGATCCCAAGCATTCTTTAAGTTACTTGTACCTTTATTACAGTTCACTTGAGTTGGTTTACAGTATATAAGTATGTATGTCCTGACTCGAGTGTTTGTATTTTTTATTTACGCTCGGGTCAGCCTGAGTTATTCACAGATTTGGATTTCCACTCTCTTGGAGATTTGAATCGCTGGAGATTATTTGCTTGTCCTGTCCTATCTATTTCAATTCCGTTGTTCTACTCAGCTTGTACTTGGTTATAATATTGAGACTTTTGTTGTATTCTATTTCTTCTGTTATATCTTATGTAACTCTGATATATTTATATAGTAGCTTCATGAACTACTATTTCTTTTGCTTCCGCTGCATTATTTTACTCTGTGTCTGTGATCTGTGATTTTATTTATTTACTGTATATTCTGAGATTTGCCAAATTTTATTTACAATGTGGTATTTTGAGCAATTCAATTCCGGCATGAGTGTCTACCTATACACTTATAATGGATGCGAATGGTTGAAAATACCGGGTCGTTACACTTCAGCCAAAGCAATTTGGTTATTTGATAAATTTTATTGGATTAAACTATGGACTTAGATGTTGTACCATGCAATTAACTATATATATTATTAGAGTTTGACCATTGACGGGCTCTAGATATCTAAGTTATATAGTGATGACAAAGAGAATATATGCACAATATATCAATGCTTGATGATGTCGCTTTAAATGATAAGAAAATATCCGACCGGTAGGATTATTGAGCAATTTATTTCAAATTTTTAAACCAATTTATCAAATTGTTTCTTCAATTAATTTTTTAAAAGTTTTGTTTAAAAAAATAGATTTTCTTTCTTTTGTTTTGAATGTGCGTCGTCGTGTATAATAGAATTCACCATGCACTCATCCACGGTGGCAACAATTACAACATTGTTTATTCTAGTTGACAAGCAAAGAAAAGCAGGTTGGTATGGAGGCCATAACAGCTCAATAATTGCACACATAATGATTTTTAGTTTTAGAGAGAAAGCATGGGATCTGCATCTTAAGTTAAAAATCAACCTGCCTTAAGTTATAAATCACTGGTAGTGGTAACAATGTTACCGATGGCCTTTAACGGTGGCATAAATCAAATAAAGATGGCGATGGTTAGTGGCTAGGGTCTGAGAATACATGAGGTAGTTTTGCCTAAAAGTCCTTCTTGATTATTTAATTACATATAGCTATTATAATGTATCACTTACGCAAAATCCCTATAACCTTCAACCTTTATAACTTCTACTTACGAGAAGCATTTTATGCCCAACTTGTAGTGCTGAGTTCGTATTTAATTTTTGGATATATTAATATTATTTAACTGTATATCATATGCTTATATATGACATTTTAATTTAAATAATGATGTATATACACTAATTTATCATTAAATGTTTACATATCAACACCATTGATAATAAAATTAATATATATTAAAACATTATTCATTTGACTCGATTACTTGATATTTCAATTAAGATAAATTTTAATTATTTAGATACATAATATCAACTTTTAAAGCGTTAAATTTGAAATAATGTTGTTTGAATTCGTAATAAAAAAATTATTATCAAAATTCAGATATTTGTGGTTTAAAGACAAAACTATATATATATATATGTATCATTAGATATGAAAAAATTGTTATTGAAATTTACATTGAATAAATTTTAATCCAAATAAATTATTTCATTAAATAATTTAAAATAGTAACACCAGAAAATTAGTTTTACTAATATAATGATAATATAAGTAAAATTAAATCAAATAAATATCATATGATAAAACTTTAAATATGATTTAATGTTAATGACATTATTCAAGATTACACTATAAAAATTCTAGTGCATAATAAATCAAGAAGATTTTTTTTGTGGAAATTTTGCCCTTTCTGTTTACGTTAGTGCACGTGATCCAAAAGTATTAACATGTTAAACTTTTTGACTAGTGTTTGTAATTAGATCCAGTCTCACTGGAATATCATGATAAACTAGTAATATTTTAGTGCTGTTAAAGAGTTTCCCTATGTATTGATACTCATTAGTAGGTGGATAATTTGTTAAGCATTTCTCGTTACATAGCATTTTAGCACTCTTCTCCACTTTAGGCTTCTTATATGATCTATCTATGACCAATAGAGTCTGGTCTATTGATGAAGTATTGAATAAAAGATAAACTATTATTAAAATAATATTTTTAAAATCTTAGTTGGCAAGGAAAGCAATAGAGTAACAACTTCGAATTCCACACAACCGGACTTTATAGGAGAAAGCAACTTACATCCACCGAGCAAGAGGTGGAATTCTTCCATTTTCCATAGAATGCACATGAATTGGTACGTATGTTCCTTATTTTAATTACATTATGCTTGTCAAAGTGAGGAATCTAAATAATCAAAGTATGAAAAAGATAAAATATTAGTAAAACAAAGATAAAAATGTTTACCTCTCTTGGAGGATGAATTAACTTCCAGTTATACTTGTCTTGGGCTTCAAGATAATAAAACCCATACTTTGGATTTTTAGGTGTAAACATTAAATATTACATAAATAAGATTTATTCAAGGCACATGCCCCTCAGACCTTTCGAAAGAACATTGTGTAGAGCATCCACATGATAATATATGCATTTGGAACTAGCTGAAATAAAGCTAGCCTTACTACATTGAGGAATGAAATGAAATAGGAATGGAAAAGTATCAATCACTACTTCACTATGTAGACCGCTTCAAGAAAAGTATTCCTTTAGGGGATTGTGAGCCAGCAAGAAGGATAAAAGTTTCATAGCTTTAAGCCAAAGTGTAGAGTCCTTACTCCATAGGGCTTATTGGAGTGAGAATGGAGTATCGCCTTCTAAGACATGGTCCTCTTTCTTTCCAACCACGGGAAAACCATCTTATCTATCTGGTGCATAAGACTCCATACTAGACCTTTTAATAGGTCGTGTGTTATCGTATAAATATGAATTTGAGTCTCCCACTGGCTCAGCCTCTATGTTAATTTTTCAAATCTCATCGAAGTCTAAAACTTCGCTGTTAACTTTTTGGTAGAAATTCCTTTTCCAAAAAGACAACATGCCGACAGACAATAACCTTTTGTTCCTCGGCATTATAGAAAATATTTCCCATTGAATTTTTGGGTATCCTATAAATTTACAAGATGCCAATCAAGTCTCACGTTTATTGGGGCCAAACGTACTTAATGCAGGTTCGTTAAATATACGCCTTTAAATATTTGAGTTGGGGTTTCTTTCCACACTACATCTCAAATGGATTCTTAGGCACAGATTTAGTAGGCATCAAATTCAACATATGCATTGTGGTTTCCATCGTATTTCCCCATTAGGAAAGAGGTAACTCGGCTTTACTCATCATGGAATAAACCATATCAAATAGGGTTCGATTCCTTCTTTTTGAAACACCATTGTGTTGCAGAGTATGGGATGGAGTAACCTGAGAGATAATCCCATTATCCTTTAAGTACATTTGGAGTTCATGTCCAACATACTCACCTCCTCAATCAGATCAAAATATTTTAATCTTATGGTTCTTTTGTTTTCCAACCTCATTCTTATACTCTTTAAATTTCTCATAGACATCGAATTTATTCTTCATATGATATGCATATCCTAGTCTCGATAAATCATCAATAAAAGTTATAAAATAAGAAGAATTATTATTGGTAACTATAGGCATTGGGCCATATATATCAGTATGTATGAGACCAAAGAGTTCATTAATGCTATCACTGCTCCACTAAAGGAGTGCATGATCATTTTTACATTTAGACATGAATCACGTGTATTTAAATAATTTAGAATCAAATGATGGTAGAAAACCTTTGGTTTTTAGTTTGTGTAGTCATATTCATTAATATGACCTAGTCTATAGTGCCATAGAAATTATTATTAATGTCGAAATTGGAAGAATTATTGACAGCACAAATACGATTAAGATTAAGTATATAAATGCCATTATCCAAAACATCATCATAGATATTATTTCCACCTATTACAATAAAAACCAAAACTAGTTTAAGATCATCTTGAAACTGATATAATACCACAAATAAAGTCTTTTACATAATAAAAATTATTCAAAATTAAATCATAATCCTTAGGCAAAAGTAAATGATAGTTCCAACCGTAGTTGCATCTATAATAGATCCATTAGCAAACTGAAGTATCATTTCTTCTTTTACCACATGTCATCTGATCCTAAGTCCTTGTGATGAATTATAGATATGAGCTGTAGAACCATTTTGAATCGCAATAATAATCTTAACAATCTTGACTAGAAATATCTTAACATTCTTCATAAGACATCCATATCTCCTTAACAATCTTAACATTCGAGGAAGAGAAAGATTGTTAACAAGAAAAATTGATCGTAAAACAATTTTGAATCATAAACTTACCAGTAGGAGCTGTAGAACCATTATCTTTCTTCTCTTTGACAAGTTTCTAGTATTCTAGATAATTCTGTTTCCAATGCCCCTTCTTGTGAAAGCGGTGAGATTCGCCCATGTTGTTAGGAGCATTCTTCCTACTCTTCTTATTAACAATCTTTCTCTTCTTCAAACCATTCGAAGACAATGTCTATCCATTTTTAATGAGCATCATGCCTTGATCTTTAGATGAGGACTCGGCTGATCTCAACATATTGAGTAGCTCCACGAGGCTTACATTAACATGGTTCATATTGTAGTTCAATATGAACGGCTCAAACTATGGAATAAGAGAACCTATGATCAAGTCCACTTGTAGCTCATTTCTTATAGTAACATCTAGCTGTGAAAGTCTATCGATATAGTCTTTCATCGATAATACATATTCCTCTACATGAGTGCCCATTGTCATCTTCGTATTGAGCAATTTCTTAGTAATCCTATGCCCTGTGGAATGAGATTACTCCTTCGACAAATCTTTGAGGCTATCAAAAATTTAATGGACAGTCATGATTTATTGTCATCTTTGCAACAGCTTATCTATAGATAGCACATATACTTGGGCTATTTAAAGATCTACTACCCACTTGTTATAAGCAATACTAGTTCGAGAGCCACATCTTCAACGGGTTTTTCTTTTAGAGGTTCGTGTATGGATGACCATAAGCATTCGTAAGTTATGCTATTTTAATCACTCTTAACCAGTCGATATAATTAGGTCTGCTGAGCTTGTCATTTTCTGAAAATAACTTTGATATGGATATTTTCTTCAGATTTAACTAAAGTATATTATGACACTTTATGTATAGAAAATATTCTTATATTATTTGTAAGGTTAATATTTTATTCCATTTTACTAATAATCTCCCATTAGATCTTTTATTTCTCAAAACCCAAAGAGAAATATAGAAGTCTTTGGACCTCTCTAGTAGGTGATAGGACTTGCTTGTCTTAGGATTCAGGTCTTTAATTTCTTTACAAATTATAGGCGCACAATCGATCATATATAACTCCTAACCCATAGTCTTTGTCCTAATCTCATATCGACTTTGAGTTTGCTCAAAATATTAAAAGAGATTATTCACTCATACCAACTATTTCGCAATAGCCTAAGTATAATGTATCTACCTTGAGTTTTCTCAAAAAATACACACATTTATCTTACCTCGTCTAGTCAATATATTAATAATACTATACATAACATCGCGAACTTGAGTTTGCACAATAACCAGAGAGTATGTAAGTAATATATAAATGGCAAAGGACAACATTCATATTAGAGATTTATAATCATTAATATATTTATTTAAGTGAGTGATTTAGGGAATAAAGTATTTCTTATGAAATACCCTTATGATTCAAGTGCCAAAAACATCTAAAACCATGGTATAAATATTACCGCATGTATTTACCCATTAGATCTAATTTGGGTTTCTTATAGTTCCACTCTATTAAATTAAATCACATTTAATTTAATTTAAATTATATCAATTAAATCACATTTAATTAATTTAATTAATTACGTAATTAATACTTTAATTAATGTAATTTAAAATTTCAACTATTGAATTTTAATGTATTCATCCTTAATAATTTAAAGGTGAATATAGACCATAACATATATAGTAATTATATCCATGTACCATTATACATGTATATTATTTATTAATTAACTTTTGATTAATTGAAATAATTTTTAATTAGATAATATTTATTAATTTTGAAATCTTATTATTATTTACCTTAAATAATTTAAGATAATGCACATATATCATTATATATGTTTTAATTTAAGTAATTGACCTTTAATTAATTATTAATTTAATTAATGAAATAGCTAAAATAAAATTTTTGAAATAATTTTACTAATTTTAAAAAAGAACTTTTAGAAATATTTTATAACATTTATAAAATCCAGTTTTAAACTTAACGCTTAAATTTAAAATATTATTTAAAATTTCAAAATCTTTGAAAATTAGCCCAAGGCCCATAATTAATCCGGGCCTTTATATTTGGGATAAGCTTTAGGCTTACTTCATCCCTTGGTCTAGGCCAGTATCCAAGTATGGTAGAGTCCTTTGATACCCAAACCATCCTTATACACTATCTTTTTAGGCATCCTACTAAATGGGTAGGAGACGACCTACTAAATGGGAAGGCTTTAATAATTTAGCCTTAATATTGCTAGTTTAGACCGCTTAGGCTATTGGTTTCTAATACCATCGAAGATCTAGTCCGTGTCGCAGGGGGTGAATGGGTAATTTTCAATTTTTATACCATTTTTAATCTTTTTTGGGCCTTCGAATTCTATTTGGTTCTAGATCCAATCTTAAATATTATCTAAATAAAATATTATTTATTTAATTTATTGATTTAATGAATAATGAATTAATTTGATTTCAAATTAAAATTTGACAAGAGTGTATCCAAATATACTCATGTGTATATAGCGCATGTGCAACATAATATATTGTGTACATAGTTAATATTTACGTATATTATGTACATAGTTAATTTGCTGCCGAACAATAATTGTTTTTAACAATTTACAAACATATACATGCATATTTATAAAAATAATATTTGTATAGAAAACATGTTTAACAATAATTTGAAGCTAATTTAATATTAAAATTAAAATATACTTTTCATATATAATATGCACATTGAAAAACAATTTTTTTTATTATTAGAAAAAAGATCGAATGTAAAAGTAATTATGGATATCAACATATAAGTGTATATACACTCGACTGGTTATATATTATATTACACACACACACACATATATATATATATATCTGTGTATGTATGTATGCATAAGGGACAACAAATGTATATATAAATTCATTGAATAATGATGTGGATATACATTATCATGATATAAATTGGAATTGTAAACATTAGAATACTACCTCATAAATGTGGCCATAGATTTGCACCTTGATTGATAGATAGTCCTAGCTTCGACCTCGATCCGAGTTGATTGCTTTACAATGTTTGGAGAACCAACTTTTATTTTATATTGATGTTATTTAAGTTGAAGTATACGGATGAACGGCGGGAGTTTGCGGTTGGACAGAAGAAGAAAGAAAGGCAAAAAAGTTCAAAGAACAACGAGGGGTAGTGTGGTTTATATAAGGATAAGGAAAGATATCTTTTCTCTTTGGATTACTAACTCTCTCCTTACCAATTTAAAATCCAGCAATTGAGTTTGAAACCCTCCTCTCCCCTCATCATGTATGGCCAAACAAAAGGCCTATAGGTCTTAAAACTTGTCCAAATCCAATAAGCAATTAAATATACTTAACTTGAATATAAATGCATATCAATATCGAATATTGATTTGTACATATATAACTTTTATGTACGTGCCCACTTAATTACTAATGACACCTTGAAAATACCAATAACACCCAATACACTAAATATAAATTAACTAAATCGTGTGGTATTTCAGAGAACCTACCAATGCGGTTGTGCGACTCGCATGTGTGGATTCAGTCGGCAATTAATATTGTATAGTTAAAATATTAATGTTTACACATCAACTTAGTTAGTGGTGTAATAATTTGACCGAATTTATTGCTTACACGTCTTTATCAATAAAATCCTATTTTATAATTTTAAGCAGTGCCCTTTAGTAATGGTTAGTTATTTCTATTCTCTTTGTCAAAACAATATCACTCTAGGACTCATGAAGCAGGTCTAAGTCAAAATTGTAATATTTTCCACATTCAACTTGGTTTGTCCAAACACAAAGCCATTGATTCAATAATAACAGTTATTATTAAGCATACCGCTCTAGCCAAAGACTTTGACTTTGAGTTGACTATAGTTGACCATGGTACCAACCGCGTATAACTAAGGAGATGAATTCTCTATTGAATAGTGTTTCACTCCCAATTCTTTAACTCTAACCCAACTATAGTCATTCGATGGAAGTCGTGTCATGATTTAACTATAATCAAAGTGGATTATCGACATTGAAGTTTAATAGTATTCTCAAGTCGAGAGTACCGCGTCATATCTTCAACCTAAGTTATATTAACCATTAGAAAGCTCTTGAGTGAGTCATTCCATAGTTATCCATTAACTATTAGTATGTAACCCCTTGGTGCTACTAGCAGCAATGAGTAATACACCACCAAACATTTGAAGAGCGTTACCTACTCTAGTCTCAATGAATGTATTGATATCATGTCTGGAAACATCTTGACTAGGAATAATTAAAATAATACGTTATTATTAATGTGAAATTTCTCATGATTACAACACATTATAACTACTATCATATAACATACTGTTTAAGGATTTTTTGTTTAATATACCTAAATTTTGATTAACATAACACGCTATGACAAGTATATAATAAGAAGAAAAACTCCTTTTATTTCGAATGAGATTTTATTACACGGTTAATAATTTATAATAAATTATAGAATCGCCCCTAGGATAAACTCCATTAATAGTTTCTATCTTCGACGGATCCACAACTAATCCATTTTCCGAAACAACATGCCCAATAAACTTCACTTCTCATCTCCAAAAGTAGCATTTCAAAAATTTCTCCTTCAACTTGTGTTGTCTCAACATCTCCAACACCAATCTCGGATAGACTTCATGATCTCTCTCATCCTTAGAGTATACTAGAATATCATTAATGAAGACCAACACAAATCTATACAATTGATCGCGAAACATTCGGTTCATAAGATCAACGAACAATGCAAGGGCTTTGGTCAGTCCAAACAACATCATTAACCATTCAAATGAACCATACTTATTCAAAATGCGGTTAATGACATACTATTTTCTGCTACTCTTAATTAATGGAACCCATGGCCAAGTCTAGTTGTGAGAACACCCAAGCTTCACTCAAATGATCAAATAAATCGTCTATCCTAGGAAACAGATAAAGATTCTTCACTTTCAACTCATTTAGTTTCTAATAATGTCTGCACATCCGTAAATTTCCAGCCGACTTCTTTACGAATATCCCGAATGCTCCCTACGGCGAACTACTCAGTCTGATGAAATTCTTATGCTCGAGTTCCACCAATTGCTTCTTCAATTCTTCCATCTCCTTGGGTGGCATTCTTTTAGATGGTCTACTAACATATTGCGCCTCCGATGTTAAATCTATCCAAAATTTGATTGTCCTTCTCGGCGGTAATCCCATTACAGGTCAGAATACATCTGCAAATTCTTTGACTACCCATACTTTACTAATCGAATCTTCTTAATCATCCATAACACAACATCAAGTCTGATTCTCCTTCATTATGATCAACGCAATCATAATTCTCTCTCCACCTCTTGGATTCTCAAAGTGATAACTTTATCCACACAATAGATTCTAGCGTCATTTCGCACTGACCAATCCATACCAAAATTACTCCATACCCTATGAAGTCAAACTCATATGGGTCGCAAACAAATAAATGTCCAAACAAGTCAAATTCAAGGTCGTGCACCTTAATCCGAGAGTGGAGTACCTATCGACCGGATTAACAACAGTAAGGACGTCATTAAATAGGTAGTTTCTATTCCTAACCTATAAACCTAGTCTTTCGGTATGAAAGAGTAAGTGGCACCAGTATCATATAGAACTCTAACTGATATACTCGAAATCAAAATCATACCTCCAAGTACAACGCCCTTTCCTTTTTCCTTAACAGTTGGTCCAGACAAAGCTCCTTCCAAAACATAAACCTTAGCTTGCTTAGCTTATAGGCAATCATTCTTCTTACGTCTAGGCTTGCCATAGACAAATCACTTAATCTTTTCCGCTCTGACTGGCATTGGACACTCATTTTCATAGCACCCCCTCTGCCTATAATTATAGCAAGTCGCATCAACAACGTCTTTACACTCTCCACTACCCTGAGCTTTTCCTTTTTGCTACTGGTCTTTCTTTCCCTTCTAAACGGAGCAAACTTCTTTTTCTACCCATCCTTGGGCTTAACATTGACCTTCTTCTCTCCCTGAAACAAGCGGTCATACCTCCTTGCCATTTCCACCACCATATCAAATGGAGCCAATAGAAGAGCCATCACCTCGTGATTCAGCCTCTTCCTCAGACCTTCAATAACTCATTCTTCTTTGGTGGAGTATTGACATGCTCCCTTCTGTACTTTGACAAAGCATTAAAATGCTGGATGTACTCTGTCAGAGTCATCTCTCCCTACTTCAAGTCAAGGAACTCCCTGCACAAGGCACCCTTCTGAGATTCGGGGATAAATTGAGCCTCAAATCACTCCTTAAACTGCTCTCGGGTTATCTCCTCCTTTGGGACCTCAGCAATCACAGCTTCCTACTAGTCCAATTCAACCTCCCGGAGCTAACGAGAAGCTAAAACCCTCTTTTGAGTATTGTTATATCCTAAGGCCCCAAAAATGCATTCACATATATTCAACCAATTCAACACTTCCAAGATGGACTCCTTCCCTATGAACGCCTTTCCTCGCAGCTCTAGAAATTTTTGTTCACATTAGAAAAGTCTGCTTCTCTTTCTACCTCCTGTCTCGGCTCAATAGCTCCAACTAGTTGTTGCCTCATCATCTCCATCATAAACTAGCGGAAGAAAGCATTCACATCCATTATTCCTTCAGCCAGGGCAGGCACCTGAGTACCAGCTTCAGTACGAACTTCTAGGTTTGCTTCCTCCTTGGCCATTAGTTTGAGTACTGTCATCTTTTCTACTAGGATTCGCTCTCATACTACCTATGGTCAAACGTCGGCTACACAAATCCATTTTTTCCTTATGTAGTAAGCATTCATAAGAAACGGAAGTAAAGAAAGTGGAAACAATTGCAGTGGGATAAATATACCATATTGTATATCTTTGTCAAAATACAAGTATGTTATATATATAGCATATACCCTTCGCCAAGCTGTTCATTTTCTAGTTATCTAACTTATACTTAGCTATGTTTTACTTAGGTGTTTCCTTAGCCTATGCTTTGATACCAAGTTGTAACATCCCTCAATCTGAGACTCGATAATGGACACTAATGATGTTGCAACCATCACCGAAACATTTCCAAAGACAAAATGAGCTCAGTATTAGTTTGCACAACATAAGTAAATAGAGCAACTAAATGGTTTTTTATTAAATCAATTTGGTTTACATAATTCATTACAACAGCTTCAACCCAAATCATTCCCATGTAAAGGTAAATATATAGTAAGAAAATCAGAATAGTATGTGTCAAACATATGAATATGTCAACACTATACCTAACCAGTTATAAACTCTAGTTTTACATAACAGAAATACTAAAATACTTTTATTTAAATAGCAAGCCTCCTGATTTGTCTTTGTAATCTTTATTCATCCTTCAAAAGCTACACGTGTTATCCATAAACTCAACTACTCGAATGAGTATGTGTGAGTTTATGAGAAATAATAAAAACATGGGTTAGACAATAAGTCTGGTATGAGTAAAATCTTTACCCTAAGCATCCATAGTGAGACCACATCACTAGTGCGGAACAGGTTTTTCCCTCACTTTATCATCATCAATATACATCAATATATATGTAAACAAACTACATACATATATATATATCATAGAATGCAACCATGTGCATGTATTCTGTCAAGAAGTGAACCCTACGCTTAAGCATTCAATTATGAATCAAGTCATACAATTAGTCGTCATTCATTCATCCATCGCCTAATCTTTTGCTTTAGGCTTTTCTCATTAAGTTGTTATTAAATTGTTTTAGTGATTACCTCCCTAGGCCTATTTATCATTAATTTATCTTTTGCTCGAACAATGTCACCTGGTGAAAATGTCGACTCGTTTTCCCATAGGAGCCACCCTGACTCTCATAAGAGTTTTAATGTAAGCACACTGAATACATTCTAGTAAGAGTCCATACTAGGCATCAATAGCCCTTCTTAGTCCCTGAACAGTTATCGTTCACATTGCTGGTTTATTTTATAACACCACCTTGATATTTTGGCACTCTACGAAGGCACTCTGCCTTAACTAATCTGTAGAGTTTTATAATATTCGTAGGTTGAACCCTATCATGGTACCCTGCCATATACCATTGGATTTTAGACTGATAATCACCGTACCCAGCCATCTAATACTCTATAAGTTGGTATATATTTACGATCATGGTTTAACTCTCTTTTTTCATTCCTTAATTATGTACTCTACACATTCTTTAGATAAAATATTTTTATCCTTTATTTAAATGATACTCTATCATTTATTATCTTTCTTCATTTCAAAATAACTTAACATGGTCTTAACTTATAAAATCTTTCCTTTATTTCATCCTTACAAAATAGTATAATAACACTTGGAAACTGTCTTTCAAATTTCCCTAAGTATACGTTATATTACTTAGAAGAATATAGCTTCCAAGCTATTACAAGTTACATTTAATGTTTGTAAATTGGCTATCCCATAGCCATCATGAACTATGCCTAGTTACCATGTGTGTTGACTATCCCATAGCTATCGTATTTATTTCCTTTATTTCCATCATATGACGTCCTTGTTGAAGCCTTCATGAGATAAGGGTCACCGCGTGCGTTATTATTATTTGACGCCTTCGTGTTGTATTATTATTTGGAGCTTCCTTGTGCATGGGCTTCCATGGGCTATTTCTATTTTCCTGCCCTCGTGAGTTATAAATATTTGTCTGCCTTCGTAAGTTTTCACATATCTAACCTGTAGCTTTCGTGAGCTTTCAAAAAGGAGTACTCATGTCTTATTTTATTTAATACCTTAGTGAACAGGGTACATTCGTGTACTATCATTTCATTTTTTTGTTTTCGTGTGTTTGAATTTGCAAGTGAGCTGTCCCATTTTTTTACATTTCCTTTCATGATCTACGTGTCCTATTGTGTGCTGCCACTATTTTTCCACTTTTTTTTGTTAATTATACATGTGTGTTGTCTTCATGCAAAATCTCTCAAGTTGCTTTATTCAAAGCTTTCATGAACTGAACTTTCACTTACCCAAGCCTTCGTCTGTTACCGTGTATTAGTTTTTTGTGTGTCAACAATACAAGCCATCATGGGGGTTATTATAACGATTTGGTAAGGGTCATGGTGAGTTAAGTGGCACACTTGTAATATTACCAAAAACTAATTTCTTACCCTATTTAGTATTTTCTCTTCGTCTAACCCAAATTGGTGCTGAGTTCTCATTATCCAACTTCAAATTTTTTAGTTCTCTTTTTAAAATTGGCTAACCACACCATTAATTAATCAGTTCTCCCTTGATTAATTAGTGCTTTCATTCACTAAATAATTCATATAAAATGAAAAATACTAAAAATTCATCAAAAATTTCTCTTATCATATTCTACCTCATATGAAAATTTCAGGTCAAAATAATTAATTTTATTGTTTTTAATAATTAGTTAATCTGAAATCACCATATTTCCCAACTTAGAAAATTTATAAAATATTCATATTAACTCCGAAAATTATGAAATAAAAACCCATCTCTATTTCACCAATAAGCATATCATATCAAAATTTTGTAGAATTTGGATGTGATTTATCCATGTTTTACCCTATAACATTAACTAATTCACTTTAATTAAATTTTAAACCTTAACTAAAATAATGTTTAGACATCCAACCACATTAAACATCATTTGAACATATATTTAAGCTAAATCCCAATTTAAACATGCCAAGGAAGGTTTTTGAGAAAGATTTTACTCACATAGCTTAAGAAAACTTGTTTTAATCTTCTTTTCTTCTTAAATTTGAAAGCTTGATCTTTTCTAGCTTGAAATCATCATCTTATTCTTCTATATATGTGGCCAGCCTTGCTTTTAGGTTTTAGGGATGTTGTTTTAGTTAATTCAAATGAAATGAAATGAAGGTGGAATGAGGGGTCGGGGCTAAGGAATATGAGTTAGTGGTTTTTGGCCATACAAACTTATTCCCCTTAGTTAAATCCTTACCATTAAAATTTAATTTGTCTATTTTCATTAATCAAGGCCAACCAAAATTGATCTAGTTGTCTTTGGTCCATCCAATTAACTTTTAAAGTGGCCCTCACTTAATTAATTAAATTTCGCTCAGGCAATTCTTTTAGTTGAATCACTTTAATAATTTAGTTAATAATGCCTCCATATTACAATGTCAATTCAATTCAATTTAAATTAGATTAATATTTCATATTATGGACCCTCTAAAATATGGGTTATTACAAATTTGGTCTATCCTAATTTTTATGCTCCCCTGGGATAGATTGTTTCTTTGTTGGAGTGGTTTGCATATAGGAGAGGGATTTGGTCGGACCTTATCTAGAATTGCCTAACTTGCTCGCCATTATGACTCTAGTTTTTTATGCGAAGAAGTGGGCTTTGAATTCAGAATACATCTAGGCCTAAGAGTGGATGTTGTCGGCTTGTAGGTGAAGGAACTAACTGGAGACCAGTCCAGTCATGATGGAGGGAAAAAGAAGGCACTTTGCATGGCTGAAAAGCTGGTCGGGCCATGTTATAAAGTAGAAGACAATGATATGATCAGACAGGTCAGTGCCACCGTCATACCTATTTATAGAAAGGCAAAGCATACCTATGGTAGATGTAAGTACTTAGAATTTCCTTGGAGAAAGGGTCTCCATTCTAATCATCTGACAAACCTTCACTGCTTGCATTCCTAGTTTGGATAATATGCATTTTTTGGCATAGGGCGGGCATTTCTTTTCAGAGACCAGCCTCCATATGTCGCAGTTGGTGTTGGATCCTTATTGGAGTGGGACTCCTTCATCGTCTATCTGGTGATGGAGATCTATGGAAATGGTATGGTTATGGGAACAATGATGCCTACCATTGTAAGAGATCTGTTTTTGACGACCGAGGGTGACCTTGGTGGGTAGGGCTGTCTTACATGAGATCTAGGTTAGGGCACTTCCCGTCGAGGTTGGGAGTGAAGGATGGTTCTTTGGGTACTAAATTTCAACCTCGACCTCAACCATTGAGACAATCAAAGTGTTGGTCACATGCCCATCTGCTACCTGAAGGTGATGAAACACAGACAGTCTTTCTACTGAAGGGGAACAATGATCAACATGGATCTCTTAGTATACCATTGTTTCAGGTACTGGGACATTGTTGACATCTCTTTGCTTATTGGCAGCATGCATATTCCTATGACAGATAAGAGAACCTCCCTCGGGGGTTTGCAACACGACATTCACGTGGGCATCATGCATTATGTTGTGGGTTCTAGGAATGGTAGACTAAGCAATGCTCTGGTCAGCCATGGAAGGACTGTTAGACCAAAGTCTACAGTTGTCTAAGCTTCCATTCTAATCCGACGGTCATTCACATTACGAGTAAGTTGTCTAATATTGGTCAAGCCGTTGATTATGTCGAGCCACATGTCGTTGCTCAACCCGGGGATAGGAAGGGCTAGGGCTGTTATGGTAACGGTAAATTTACCATTACCATACCATTACCAGCAAATCGGTTACCATTTTCGAGTGAAATCGATATACCAGTTTAATCGGTATGGTAAAGGTAAATTTACCATTTTCTATGGTAAATCGTTGGTAACATTTCTTCAATACCAGCGGTAACGTTAATTTTACCAGTCAATTTATAATACATGTATATTCATGTAACATGCTTTATTATAGGCATTTAGAACCAAGCAAATGATTAAATTTAGTTTATTAACCAAGTGAAATAATGTTAAATACACTTCACTTCTTTCTCATTTATGTCTTTTATTAAGTAACACTATAAATTGTATGATGAAGCACCGTTATGGTGTGAATACGTTTATGTTACTAACCTTTTTTAGACAAACAATAATTTACCATTACTAGTATAACGGTTACCAGATTATCGGTATACCAGACTTCGGTATACCAGCCTATCGGTAACGATAACGGTAAGCAATTTTCGCTTACCAGTAAAAATGGTACGGTAACGGTATTTAGGAGAGGAACTAGAACGAATAAACTCTTTGGCTTCCAATTCGGATAATTGTTTACGCATCTCCTTATTTTCCTTATTGGACATACGATAAGGAGGACAAGTGATAGGTAGAGCTCCAAGGATTATTCTGAACTCAATTGCTCGCTTAGGTGGTAATCCTAAAACGGGCTCAAATATGTCGGGAAATTCACAAACAACGTGAATGAGGGAAATGACATCTTCCTCGTCATCATTATCGTCATCATGAGGATTTAGAGAATATAAGGATGCTACCGAATTGGAATCCGAATCTTTAAGAACAAGAGAAATCTGCTTAACAGATTGAGGATGTCGAAGATATATAGTCCGGATATGAGCTTCATAACGGTTAAGCCAATCCATTCCCAATCATTCAGAAACCTAGGTAACGCATAACATGCAAATCGGCTCGGAAGGCATAATCACATAAAATTATCTCGACATCTTCACAAAGTAAACTAAGTGTTGTGGATCCACCAACCGGATTCGCAATTCTCAATGAAGTCATCATGCCAATAACATTTAAAGACAGCATCAACAAGTTCTTTTGATATAAAAGAGTGAGATGCACCCGTATAAAAAAGAACTCAAATAGAAAGATCACGAAATATAATAATGCCATCAAGGATAGAATGAGAAATACCTTGACCAAGAGAAGTATTACTAGGAGCTTGCACAACATTTAGCTTTCCCTCTTTCTTGTTTGGAAGTTTGGGTCATGAAGATAAAAGATGACCCGAACTTTTGCAATAACGACAAAAAAGAGGTTTTGGACACCTATTTGCATAATGGTCCTTAGAACCACAATTGTAGCATTGCCCACGACTAGAGGTAGGAGTCTTTGCTACCGAAGTTGCTTGCTTCCCTTTCTTGTTGGGATTAGGCTTGAACTTAATAGGCCTCTTCTTATTGTTGTTGAAGTTCTGTTTGGCACCCACAACTTCAACATCACTTTCTTTATCGGCTTCTTCAAGTCGAAGAGCGATATCAACAAGCTAATCGAAAGAAACTTCTAGTTTCAGAAGTAATGGCTTTTTAAGGTTCTTATTCAACCCATAAAAAAACCTCTGATTTTTCTTCAATGGGGTATTAATACACTCGACCCCATATTTAGAGAGAGGTTCAAAAGATGCGACGTAATCCGTCACAGAAGATTCACCTTGAACAAGGTCAATAAAGCGTCGGGCCAAAGTTACTTTTTCAGCCTTCGACGGAAATTTCAACTCGAACCTTTCCCGAAATTGCTCCCAAGTAAGATATGTTTCAATAATTTTTGAGATCAGAAGCTCATACCAATCTAATGCTCTCTCCTGGAGCATGTTAGAAGCCACTTGGACTCGATATAGATCAATAAGATTCATGGGGGAAAAGATGCGATCACATGTTCTAAGCCAAGCTTGGACTTCTATAACGCTTTCGGAACCCTTGAA
This sequence comes from Allium fistulosum, assembly GCA_030737815.1. Classification (NCBI taxonomy): domain Eukaryota; kingdom Viridiplantae; phylum Streptophyta; class Magnoliopsida; order Asparagales; family Amaryllidaceae; genus Allium; species Allium fistulosum. The sequence goes on from CM060906.1 coordinate 552,315,904, forward strand.
AGGCCTTCCATCCAAGTTGGTGTAATCAGTGCACAAGCGTGCAAACCCAGATTTAGGATGAGTAGGCTCTGGAATGGGTCCGACAGCTACAAGATCTAAGAGCTGTTGGGCAGACATAAATACTCCATCCTGAGGAGTCGCACTGGATTGACCGGCGCTGGGACGGCCTGGTCTAACCATTTCTCTTCTTTAAGAAAGAAAGAAAGAAGAGGAAAAAGGTTATTCTCATAATGAATATCAAACAAACTTGATTGATAAAACAAGGCATCATAACAGAAAATAGGATAGAACGGGTCCAATGGCTCGAGTTAAATCCTAAGGCACGACTCCTAAGAAAGACTTAGGACAATGATCCTTGCTAGATTATTCTACATTGTTCTGAAGTTTGGCTCTGATACCAAGCTGTGATGCCCCACCTCTATACTCACACTAGCCAAGGATACTATGAGGTAATGCCATCGACTAGCGTGAAGAATAAGGCTGTTGAGGAATGACCATCTGTGTAATTGATTTGTGCGAGTACCAATATGTCAGATAATATGACTTGCATTTTATTTCAAGAGGAAATCCGACATATCAAATACAAACTCAAAGCTACCACACAGTGGTTGTGTGGCCTTCGGGAACAAATATAGAAATAAGCATAACACAAATCAGTCACAAATATTCATATCACTAAGGCGGAAACATATATGAATATATCACATAGAAGTGTACACCAAAGTAGCGGTCATATAAGATCCACTACATCACAAAAGAATAGGTACAAGTGCTAGACAAAAGAATAAATATACATTAAGGAGTCTCTATCTCAAATGTATAATAACAAAAACTACTAAGCCTAAGTAGTTAGCCAAAAGTCAGGTGACAGACCATGATAAGAAGTCAAGCAGAAGCACCTGAATACCTCGGTCTGACCCGAGTATTATTTAAGAAGAAAATAATAAACGGATCATTCTAGTTATAAATATCAGATAAAATGAGATAGGATAAGAGATATGACAAAAACGTATGATGACAATAATGCCATACCGCGACAAGTATGCATCAGATAACAACAAAAATCATACAATATCTCAAATATTCTCAAACACTAGAAAGAATGTCATATTCTTTAAATTATTCACCAAAACACAAATATTGATTGAGCTTATCAATGCATATCATCAAAATTGGTGAATCACAAATTCTAGAAATCAACAACCAGAAATCCAAAAAACACAAAGGGGGAGGCCTATCACAAACGGGAGCATGAAAACTCACCAACACGTTTATCACAAACGGGTCGCCATCCCATGGTCACTAACCCTAGAGCCGGTGCAACGGCGTAGTGCAATAACGGTATGCCCGAGGAACCTGAAACTCAAATGAGCCGGAACAACGACGTAGTGCAATAATGGTACGCCCGATGAACCGAACTCCATAAAACCCATAGGTCGCTAGCCTATAAAAATGAGACGAAGCTCAATAGAATGGGGTACAGTCCCCCACGCGGAAAAAGAGACATCGCATATAGCTAGTCTAAACCATAAAATGATCATCATTGATCAATGAAAAGTGTAGATTACACTAAGCTAGTAAGTAAATGAGTTTAGCTTCATGTCCCATAACCAGTGGCTTAACTTAAATATTTACGAACAAATTGTAGATTTTCACTCGAAAATTGTCACAAGAGTTCAATCGAACAAGTCCAAGAATTAACCGACGAAGTAAACGCAAGCGTTTTATACCACTTGTTTTGCTAAGCCGTTTAATTAGATTTCTCATACGAATGCGATAAAGGTTTGTATATACTAATAGATTGGAAAATGGTTTTAAAACCGAGCTTTATATTTAAAATTTTTCTTTCAATTGGTTGCTCCTAAGAGTTTCCAATACAATCCGAAGATGTTTTTCATGTTCTTCCTCGGTTTAGAATAAATAAGAATATCTTCTATAAAGACGAGGACAAATAGATCGAGGAAGCCTTTGAAAACTCGGTTCATAAGGTCAATGAAATAAGCTGGAGCATTCGTTAAACCAAATGGCATAACAAGCCATTTATAAGATCCATAATGAGTATAGAACGATGTCAAAGGAATACTATCCTCTACAATGCGAAGCTGATGAAAACTGGTTGCTAAGTCTAACTGTCAAAAGACTCTAGCACCACTAAGTTGATCGAATAAATCATCAATCCGAGGTAAGGGATATTTATTCTTGATGGTGAGATCATTAAGCTTGCGGTAGTCAACGTAAAGCCTATGTGTACCATCGGATTTCTTCACAAAGATAGCTGAAGCTCCCCAAGGAGAGGAACTAGAATGAATAAACTCTTTGGCTTCCAATTCGGATAATTGTTTATGCATCTCCTTATTTTCCTTATTGGACATACGATAAGGAGGACAAGTGATAGGTAGAGCTCCAGGGATTATTCTGAACTCAATTGCTCGCTTAGGTGGTAATCCTAAAACGGGCTCAAATATGTCGGGAAATTCACGAACAACGTGAATGAGGGAAATGACATCTTCCTCATCATCATTATCGTCATCATGAGGATTTAGAGAATATAAGGATGCTACCGAATTGGAATCTAAATCTTTAAGAACAAGAGAAATCTGCTTAACAGATTGAGGATGTCGAAGATATATAGTCCGCTCAGGACATAGGATATGGGCTTCATAACGGTTAAGCCAATCCATTCCCAATCATTCAGAAACCTAGGTAACGCATAACATGCAAATCGGCTCGGAAGGCATAATCACATAAACTAATCTCGACATCTTCACAAAGTAAACCGAGTGTTGTGGATCCACCAACCGGATTCACAATTCTCAATGAAGTCATCATGCCAATAACATTTAAAGACAAAGCATCAACAAGTTCTTTTGATATAAAAGAGTGAGATGCACCCGTATCAAAAAGAACTCAAATAGAAAGATCATGAAATATAATAATGCCATCAAGGATAGAATGAGAAATACCTTGACCAAGAGAAGTATTACTAGGAGCTTGCACAACATTTAGCTTTCCCTCTTTCTTGTTTGGAAGTTTGGGGCATGAAGATAAAAGATGACTCAAACTTTTGCAATAACGACAAAAAAGAGGTTTTGGACACCTATTTGCATAATGGTCCTTAGAACCACAATTGTAGCATTGCCCACGACTAGAGGTAGGAGTCTTTGCTACCGAAGTTGTTTGCTTCCCTTTCTTGTTGGGATTAGGCTTGAACTTAATAGGCCTCTTCTTGTTGTTGTTGAAGTTCTGTTTGGCACCCACAACTTCAACATCACTTTCTTTATCGGCTTCTTCAAGTCGAAGAGCGATATCAACAAGCTGATCGAAAGAAACTTCTAGTTTCAGAAGTAATGGCTTTTTGAGGTTCTTATTCAACCCATAAAAAAACCTATGATTTTTCTTCAATGGGGTATTAATACACTCGACCCCATATTTAGAGAGAGGTTCAAAAGATGCGACGTAATCCGTCACAGAAGATTCACCTTGAACAAGGTCAATAAAGTGTCGGGCCAAAGTTACTTTTTCAGCCTCCGGCACAAATTTCAACTCGAACCTTTCCCGGAATTGCTCCTAAGTAAGATCTATTTCAATAATTTTCGAGATCAGAAGCTCATACCAATCTAATGCTCTCTCCTGGAGCATGTTAGAAGCCACTTGGACTCGATATAGATCAATAAGATTCATGGGAGAAAAGATGCGATCACATGTTCTAAGCCAAGCTTGGACTTCTATAACGCTTTTGGAACCCTTGAAAGGCCTTCCACCCAAGTTAGTGTAATCAGTGCACAAGCGTGCAAACCCAGATTTAGGATGAGTAGGCTCTGGAATGGGTCCGACAGCTACAAGATCTAAGAGCTGCTGGGTAGACATAAATACTCCATCCTGAGGAGTCGCACTGGATTGACCGGCGCTGGGACGGCCTGGTCTAACCATTTCTCTTCTTTAAGAAAGAAAGAAAGAAAGAAGAGGAAAAAGGTTATTCTCAGAATGAATATCAAACAAACTTGATTGATAAAACAAGGCATCATAACATAAAATTGGATAGAATGGGTCCAATGGCTCGAGTTAAATCCTAAGGCACGACTCCTAAGAAAGACTTAGGACAATGATCCTTGCTAGATTATTCTACATTGTTCTGAAGTTTGGCTCTGATACCAAGCTGTGATGCCCCACCTCTATACTCACACTAGCCAAGGACACTATGAGGTAATGCCGTCGACTAGCCTGAAGAATAAGGCTGTTGAGGAGCGACCATCTGTGTAATTGATTTGTGCGAGTACCAATATGTCAGAAAATATGACTTGCATTTCATTTCAAGAGGAAATCCGACATATCAAATACAAACTCAAAGCTACCATACAGTGGCTGTGTGGCCTTCGGAAACAAATATAGAAATAAGCATAACACCAATCAGTCACAGATATTCATATCACTAAGGCGGAAACATATATGAATATATCACATAGAAGTGTACACCAAAGTAGCGGTCATATAAGATCCACTACATCACAAAAGAATAGATACAAGTGCTAGACAAAAGAATAAGTATACATTAAGGAGTCTCTATCTCAAATGTATAATAACAAAAACTACTAAGCCTAAGTAGTTAGCCAAAAGTCAGGTGACGGACCCTGATAAGAAGTCAAGCAGAAGCACCTGAAATAACTCGGTCTGACCCGAGTATTATTTAAGAAGAAAATAATAAACGGATCAGTCTAGCTATAAATATCAGATAAATGAGATAGGATAAGAGATATGAAAAAAACGTATGATAACATTAATGCCATATTGCGACAAGTATACATCAGATAACAACAAAAATCATACAATATCTCAAATATTCTCAAACACCAGAAAGAATGTCATATTCTTTAAATTATTCACCAAAACACAAATATTGATAGAGCTTATCAATGCATATCATCAAAATTGGTGAATCACAAATTCTAGAAATCAACAACCAGAAATCTAGAAAACACAAAGGGGGAGGCCTATCACAAACGGGAGCATGAAAACTCACCAACACGTGTATCACAAACGGGTCGCTATCCCATGGTCGCTAACCATAGAGCCGGTGCAACGATGTAGTGCAATAACGGTACGCCCGAGGAACCTGAAACTCAAATCAGCCGGAACAACGACGTAGTGCAATAACGGTACGCCCGATGAACCGAACTCCATAAAACTCATAGGTCGCTAGCCTATAAAAATGAGACAAAGCTCAATAGAATAGGGTACAGTCCCCCACGCAGACAAAGAGACATCGCATGTCGCTAGTCTAAACCATAAAATGATCATCATTGATCAATGAAAAGTGTAGATTACGCTAGTAAATAAATGAGTTTAGCTTCATGTCCCATAACCACTGGCTTAACTTAAATATTTACGAATAAATTGTAGATTTCCACTCGAAAATTGTCACAAGAGTTCAATCGAACAAGTCCAAGAATTAACCGACGAAATAAACGCAAGCATTTCATACTACTTGTTTTGCTAAGCCGTTTAATTAGACTTCTCATACGAATGAGGTAAAGGTTTGTATATACTAATAGATTGGAAAACGGTTTTAAAAACGGGCTTTGTATTAAAAAGTAGTGTTGAAATCGTTTTTGTGAAAGAGTTTGAGTATTTACTACTAGTATAGAAACCTTTGTATTTTAAAGTGACAAATCACAAAAATGATTGTAAAAACAATCAATCGCCAAAAATTCACATACGACAATGTGAATTAAATCCATAAAAATTGATATCAAATCCATCAAATGGATATTCCCAAAAATCCAAAGAAAGAAGTCATCAAAGTCGATAATAAGTGATAACAACTATCCGGATTGACAAAAATCGATAAAAATTGGAAATCCAATAAATAAAAGGCAAATAGGCAAAATGCACAGTTCCAAACGTCTGGGGTTTAATCCAAACGTCTGGATTTGGGTTCTGGAAATAATCCAGAAAACCCCCAGTCGTCTGAAATTTCAAGGCAGACGTCTGAGACCTAACCAGATGTCTGAACCTATAAGTCAGACGTCTGGAATTGATCTCTGCCATTTTATTTTCTGCGTGCTTATTATTTTTTTCCTCCAGGTCTATAACCAGACGTCTGAACTTGATAACCAGACGTCTGGTCACCTGGTCTTGGCAACAGTTTGCTTAGGCCATGATGGCCAAAACGATTTGGAAGCGATCGGACGAGCAACGATGACTAGGGATTTATGCCAAGCGACAACCCAGCCTTATAGGCTCTTCGATACACCCCAAATATCACGTCCAAACATCCATAGTAGGATTTTCATAAAATTGGACTTCAAAACCAAAAATTGGAAAATTCACCAAATCAATTCAACTCAAAAGCAAATGAACATGAATAAATGTTAGGAATTCATACCAAACAACAAGGAGAGTTATAGACGTAGATGTGAGTTCAAAAACTCACCTTTAAAACTCAAAGACAACGAATGAGGGGCTTTAAAACAAAGCAAGACCAATTCCTCTTCAATACACCTCTAGAATCTTCAATCTATTATTAAAGGTGAAGTTTTTCCTAAGTTAGGGTTTAGGAATTTCTGAGAATTGAAGAGAGATTGAGATGGAGAAGAAGAAGAGGATGCTTACCTAAGCTTCTCTTTGATTTTGGAGCTAGAACTTGAATTTCCTAAGAAAACTAGGGCTTAGGAATTTTGATTTCCCTTTCTTTCCCTCATTTTTCTCTTGAGCTTGAGTGTTAGGAAATGAGGAATGAAATAAATGAAGAGGAGTTGAGTTATAGTGTTTGATAAAGGAGTTGGGTTCTCTTATTGGGTTAGTGGGTTGAAACCCAAACCCAAAGCCCCAAATGAAAAAAATCAAAATTCTAATCAACTCCAAACATGTCGATGTTTATACTCAAAAAAGTTGTAAACGCCATTTTGGACTCAATGGAAGTGGTCTCGACTCCCAATTCAACTGTTTATAAAAAGTAGCATTTCGGACTTTAGTCCGACTAACGATGCTATATTTAAATAAAACATTTAAATATACAATCGTAAATATGCGGGTTGTTACATATTAGCAACGAATTAACATACTTTGCTTCATGAAGTAATTAGAATGTTCGAGAAGCTTCTAATCGATAAGAAATCTTTGTGTGTAAGGGTAGTTTAGTCATTTACTAATGGTAAGAGGTGTAAAAGAGAAGTGATAGGCATGTGGAGGGGCGAGCCTTCCATGGCATGATGGAGGGTGAAAGGAAGGGTATGCAACACCATCTTGAGCCTGTATAATAGGGGGAATGCCACTTGAATTTACTTTTGCAAATTTAGAAAATAAAAATCAATCTCTTTTCATCTCCTTCTCTTCATAATTTCCTAAGAAGATTTAATTCAAAACATCTCCAAATCACTTCAAAATTTGCCATAAGCCCTGCTACAACATCACAACACCTTCTAGAATTTTGGATCTAGAATAAAGGAGTAAAACACCTCCTTAAAGCCCATAGTCTGTGAGCTATTTGAAGGCATTATTGCCTTGAAAACTTGAATCAAAGCAAGGTAGTGGGAGGAAGTCAGATGTTAGCAAGGTTGAGATAGGATGTGGAGCATGGTCCTGCTTGTTTGTTTGGTTAAGGGTGATATTACTCACCACCTTAAATGAAAATATTGTGCATATGTGCTTGTGATTGATTGCTTATATGTTGATTGAATTGATATTGACATATGTTGTAATATTGGTTTTGATTCTTGCTTTGAAAGCAAATGACATACGTAATCCATATGTATAGACTTGAATGGACTCGTATGACTTGTAACATAGCCTTGAAACAAAGCACATAGGTTGTAGTTGGACTTTGTTTTAGAATGGACTTGGATTTGAAAGTGCTCTTATAGCGATAGTCGCTATAAATGCACTTAGGAATTGCCTTGTGTTCATAAATTTCTATGGAACTTTGTAGAGAGATCCTTAGGAGTTTCTTGCTATATTTGTAATTTTTATTATGTATGATTGCTGTTGTAAAAATATTGGATGATAAAAAGTTAAGTAACATATCCAAAAGTGATCAAACTTCCACATGTGCAAAACTGCCTCGTTTTAGACTTTGTTTTGGAGCTTAAAGGTCTGGAAAGGACCTTTAAATTAAGTATTTGGTTTCATTATTTTTATAAGTGTTTTATAACTATTTTTAGAGTATTTAAAAAGTTTTTTTTACATTTTTATGAATTTTTAAGAATTAGTTATGAATTTTTAAATAAGAGGGTTTACTTTTAAATATAAAGGAAACATGGTTTTTCCAAATTTTTAAGTGAATTATAAACTTGTTATTTTCAAGTAATATTTTGGATGAATATTTTAAAACCTATTATAAGTATTTTAAAAGTATTTTGAAGTATATATAGTTTTAGAAAATGTGTTGACTATTATCAAAGTATAAATATCTTATGTAATAAAATATCTTTTAAATTGTTTTATTAAATATCTTGTTTTGTAAATAAATTACTAGACTTATAGATATATATATATATATCATTTCTAAAAATGTTTTAATTTGCAAATAAAGGATTTAGAAAGGGTTTATGAATTGCTAATCTTAGTGGTTAAATCGTGTTTTGTTTAAATACTTGTTTGAAAAGTAATTAACTATGCTTAACATTAAAAGCCAACGAAGTAGGCTTATCTATTTGTGAGTGTTATAATTGATGTTCGAGTAGGGATAGAAGAAATAGTGCTCTAACCTACCGGCTTCCCTCTTTATAGAGGAATAGTTATGTCGAGAATGTTAGAAATGTGTTAATTGTGTTGATTTCTTACTCATTTATGAAAACCATTAATAATAACCACTAAAAGCCGATGGGTTACACTTATCTATCTATAAGAGTCAAGAATAAAGTGTATAGGCAAGGCTTTGATATGCAACTAGTGCTCTAACTTACCTGACTTCACTCTTAAATAAGGGATGGTATAAGTTGGAATGTTGGAAACGAGTTAAGTATAAGAACCTTAATTCTATAAGCGATCGTTTTAACTGGATAGTCGATTAGTCGACTATCGAACTTGATCGAATATTAAGTTAGATCTTTATATGAATGTTTTTAAAGATAATAAAACGTATGAAATGGCTTGAGTTTGTTGTGATAATGCTCTAATAACATTGGTCTTTAACCCTTTTTTATTATACTTATGAATATAAATAGATCTTTAAAAGAATGTTTTAAAGATAAGTATAAGTGAAACGATTTTGGGTTTATAGCGACAATGTTTAAGTAACATCAGTTTTAAATATTTTGAATTGTCTATGAAAGTACATGGATCCTTAAAACGAATATTTTTTGAAGGAAATTATAAGTATGGAGTCTTTTGGAAAATTATAGAAAAGTAAAGGTTTAAAGTAAGAAATCTTGTTAATGATTTGTGAATATACTTATACCAATTGAGATAAGTATATGAATACTTTTTGAAGTATTGAAAGAATACAAATGAATAGTAGTGATTGGTAAATGAAGTTTTATTAGATAAAAGGAAGTTTTACCAATAAAAGAGGTTTTAGTTAATAAAAATTATTAATCAAATAAAAAGGGGAAGAGGTCGCTTATGTGACTTGATCGTGCTTTGTGTGTTTATAAGTTTGTGGCAAGTATTTGAGACTTGATCTCCGTTTATGATCATCAATCTTGTACTTGATAGTCGATCAGTCGACTATCAAAATTGACCAAAATAACTTAGGAAATATCTAGAAGAAACATGATAGCTATATGGTACAGTTATCTTCGGAGATGCTATACTGTACGTATAAACCATCTTACTCTTATAGGACAAAATGGTAAGGAAATCCATCCGAATAGTAGATTATCTTCAACCTTATGTATTATCTATTTATTTTTGAAAGAACCAGGGTTAAATTAACCGAAAATTTATCAATTGGCTTTGAAGCATCCGGTAAGCCAGGGAAGTGTAATTATATAAGATGACTCAAATCCATAACCACTTCAAATCATATATGCAATCTATGTTCTGGAAGCGATTTCGAAGTGCAATGTTATAGAATTGAACTGTCTATCCTAAGGTTAAGTCCAAGGGAAATGTCAGCGTTAACATTTCGAACGATGCTATCACGAGGACTGTCTATCTTGAATAGTATTCCAAGAGAGAGGACAATGTTAGTATTCGTCGGAGGACTTATGTAGGAACCTATATAGAGATTCAAGATATGTTCAAGATGCTTGAATCCATATAGTGATTCATGATCTTGTCGAGATGATGGAATCCATTTAGGGATTCATGTTCTGTTCAAGTGATGAAAAGTTGTGCAAGAGATGTCGAACGTTGACTCAACATCGAAAATGACTGAAGGCATAGTAGGATGCACAATTTTGGATTTAGCTAACCTACGAGGCTATAACAACTCCAAATCTAGAGGTGCTTTCAATTGTTGGGCACCGAGAGTTGGTTATACTTGGTACCATGCATTTCAATATTGGCCCAGTTATGTTTACCTTATGCTATATTCTATCTAGAGATATATGAATCTCGGAAGGAAGTTTGTGATCCTTGTCATGGAGATCCACTTCAGTTTACTAGAGGCGTATCAACGAAAATCCTACAAATTTATGCGAATGTGCCTTAGCGGGTCTTGATTGTATACCTAGTTATTGTTATGGTGTACATGTACCTCAACTATTTCATACTTATATTCTACACCCTAGACATTATTTATTATATCGGAATATGTACTTAATAGATGATTGGCTCTTTTGAGGGGATAACCGTTATGGTATTCCGTGCAGTCTCAAAAGATGTTGGTATATGTCACACATATTTCTCGAGTTTATCAAACCAAACTTATGTCCGACTCATGGTTTAATATTTCCCTTATTTCTATAGGTGCTCTTTCGAATAGTTTGAGAGAGGCAAGTTTTCGTTGATGTTCTTTAGAGATTCTAGAGATCAGACGGATGCTTCCATTCACCTACTATAGTATTCTTATTTCCACTGCATTACTGTATTGTATATATCGGCATATGTGAGGATATATTGTTATAACTGTCCAAGTTGATGATGGTAATTATTATTATAACTCTGCAATGCCATGTATCTTAGAGTGAAATTTGTACTATCTTTTAATATTATATTTTATCATTCCATTGTGAGATTCTGATGTTGTGTTCTACTCTTCCAAGTTGTATTTGTTTTTCTTTTATTTTACCATATGGAGTGGAGAAAACTCTAATAATAATATTAAATGTCTAGTAAATTGGGAAACCGTCTGTAAGGCCAAAAAGGAAGGTGGATTAGGTGTTATTAATTTGCGTAATATGAATTTGTCTCTGTTAGGTAAATGGCTTTGGAAGTTTAAAGATATAAATGATAACGCTATTTTGAAAGAGATCATTTCTAAATATTACTATAATGGAAATAGAAATTTATATCAAATTGCTTCTCCAGCCACTCAAAATATATCTAACTTTTGGAAAAACATTTTAAAATGTAATGAGATATTTAATTTAGGAATAAATACAATTGTTCACTCTGGTAATCGTACTTCGTTTTGGCATGACTGTTGGATTTCGATCTTGCCTCTTAAGATAGAATTTAAGGATCTATATGAAATTTGTAACTTTAAGTATGCTTTAATCAATGAAGTTTATTCTCCAGAAAATGATCCTCCTTGGAATTTCAGTTTTAACAGAATTTTAGTTGATTCAACTTTTAGACAACTTTCTTTGCTTTATGCTAGATTAAGTCTTTATAATATTGATAATGATAATGATTTTATTAGTTGGGAATGGGATAAAAGTAATAAATATACTTCTAATTCTTTCTACAGATTCATTAATTTTTCGGGTACAATAAATAACTCATTTAAATATATGTGGAAATCTAATGCTCCTCCCAAATCTAAATTTCACATGTGATTAATTCTTCATGGAAAACTTAATACAATCGAATTTTTAAAGAGAAAAAATATTCAAAATGATAATAAATGTTATTTTTGTAATCTGTATCTTGAGGACATTAATCATATATACTATAATTGTATAGATTCTAATTACATTCTAATTAATACTCTTAAAATTTTTAACTTTAATATAACAGCTAAAATTTTGGATTGTGAATTTTACTGGAATAATTATAGATTCAAGTTCAAAAAGAATATTAGATTTTTACTAGACACTTTATTCATTATTATTAGTTGGTTTATTTGGTTTGAAAGAAATCAAAGAATTTTTAATAATAATAATTGTCATTTTAACAAACTGATTTTTACAATTTCTTCATTTTGTTTTAATTGGATCTCTAACCCCAAATATAAATTAGCTAAAAATATCATTTTCAAAAGGTATCTTAACAAGGTTAATCATAATATTAATTTTTTAAAACACAACAATAATTTTTTTAACATTAATAATAGCATTATTAATATTTTATCTAATTTAGATGTTGATTTCACTTCTAATCATAACTTACTTATGATTAAAGGTTCATAAGATAGATCCATCTTAATATTTGTACTAGTCTCTATTTGGTATTGGTTTTTAGGTATTTTATTTATACTGTTATTGTTCAGTTAGTCTTATTTAGGTTTTTATTTCCTTCCTTATTAATACATATATATGTATATTTATATATAAATATACATATATATATATATATATATGTATCTTTCTAATTTTTTCTTTAGTCATTTTTCAGTTACAGGTATGGGGGATAGGATATCAGGTTCATTTTGCAGATTTTCATATCTTCAGATTGTTGGACACCAGATGGTAGAGAGGTCACCAGAGCAGAGTATCTTCATCCAGGACTACTAGCAGTTTCTCCTCAGATTTAGGATTCTGCTATCTTCATTATGGAGTACTTTTTTCAGGAGGATATATTCTTCAGTTAGGTACCCCTTTCTCTTGTTCAAAGGCTTCAGAGAGGTTTATCTTATCCACTTCAGAGTAGATGCTTATTCACCTCTCCTAATTCAGTTGGTTGGAGCTTCCTCATTAGTTAGAGACGTCATCCAGTAGTTTTTGTTTCTTCCTCTAGTCTTTTAGATACTTCTAACACCTTAATATCGGGCGGTGGCCATGCCAGAGCTCGATATTGGGGTAAGATGGGTGGTGGCCTTGCCGGAACTCATCTTAGGAGTACCTGAGATTTGATATATATGTATTTGGATTTTGTTACCTTCCAGGCATGTTAGTAGCACTTTATATTCGTGATATATATTCGCATGTGTGCTCTCCTCTATTCGTAGAGGATCACACATTATTCTATAAAAAAATTACCTTAACAATTCATCGTTTTGACACTTGAGTGCTCGACAATTAGTACCTTCGATGTATTAGTGACGACATTTGGGGGTTGAAAAGACAAGTCGTTACATGTGGTATCAGAGCTAAAGGTTAAGCGATAACCTTGGCTTTGGTTGGGTATGACTTATTAGAAGATAGGGTATTGGAATGCCTTAGCATGAGTTGAGTGTATTATATATACGAGAGCATATTTTTATTTGCTATATATATATAGTATATTGATAGTGTAGTCTAACTAATGTAAGGATTAATGATGTTTATCTGATATCCCTCATTGATTAGCTTAGTCATGCTCGGGCAGTTTATAAGCATTGACTATTGTTGTTGATTATTGATTTGTGTTCAATCGTTTTATAAGCAGTTTTGCCTTTCTACATCATGGGTTGGGTAGATAGTAATTGTGGGTACACTGAAATGAACACCTTGTGAATTTAGTTTCACGGTTTGACTACCAGGCGTTCGATGATAATGTTGGGTTAGAAGTTAAATTTAGGAAATGATATTTATTATAATCTAAAGGAAAGATAAGGTATTTTGTAAATAAACATTCATGAAAAGATTTTATATAAGAAAGTAATTTTATATAAGTATGGTTTATAAAATATAGTTAATAAGCAAAGAAGATTTAAACTTAGTATTTGAGAACTTAAATCCTAGTGTCTTTGAAAATGTTTTTCAAGGTTTTGGAGAAAATGATAGAAGTATTATTAGAAAGTAAATATTTGAGAAATTGGTTTTTGAAATTGATATCATGGTACTTAGTAATATTACGAAGTATTTGATACTGCTTTGTAATGATTTTAGCTAAGTCTGAATTGCATGATTTGGATGTACTGAACCCACTTCTGTTGCTTGAAAATAATTCTGGTGATGACTGTAGCATCATCAGTGTTCATTTTCGGATTTCACGGTAGGGGATGCTGCCACGGTAGTTTGCTACAAAGTTGTTTTAGCATAATCCCAAAAGTATGATTTAATATACAAATGTTATATGTATATATTATTTCAAAATGGTTTGAAATGAAATCCGGTGTTTAGTTTTAAAGTTTTCTTGTTAAGTTATTTCACGGACACATGTAGCATATCCATTAGAATAGTATGGTATGTGCATCATGATATGGTATGTCGTTTAATAGTTTTCATTTGTTAAAAAGAATCGGGATTTTCAGCGATTTTGGACAGTCGAAAACTTTTGAATTGTTATAGAACTTGAAGCTAAGTGTTGTGTGAAGATATAAAGATGTGTTTTTGTAACTCTTAAATTGAGAAGGTAGTTAGTTAAAACAAGTTTAAATTTATTAAATATCCTTGTTAACTAAATTAATTGGATGTTTCATATATACTCTTAGGAGATAGTGGAGTATTATACAGTATGAACTAAAGATATGAAATGTTTATAAACTTGAATTTATGTTTTTATGAAATGGTTCATAAATGATTTTGTTATTGAATGATATATTATTTGTGTAAAAGAATGTGATAAAAAGAAATTGGTATAAGTTAAGAAACCAGTAGAATAAAATATGTAAGCTGTATGTAGATCGTTTATTTGCATGATTGTTCTTGATCCAGTATTCGAATCATGGTTTCGAGATGATTTGCACCAATCCAAACAAGGATTTTTCACTCGATTCTTGACAGCGAGCACTTGATATAGGTTCTTGATACGATCCCAAAGTTTTATATCATAGTGCTATGTAAGGAAGGTAGAGGTTTTGAATCAAGGAACCAAATCAGAGTCCATACTAGAAAGGTCTAGTGATCGATACTAGTTTAGAAGTGAAATTTATATGATCGAGCAAGTGATTAGATCAGATATTACGTACGGACGATCCATGCACATTGTACGGGCTTTAGTATATGTTTACTATGTTTTTTTCCCTTATGGAGAATTTAGGCGTTGACTTTTTGATTTGTTATAAGGTGGTATGAATAATCGTCTAAGTAATAACTTGAGACCGTTAAGCTAAGGTACGCTTAGTGGATTGTTTATCATCCTTACGTGACGAAAGAGTTTTTGAAATTAAGCAACTATGAGCTTTATTTGCTAGTGATTGTGATACTGTTAAGTCTTGATGTGTGATGATTTATTTGGTTGCTCATGTTAGAATTTTGAGGATGAAATATTCTAAGTGGATGAGAATGTAACGACTTAGAATTTCAGACAATTTGTATTTAAATATATGAATCATTTAAATATTTGAATCTTGGATTAAATGTGATTAAATTGATTTAATAACCTTGTTAATCTCTTTTTTATTAATAAATAATGATGGAAACCTTTTTTTGAAGTTTGTTTACAGAATTAAATACTTCAAAGAAATATCAATAATGTGACTGAAAATTGATTTATCAATAAACCAATTTTTTATTGATATAAATTGTTCGAGCACTTTGTGCTAAGCTAATGAACATATGAACACATTAGCAAATAATTAACATACTTTTCTTTATGAAATAATTAGAATGTTCTAGAAGCTTATAATGGATAAGAGATTTTTGTGTGTAATGGTAGTTTAGTCATTTACTAATGATAAGAGGTGTAAAGTAAAAGTGATTGACAATTGGAGGGGTGAGCCTTCCATGGCATGGTAGGAGGTGAGGAGAATGGTAGGCAACACCATCTTAAGCCTATATAAGAAAGGGCATGCCTCTTGAATTTACCTTTGCAAATTTAGAAAATAATAAAAATCAACCTTTTTTCATCTCCTTCTCTTCATAATTTCCTAAAGAAGATTTAATTCCAAACGTCTCCAAATCTCTTCAAACTTTACCACAAGACTTACTACAACATCACAACGCCTTCTATCATATTGTATCTTGATGAAAGGAGTAAAACGCGCCTTAAAGCCCATAGGCCATGAGCTATTTGAAGGCATTAATGCCTTAAAAACTTGAATCAAAGCAAGGTAGTGTTAGGAAGTGAGGTGTTAGCAAGGTTAAGGTAGGAAGTGGAACTTGAACTTACTTGTTTGTTTGGTTAAGGGTGACATTTCTCACCACCTTGAATGAAAATATTATGTATATGTGCTTGTGATTGATTGCTTATATGTTGTTTGAATTGATATTGACATATGTTGTAATAATGGTTTTGACTCTTGCTTTGAAAGCAAATGGCATATATAATCCATATGTAAGGAATTGAACCGACTTGTAAGACTTGTAGCATAGCCTTGAACAAATCATAGAGGTTGTAGTTGGACTTTGGTTTAGAATGGACTTGGATTTGAAAGTGCTCTTATAGTGACAATCGCTATAGATGCACTTAGGAATTGCTTTGTGTTCGGCAATTTCTAGGATACTTTGTAAAGAGATCATTAGGGGTTTCTCACTATATTTATGATGTTTATTGTGTATGCTTGCTATTGTAAAAATATAAGATGATATAAAGTTAAGTAACATATTGAAAAGTGGTCAAATTTCCACTTGTGCAAAACTGTCATGTTTTAGCCTTTGTATTGAACTTTAAAGGTATGGAAAAAACTTTTAAATTAAGTATTTGGTTTCATTCTTTTCATAAGTGTTTGCTAACTCTTATTAGAGTATTTTTAAAGTGGTTTAATATTTTTACGAATTTTAAGAATTAGCTATGAATTTTTAAAGAAGAGGGGTTGCTTTTAAATATAATGGAAACATGTTTTTCCAAGTTTTTAAGTGAATTATAAACTTGTTATTTTTAAGTAATACTTTGGGTGAATGTTTTAACTATTATAAGTATTTTGAAGTATTTTAAAAGTATATAGTTTTATAAAATGTGTTGACTATTTTATCAAAGTATAAATATCTCATGTAATAAAATATCTTTCAAATTGTTTTAATACATATCAACTTTTGTAAATAAATTACTATACTTATATATATCATTTCTAAAAGGGTTTGAACTTGTAAACAAAGGATTTAGAAAGGGGTTATGAATTGCTTAGTGGCTAAATCGTGATTTGTTTAATTACGTGTTTAAAAAGTAATTAGCTATGCTTAACACTAAAAGCCGACAAAGTAGGCTTATCTATTTGTGAGTGTTAAGATTGATGTTCGAGTGGGGATAGAATCAATAATTCTCTAACCTACCGGCTTTCCTCTTTATAGAGGAATGGTTAAGTTGAGAATGTTACAAACATGTTAGTCGTGTTGATTTCTTACTCGTTTATGAAAACCATTAATACTATACTTAATACTAAAAGCCGTTG
This sequence comes from Allium fistulosum, assembly GCA_030737815.1. Classification (NCBI taxonomy): domain Eukaryota; kingdom Viridiplantae; phylum Streptophyta; class Magnoliopsida; order Asparagales; family Amaryllidaceae; genus Allium; species Allium fistulosum. Next base: position 552,333,359 of record CM060906.1, read on the forward strand.
GGGGTAGACTTATCTAACTATGAGAGTCAAGAATAAAGTGTCTAGGCAAGGCTTTGATTTGCAACCAGTGCTCTAACTTACCTGGCTTCACTCTTAAACGAGGGATAGTATAAGTTAGAAGGTCAGAAATGAGTTAAGTATACGAACCTTAATTTCTATAAGCGATAATTTTAATTAGATAGTCAATTAGTCGACTATCGAACTTGATCAAATACTAAGTTAGATCTTTATATGAATGTTTTTAAAGATAATAACAAGTATGAAATGGTTTTCATTTTATTGTGATGATGTGTTAATAACATTGGTCTCTAACCTTTTTTGGTTATACCTATGAATATAAATAGATCTTTAAAAAAATGTTTTAAAGATAAGCATAAGTGAAATGGTTTTGGGTTTATATTGACAATTTTTAAGTAACATTAGTCTTAAACCTTTTGAATGGATCTGTGAAAGTACTTAAATCTTGAAAATGGATATTTTGAAGGAAATTATAAGTATGAAATCTTTTGGAAAAATATAGAAAAGGTAAAGGTTTAAACTAAGAATCTTATTAATGATTTGTGAATATACGTATACCAATGGAGATAAGTATATGAATACGTTTTGAAGTATTGAAAGAGTACAAATAAATAGTAGTGATTGATAAATGAAGTTTTATTAGATAAAAGGAAGTTTTACAAATAAAAGAGGTTTAATTAATAAAAAGTGTTAATTAAATAAGAAGGGGATTAGAGGTCGCTTGTGTGATTTGATCGTGCTTTGTATGTTTATAAGTTTGTGACAAGTATATGAGACTTGGTCTCCATTTATGATCATCAATCTTGTACTTGATAGTCGATTAGTCGACTATCAAAATTGACCAAAAAACTTAGGAAATATCTAGAAGAAACACGAGGGCTATATGGTACAGTTTTCTTCGGAAATGCTATATTGTATGTACAAACTCATCTTACTCTTCTAGGACAAATGATAAGGAAATCAGTTCGAATAGTAGATTATCTCCATCTTTATGTATTATCCATTTATTTTTGAAAGAACCGGGTTAAGTTAACTGAAAATTCATCGATTGGTTTTGATGCATCCAGTAAGTAGGGAAAGTGTACTTATATGAGATGACTCGAACCTTAAACACTTCAAAACCATGTACGCGGTCTTTGTTCTGGAAGCGGTTATGAAGTTAAATGTTATAAAGTTGAACTGCCTATCCTAAGGTTAAGTACAAGGGAGAGGTCGACGTTAACATTTCGAATGATGCTATCATAGAGGAATGTCTATCTTAAAGAGTATTCCAAGAGAGAGGACAGAGTTAGCATTCGTCGTAGGACTTATGCGGGAATCTACGTGGAGATTCGAGATGCTTGAATCCATGTAGTAATTCGTGATCTATTCGAGATGATGGAATCTATTTGGGGATTTGTGTTCTGTTCGGGTGAAGAAAACTCATGTGCGAGATGCCAAACGTATCAATGACATCGAAAATGGCTAAAGCCAGAATAACATGCATAATTTTAGCTTTAGTTAACCTATGAGGGTATAACAACTCCAAATTTAGAGATGCTTTCGATCGTTGGGTGCTGAGAGTTGGTTATACTTGGTACAATGTATTTCATCATTGGGTCAGTTGTGTTTACGTTATGGTTTATTCTATCTAGAGATATAGGATGCTCAGAAGGAATTTTTTGATCCTTGTCATGGAGATATGCTTCGGTTTACTAGAGGTGTCTCTACGGAAATGCTACACATTTATGCGAACGCGCCTTAGCAGGTCTTGGTTGTATCCCTAGTTATTATTGTGGTGTACACATACCTCGGTTATTTCTTACTTATATTATACACCATAGACAGTTTCTATTATATTGGAATATGTACTCAATAGATGGTTTTCTCTTTTGAGAGGGTGACCATTATGGTATTCCATGCGGTCTCAAAAGCTGTTGTTATATGTCACACATATTTCTTGAGTTTCTCACAATGGACTTATGTCTAACTTGTGGTTTTATATTTCTCTTATTTCCATGGATGCTCTTTCGAGTAGTCTGAGAAAAGCATGTTTTTGTTGATGTTTTTGGAGCTTTTAAAGATGAGCCGAATGCTTCCATTCACCTATTGTAGTATTCTTATTTCCGTTGCATTACTGTATTGTATATATCATCATATATGAGGATAGGTTGTTATAACTGTCCAAGCTAATGATAGTACTTATTATTGTAACTGTGAAATGCTATGTATCTTAGAGTGACAGTTGGTACTGTTTTTTGATATTATATATTATCATTTCGTTGTGAGATTCTGATGTTATATTCTCCTCTTCCTAGCTCTATTTCATTGTCTTTTATTTCATCCTAACAATTCGTCTTTTCGACACTTGAATGCTCGGGACATACCATGGATGCATTAGTATCGACATTTGGGGGTCGAAAAGGCGAGTCGTTAAGCTTTGGTGGCAGCATTGAACATGAAGTGGTTACTGTATAATGGTATTTTGTCAAATGAACAATGCCATTTTTGTTAGCCTTTGCAAAATAAAGTGTACACGGAGCTTGTTATTGCAGGGACAGTTTGGCACTGGTGGTAGGAGCCTGCCGAGGCGAGGCAAGGAAAGAGGGCTTCGGAAGGGGCGGACGGTTGATGAAGAGGGTGAGCAAGGGGCTTTGCCGAGGAATGGGTTGTTGACTGAACCACTTAGCTATTGAGAGGGATGCTTTATGTTGGTCCGACATCCATTGACGTCGCATGCTAATAGTCATTAAAAGCTTGGTTTCGACTAGTGGGGGCCTGATCGATCACTAAGTTGGTAGCTGGGCTAGTTAATTACCGAGGGGTGCTTCTTGGGCAAGTGGGTGCTTACTTTCGCCCGTAGATGTACATGCAGATGGTGGCTAGCTTCTGTAAGTGAATTAGTCGGGCGAGCTGCCAGTCGAAGAAGCCTTGATGTTTGTGTCGGGCGTGTCATACGAAGCGAGCGAGCCAAAGTGCCAAACTTAAAGAAACATAATAATCAAGTGGCGGGTCAGGGTGCACACCGTTGCAACCATGCAGGCCAGTTGGACAACGTGGACTAGCCCATTCCATATTTGCAAGAAATTTGAGAAACACTCACTGGTTCAAAAACAATTCCGATAGAGCTAGTATCCCAATTTGTATAACAGACCCCTCCGATCGAAGGTTAGTGGTTCCGTAAAGCTTTCGTTTTAGGTTGCACTAATGTGTGAGATGTATCTTTTAAGGGCAATTAATCTAAATTAATACATCAAGCAAAAATGCTCACTATTAGATGTTATTTACAATTGTTAATAGAATAAGTTTTAAATATAGACTTATTAAATAACTAATCATGCAAAATAAACTGTTACGAGAAGAAATATAGTTTTGTGATAAGCATAGACACATTTGTACGTTCATACTTTATAAGAATGCACCTACAAAATGCAAATTTGTAAGTGCTTTAGATGAGAGCATGTACAAATTGTGATAAATTGAAAATTAGATGTATTTTTGTAATAAATTTGTAAGTGATTTAGATGAGAGCATGTACAATCTCATTACCTATTCTCTCTTAATCATAGCCATCCATCTCTAGGTCTAATACTAAGTTTTAGCCGCCTCCAATAACATGTCAAAACCGAAATTTGCAGCCTTAATGATGGGCTTTAAACCCATTTAAGCCCAAGCCAAAATGCTATGCAATTAAATCTAATTTAATCACTTATCGATATCGTATATCGATTGGTACATTTATAACTGTTATAAATATATATAACATTATTTATTTCTCAAATCATATTCAAATTTTATAATTAATATTTCATAAATATTAATTAATTTATAACAATTATAAACTAATTAAATCATTCGGTCTTAAGGAAATTCATCATTTCGGCTGTGTAACTCTTGGGTGTAAATTTGGTCAGCGATTAACATCGAACTAATGTTAACGTTCATACGTCACTTAGCAGGTGGTGTGACATTATGGCCAAATTTTCTCTTACTCATTTTCGGTAAAATTCAATTTTAGTTTAATAAGCGTTACCCGGTTGTGACATTTGTTTACACCAATTCTCTTCGTCAAAACTATATCACTTTTGACTTATGGAATTTGGTACCGGTCAAAATTCCAACCTCATCCATATTCAACTTTATAGTTCAAATACAAAGTCCTTGGTTCAATAATAACAATTATTATTAACCGAAATGCTCTGGCTAGAAACTTTGACTTTGAGTTGACTGTGATACTAACCGCATATAACTGAGGAGACGAATCCTCGCTTGAATAGTGCTTCACTTCCAATACTTCCACTCGACCCAACTATAGTCACTCGATGGACGCCATGCCATGATTTAGCCATAATCAAAGCGGAGCTTTCATATTGAAGATCCCCAGTATTCTCAAGTCGAGAGAACTGTGTAAATCAGTCACATCGATATTTTCTGTTTAACCTTAGTTATATTAACCAACAGAAAACTATCGAGTGAGTCATTCCATAGTTTCCAATAACTATTAATACGTAACCCCTAGGTGCCCACCGTAGTCATGAGTAATACACTGCCCAACATTTAGAGAGCGTTACGTACTCCAGTCTCAATGGATATATTGATATCTAGTCTCGATGCATCTTGACTAGGAACATTTAAAATGGTATATTTGTTTCGTTGTGATAAATTACTCACGGTTACAACACTTTGTAACTACTATCACAAAATATACCATTTATGGATTTTTCTGTTAAATATACATATAATTAAGTTAATTAATTAATATAATCACATTATATCAAGTATATAATAGGAAGAAAATACCTTTTATTTCGAACAAGATTGGTCAACGAGTTAGATATATGTAATAAATTACATAATTGCCCCTAGGGCATACCCCTAACTCTATCGCTTTAGATGAGAGCACGTACAAATTTTGATATGTTGAAAATTAGATGTACTTTTGTAATAAATTCGTGCAATAATTTTGTTTTGTGTTTCTTTATGAATCTATATTTAAAATTCATCATTGTTAATACTGACAAACCAAGTATAAAATTTATATTCGACATTCGACTTGGTCTGAAACTGTAAAGCGTCCGACCTTGTTTGTCCGATCTTATTTAGAACACAAATTAGAAGAAGAAAAACTCGAAATAGTTTAATGATTTTTATTGTTCGTATATTGTCTGTCTTGTAAAAACAATGTTCGAACTTAGAGTTTGTTTGTCGTATTCGTCAGAATTTCTTATTGGATATGCCATAAGCACATATGTGTTCGGTCCGGTCCGATCCGTTTACAAATCTAATGACAAACAATTAACAATAAATATGCATTGACATATGTACACTATTTTTAAAAACACAAATTTTAAAATTTCCATCAACTAGATTTAAATCCTGCCGATAAGCATTGACAACATTTCATAAATATATGTAGCGTTGTGCTAAATATATCAACCAATGACACCTACACTTATCCGAAATATCATGATAGACTAGTAATATTTTGGTCAACTAGATACAAAATAAGTTCTTTCTCTATCGAACAAACAAACCCTAGCAACCTTTATCGAACCTAGGGGTGGACATAAACCGCACCGCTATACGGAAACCGCCCGCACCGGACCGCAAAAACGGTGCGGAAACCCGCACCGAATCTTCTAACCGAAGCAAATACCCCAAACCGGACCGACCCGCATCGATACGGTTCGGTTGCGGTTTGGACGATTGAACCAAGCATATTAAACCGGACCGAACCGAAAATTAACATTAGTAATCTTATGATAAAAATATAAGCAACTCCTATCTTATTTTAGATTCTAACGATGTACATTCTATTTTTAGCGTATGTTGTTGTTATATTAATAATAATCGCTGTCATAAAGGAAGAAGTTATAGTTTTGGTATAATATTTTTCATCTTATTTTTTTTGGATAAATGCTAATTATAATCCTAGTCATTTTCTTTAATGATTATGCATTGATTAATGTTGATGCTTGGTTAATCTACCAAAAAAATCTCACTTGTAGGTAAATGCCAAATTGAAATAATGAAATATTCATACAATTAAGAACTAATCTTCCATTTCAGTATAGCATTGTGTTGAACTTTTAAGTGTAAAAGTTCCACACAGTTGCTTTCGTAAATTGATTGTTGATGAAAGTAATTCTCTTATTTCATATTTAATATGGATTCAAACCGGACCGGACCGAAACCGAACCGTATTACATTCAAACCGGACCGAAACCGAACCGTTTAAAAGATTAGTATAATGGTTTGTATTTTTGATTAACCGTTTGATGCGGTGCAGAAGCCGTTTGGACTTCAAACCGCACCAAACCGACCCGCGCCCACCCCTAATCGAACCAACAAACCCAGCCCCAATTCTCCATCTTTTCCAATCTGGTCTCGCCTCACCAAATCGATCCGAACTCGAATCCATGGCAACGAACAACGCAACTGCACCTGCTCAATCCCCAATAAAATCCACCGCTTCCAAACTCCCAATCAAACGCAAATCTTCGAATTCCCAAACTACCCCCGCTCCCATTCCCTTATCTATCGTCAACCCTAATAATCCAATCTCTCCCGATTATAACAACTCCAACTCCTCCGACAACGAAAAACCAGAGTCCGAATCCCACCATGACTCTCCCGCTCCGTTCAAGTTCCATCGAATCTGGTCGGAATCCGACGAGATCCGGTTCCTTCAGGGCCTCCTCGGTTGCGCTTCCCAGAATCTCGTCTTCCCACGCGATCTGAATATCTTCTACGATCGCTTCTCTGACTCCATGCCGCAGCCGTACACGAGGACGCAGCTTTCGGAGAAGTTGAGGCGGCTTAGGAAGAAGTTTAGGGTTATGTCGGGTAGGATCGAGAAAGGGCAGGACGTGAATCGGCTGGCGTTGCATGATAGGGATCTGTTGCATCTTTGCAGAAGGCTCTGGGATCCCAATCGTAACACCAATTCTCCGTTTTCAAATGGTGATGGCAACGCTGCTAGTGCCGCAAGTAATGGTTCAGGTGGGTACAAGAGGAGACGGATTAGCTCAAATCTGCCTGAAATTGCAGAAAATGAGATAAAGATTGAACCTTGCTTTGAAGAGGAGACAGAAGATTTGAATTTGGGTAATGGAGATGAGAATCATACTGTTAAGAGAGTGATTGAGGGAACTAGTACTGGATTTAATGTGGCTAAGTGCGTGTTAGATGCCTTTAATGAATCCATCAATGAAATTAAAGCGAGTATGGAAAATGGTGAAGAAGTTGAAGCAAGTGAAATGGAGAAGAGATGGAATGAGCAGAGGGTTGCAGAGCTGGATGTATATGCAAGAAGATTGAAGATGAAGCTTGAGGAATCACTTGGTAATTGATTGCATTGTTTTAATCATGCATAATTTATAGCTATGGGAAGATGTTAGTATATTAGAGGATGGATGTTTGTAGGTTTTAATAGTTTCTTTCTTTTGTCTTTTCAAGTTATGTTTGAACTTTGATCCTTTCTATGTACAATGAGTAAATGAAGAAGCATTTTGCTACAACTGATTTGTTTTCACCATCAATCTCCATTGTACATTATATATATATATATATATATATATATATATATATATATATATATATATATATATATTCCCTTCTTGTTTTTGTATTTTGAAAACAGTGTGCTTCATGTTATTCACACTTTACACTCGCATCATCTGGTTCTTGTCATGTATAGCATGTTTGATGACCTTTTCATGGATGCCTAATATGTGAAACCATTTATCAAATAACTGCTAACAATTGATGTGTTATCTTTTATATTATTTTAGTTTTTGGAACTTGTCATGTAACTTTTATAATATAGAGAGTAGAAATAGGACCCGCAGCTCACTGTCCACCATTCACATGGCGACAATAGAACAAGCAGAAAGCCTAAATCAACCCCAATTAACAACTCCATTTTGCCTAATCATTCCTACTATCTTTTACATTTTTCTATTAATAAACTATAACTTCCTCCGGCAATCATTTGTTCCCTAAGTTGTCTTCTTTACTTTTTATGGGAAAGCCAGTCACCATTCCCTTGTTTTCTTCATTTTCCTTCTTCTTCCCTTCTATCTCTTCCTTCAACCTTGGGGCCGTGCACAAGTTGACCGTTTCGCCCTCCATGCACGACCCCTTGGCTCAAATCTTCGTAAACTCATAAAATGAAGCCAAGGGCGTGTCATCTACTGCTCTTCCTCTCCTTCTCCATCTTTTTCGTATCCACAGACGCAGTTTCAAATCTACCCTCCCGTGATCCTTCAGACGCTACAAATAACGGAACGGCAGAGTACCTGGATTCCATTATCCAAAAGCACGCATTCATGGCCCTAACCAAACGAACGAAAACAGGTGTTGTGTACAGAGTGCCGCTCCCTGCAAACCTATCCGGCATACGTCCATCGGTCGTAAGAGTCAGAAGCAAAACACTCTGGGTACACGGGTTGACCATCGGGTCGATCCGCATACCGCCCAAAACGGTAACCATCCCCCCGTTACGGAGGCTTATCGTCGTATACCAAAACTTGGGCAACTGGTCGCACGTGTACTACAAGGTGCAAAATCACACTCTTGCCACCCCGGTGCTAGGGTTGTCGACCTACGACAGCAACGGTACGAAGGTAGAGTTGGGAATGAAGGGGAATGGCAGTATCGTCATTTCGTTCTCGAAGGCGCTGACCGTGAACGGGGAGGGTAGGTGCATGACCTTTGGGTCGGAAGGGTCCCAACGATTGGATGATATTGTTGAGAACGGTACTTGTTTGAGTGGGTACACCGGGCATTATTCGATAGTTGTACCCGAGAGAGCGAAGCCGGTGATACCGAGCGAAAGGAGGAAGAGGAGGAAGAAAAAATGGGTGGTGTGGGCGGTGGGTGGGGGGGTGGGTATGTGTGGGTTGGTGGTGTTGTGTGGGGTGGGAGTAGGGGTAGGGAAGTGTGTGAAGGGTAGAAGGGTGGAGGAGATGACGAGGAAGGGGGAGGAGGAGGAGGTTTTGGATGTGGTTTGGGTGAAGGGGAGGAAGATGCAGAGTGCTTCTATGATGAGGACTCAGCCTGTTCTTGAGATTGGTTTTGCACCCTGAGGGGATGGTTAACGTTTTTTATTTTTGTAAATTGAGTTTACCCTCTTGTTAAGTAGATTGTTAAAGGTATTGTTAATGTTTATAAATTTATAATTTATTTATTTATTTGGATGATGAAGGAAGAATCAACTCGAAAATAAAGAACTTACAATAAACTCTTTTATTATAATGTTTCTTCCATTGTAGGATGTACACGAAACTGTTGCCATTGCCAATCCCTCTCTTTAAGAGAGTACTTATTTCCTTCTGTGTTTTTGAAACTGGTCATGGCAGCTTAACGGTTTGAAATCAATTCAAAACATTTGGTTCCTCTCCAAAGATTTTAACAGTTTAGAACACCCTCGTAGTTCATGTATTACGTTGGGTTATGTTTTCCGTGTTTGGTTGTTACACCAGCAAATAGTATTGTATACGGGTTTGACTGATGTTGGGATCACGAGGCAAGTTTTGCCAAAATCTTGTGCTTTATTCCATATTTCGCTTTCTAACATCATTTTTCATTTATACTAGTACAACCGTTCCATTGTATAATTTGAAAATAAAAATATTGTAATGTTTCAATTGTTTCAATAAACACGTAATGATAATACGGTGGATAAAAAATATTTGTATTAAAAGAAAAACATCTTAAAAAACCTGCCTCCTTGCGGTATGTACTTCATTCAGCAGAAATTATCAACCTCCTTGCAGCAACCCATCGTTGACATAAGCTGCCGGCTACTACCAGTATCAACTGAATCACCAAGTTTCCTTTTAGTTCAAAAGTTCCTTGCTTTTCAAGCACTCAGTTATAGATCAGATTCAATATTTTAATTAAGGGTTTTTTTTTTTTAAAGAAACCATTTCGTAAACATTTCAACATGTTTAAGTTGATTATCTAACATCATCTCACCACAAAAGTTAAAAGAAATTTAAACGGCCTTTCCAACCTCAGATGATGTTAACTATAAGGATATAAAAAATAGATAAATGATGGGAGTGAGTATTTAAGCAGTGATTTTTAAAATAAAGGGATGTAACTATGATGACTGTTGCTTACTAAAGTTTCAATGAATGTTTTAAAAGAATTTTTAAGCAATATAAATAGAACTTTTACTAGTGGTATCAGTTTAGTTTTGATCTCTGTTGTGAGTAATTATATCCGTATCAACGCAACACAATCTTAAAATTGAATATGAAAAGACAAATGTCTGAAATATATATTAAATCAAGGGTACATCAACCAGTAAATATCACTAAGGTAGATTGAAATCATTGTCTAGCTTGCCTTTCTTAAGATTTTGATTGCTATGTGGTGCTCAGTTGTATATCACATAATATAAAATAAACGCCTTGTGCAAATTCAGTCGAGATAGTAAATCGTAACAATAGAATAGATTAGAGATACCTTTCAACTTCTTGTGATTTAACATTTTGGATGTTATGTTACTTTAGTTATGAATTTTTCTCATTTTACTGTAATCTGATCATTATAACATGCATAGTTGTTTGTGTTATACGTCTAGCATACCAAAACAGAGACTAATCAATAATAAATTCGTCTCATAAGTTTACAAATCAGATTTCCATTACTTTGAAATTCTGTATCAGCTATTTTTAACAATAAATATGTTGTAATTAATTACAACAAAAAACTAACAACTATAGTAATGATAACTATAATGATAAATCAAACGTTATACTATTTAAAGAAATAGTACAACGTAAAAACGAAAATGATATATATATATATATATATATATATATATATAAATATATAAATCAACTGAAATCTAACCGGTTGAAGAAGGAAATTTCGTCTGAGCCTTGTCGTAACAATTTTCTTAAGACTTTATTTAAAGTTTCCCAAGATACAACAGACGTAAGCTGCTCGAGATCGTGATGTGCATGATCTTCTGTGTGATAGGACTGAGTATGAATTTAAGAAATGAAGATAAAGAAGAGATAATTCGGTTTAAAAATCGAGTGAGAAAAGTGATCAGGTTTCCTCCTTATTTATAGCCGAATTCCCAATGGCTACATCCGTTGAGAAAAGTAGCATCACTTCATTTGCAATGCCAAAAAGTGTTACTGTTCGCAACAGCCGCGTCCGTTCGTTTGCAACGGTTCAGAACTGTTGCTGTTTGCAACAGTCGCGTCTCTTCATTTGCAACGACCAAAAACTGTCGCGATTTGCAACAGTCGCATCTCTTCATTTGCAACGGCTCAGAACTGTTGCTGTTTGCAACAGTCGCGTTTCTTCATTTGCAACGGTCACAACCGTTGGAAAATCCGTATCTATTTAAACACACTTCTGTTTTAAAATCAGTCCATTTTTTAGGCCCGGCCCGGTTCGGTCCGGTCGATCGGACGGGCGGAAGGCGGCGCGCGTGTTAGTCCATGGCCATATAGGTCCTCCCCCTCGCGCAAAATTACCTGACCCTAAGGGTCAATATAGGGATTGAGAGTACACTATATAAACAAGAAAATGGATTTATTTTTGGCGATGTGGGATATATCTCATTCACTATTTTTGAGAATTCCAACAATCCCCCACATAAATGACGATATATATCTCCCCCACACAAAGTGTAATATCACACAGTTCATATGAAAATAATGCTATATCGAGGATAAGTGGATATTTCACTTTGAACTTTCCCTAGTTAAAACTTATCGGATATACTTGGCTAATCGATGAATTATTTCATCTTGAACCGTCAGCCGTTATTGTATAACTAGATATTAAGCTTTACAAAGCATTATTTCCCTTCACATCCAATCTCTTGGTTGTGTTCATTTTGGTCCTGAATGATTTTTGGTTCTGCGAGTGTTTATAGAGAATAAAAGCCTTTAATATTCTCATAGAGCCGACCCAACTCACACTAACATAGGTGATTACAACCATTAAGAGTATCCTACATATACCCCACTTGTTATTTTCAAGATATGGTCATCATTAAAAAACATAGTTTTATCCTTTTAATACTTATATAGGCATGCATTTATATAGTGCACCATAGGAATGGAGTAGGACTAAGTCCAAACAAATGCATTACATCTTGAGTTATTCAGAACTGATTTGCCTATTGATCCTAGCATGAACTATTTTTATAAGCGTTAACTAGCATGAACTAAGTTTATGAACATTAACTAAGTTTATAAAAAATAATTAAGTTTATGTATGAATATATATACTATATAAATTAGATTACATAAATTGTATATTTGTAAGTTATAAACATATATTATAAAATTATATAAACTAATTATATTATGTATGAATTATACTATGTGAATTACGTTAGAACTAATATAAATAATAATTAGTATAATATCTTGATAACTTTTATACATCTGGTTGCTATATGGTTAACTATATAATTCCAGTAACTTTGCCTTTTTTAAAAGGAAAAATCCTTTTATGTTTGTGCTTCTTTCATCATAGACAAACTTTATGGACAGTCATACAATTATTATATTTCATTTGAATAAAATAGTCATATAATTATTATATTGTAATCTAAACACCATGCTGATCTCATCTTTGTTAATTTCCTTTGTAGGCAGGCATCTTCAACCGAGAGGTATGTGGTCATTCTTGTTTCATATTTTTTTTGTAATTTCAGTTTCTTGTCTGCAAATGTAGTTGTATATTTTATATAGGTTAAGCTCCAGATATCGGTAAATTTAGCTATCAAATGGGCTAATGGATCACAAAATTACGATGTTTTGGCATTGAATTTATCTATGAATGATACAACAAAGGGATGAATGATACAACAAATTACCACTACAAGAAAAATAATTATTGATAACACTGAAAATTGGTTATTAATGGCGCTTTTAACGCTCACTGTTGTAATTTTTTGATCATACAACATAAAATGAAATACAAACGCTACAATCATGTAAGATAAGAAATTACGTGGGCGAGACCCAACTTATTTTGATGCTGTTTTTTCTGTAGTTATTTCAATAGCTCTTTATTTTCTTTCTCCATCTTCCCCTCGATTGAAAATGCTAAAAACCCATCATCCTTTTTGAAAGCTTGTGAACAAGATAAATACTTTGTTGTAACCAATGGTCTGAATTAGCAGTATATTGCGATGAGTACAAGAACTGATCAAACTGCTTGGATAAAGTATAAGAACATATTGAATGGCCTAATCTACTACTTATGATCAAAATATGAACTAGAAAATGGTTGACGCATGTTGCTGCAATACATGGAAAGATGTAGGAATAGAACCGCTGAACTTTTTTATGGCATGATGACTCAATATTACTGGGAATGTCATGATCTGAACTGTTTGCATTTTGGTTTGACCTTAGTTGGAACTGCTTGCATTATGGACTGAAATTTGCCAAAACATGCTTTGAAAATGATTGTGTCGAACAAGAATGGATATTGAGGATTACAGAACAAAACAGTATATTTAAGTAGGTGGAAGAAATGCTCATGAAATAAGCAAATGTGTGGCAGGCATGCAAGCCAGAATATGCAAGTGCAAGGCAAGTCAGAATATATCAGGTTGAAACTGAGAAGCGAGTGCAAGGCAGGTCTGAATATGAAGTCCAGTGAACAGCAGATTGAAGGTCTGCTGGCTTATTAAAATAGGAAAATCATAATAATTGAAACTGAATTTTAATAATTTGATTTGGAATAGTTTTATTTTGTAACAGCTGTTAACACGGAACCTCCGTCAACTCATCTAAACACCAAGCTTTATGATAACCAATTCGGACAAAAATCAACCAAGTTAATAAAATATTATAAAAATTAACTAGTTAACTGATTTTTATAAAAATTAAACTAAGTTGATTAAGTTTTATAAAAAATAACTAAATTTATTAAAATTAACTAACCTAACTAAATTGTATTATATAAACAACTAATTTTATAAAAATAATTAAGCTTAAAAAATTTAACTAATTTTATAAAAATATACAAGTCCCAAAAATTTAACTAAGTTTTATAAAAGTTAACTAAGCTCTATAGACAATTAATTAAGTTAGCTATGTTTGGAAAATTTGACTACATTTAATAAAAAATCAACTAAGTTAACCAAGTTCATAATAACTAAATGCGTTCATTAAAACTAACAATATTTCATAAAAAATTAACAAATTAATGGAAAAGCAGCAAAAACTGAACTTCTAGTCACCTTAGATTTTCTTCAATAGCACTAGCCCTTATACTCATCAAGTGTCTCCTTTTTCTTAGGAAAATCTTATTTTGTATTCTATTTTTATACTCAAGTCCCTAATGGATCCAAACATGAAAGCTTGTCAAATTATTTGATAATTGCATTGATTCAGATGTTGCTAATAGTTGTTTAATATTAAGAATATGCTATTAGTAGACTGTGTTAATTCCAAAATTTGGCATGATAGATTTAAAATTTCATGTATGAATACAATTATTAGTCTCCGTGTTGGGCTGTCTTATGCTTTCTTATATCAGGCACTTTGAGAATTACAAGTTAATTTATAATACTGCGCATCCAAATAGCAGTCGAATATTTGCATTGATCATTTCATACTTATTTCTAGGTAAGCATTATGTTTAATTTACTTCTGGTGCGAAGCTTGCTTTCATCTCAAAAGAGCTGTTTATTAGGTTTAGTATCTGTATTAAGGTTTGCACAATCCCTCATGTTGGTTTTTAGCATGATTTGCAGTTATCAGCACCTAAACAATATAATCTATGATGTAGAGATGTCTATTTGAGGCTAATTTGATTATCAATCTTCCCAAAAGTTTGGTGCACGAAACAACCCATCATTATGGACCTAACACTTTCAAATTGAATAGGTTTTGTAAAATGTGTAATCAGGCTTCCTTTACCATAATAATTTTATTCTTTATTAGTGATTGAGTATATTTTTGGATCAGGTACTTGTTCCAAAGCCTCGGCAAGTTCTTGATCTTGTAGGAAAAAATGGAATTGGGGATTCCACCGCACTTAAAATGTTAGCTGGAAAGTTGAAACCAAATTTGGGTCATTTTGAGGTAATAAAACTCACTAACATTTACCTGTTCACTTCATATATGTTAAGTTATAAGTTTACCTATCATGCTGGATCCACCAGATTGGCAGGAAATTTTGACACTTCATAGGATCTGAGCTCTAGAGTTATCTCACATGTATACTGGAAGAAAATCTCAAGTTTGTGGAAATGTCAAATAACTAATGTTATTCGACTGTAGGCTAACTGAAGAAAATCTCAAGTTTGTGGAAATGTTAAACAACTATTGGTATTAGACTATCTAGGCTAACTGAAGAAAATTTCAAGTTTGTGGAAATGTTAGAGATGATGAATGATCCAAGTCCGCAAGAGGTATTTTCTATTATGCTCATTTTTCCTTTGAAATTTTACTCACTTATTCTACCTACATATATGCATATCCGATGTTCTTTGGAGTTCAGTCATTAATTTGTGTAGTTTATAACATATGTGTTTGCTAAGAAATTTATTCGACTGGATAGGATAAGTGTGTTGGATATCCTAATATGCTGAATTTACTTAAGGAACACATGATGATGATTGTTTGTTTAATTTCATTTATGTGTTGTAAGTTGGAGTTCTAAGGGGAAAAAAATTAGGGGTCCTTAAGTAACTTGAATTTGAAGATATGTCAGTTTATAACGTTATACCGTGCTTAAATTAGATTACACGAATTGAGAAAAGTCATGATCAAGCATCTTGATTTAGCCACTTTGGCATAATACGGTTGGTTCTATCAAACTAGAAGTTTGCATGAAATAACAAATCTATTTGAAATAGCTGGTCTTGTCTGAGTTGCTTGTCTACTTTGAGTTAGCCTTTGTGGATGTTTCTTAGTTATTTTGAGTGATTAATTCATAAAGATTCTGTTTGAAACCATGTTGTTTAGTACTTATACATTTCTACATTTATGACTAACATACGCATGTATGTGCTTCTTTTTGACAAGTGTTGTATGATGCTTTTTAGGTTGCTACATGATGACGCACTCTTTCTCCTTCAAATTGGTCATGCTTGCATTAATTTATTGTCTATCGACGCTTATATGTCTTTGTTTTTAGTATGTATCATTTTGGTTATCTATAGTTGTATGTATTGTTACTTTTGGTCATAAATATTTATATGCTTAATACTCCATGTATGAAATATTATGGATATATATATATATATATATATTGGTTTGGCTTATGACTCCATTTGATTACGTACATTACAATGTGATAAGTATGTTTTTTGAATTGTTATAATATATTAGTTGAAATAAGTTTAGTAGAATTGAAAATTGTAAGCTTGAATGTATATGGCAAAAAAATGCAATGGAATTTTTTTTATAGCGTTTTAACTATGCTACGAAAAGAAAATTTGTTTTAGCTATACAAAATATTCTGCAAGGATTAAACAGTTTTCATAGCAAAAAACAATGTTACAATAGATAGTAATGAATTTTCTATAGTGTTTCAATGTGTAATAAAAGATTGACATAATATTTTCACAGGGTTTTTAGACGCTATAATAATATGGCATGTCAACATATTATAGCAGTTAAATGATGTCGTAATTGTTAGTATCATAAAACACAACTTTGTATCAAAGTTCTATAGCAAGCTTCAAAACGCTATAGAAAAGTAGTTGTACTGATACGTCTAGTCTAAGATGGCAACAAAAACACTGTTAAAAGTCCCTTTTCCATTGCAATTTTGAAATGCTATTGTATCTATCAGACTTATTACAACTTATTGCTCTATGGCGTTTATAGAAACGCTATAGAAGACTTTAATAGCGGTTTTTAAACGCTAAAAAAGGTCTGTTTGTTGTAGTGTGTGTTTCTTCTAGATATTTCTAGAGTTATATTTGGTCAAGGTTTGATAGTCTATTTTTTAACTATCAAATAAACAAACAATACAATCAAAGATTTAATTTCATAAGAAACCAAGTATGATTTAAGCGCATAAGCAACCATTAAGTCACTTAAATTAATCTTCTCATTAATTAAATTTCATTCCAATTATTTGAAAAATATTCATATAATTATTTCAGTGGTATAAGTATATTCACAAAACATTTCATTTTCAATATTTAGAAAACATTTTCCACTTTTCCAAAATCATATTTAACCAGGCCAAAACAAATGCCATTTAAAACATTGTTACTATAAACCCAAACCACTTTTCTTTTGGTGTAAGTAAAAGGATCATATGGAAATTAGACCAAATAAACTTACCACCACTTTTCAATTTCAAACAGTATCATCCCTCAATTAACAATGTAGTCAGACAAGTTAGTGACTATCCTTACTTCTTAAGATAGAGAGGAGTTCTCATACCTCAAAATATGGTGTTAAGTATGAGAAGAATACTTCACATACCACCATATTTTATATAGATCATTTATGGAAATAAAATCTCTTTCCGTTTATAAAATTTCTTCTATAAATCTCTTTTAGAAATCTATTTATAAAACTTCTTTTATAAATCTCACTTAAAAATTTATTTATAAAACTTCTTTTGTAAATCTCCTTTAAAAAATCTATTTATAAACATTCTTTTATAAACACATACACTTGACATGTTTCCAATATTTCGACTTACCCTATCCCTCACCTAGAATGAAGCCAGGTAAGTTAGATCCTTGCCTAGGTACCCCGATTCTAGATCTCATAGATAGAGGATCAGACTACTCATCGGCTTTTAATACAAAGTATTGGACTATTAAATTTCCATAAATAACCCAATTTGCATACGGAAATAAGACTTCAAATACTTAACATAAATCTTTGATTTCAAACTAAAAACTATCCTTTGATAACAATGACATTGTTTAAGTTTGGGGTACTATTATCTCTCAAATCTTGACTAGACAACATTCTTACCTTTAGGATAGGTAGTAGTCTACCTACCTCTAAGTCTATATCAAGTATAAAACTCCTTAATTCCGTCAATTATTCATTTAAAACAAAGCGTTATAAACCAAACTTCTTTTTCCACTTTCCAATTTTTTTACTATAATTAGAATATTATAGTCTCTTTAAATTCCACTTTAAAATCCTTTAAAATACTCTTTAAATTTTCATATCAGAACTCCCTTGTAAATCCTTGTTTAATCCACATTTGATTTGAAAGAATAGACCTTTTTTCCTTTATGTGTAAGTAAACACTTAGCTTATTATATCAAATAATTCATTTAAATCAAATGTATAAGTTTCAAACCTTTTTAAAATACTTTTAAACAAAGTTTAAAACTCCATTCCAATCATGACTTAAAACCATCACCTTTTAAAAGAAATTGACTTTGAAAAGTAAACCATTTTCCTTTTAATTAACCGCCTGTTTAAATATCTCAAAATAAATCTTTTATATCAAAAATCTCTTTTTAAAATACTCATATAACCTTTATAAACCATATGTGAAAAGAACTTACTAATATCTAAATAGATAATCTTCTATATTTTATCAAATCATAGATTTTCGAAACTGCATTTACAGTGACTATCGCTATATCGGACCATAATTTTTAAAATTTGGTTTTATAAATTAAATAGCTTTTAAACACAAATTTTTTCTATATTTTATACTATCATGAGCATAAAAAACATTTCATTCAAAATAAAGGTTGAAGTCAAATAAAATGCAAAAGTATAACTTTTAAAAGTCGAAAAGGGGCTTAGCGACTATTACAGCTTTTGAACAAAACCATTATTTAATTTTAATTTCAACTTTCAAGTCATATAATAATTCTTAACTTCACATCACATCAAAGAAATATAGAGATCATATGTATAACATTATATACATAGAAACAAAATATTGAAACACGAATAAAATATATGTCATCAAAGTGCTCCTATAGCGACTATCGCTATACGGACATTTCCATTCAAGGCCAAATCCCCCACTAATCCTTATGTGCCATTACATATGTTCAAAAACAAGTCCAAGTCCAAATCAAATCATATTCCATCGAATATACATATGTTTTAAAATGTAAGTTAATATTTTAAAGTTCATCGCATATGTCATTTAAACCAACAAATTTAAAGTTCTTTCCATAGCATTATAACATATACAATAATGTTGCATTCCAAAGCAAGAATCAATATTCACATCACAATATAATTTCAACCAACAATTATATAAATTAACCACCATATAAAATTTCATTTTTATGTCAAAATCATATATTATAGAAAGAGGATTTTCAAAGTAAGAAATATCACTTTAAAACCTTGCTAACAACCATCCAAAGCCACTAGAAATCAACAATCACTTACTACCATAACCAAAAGCAAAGTGATGCAGCGCAGTCCACCAACTCATTAGATTTGAGTCGTTCGACTTTAGGTCGCTCACGACCTAGTGAAGGTCGCTCGCGAGTTAATGGATTCGGCATTAAGGCATGCAAGCAACCAAGCGAGATAAACAAACCAGCGCGCATTTCATTAGGTTGCTCCGACCTTTCGAGTTTCGACTTTGACGAGTTACGACCTAAGTTAGGTCGCGGGAATGAATTACGACCTATGTTAGGTCACGGAAACGAGTTACGACCTATGTTAGGTCGCTGATTCATATGCCACAAGATTACTGAAGCTATGCTATCTTTTAAGTCGCTCCTTTCCTTAGGTCGCTCATTGAAGAAATGCTAATCCTTATGTCGCTGAAGGGTTAGGTCGCTCCAGATGCTAAGTTGTTATCTTGAAGGTTGCTCACAAAGCCGAAGCTCAACCTGAAGAGGTGTTAACTTTTAGGTCGCTCAAGAGTTAGGTCGTAAGTCGTTCCTATTGTAAGTTGTGATGTTGTAACTGTTGTAAATACTCTAAGTCGTAAGTCGCACTGCTATGATGTGTTGTATTGTATTTGTTTGTTTCTTTTTAAGTCGCGTCTGTTAGGTCGATGACGACCTATGTTAGGTCGTAGGTCGTTTGTACTGTTTGGAGGTCGAGTATTGTGTGTGATGTAACCCTCTAAATAGGGATGTTGGGTCATTTGTAAAGCAAGTTGATTTTGAATAAAACTTTGTTTGAGTGCTTTGTGCCTCTTTGAAATTGGTAGTTGAGTGTAATCTCCTATCTCCACTTTCGGCATTCGAGTGCGCTCGAATCAACGATCGTTGAAGCCAATTCACGGTATCAAGTGCGCTTGATCAATGTTCAAAGAATTGTAGATCTTCTTTCACGGCATCGTGCTCGATCAACGTGACGAAGACAGCTAGAATCCGGCATCTTTGAGATCAATGGATTTGGGCGTTTGGTATTTTCAATCCACCGATTGCTACTTTCATCGTTTCATCCATTTCTGTTATCCGCTGCTGCATCATTTGGTATCAGAGCCAGACTTAGCCAATCATAGCTAAGCCGGGTCTTTGGAGCCAATTCTTATTGAAGAATTCAAGCCGAGCCTGTTAGAGCAAGTGAAGTGTTGAAGTTCATTTTTATAGATCAAGGCCGAGAGTTAAGTGTTGGATTTGTGATGTTTTGACAATGCCGCCGAGAAGAGCTAATCGCCATCAGAATGTTGAAGCGTTGTATAGAAGAGAAGAAGCCTAGCAAATGGAACAACGCATCAATGAAAAGTTTGATGAAGGCATTGGGAAGTTAGAGAAACTAATGAATGATATGAATCAAGGTCAAAGGAGAAGGTCGCCAGTCTCGAACCATGGAGGAAACAGAGTTTCACCATCGGTTACGGAAGCGAGGAGGGTGTCGCCGCAATCTTACCGAGAAAGAAGAGAATCTTCAGTTTCATTGAGAAGAAAACATCATGAGTATAGAAATGAAGAGAGAAGAACTCCACGTGAGTTTGGAGATGAGCCATATCATGATGATGGAAGACATAGTAGAAGAGACATGCGTGATCGAAGAGATGTTGATGGTCGAGATCGATACCGAAGTAAACGTGATTATGATGAAGAGAGTGATAGAAGTAATATTCATTACCGAGATCGAGACCAAGTACGAAATGCATATCGGGATGTTGAAGATGATCGACGATGGGAGTCGGGGATGAAAACTGAAATTCCAGAATTCAAGGGTGGAATGGTAGCGGAGGAATTTTTGGATTGGTTTTCAAATGTTAAGGAAATTTTTGACTTCAAAGAAGTACCCGAGCATCGTAGAGTGAAGTTGGTTGCTACACGATTGAAAGGAAGAGCTATGGCATGGTGGCAGCAAACTAAATTAACACGGGAGAGAATGGAAAAGTCAAAAATTGAGTCATGGGAGAAGATGAAGAAGTTAATGAAGGCTACATTCTTGCTGTATAATTACCAGTCTCTTATGTATCAACGATTGCAGAATCTGAGACAGGGAACAAAGTCAGTGAATGATTATGCGGATGAATTTTATCAATTGATTGCGAGGAATGACATCATGGAGACAGAGGAACAGTTGACAGCTAGATTTGTTGGAGGGTTGAGAATGCAGATTCAAGATATGGTGAATATGTTTGATCCCAGATCTGTTGCTGAAGCACATCAAAAAGCTCTAGCTTGGGAGAAGCAAGGCAGAAGAGGAGGTGGTGTGTTTACAAATTCCAACAATCAAATGAAAGGGGCTAGTAGCAATGCGAATGTTTCTAAGGACGTTGCAAAACCGGTTGTAAGTGAAGTTTCTAAGACCAAGGTCAATAGTGGTATCAAATGCTTCAATTGTCAGGAGATTGGTCACAAAAGCAATGAATGTCCAAAGCCAAAGAAGCGAGTGATGGTTGCTGAGGCAGAGGATGAGGAAGTAGAAGATGAATGTTCTAATTCACCACATACTAAGGAGGAAGAAGAGTTGACAGGAGATGAGGGTTGTAATTTAATGATGAGGAGGTCTTGTTTAACACCAAAACAAGAGGATTTTTCAGTCAACATGCACTATTCTGGGGAAGGTTTGCAAGTTTGTTATTAATGCGGGAAGCTGTGATAACATCATTTCTACCGAGGCTGTGAAGAAGTTGACATTAAAGACTGAGAAGCATCCGAAACCTTACAAGTTAGCTTGGTTGAGAAAAGGTGGGGAAGTGAAGGTTGGACGAAGAGCTTGTGTTAATTTTTCGATTGGGAAGAAATACAAAGATGAAATTTGGTGTGATGTTGTGGATATGGATGTATGCCATTTGTTGTTGGTGCGACCATGGCAGTATGATAGAGCTGTGCAACATGATGGACGTACCAACAGCTATAGTTTCATGTTCGAAGGCACAAAAATCATTTTAGTTCCCAAGAAGCGACAAGAAGAAGAAAGCAAGTTGGAGGAGATTGAAGAACTTAAAACTTTGCTATCTTTGAAGGAGTTTGTTAAGGAAGTAGAAGAGGAGCCTGAAGTATTTTTGTTGATTGGACGTGAGAGTAACGAAGAGGTTGAAATTCCTGAAGAAGTAAAGCTAGTGCCGGAAGAATTTGAAGATGTATTTCCTAAAGAACTGCCAACAGAGTTACCACCATTGAGGGACATACAACACCAAATAGATCTTGTTCCAGGAGTTGTGTTACCACATAAACCACATTACAGGATGAGTCCAAAGGAACATGAGGAGTTGAGAAGGCAGGTGGAAGAATTGCTTGAACAAGGGCGCATACAAGAGAGCTTAAGTCCTTGTGTTGTACCAACATTGTTAGTGCCGAAAAAGGATGGTTCGTGGAGGATGTGCATTGATAGTCGGGCACTGAACAAGATTACTGTAAGGTATAGATTTCCAATGCCTAGATTGGATGACTTGTTGGATCAACTTAGTGGAGCTGCTATCTTTTCGAAGATCGATTTGAAGAGTGGTTATCATAAAATTCGTATAAGACCAGGGGATGAATGGAAAATAGCGTTCAAGACACGGGAGGGGTTGTACGAATGGCTGGTTATGCCATTTGGTCTTTCAAATGCACCTAGTACATTTATGCGGGTGATGAATCAGATCTTTAGACCATTTATTGGGAAGTTCGTGGTGGTGTATTTTGATGATATACTGATATATAGTAGAAGCACAGAAGAACACTTGCATCATCTGAGAGAAGTGTTGATGATACTGCGAGAGGAACAATTTTATGCTGCAACAAAGAAATGCGTGTTCATGACGCATAGTGTTTTATTTTTGGGATATGTTATATCAGAAGGAGGTATACAGGTGGATCAGAATAAAGTTGAAGCAATCAGAAATTGGCCACAACCCAAGATGATAACAGAAGTTAGAAGTTTTCATGGTTTAGCATCATTCTACCGAAGATTTATTCCACACTTCAGTAGCGTGATGGCACCAGTTACTGATTGTATGAAGGGGAAGCAATTTTCATGGACGGAGGAAGCAGGATTTGCTTTTGAGCGGATCAAGGAACTTTGACGACAGCACCAATTCTAGTATTGTCGGATTTTCAGTTGTTGTTTGAGTTACATACTGATGCATCTAAAATTGGGATTGGAGGGGTGTTGATTCAGAAAGGACGACCAATTGCATATTTCAGTGAGAAACTTTCTAGAGCCAAGATGAGATATAGTACATATGATGTAGAATTTTATGTTATTGTGCAAGCCGTGAAACACTGGAGACATTACTTGTTTCACAAGGAGTTTGTGTTATATACTGATCATGAGGCTTTGAAACATCTACAAGGGCAGGAGAAAATTTCAGCTAGGCATGCATCATGGATTGCATACTTGCAACAATTTACATTTGTGGTGAAGCATAAGTCGGGAAATACGAATCGAGTGGCAGATGCATTGAGTCGAAGGAATCATTTGTTGACTACAATGAAGGTTGAAGTGACGGGGTTTGACGTGTTGCCAGAATTGTTTGTTGATGATCCTTACTTTTCCAAGGTGGTTGATGAAGTTGAGAAGGGAAAGACGGATGAGTACGTGTTGGTGAATGGTTTTCTTTTTAAGGGGAATCGATTGTGTATACCAGAGTGCAGCTTACGAATGAAGATTGTGAAGGAGTTGCATGAGGAAGGTCATGTGGGTAGAGACCGTACTTTGCAGTTGATTTTTGAATCATATTTTTGGCCATCCATGAGGAAAGAGGTTGAAAGATTTGTGGAGAGATGTCATATTTGTCAAGTTTCCAAAAGGACAGCGACGAATGCGGGATTGTATATACCATTACCTGTGCCTACTAGACCGTGGGTTGATGTGAGCATGGATTTTGTTTTGGGTTTACCTAGAACTCGAAGGGGAAATGATTCTATATTTGTTGTGGTGGATAGATTTTCGAAAATGGCACATTTCATAGCTTGTAAGAAGACAGCTGATGCCATCCGTGTTGCTCAATTGTTCTTTAAAGAGGTGTATCGATTACATGGACTACCTGAATCTATTGTTTCTGATCGGGATACTAGATTTCTAAGCCATTTTTGGTTAAGTTTGTGGAAGATGGTTGGAACGAAGCTGAATTTTAGTAGCGCCTATCATCCGCAAATAGATGGGCAAACGGAAGTGGTGAATAGATCATTGGGAAACTTATTGAGATGTCTTGTGAAAGATAACTTGAAGAGCTGGGATATGAAGTTATGTCAGGCGGAGTTTGCACATAATCATGTAGTCAATCGAAGTACTGGATTCAGTCCGTTCCAAGTTGTATATTCATCCATTCCGAAGGGACCGTTAGATTTGACGACCGTGCCATATCAGAAGGGAGTTGTTAATCGAGCTTGTGATTTTGTGACTGAGTTGCAGGAGTGCCACAGAACTATTCATGGACGATTGCTTGCATCAAATGAGAAGTATAAACAACTGGCAGATAAAAAGCAAAGGAATGTGAACTTCAGAGAAGATGATTTGGTTTACGCCGTGTTGACAAAAGATCGTTTTCCAGTGGGAACGTACAATAAATTGAAAGCGCGAAAGATCAGTCCAGTAAAGATATTGAAGAAGATCAATGATAATGCATATCAATTAAGATTGCCAGATCATATTCACACTGCAGACGTTTTTAACGTCAAATACTTGATTCCGTATCATGGGGATAAGCTTGTTGTGGAAGAGGAAGATACAAATTCGAGGTCGAATTCTTGCCAACTGGGGGAGGATGATGCAGCGCAGTCCACCAACTCATTAGATTTGAGTCGTTCGACTTTAGGTCGCTCACGACCTAGTGAAGGTCGCTCGCGAGTTAATGGATTCGGCATTAAGGCATGCAAGCAACCAAGCGAGATAAACAAATCAGCGCGCATTTCATTAGGTCGCTCCGACCTTTCGAGTTTCGACTTTGACGAGTTACGACCTAAGTTAGGTCGCGGGAATGAATTACGACCTATGTTAGGTCGCGGAAACGAGTCACGACCTATGTTAGGTCGCTGATTCATATGCCGCAAGATTACTGAAGCTATGCTATCTTTTAAGTCGCTCCTTTCCTTAGGTCGCTCATTGAAGAAATGCTAATTCTTATGTCGCTGAAGGGTTAGGTCGCTCTAGATGCTAAGTTGTTATCTTGAAGGTCGCTCACAAAGCCGAAGCTCAACCTGAAGAGGTGTTAACTTTTAGGTCGCTCAAGAGTTAGGTCGTAAGTTGTTCCTGTTGTAAGTTGTGATGTTGTAACTGTTGTAAATACTCTAAGTCGTAAGTCGCACTGCTATGATGTGTTGTATTGTATTTGTTTGTTTCTTTTTAAGTCGCGTCTGTCTTTAGGTCGATAACGACCTATGTTAGGTCGTAGGTCGTCTGTACTGTTTGGAGGTCGAGTATTGTGTGTGATGTAACCCTATAAATAGGGATGTTGGGTCATTTATAAAGCAAGTTGATTTTGAATAAAACTTTGTTTGAGTGCTTTGTGCCTCTTTGAAATTGGTAGTTGAGTGTAATCTCCTATCTCCACTTTCGGCATTCGAGTGCGCTCGAATCAACGATCGTTGAAGCCAATTCACGATATCAAGTGCGCTTGATCAACGTTCGAAGAATTGTAGATCTTCTTTCACGGCATCGTGCGCGATCAACGTGACGAAGATAGCTAGAATCCGACATCTTTGAGCTCAACGGATTTGGGCGTTTGGTATTTTCAATCCATCGATTGCTACTTTCATCGTTTCATCCATTTCTGTTATCCGCTGCTGCACCACAAAGCAGCCAACACAAGCTCCACCATTCCCTCTCATTCTCACTGCCATGCTCCCTTTTGCCTCCATTCCTCCAAATTATTCCAAGGAAGTGTCACACCACCTATTGGAAGGGTATATATGGTTAAACGAGGGTGGTTTTGGTGAAAATTTGAGGTCGATTGGGTCATTATTGGATTTGATATGATTTTTGGAAGTTGGAGTATATATTTTGGTCTTAAAACTTTGGCAAAAAAATGATATGTTTTGCAACCTGATCTTGACAAGGACAACTTTTGAATTAGAAAATGCGATACAAATGAAAGTTGTTGATTTTTGAATCACCTTTCTAACAAAGAAGAATCGTTAAATTTAGATAAGAATAATGAAAGTTATGGCTTAAAATTGAGGGTATGTATCATTGAAAATAAAAGTCTGGGCTAGAAAATAACATTACTTCCAAGTGATTAATGATAATCCTACACTTTGAATCTTGCAATGGGTCAAAGTGAAAGTTTTTCCTTACTGAGATAGATTTTGAAAAGAAAAGAATCACTTTATTTGGATGAGTAGTTTGCAAGGTATGGCCGAAAGGAGTAGGAGTGTCTTCTAGAGATTGTTTCGAACTTGTGAAGAAAAAGGACGAACAAAAGAAGCCATTTTTGATCGTTTTCCAATGGTCTCTCATTTTACATTTTGAAAAATGAAAATAATGAAATAAGGAGGTGAAATGAGATAGAAAAATCATAATAACCCATGTGCTTACCAATATCCATGTGCACATCAAATCAGGTGACATATAATCTTTTTAAATCCACTTTAAAAAGTCTTCTCCTTTATTAAATTACTTAATCACATTCTAGAACTTCTTAATTACTTCTTATTTTAATTAACCTATTTGTTATAGTTTGAATTGTTATTATATATGTTCATTTATAATAAGTGTGTTCAAAAAGTTACAACACCTTTTAGTGAATTAAAAGTTGACTTTCGATAAAACGTTTTTCGGTCACATTTTCACTATTACTTCAAAGTATATATTTTTGTACCAATTTTATAAATGATTTCACCATCATTGTTATTAATCAAAATAGGGTTATTTTACCACTAAAAACCAATAATTTAATATTTAAAATTAATTAAATATTCACAAATTAAAGCGATAAAATTTTCGGGTCGTTACAACTCTTTAGTTTCACCTCGAAGTAAACGAACTATTTTGTTACTCTCCTAATATTTATGGTGTAAACCTAATTGTATCATAAGCACAATTTAATTAACAATTAAAATTGAAAAATAGTGTACAATATGATATCATCATTGGAGTATCAATAATACTGTGGTTGTTATTAAAATCATATAAAGTTTGTCATGCATACTTTATTGTCGTATAATGTCCACTATAGGCATGCAAGTAATAAACTTCAACCTACACATAATCTAAATCATTAAATTACAATTAGTATGTAAAAAAATATAAAAAAAGTCCATCTCGTACTTCATTGAAGTAAGCAAGCAACTCATTATATTGTGTTTTACTTTTAACATCCAAGCTTAAAATTAACAATTATATTGAATAATAATAAATTCCAACCTCAAAATGACGATCTTTGTTAGTTGCTACCCCTTCATTCTTCAACTGCTGCTAGAATACTAGATCATGAAAACTGAGTGACCCCTTGCTGCATCAATTTCCTTATGAAGCTATTTTCATCACTGTTATGAAGATTTCATTTGATGATTGCTCTAGTATTAGACAATACACAATTTATGCAGGTAGGATTTGTAAAAGATGTCGTATTCACCAAAAAAGTAAAACATCTTAGTTTTCTCTTTATATTCCAATAAAACTAAAACGCAGATTCAACAAAAAAACAATAGGATAAATATTGGAAAATATAGATCAGCTCAATTTATGGAGCTATTTCACTAGAAATTTGGTTTATTTGGTACATGAAAATTATATTGCAAAATAGGGATTATGAAGCGTAAAGAACGCAACATATTGCAGGTGCATAAAAACAAAGAAATACATACATCGGGAGAAGAACCGGTGCCTTTCAAGTCGACCTTTCCACGCCGCCTTGCCAAAACTTGCTAGACGGTCGAAGAAGACTAAAATTTACTAAAGATGGGATAAGGAAGATTAAAAGGCATGGTGCAGTGAAGTTAGCTGTTAGCCAATTTATTGGAGTTTCAGATTAACTTCATAGCTATAAGAGATCTAGCTAGAGTTTTGGATTTAAAAGGGTTGGCAAGCTAGTAGGAATGATTGACATTAACCATAGATAAACCCAGGCACTGTGGCAACATGATTCATTGGGAATATCTCAAATTTAGGGAAAAGAATATTTAGGGTTAGGATGAGAAGAGTGGAAAGGGATATCGATTAGAAAAAGCTCAATCGTACGAAAGAAAAAAATTAGACGATTAACATCCAAGTTACACATGGCAGTCTTTAGAGCTAAGGAAACCAAACTTAGTATTAATAGTATAATATAGATACTTGGAGCTTACTATCGCTTATATTTTGTTGTGCAGTACTCTGGAGCTATACCAGTACCTGTATCACTTTAGAGACAATTTTGGAGTGTATTTGGAGTTTTGGGATGTATAAATTCTACTATTTCGGTTTATGTAATCTGTGAACATGTTGCACTCTGATGTTTTTATTTATAGTTCATTAGATTATATTACTGTCTCGCCTATTTTACATCTATGTTATTATATTTTTTATGTGCGCTGTGAGATGTTCCATAGCTACTGTCCTACATTGGCTAGGTACCTCCATATTGCTCTATATAGGTATACCTGGTACCGGAGTTGTAGGGTGATCGTCATAGTTGAAATGAGCAACATGTCATTTTAGGCGGTCTTTAGTCATTGCTAATATATGTATAATATAGTTAAGGTCGCTTAGGATAGTTTGGGTAAGGATTTCTCGACTAGTTTTGTAGTGATTTGGATAATCTTCTAAGTGACATGATGATACTTGCCTAAGCAAGATTCTAGTGCACTTAGTATATTATCCTTATTAACATTGTGAAGTTGAGGTGAGTTTGAACTTAAGCAAACCCAAGCATTAGTAGATCATCTTTTAGTGATGATTTAATTAGTAGATTTTTCTCCTTTGAAGAATGAGTTATGTTCGGAAGAAAAGGAAAGTTGAGCTTAGATTGTTAGGTTTATTCGAGAGTTTCGAGACTTGATGATCCTGCATATCATGTAAGTTTTCCTTTCCATAGTGGGAGGTGTAATAGTCTTCCGCGTATTGTATTCACAAAGGGGGTTATCATCTTGAATGTCAATAGGCTCATTGGAGTTTATGGTTTGACATGCGCGTATGACTACTGATTGGTTACCGTGCGTGTTGGTATACACTCTTTTTGAATTATGCATAGCTTTTTGTATTCTTTTTGTTGCTTGTTGATTAGTTAGTTGTATTTTAATTTTATGTTGGTTGTTTATTGTTGATAGTTCATGTTGCTTGCTGTTGTTTTCCATTGCTCTTGTTTTCTTAATACTGTTTGATGTTGTTTGATTTTGTTGTTGGCTGATTTTTATTGTTGGCTATGTTGCACGCTTGCATGTTTGACAGTTTGTATGCTAGTTATTATTGCTTGGTATTATTTGATATTATTTGAAGGTTGCTTGTTATTTATTGTTATTAATTGTTATTAATTGATTGTTGCTTGTTTTATATATTTGATTGCAAGGATGGTAGTTATAATTTCATAATTAAAGTACGTTCAGAGAGCAATAGCAACATCTATCTAAAATAGATCACATATCATCCATGCCCATTGTAACAACCCAGAATTTTGGCCATTGAATTTTTAATATTTAATTAATTTTAAATATTTATATAATTAGATTTTGGAATTTAATTACTTGAATTCAAATATAGTGATCGTTCAAATATTTTAATTTTGAACTAAATATTAATTAAATGGATTTAATAATCTTTTTAACTCCTTTTAATTAATAAATAACATTGGTAAATTCAATTTGTAAATTTATTTGCAATAATAAACAAATCGGATAAATATTGATAATTGGATCGAAAATATAAACTGATGATATTTGTGAAATTTCACAAAACAAAATAATCTGTGTATTTTACTGTTGATTTGTGATCGTGTCGCATTTTGGTGCACGATCATATTTTTATTTCGGTCGTTTGTGGTCCATACGCGAACGTGGTATTCTATAGTGTCGTATCCTAAAATTTTTTTATTTAAAACCAACATATCTATACTAACGCACACAAACATGTTTTCTTGCCTTGTCTCCCTGCTTTTGTTCTTCATTCATAGCGAAGCAAGAAAACATAATGGCCGCATATATATTAAAATCGAAATCAAATCCTATACTCCACTAAATATCACTAAACAAATTTCTTTGAGATCGTATCGAGGAGCTCTATGATTCAATATTCATTTTGTTGCGTGTGATGTCGAATAGGCGAGATTAACATTTAAGTAGTGGGTTTAGGGTTTGAGATTTTCGAAGTTGTAGAGGGAGTTAGCTTGATTCATGTGTGGAATTGAGCTTAGGGGATTAAGGCGAGCAAGTAGCTACATTTTAGGGTGGTCCGATCGACCATGGTGAGAAGAGACGTCAAGCTACAGTGCTCGAATAGGCCTAGGCCGCGATTAATTTGAGCAAGCAAAGCATGGGGTTTTGGGTATGGGCGCATGGAGATCGGAGAGGGAGGAGCAACGACGAAGACGGCTCGTCAAAAGGAGGTCTGGAGCTCCATATTTTGGTTTGAGCATGCACCTCTTGGGTGGGTTGTTATTTTCTATGCACGATATTTGGAAGGGAGAAGAAGGTTTAAATTGGGTATTAAGGGTAATTAAGAAATTAATCAAGTTATTAATTAATTTGATTCATTCAAAATCTAATAAAAATTGTATCTTGCTCATACAAGGTCCAAATCAAATGCGGTCAGTCATTTTGGACTCGTAACGACGATTTCTAAACTTTGGAATTGGATTGGTGAAGTTTGTAACTTGTTAAATTTTGTGCTAAAATCGAACGCCCATTCGATTTTAGTTTGAACCGGAACACTTGGGCAATAACTGAAATTTTTATGAGTATACTCAACTTTAAATAGCTATATAATATCTATGATGCTATAAATTTATTTTTGAATGCTTCGTTAATAGTTTAGACGTTGTTGTTGATTGATTGTTTGTTTGGTTGAAAATCCCATTTTGGAAAATGGATGACATACTAACTTAATGTTGTGAACCCATATGATAATATACTGCCAACCACTGTTTTGCAGGGAATATTTGTAGGGAGATCCTAATGGGTTTCTTACCATTAATTGTTATTTATTTCCTTACGATGCTTCTATTGATGTTTAGTAGTAATTAATCATGATATTCTATTTAAATTGTTAAAGTGACTTTATAGCAATTTTCGCTATAATGTCAGTTATTGAATATCATCTCCAAAACCCTTCGTGTGTGTTGCCTTGATCTTGTATTTTCATAACATAGATATTTAAATTCATTAATTATTTTGATTAATGTTATTTAAATTAATTAATCATTTTAAATTAATGATGTTTGAATTTAAATTAATCCATTTATTTAATGATATTTGAATATCAGTAATCATTTTAAGTAATGATGCTTAAAGTTAGTAAATCATTTTAACTAAAGATGTTTAAATTTAATTAATAATTTAAATTGATGGTATTTGAAATTAATAAATCATTTTAATTCATGTGGCTGAGTTTAATAAATCATTTTAATTAGTGATGTATTAAATGTAGTAAATCAATTTAATTAAATGTTTAAATCTAATTTATCCTTTTAATTAATGATATTTGAATTTAGTTAATTATTTTAAGTAATGGTATTTGAAATTTAAGTAGTCATTCTAATTAATGATATTTGGATGTAATTAATCATTTTAACTAATGTTATTTAAAGTTAATTAATTAATTTAACAAAGGTATCAATTTAATTAATAAAAGTGATTAAAGTTAATTTAATGGAAGTGTTTTAAAGGGATTGACCGATTTATTGTTTTAAAGTTAATTTACTGATTAAGTAAAAGTGTTTTAGAAATATATGACTGTTTAAATAAAGATAATTGATCGATTTATTAAAAGAGATTATAGATTTGATTTATTATCTTTTGGATAATTCATATTGTTCTAAAATTATGAAAGGTTATAAATGTGATTAATTATCTTTCAAGATTATTAATGTTGATTTAAATCTATAAAAGGGATTTTTTAATTTGCTTTATTCTGTTTTGGGAAAATTAATGTGGTTTTAAAGGGTTATAAAAATTATCCATTAGGATGATTAACCATTGATTTAAAATTTACAAAAGTAATTTAATTGATTTATTATCTTTTGGGATAATAAATATTGTTTTAAAAATTTTAAATAGTAGTTTATAAACAAGAAGATCTTTTAAAAAGAATTGTTTCAAATAAAGCTAAGTGTAAATTGTTTTGGATTTATAATAATAATGTTTTGACATTTGTTTTGACCTTGGTTTTTTATACACTTACAAAATTTAATTTTCCCTTTAAAAAGAATATTTTAAAGAGTGTTTTAAAGTGTCTTTAAAAGTATAGTATTGTGATTGAAAATCAAGCTCAAGTGAAAACAACCATCTTATCATTTCTGATAGTTGATTTATCAACTATCGACTTTGATTCCGCTTTCTTCTTTTTATTTCGTCACTCTATGATGATGTGTTGCTCTTTTGAGCCTTGTTATCCTTAGCTAGAAATGACTAAACCCAAAAAGCGAGTGGGGGCCAAGCTATGTGGGGTTTCTTCCATCAAGGTATTTTCATATTCACTCTAGATTGGGTTTGGTGTTGCGCA
Organism: Allium fistulosum; assembly: GCA_030737815.1. Taxonomy (NCBI): domain Eukaryota; kingdom Viridiplantae; phylum Streptophyta; class Magnoliopsida; order Asparagales; family Amaryllidaceae; genus Allium; species Allium fistulosum. Next base: position 552,366,292 of record CM060906.1, read on the forward strand.
ATGAGATGTGAAATATTTAGATTCTCGATAACAGTTGGCGGGGTCCGGCTTGGAGGTTTCCGAGAGCCATCAAAGTTCTTAAGTATATTTCTAGAGGTATACTTTTGGTCAGGAGAGTGCACCCTCCTAATCATTATTGGAAAAACTTTTCTTTTCCATTGTTGTTAATTCAAATCTTTAAATTATTTCCTTAATTTCATGGAGAACTGTCTTGTGCTCTTCTTTATGTTCAATTATTTGTGACCATTCTTTTAAGTCCGGAATTTGATATTATTTATGCCATTCATTCAGTATGGAATTTGTTCTTACTAGTACCCACCCTTTTTATTTGGATTGTTTCTGTTGTTTATTTCCATTCTTTCATGATTGGATTATTGTCCTGATTTGGTTTCCATTTCTTCATCTATGTATGTTATTCTTGTAAGGTAAAAACCCGTTCCACGTTAGCGGCGCGGTCTAACAAATTTTTTATATGTTCATCATATTACTTGAGTTTTTTCACGCTGGTTTTCCAGACTGACCCAGGTGTTAATTTATTATAATGCTCAGGTCAGACCGAGTTTTCGTCGGGTTGGCTTTGGTGATATGGAGTTGTTGGAGAAAAGCTGGATGTTTACCCATCGTAGTGTTATATCTTCTGCTGTATTATATGGTACCATTTAGCAATTGTAAGGTCAGAATTTATAACTATCCAGTTGATAAGGCTTGTTTTTAACTCTGATGTACTTTGTATTTTGGAGTAAAATATTGTCGTTGTTATATTATATGTTATCGATTCTACTATGAGATTCTAATTTCCTGGTTCTCTATTCTTTTCTTTTAATTTTACCCTAATAATCTGCCTTTTCGGTGATTAGATGTTCAGCATTTGAATACCGTGGATGTATTCGGTGATGACTTTCGATGGTCGAAAAGGCATATCGTTACAAAGTGGTATCAAAGCTGAAGGTTAAGCGAGACCCTTGGCTTTGGTAGGGTATGTATCACTAGAGATAGGGTTAGTGATACCCTAGAGCGAGTAATTCATTAGAGATAGGGTAAGTGACACCCTAGAATGAGTTTGAGGGTATTATATATATACACACACACACACATATTTACACGAGAGCGTATTTGATATTATTATAAAAAAATATTGTATTAATTGGTTCGATGAGTTGTTTATGAATTCTGGTCGAGATGTGGGATGTCATAGTATCGATAGGGATTTCTAAACACTTGAACAAGCCAAACAGACATGATATTGATTTTTGAAAATTTGGTAAATGAAATATTTTACCTCTATTTTTATATATAAAGGAATAATTTTTCAAATTTATACAATTATTTATAGTGGTTGTTTGTTAATGATGATACTTTTTTATTATCATTATTGTTTGATTTTCTGTGCTCAGATAGTTTAGGAGCATTGGCTATTGTTGATTGGTTGCTAATCCATGCTCAACTAGTTTTTGAGCATATATTGTTTGATAACTGTAAGTACATTAAAACGAACTCCTTGTGAATTATGTTTCATAATTTGACTGTAAGGTATTCAAATTAAATGATAAGTTAAAGTAGTCTTTTAATAAAGGTTGTTTAAAATAATCTAAATGGTAAGTAGGACATTTAGAGAATAAATATTGGAGAAAATTTTATTATAATAAAGGAGAATTATTGTAATATGAAATGGTTTTATATAAAGGTAATTTTATATAAATTTGATTTATAAAATGTGTTCTAAAAAGGATTTTTGAATTTAAATTCCGAAGTCATTTAAAATAATTTCGGAAGGTTTTTGGAAAATATATATAGTAGTATTACTTGAAAGTATTTCTAAATAAAAATATTTTGGAAGTGAAATTTTAAATAGAATTCATTTTCTTTGGGGTAATTTGGGAAAACATCTCGATTAGTTTTGTGATAATCGGAATAATCTTCTAAGTGACGACCAGATGTTTGCTTAGACAAACGTTGTAGGGCACTTAGTAAATTATTCTCCTTATCATTGTGCGATTGAGATGAGTTCAAATCCGAACGAACTTAAGTGGGTTTTAATAAATAAATTGTTAAAGTTATTTCATAAAAGAAATATAAGTAGTATGATTTTAAAAAGGGTTTTGAAATAAAAACTGGGAGATTATACTTAAGTTTTCTTAACATAAACTGGTTTAAAATAAAAGTTATTTTGAATAATAATTTGATAAATGAAAATTTAAAACTCTTGGATAAAAAAGAGATAATTTAACTCGAGTTTTAAATGGGTCAAATTAGATAGAAAGATTTTGGTAAATTTATTTAATTAAAACCATAGTTTTGTTAATCTGATAAGTTGTGTCAATTATTTAGTGATATTGAGCCAACCCATGGACATTTTTCCTTAGAGCACTCTAAGGTAAAGAGGTTGAAGGGTTGCCTCAGTTTTAAAGACCCACATTGTGTTTGGACTTCTAATTAAATTTTGAGAAAAATAAAAGTAAATAACAAATAAACAAATTAAAATTGGTGTTTTGTGTATACTCTTAGGACCCAGAAGAGTATTATACAAGTAAACAAAATAGAGTAAGCTTTTATTTGTTGTTTTATAAAGAATTGTCATTGTAAAATATTTATAAACTTAGGTAAAATTTATGAAGCAATTTATAAAATAATTTTATTGTTGAATAAAACACTAAATAGAAAATATGAGTGATTTAAAAGAGATTGGTATTATTAGGAAACCAATCGAACTAAGTACGTAAGTTATACGTAGATCATTTTATTTACATGGTTCTTGATCTATGATTCGAATACATAACTTCGATGACTCACACCAGTTCGAAAAAGGATTTCTCACTTGATCCTTATCAGCGAACACTTGATTTGGATTCTCGATATGATACTGAAGTAAGCTATCATAGTTTATGGCTATGCAAGGAGAACAGAAGTTTCTAATCGAGGAACCTGATCGTAGTCTGCCCTAGGGAGGTCAAGTGAGCAATGCTAGTTTGGAAGTAGAACTCTGTGTAACCAAGCAAGTGATCAGATCAAATATAGCGTACCGATGATTTATGTATATCATATAGACTTAAGTACAATTGTATACTTAGTATGTGACTTAAGAAAATTTGTGAACTCAAGCAAAATTCTACTGGTCGTTAGTCATTTGACATTTTGGAAATATATTTTGAATATAAAATCCGGGAATTTAGTTCTAATTTTTTTTTGGAAAGATTGGATGAGTAGTTTTGATTTTAAGGTATTCCCTATACTTTGTTACATATGGTTGATATGTTGCTATTTGGTTGCATGTAGTTACATTTCATACTAGAGTTGTATGTAGATTTATATGATGCTAGTTTTTGCATGTAAGATTGCCTCATTATGGTCAATTGCATCTTATTGCCTTGTTGTCTAGAATGTTATATTAGTTTTGCCATTTTGATTTATGATAGAGATAACTAGTATATTTCTCTTTTATCAGTATGATTCTATTTTAGATTATGTAAGTACAGGGAAGCAAGAGATTTCTACTTGAGTTCTTGCGCACCTACATTTACATCGAGATAATACTGCTTGCAAAAATATAAATTATATGCAAATGTATGTAGTAAATTTAGAAGTTTGGTATTTTGTTTGGTTGATGATTTCATGCCCCAGATATGGGAGGCCACTTGGCTTTTGTTTTCTTTTGATTGGTTTGGGACCCGTAGTGGCGATTTGCAGTTATTCTGATCGAGCTGCGCAAAGGAGATGCTGCCGAAATTTTCCATAATATTTGGGAATTAATTAAGTAAGAAGTTTAATAACTCATTTTAATTAATAGTTTTAAACTTAATGATTTCGATTCATTTTCTTCCTTGGGAATTTCGGGAATGAAATTCTTTTAGAGGGCCGGGAAGAATGTAATAACCTAGAATTTTGGCTATTGAATTTTAAATATTTAATTAATTTTAAATATTTAAATAATTGGATTTTGGAATTTAATAACTTGAATTCAAATATAATGATCATTTAAATATTTGAAATGTGAATTAAATATTAATTAAATGGATTTAATAATCTTTTAACTACTTTTAGTTAATAAATAATATTGGTAAATTCAATTTGGAAATTTATTTGCAATAATAAAAAGATCGGATAAATATCGATAATTGGATCGAAAATATAAAACGATATGTGAAATTTCACAAAATAAAATCATCTGTGTATTTCACTATTGATTTATGATCGTGTCGCATTTTGATGCACGATCATATTTTTATTTCAATCGTGTGCGGTCCATACGCGAACGTGATATTCTGTAGTGTCGTACCCTAAACATTTTTTATTTAAAAGTAATCATATTAGTACTAACGCACACAAACATGTTTTCTTGACTTGTCTATCAGCTTTTGTTCTTCATTCACAGTGAAGCAAGGAAACAAAATGGTTGCATATATATTAAAATTGAAATCAAATCCTACACTCCACTAAAAATCACCAAACGAATTTCTTTGAGATCTTATCGAGGAGCTCTATGATTCCGTATCAGTTTGGTTGCATGCAATGTCGAATAGGCAAGATCGACATTTAGGTAGTGGGTTTAGGGTTTGAGATTTGCGATGTTGTAGAGGGAGTTAGCTTGATTCGAGTGTGGAATTGAGCTTAGGGGACGAAGGCGAGCGAGTAGCTAAGTTTTGGGGTGGTCCGATCGACCGTGGTGAGAAGCGACGTCGAGCTACAGTGCTCGAATAGACCCAGGTCATGATTAATTTAAGCAAGCCGAGTGTGGAGTTTTGGGTTTGGGCGCGTGGAGATTGGAGTGGGAGGAGCAACGGCGAAGACGGCTCGTCAAAAGGAGGTTCGGAGCTCCGTATCTTAGTTTGAGCATGCATTTCTTGGGTGGGTTGTTATTTGTTGTGCATGTTTTGATATTGGGGATGGAGAAGACGGTTTAAATTGGGTATTAAGGGTAATTAAGAAATTAAATAAGTTATTAATTAATTTGATTATTTCGAAATATTATAAAAATTGTATCTTGCTCAAACACGGTTAGTCGCATTGGATTCGTAACGATGATATCTACACTTTGGAATTGGATTGGCAAAGTTTGTAGCTTGTCGAATTTTGTGCAAGAATCGAATGCCCGTTCGATTTTAAATCGAACCGGAACACTTCGGCAATAACTGGAATTTCTGTGAGTTTACTCACCTTTAAATTAGCTATATAATATCTGCGATGCTGTAAATTATTGTTGAGTGCTTAGTTGATAGTTTAGATGTTGTTGTTGTTTGAATGTTTGTTTAGTTGAAAATCCTGTTTAGGAAAACGGATGACATATTAACTTAATTGCTGTGAACCCATATGATTATATAATGTCGGTAACCATTGTTTTGCAGGGAATATTTGTAGAGAGATCCTAAAGGGTTTCGCTCCAATAATTTTTATTTATTTCCTTATTCTGCTTATATTGATGTTTAGCAGTAATTAATCATGATATTCTATTTAAATTGTTAAAGTGTCTTTATAGCAATTTTTGTTATAATGTCAATTATTAAATATCATTTCCAAAACCCTTTGTGTGTTTCGCCTTGAGCTTGTATTTTCATAAAATAGATATTTAAATTCATTAATCATTTTGATTAATGATATTTAAATTAATTGATCATTTTAAATTAATGATGTTTGAATTTAAATTAATCCATCTAGTTAATGATATTTGAATTTAAGTAATCATTTGAAGTAATGATGTTTAAAGTTAATAAATCATTTCAACTAAAGATGTTTAAATTTAATTAATCATTTTAATTGATGGTATTTGAAATTAATAAATCATTTTAATTAATGATGATTGAGTTTAATAAATCATTTTAATTAATGATGTTTCAAATGTAGTAAATCAATTTAATTAACAATGTTTAAATCTAATTTATCCTTTTAATTAATGATATTTGAATTTAGTTAATTATTTTAAGTAATGATATTTGAAATTTAAGTAGTCATTCTAATTATTGATATTTAGATGTAATTAATCATTTTAACTAATGTTATTTAAAGTTAATTAATTAATTCAACAAAGGTATTTAAGTTAATTGACTTAATTAATAAAAGTGATTAAATTTAATTTAATGAAAGTGTTTTAAAGGGAATTGACCGATTTATTGTTTTAAAGTTGATTTACCGATTAAGTAAAAGTGTTTTAGAAATAATTAACTGTTTAAATAAAGATAATTGATCGATTTATTAAAAGAGATTATAGATTTGATTTATTATCTTTTGGGATAATTCATATTGTTTCTAAAAGTATGAAAGATTATAAATGTGATTAATTATCTTTTGGGATAATTAATGTTGGTTTAAATTTATAAAAGGGATTTTTAATTTGCTTTATTTTGTTTTGGGAAAATTAATGTGGTTTTAAAGGGTTATATAATCCTTTGGGATAATTAACCTTTGATTTAAAATTTATAAAAGAAATTTAATTGATTTATTATCTTTTGGGACAATAAATATTGTTTTAAAATTTATAAATAAGAAGATCTTATAAAAAGAATTGTTTCAAATAAAGCTAAGTGTAAATTGTTTTGGATTTATAATAAACAATGTTTTGACGTTGGTTTTAATACACTTAGAAAATTTATTTTGCCCTTTTAAAAGAATATTTTAAAGAGCGTTTTTAAAGTGTCTTTAAAAGTATTGTGATTGAAAATCAAGCGCAAGTGAAAACAACCATCTTATCTTTCCCAATAGTTGATTTATCGACTACCGACTTATTGTGCTTTCTTTTTTTTATTTCGTCACTCTATGATGACGTGTTGCTCTTTTGAACCTTATTATCCTTTGCTGGAAATGACTAAACCCAAAGAGAAAGTGGGTGCCAAGCTATGTGGGGTTGCTCCCATTAGGGTATTTTCACATCCACTCTAGATTGGATTCGGTGTTGCGCATTGAAATGTGAAATACTCAGATTCTCGGTAATAGTTGGCGGGATCCAGCTTGGAGGTTTCCGAGAGTCATCGGAGTTCATAAGTATTTCTAGTGGTATATTTTCGGTAAGGGGGCACACCCTCCTATTCATTGTTGGAAAAACTTCTCTTTTCCATTGTTGTTAATTCAAATCTTTGAATTGTTTCCTTAATTGCATGGAGAACTGCCTTGTGCACTTCTCTATATTCAATTATTTGTGACCATTCTTTAAGTCTAGATTTTGGTATTATTTATGCCATTCATTTAGTATGGAATTTTTTCTTACTAGTACCAACCCTTTTTATTTAGATTTTTTATGTTGTATATTTCCATTCTTTCATGATTGGATTGTCGTTCTGATTTGTTTTCCATTTCTTTATCTATGGATGTTATTCTTGTGAAGTAAAAACCCGTTCTGCGTCAACGGCATGGTCTCACAAATTTTTTATATGTTCATCATATTACTTGAGTTTTCTCATGCTGGTTTCCAGACTTATCCGGGTGTTAATTTATTATAATGCTCGGGTCAGACCGAGTTTTTCCTAGGTTGGCTTTAGTGAATGGAGTTGTTGGGGAAGAGCTGGATGTTTACCTATCATAGTGTTTTATCTTCCGCTATATTATATGGTACCTATTAGCAATTGTAAGGTTAGAATTTTTTAACTGTCCAGCTGATAAGGTTTGTTTTTAACCCTGGTGTACTCTATATTTTGAAGTAACGGTTTTTATTGTCTTTGTTATATTATATGTTGTCGATTCCGCTGTGAGATTCTGATTTCCGAGTTCTCTGTTCTTTCCTTTTTATTTTACCCTAACAATCTGCCTTTTCGGTGATTGGATGATCGGCATTTGAATACCATGGATGTACTCGGTGATGACTTTCGATGGTCGAAAAGGTGGGTCCTTACACCTATTGTGGGTCGAGATGGGATCACTATGAGTCTTCTGCCTTTTGATATGGCTAGGAATCTGTGGTACATTTTAATATTGACTCACTTAAACTTACTCTCCAATAGATTATCATGTATGATTATGGTAGCATCGGTTACTACGCTATGGTTATACATGTATGAATTCCGTGTTGTTATTTTAGTACATTATCCTCTTTCTTGGTATACAAATAGGTACTTAAGAGCTGAAGCATAGACATTTAATGCTTATTTGTTTAGATTTGAATTTAAATGGTGAGAAGCTTTCTTAAAAAGTGGTATGTATCTTTGGGAAATATAGGATAATGTAGGTTATCACATATTCCCTAGTTGTGTGATACATTATAATTTAGGAGTTTCTGCAATGTTGATAGCATAAGGGACAATACTGCTTGAACTTTTTGAAATTGAGATTTAAATTTTGGTCAGCCCTATTTCTTTTTTGTACTCATAGTAATTTCAAGGACTAAATTATTTTTAAGAAGGGGAGAATGTAACATCTGGCAGTTTTAATGATCGAATATTTAAACGATTAATTTAATTTAAATATTTAATCATTAATTAATGAAACTCCCATTGTACTCTATTTTTTGAATTGGGACTCAAAACATATGTAGTTGAGTTCATTTTTTCGTGATGAGAAAAATGAGTATAAACTTGACTATGGTTGGACTCGATAAGTTTTTAGAGCGATTAGTGATTTCAAGAAAGGAATGGAAATAGAATCTGAGCTAAGGCCTATAAGCTAGCTTATAAGTTAGCTTACTCTTCATTTTCATTCCACGTTAGTTTTTATTTCATTCTCCTAATCACTTTCCTAATTTTCAGCCTAAACACTAAATCCACTCTAATCCCTGGATAGAAAATTCCTAAATTCAAATAAAAATCATTATAATTCTTCTCATCCAATCTATACAAAATCCATTAAGGGTTTAGTTTGAAGTTGTGATTTAGGGGTTCATCTATGATGTTAAGAGATCTTGGAGTGGGTTTTGGTGATTAGAGCTTGATTTAGGGAATGAGAGTGTGAGTGAGATGACTCTCCATATATTTATGTGTTAATCATTATATTTTCATTTATTGATTAATATGGAGTTATATGAAGTGATTTGGTGATTGTTTGGGTTGATTTAGACTTATGTTCATGTTATAAACATGATTACATTAACTCATTATTTGTTTAGACCTTAATTACTATTTTGTAATGGTTGGTAAGCTAACAATTTGGTTTTGGGTTAATTAAATGATTATATGTGATGTTGTGATAGATTAGAGACTAATTACATGATATAGTTAAGTGCATGCCATTATTTAGTAATAATGAAACTAATTTAAATGGTTTTAGAAAAGTTAGTAAGATAATTAAGTGAGTTTTGAACTCTATACTTATTGTTAAAGTGACTAGAGGGTTAATGAAGCTTATTTAGCTTTTGTGAATATTATTTAAAAATATAGAAATGATCTTTATTAATGAATAGTTTACTTATAAATATTATTTAGTAAATAAATGATTTTATAAGTAAAAGAGTTATTTTATAAAATGATGTGATATTTGAAAAAATAGTGTGAATAGAGCTTAACTAGCATTTAGAAAATGGTTATATGATTTTATAAATGAAGTATAGGTTTTATAAAATGGAAAAGAGATTTTATTAAAATAGTAATATGATGTACACTTAATTTTAATGAAGCAATTAAGTATTTAAAGGCTAAAAAATGTTTTATAAGCTAATAATATATTTTGTAAAATAGTTGTAAGATTTTATAAAATAGTATGAAATCATATCAGACTTTTATTAAAAAAATTAGTAAATAAAAGTAAGATTTGATTAAGTGATAAATGAATTACTTATTTCAATATACGTGTCTGTATATGAGTATCGGCAAGTAAATGTATATGTGTATTTAAAATATATAACAATCAAAATGATATGTGTATTATAGTTAGAATTGTCATGTATGGTGCTTGAATATATGTGTGTACTTGATTGTATGTAGGTATATGGATGTATGTAAATACAATTGTGTATAGGAGCTTTGTGGGCATCTTACATAGCCATAGTGATCATAGTGTGTGTTGAGTTGCGTAAGAATATGCTGGGTTGAGTAATCACTCCGATGAAGTCCAAAACATAACTTGTGTTGAGAAGTATGCTTGTGTATGCATATGTAAATGTGCACAAATGAGTGTGCTAGCACGTTTAGGCATCACATGAGGCTAGATGGTCAACTGGGTGTTTTGGCATGATTAAAGGAAGCTGAGTCACTATAGTCCCCTGTTGAACCCAAGTTCAAGGAGTGGATTTTGTATCTAAATTAGTTTTCAAACACATAAAGAACCACTTCCAAAACAATAACCAATGAACTCTGAAGAGGGTCCGATGGGTGGACTTAGACTTAGATGGCAAAGCGGCTTATCGGGTGAAGCAATGGAGGAAACAACACGCGAATTGGCGGCCATAGCAATCGGATGGCACCTGCCCCATGCTTTATTACCTTGGACATGTTACCACTGGTCGACCGATGGTAAAATACCGATGGATCAGTGGTGCACAGACTTGGACAATAAAGCCCACTTCAGGTGCCATCTAAGTGGGGGTTCTTTCCCTGTTTTATGTACGGGTTCGTGTAGAGCTTTGGCGAAACTTCGGGGAAGACAATGTGCTATTCAGGAAGGCAGAATTCAAGGTAAAGCTCGAGATCCAGATGAAAATATTAAATCATTCCTATGGGATCAATGACGACCGAGCACAAGATCGGAACGGTGACTTGTCACGATCACGTCGACGAGCATGTATGATCGAATGGAGTAAATCTGTACCTTCGGGTATTGACCTCATGGTGCATTTAGTTTGATAAATTGTATTGGTCTTATATTAGTGACCGTACGTAGTATTAATCTTATATTAGTGATCATGCATTGTATTGGCTTTATATTGTGGCCATACATATTACTGGTCTTTCAATATTGACTACGTGTATAGATAGACGATGATGTGATATTGGTCTTCTTTGTGATAGATGTATTTGATTACGTGATATTATATACATATACATAATATATATATATATGGCATTGGTGTTCCTTTGTGGCCGTGATGCCATATTATATGGGATACGCCTATCGTTCACTTTTTTGAGACGTTACACGAATTTGTTTGAAAATCCATGATGGCTATGAGGGAGATGACGACAACGAGTGGGCCACATATCACTTATGCTCGTTATAGGGGTACGGTAAGGTCCACATAGGTCTCAAATATCTAGAGTAGATCATATATCACTTATGCTAGTTATAGGGGTATGGAGAGATCTACATGAGTTCCATCAATGCTGGATGCGGCTCATGGTTTATGGTGATAGAAATAGGGGTATTCCCTAGGGCTCATGGTTTTTGGTATTTTGTTTCTTTTTTGTTTAAGCATATAACTTCTAGGCAGCATTCGGTACTTATTATTGCATGCTGGCATTTCTTAATGTATTTATATTACATTACATGTGTATTTTTCGCTAAATTTCAGGTTTTTTTTCTCATTTCTTATGAGCATCTAGAACAAGGAATTAAATATAGAAAAAACACGGGCTTCTTATTATGATGCAACCCATTTTTTATATGCTCAGCGCATGATATACAAAGTTAGTTCTAGAATTATATTGAATTCACTCCAATTTTCTCTTTGTTTAAGAAATTCAACTCAAAATTGGTCTAATTTTGTCATATAACCATTTAGTAAGTTTATGCACCTAAATTGGGGAGTTTGGATTTTTTTTAAACAAAATTCATTTCTATTGTATATCCTAAATGTAAAACTTTAGAAAAATAAAGTTAAAATATTTGTTGTATGAAAAAAATGGAAGTATTTGTTGCTTTTACATAACCACTAAACTATACTGCATATATATAACTTTCACTAAGACTCAACAATTTATATTAGATAGATCATACCATCAAAATAATATTTTTAGGAAGAAAATAATATTCAATTTATCGTTCCAACCCGTATGTGTAGCATGGGTTCACACTAGTATTTATATATATATAATGTATGTATGTCTATATATGTGTATATATATATATATATTGTTTATAAAACATTGATTCACTTGTACGTATATTTAGAGGGTATAATTGAATACATGAGCGGATAACATGTCTATAGCGGTGTAAATTCTAGCACCTAAACATGGGCATGTTAAAGCATGCACACATTATTATATTGCACGTGCATGTTTACACATATGTACATATAATACACATATTTAAAACATAATTGAAAATAAATAAAATAAAACTTTACTTATTAGTTTAAATGAAACATCGGTTTTATTTAAAAGAAAATTTAGAAAAGTTCTAAATAACTTTAGACTTCAGTGGCTCAATTACAATCCAAAATGGAAATTTGTTGAAATTTACCCATTTCTTCCACTACGGGCTGGCCTGGTTTCAATAATGGTATCAGAGGAAGATTGGTTGAGGCGTTCACCTGGTACATTGGATGTCCCAGGTTCAATCCATGCAACTAGCATGATAGGGGGTTCTCATATTGTGATCTGTGATGAAGCATTGCCTCTTTACCCTACATATCCTTTGATGATATGTTAGTCAAAAGATCACATGTAAAACTCGCTTGTGAGGTGTAATTATGTCACCCCAAAGGAGTTTGGGTTGGAGCAGTAATGGCATCAGAACCCAATAACCTATGCTGTCTAAATTAGTCATGTTAACTAACTAAGCTTGCAAATCAAGTAGGGTGTCTAAAAAAGTAGTTTCTAAGCTTGGGTTTGGGTAATTAAGTACCCTACCCTCCTTGGCTACCAGCCTAGCATGAAAGATAAAGTGAGTCCAAAGGTTGCCTCTAATAGAAAATGACCAATTTGAATTGGGCCTTGGGCTCATTTTTAAAATTGCTTTCAAAGTTAAGTGGAAGATTTCAAATTTAAAATAAAAACATGTTTATTATAAAAGTTACAATGGAACATAAGTTTTCAAAATGTTTGAAAAGATAATAATATTTTCAAAATGTTTGAAAATATTTAAATATTAATTTCAAAATTTAAAATTTATTAATATGATTAATAAAATAAGCTAATTAAATAAGTTAATTAATTAATAAATATATGGATACATTGTATATATTGATATATGTTATGTTATTTTAAAATAGTTAAGATAACATAATTATACATGTATGTATATAAAATAAATTTTCAAAATTAATATAATTTAATTAAAGTTGTTAAATTAAATTAATTAATTAAAGGTTAATTAATTAAATAAATAAAGAAATTAAAGGTTAATTAATTAATTAATTAAACATATATAAGATATATGTGTTTATAGTGGGGGGTATATGTGTGTTATTCAATATAAATGTTATATGGAATAATATAAAACTAATTAAAGAGTTAATTAATTAAAATTAATTAAATAAGATTTAATTAATATAATGTGATATATAAGATTATTATATAAGTTAGTTAAAATATAAAAGCTATATAATAATTGAAACTTATATGATATAAACGTATAAATTAAAAGTAGAACATTGAAGAAACCCTAAACAGACTTAAGGAATATATATACGTAAATGTACATATACCATGATTTCTAATGTGTCTGACACTTGAATCACGAGGATATTTGATAAGAAATGCATTATTTCATAAGTCGATATCCCTCGATATAATATATCAAAGATTATGAATCTTTAAGTATAATGTTATCCTCAACCATTTATATATTATTAGTTTACTTGCATACTCTTTAGTAGTTGAGCTTTCCTCAAGCTAAGGATGTTATGTGTAATACTATTAATATATTGAATAATCGAGATAAGATAACAACACATATTTTGTTCAGCCTTCCTTAAGGTATGTGCATTGTACTTAGGCTGTAGAAAAATGGAAGGTACGAGTGAATCCTTCTTTATTAGTTGAGCCTTCCTCTAGGTAAGGAGAGATTAGGACAAGGAACCATGGGTTAGGAGTTGTATGTGATATAATCGATAAGGAGTTATCGTGGGTCTAAGATTTGTTGAGCTTTCCACCAAGTAGGAATCCTAAGGTATATAAGTCCTAAGACTCGCTAATGAAGTTGAAAGAATTTTATGTTTCGACTTAGGGTTTGGCAAAATATAAAATACCAGTGGGACCCTTATTAGAAAAAAGAAATGGTAACATTTAACTATTACACTCATATTTTCCAAACGTTGTCAAAAGGAAATTAATACATATACCGAGCCAAAAGAACTGCTCCCATAACATAAGTCAGATTGTGAAAAGGGACCGAGAGCAAAATAGATAGTACTGCGCCAAATCTAAAACGGTGGAAAAACATAAGGACTATGCCTTTCCATCAAACATTGCTTTGACACTAGAATACTAGGTCGAAATACCCGAGAAAGCGATGAAGTGTGGGGATTGATCTGCAATCCTAATGATTATTTCAATGGGAAGAACTAAGGCACGACCTTTAAGTGTAAAGTATGAAGGTTGTGCCACAGTTCCAAAAGTACACCTTAATAAGTTGGAACCGAGGCACAATCTTTAAATAACAGTAAGATGTGAAGATTATGTTGCAGCGCCAAAAGAAGTACTAATGATACTGAACTGTGACACAATCCCTAAAGCAACTATATGCGATGGGGATGCGCCGCAATCTTACACTAACATTTAAATGGCAAGGCTGTGCCGCAATCATATATCAACATTGAAAAAGCGATGAGGATGCACAGCCATTCCAACATGATATTGGAGTAACATAATAGTGCTACAATTTCAAAGAAGATACTACCTACAAAATACAAGTAGTCAAAGGATGAGGAAATGGGGGTAAAACTACTCTCCAACCATAAACTAAACATGGCTTCAAGAGTGTCGACGTAGTTTAGAAATTGTGTGGTATTGGCATTCTGCATTACTACGGAGGTGCAGTTTTCCACGTACCATTCGCAGTAGCAGAGTCTTGGAGTGCTAACAAATATGCAGTCTTCTTGCAATAGGGGAAGTTTCCCATTGCAGCTTCATCTAGACATAGTGCAGATCATTGGCTTGATTACTTTATGAAATTATCAGGTCATGGTCTATTCGAAATTTGGTTTTCCCACTTCAATTTCAAGCTTCCTACCCAAATCTAAAATTGATCAACTCAAATCATAGTTTTCCACCGAAGATAACGTTGGTAATTCGGGCATGAAAAATAGACAAGACAGATGATCGATGTGTGGCATGATCCAAAGTCAAGAATCAAAAGAGCAGATGATTGACGTTGGCAATCCACGTGAATTTATGTGTACTATAAATAAATAAAGCACCGTAGCAGAAAAGAAGGAGGGATTATTTATGCTTTACTCTTTATAGAAACACAAAAATAAATAATTATGCTCTCTACCATTATTTGTTTGTACTAAGAACAAAAGAAGAAGAAAAGGACATTTTTCCATGGACATAAGATTCATTAACATCTAAACCACGTAAATTCTCTGTGTCATTTACTGCTTTCAGCACTTTGTTTTACCTTTTCCCTTTTTTTAGTGCTAAAGTTAGAATATATTGCTTAACGAATTGAACAAGGACTTGTCATAAAGTTTTGAATATTTTGTGTCATAATTGTGTAAGCACTATTGCATATAATTACTTCCTCTAAAGGCAATCTTAACATTACTTAATTTTGTTGATTCTTAATAACAAAAGCATCCAGCGTCGTGATTACTTAGAAAAATATTTGGGTGTCTCTGAGATGAAAAATCTCACAAATATGTTTAGCGCTGGAAGGAGGATTTATTTCCCTCTCCAACAAAATCTACTCACATCACTTTTAGATACCACTCCAACACTATGAATCCCCCCGATTCAAACACTACTCCTAACCAGAAACAACTTCACCTAGCCAAAAAAATCCCAAAAAAGAAACTCCTCACCTCCTTGACCTAAACCGAGGCAGGCGCCCCTACAAAGCCTACCTCAGATCCTGTTCTAGCTACACTCTAAGCTGTCACAAACCAGTTGAACCAACGTATGGATGGAATAAAAGGATCCCTTACCCAATACCTTGACTGTGGTGACCCTCTCTCTAAAACACATAGATTTTTTTTTTACATACAAAAGGAATTCACCACTAAACCCCATTTCTTCTATATTTGAATATTTATATAATTTCCAAATATTTTTCCCAAGACCCTGGATTTACCAATATAATCATATTAGTGCACAAACAAATTAAGACAATTATATATTTGATGATATATAATTGTTTCCTTTGCCATTCAGAGCTAACAAATTTGCAAAGAGAGTTTGAATCTAACAGGAAACAAAATTACCATATGTGTTGACAACATATCCTTTTATTTCTTCCCTAATTTTTGTTCTACTACCAGAGATAGATTTTTGGCAATAATTATACTTATATGTACAATACTGCAATGCACATGGTTTCTAGACTTTTCTGCCTAAATAAATCTATTGACATTAAAATGGCCTTTAATTGTTCTTATGATAGTTATCAAGTACTTGTATGAAATCACTTCAGAAATTATACTTGCAGGCATGAACATTGGAACTAGTTTCTATTTATCATTTCAGGTTGAACAATTGAAGTCATTTTGCATTTTTAATTTTAACATGGTGCAGACTTAAGTACTTGGTGTTTTATTGGAAATGCTTGGTGTTATTTGAGGGTTGCTTGGAGTTTTCTTTTTTTTGTTTGTCCTGGAAGCACTTATACTTCATGAATTGTAATGAAATGGTTCCAGGCTACAAGAGTTTGACCCATGGCCATCTAGGCCAGCCATAGTCCCTCTTTTACCACTTGCAAACCCATATTTCTCATATCAACAAACTTCTACCAAGGTCTATTCCCATCACAAGCATGTTTCTTCCTAAATTAAATTTCCTGGAAATGCATCTATATATA
This sequence comes from Allium fistulosum, assembly GCA_030737815.1. NCBI lineage: Eukaryota > Viridiplantae > Streptophyta > Magnoliopsida > Asparagales > Amaryllidaceae > Allium > Allium fistulosum. Next base: position 552,383,038 of record CM060906.1, read on the forward strand.
TATGTATATTCAATCCATTAACCAATCAGTACATATACTTCCAGGATTATTTCTTTTCATAAATTTTTTGAAATCAAATACATAAATACATGTTAATCAATTTTTATTACAGAATTCATGCACATGCCTGTATCACTTACCTGCCATGCACAAATTCCTTTCTCTTGAATACCCCTACTCAAAATCTTGTAAGTTCATTTTTAAATCAACCACCTTAGCTCTTTAATTTTTATAAAATCATAATACAAGTTCAGGCAATAAAAATCAGAGGTTATCATATACACATATCATATTTTTATGATATGTCTATTCCCTTATTTCTCCAAATCAGACATTCATAAGATCAGTAGTTAACCAAACATCACCAATAGTTACTCACAACATGTTTACTTAAGTACATATTCTTAATCCAAATACTTAAAAAATTTCCTGCAAGTAACTTCAACTACAACATGAAATTTGACTAATAAATTCATTACAAAGCAACTACAAATTTTAAAACTGATATCTTTTATTTATACTAGCAGCTAATTGCCTTCTTCATCCTTCAAGCCAACTTTAATTCCCTGCAAGCAATTCATTGAGCTGCCCCAATTTTAGTGAGACACCCAGATGATTGCAAGGGCAACCAAAAGGGTCAGTTTTCACTGGTATGAGCATTTATCAAATTTGTACACATATTCATAAATTTTTGGTGAACTTGCAATGTCTTCCTAATTTAGCAGATTTCATACTTAGCATATTATTGGTTAATACCAAGTGATACAAAGACACATTCATTTATTTAAACAATACACAGCAAACAATTAAAATATAATTCTTGATTCATTTTCTCCATTTCTGAATAAGTAAACTCAGATTTTATACTCCCAATTTCACCCAGCAATTAATCAAAGCACAATATTTAACTTGATTAATTTAACACCATATCTGGATATTTATAATCCAGATTTTTAAACCCCATTCCCCATTTATTTGATGGTCTTTAACTCCTTGTCAAATGAACACCATGTATGCATTGTGATGGAAACTCCCAGGTTATTTAATTTATTCCATCACACAAAGGCCTCAGGGTGCAATTGCACCATGCATATACTTACTCCCACCTGAAGCAAGCAGATCATTGACTAACTCCCAAAATGACCAATTTAATTTTTCTTTAGTAAATCCCCCTCCAGTTTCTGCTTATTTTATTAAGCTTCTATTTATGAATTCAATCATGAAAACTCCCAATTCATTCATGTTTCAGAAAGGCTTATCTTCCTTAATACTTTCTGGTTCAACCCCATGTTCCCCATTTATTTTCCTTATTACAGAAAATACCCCCAGTTTGCCTATAGTTTTTTTTCCTAAGAATAATTTAAGCATCATAGTCCTTCTAACCCAGAAATTCTCCTCTAACTTATGATATGAATATTTAGTTTCATGCTTCATTATCCAAGAAATAAACATGAGCCAGATCACTGTCTTGCTGCCTATTCCCTAAATAATTTATATCCATACTTAATAATGATAAAATAGAGCAAGAATGCTCAAACCATTTTATCTTTCAAAATCCACATACAGATTAAAAACCCCAAACAAGAATGCACAGACAAACATCCATCTCACCCATAACAAATCATTTCAGAGATTTTAAATGACTTATAACATTTTAGGCTGCCTATAAGAGGACTTAATGCCATTGCATACAAAGGATAAATACTCACCTAGTGTTCTCTTTTTACTGCCTTAATCCCCCCTGAACAGCAGATTCCTCTAGAGTTTCAAGCTAATGTTTCTCCTATTTTATTTTATTTCTGTTTTGATCCCGAGAGAATGGTGGATATGGTTATGTGCAGATATTTATAAAACCATTCTAGGGTTTAAGAAAAATGGGTAATTTCCTTGATGCCCTTAGATACTCATGCACAAATCATTTCCCTGTGTGGTCCTTAATTGGAAATGCACATTGTTGGTTACCTCAATTAGTTATTTCGGGAATCAAGCATTTTAAACACTTCATACTATTTTCATGACTCTATTTTACTCATGCCATATGCATGTGACCCTTGGTTTTTTTTATAAGTTTAAAGAAACTGAAAATCCCCTTTGTGTTTTCTTCCTATCTACCATTTCCATTAATCATGCATACTATCATACATAATTATGTAATGTAAAAATCATTCACACTATGTTATTTGCTTGAAATAAATATAAGATATGGAAATTCTTATTTGATCCTGTATTATTATTTTTTCTGCCTTTTGTCAAAACAGTAACTCCTCATAGATCTTTATGTGTTAAAAAAAATCACATAGGTCATGCTAATTATTTCCAGCATAAATATATATATATAAGACATTTAAACCTTTCATTAAACTTCATTTTATTCTGTCTTTTAAATAAAACAGAAAACACCCCATATATTAAATATGTGTATTTATATAATTCTTTGGACATGGAACTACATTTGTTTTGAATCCCAATTTTTAATCACCTTAACTCCTTGCATTTTATCAAACAGAAGCTCCCATGCAAATTTTATTTATTAACAAATTTTCTTTTCTGTTTTAATGCATTATATATATTATAATTTCAGAATTTCTTAAAATAAATGTAACGTTCATTTTATTTTATTTTATTTTATTTTATTTTAGGGTCATTACATACCCTCCCCCTTAAAGGAATTATGTCCCCATAATTTCTTTCTAATTCTTCAAATAAAAGCACTAATCCATAGTCTGTTTTAATTCCATAACCTCATACTCACATTTTATGAAAGCAAGCAACATGTATAAAAATATTCAGAAAGTTATCATTAGGCTACTTAAACATACCTCTCCATCAGAAAACAAATTGGGGGTATTTAGCCCTCATTTTGTCCTCAACCTCCCATGTACAATCATTGGGGTCCAAGCTCCATTGAATTTTCACCAGTTTAATCACCTTGTTTCTCAGCCTCTTTTCTTCCTTAGCAACAATCCCCACTGGATCATTTGCATAGACCAAGTTCTTATGAATTTGAATTTGAGTAGGTGACTCTAAAATTTCTCCTTCATAATGTACCCACTTTCTCAATTGAGAAACATGAAACACTGGATGTACACCACTCAATTCTTCTGGTAACTTAAGCTTATAGGCCATGGTACCAATTCTCTGTATGACTTCATATGGTCCTACAAATCTTGGTGAGAGCTTACCAGATTTCCCAAACCTGAACACCTTCTTCATTGGTGATACCTTCAGAAAAACATACTCTCCTACTTCAAACTCCATTGGCTTCCTCTTTCTATCTGCATAAGACTTTTGTCTTGATTGTGCTGCCTTCATCCTATGCCTAACTAACTCAATCATGTTGGAAGTTTCTTTAACATGATCTGGCCCCAATATTACACCCTCTCCCACATCCAACCAACAGACAAGAGACATGCAGGGTCTCCCATATAAGGCTTCAAAGGGAGCCATTCCTATTGTTGACTGATAGCTATTGTTGTAAGTGAATTCTGCCAAGTGGATATGATCCTCCCAATTACCCCCAAAATCAAGCACACATGCTCTAAGTAAATCTTCCAATATTTTATTCACTATCTCTGTTTGCCCATCACTTTGAGGATGGTAGGCAGTGCTTAAACAAAGTTGAGTTCCCATTGCTTCCTGGAAACTCTCCCAAAATCTTGAGGTGAACAAAGTGTCTCTATCACTTACAATGGTCTTTGGTATGCCATGCAATCTCACCACCTCCTTAATAAATAATTGTGCAAGCCTATGTGCATTTCTGTCTGACCTGACAGGGACAAAGTGAGCAGACTTGGTGAGTCTATCAACAATTACCCATGTACTGTCATTACCTTTCTTAGTTCTAGGCAAACCATCCACAAAATTCATGGAAATACTTTCCCATTTCCACTGAGGTACCTCCAAAGGTTGCAACATGCCAGAGGGCTTTTGATAGTCTGCCTTGACTTGCTAACAGGTTAAACACTTTGCCACATATTTCGCCACTACTTGTTTCATTCCTAGCCACCAGTAGCTCCTTTTCAAATCATGATACATTTTAGTACCACCAGGGTGTATGGTGTACTTGGTTTTGTGATGCTCATTCATGATTTCTTCCTTTAATTCTGCAAAGTCTGGTACACAAAGCTTTTCATTTTTCCTTAAATATCCCTTGGGATCTATTTTAAAATTCTCTGACTCAATGTAATTTAATAACATTTCTTTCTTCTCCTTTAAATTTTGATCTTGATCTTGCATGCCACCAATTTTCTCCACCAGGTTAGATTTCACTGTGATTAATCCCAGTGTACCATACTCCACCATATCACCATGCTCTTTAAAATTCTCTCCATCCTTGCTATATATATCTGCCTCCCCAAGCACTGCAAGGTTTTTAAAATCATCAATCATCAAACTTGCTAATCTAATATTATTTCTACTTAAAGCATCTGCCACCCTATTAGCTTTCGCAGGGGTGTACAAAATATCTAGATCATATGCAGCTAGAAACTCCAACCACCTTGCTTGCCTCATATTCAAATCTTTCTGAGAAAATAAGTACTTCAATGCTTGATGATCTGTGAATAATTCAAATTTTGCCCCAAGCAAATAATGCCTCCAAAGTTTTAATGCAAACACTATTGCAGCTAATTCTAAATCATGAGTTGCATATTTGGTCTCATTGGGTTTAAGCTGTCTTGATGCATATGCCACCACCTTGCCATGTTGCATGAGCACTGCACCTAACCCAGATCCACTAGCATCAGTGTATACAACCATTCCTTCATTTACCTCTGGGATTCGCAAGACAGGAGCCTCTACCAATGCTTGCTTCAACTTTTCAAAGGCTTGATCACACTGCTCAGTCCACACATATGGTTGGTTCTTCTTTGTTAGCTTGGTCATTGGTGCGGCTATTCTTGAAAAATCCTTGATGAACCTCCTATAGTACCCTGCCAAACCTAAGAATGATCTCACCTCAGTCACTGTTTTGGGTCTACTCCATGATTGAACTGCAATGACCTTGCTTGGATCCACACTCACTCCTTGCTGTGACACTATGTGTCCAAAGAATTTCACTTCATGTTGCCAAAATATACACTTTGAATACTTGGCTTTTAATTCATGTTCTCTAAGCCTGGATAATACTAAATGTAGATGCATAGTATGATCATTTTCTGACTTTGAATAAATTAATATGTCATCTATAAATACCAAAACAAATTTATCCAAAAAGTCTCTAAAAATTCTATTCATCAAATCTACAAAATAGGAGGGAGCATTGGTTAAACCAAATGGCATTAGTAGAAATTCATAAAGGCCATATCTTGTGTTAAAGGCTGTGTACTCAATGCTTTCCTCTACAACTTTCATTTGGTGAAATCCAGAGGCTAAGTCTAGCCTTGAAAATATTTTAGCTTCATGCAATTGATCAAATAGATCATCTATTCTAGGCAATGGATACTTATTCTTGATGGTCACCTTATTTAAATCCCTATAATCCACACACATCCTCATTGTTCCATCATGCTTCTTGACAAAGAGCACTGGGGAACCCCAACTAGAACTGCTTGATCTTATGAACCCCTTCTCTTCTAACTCTTCTAGTTGGTGTTTTAATTCCACTAACTCTTTTGGACCCATTCTATAAGGCTTCTTAATGATTGGGCTAGTTCCTGGAATTAATTTTATTTTAAATTCGATTGGCCTGTTTTGAGGAATTCCCCTCACTTTTCCAAACACATCTATATATTCATTGACTACTGGAATTTCCTCTATTTTTAATTCCTTTTGAACTTCATTAATACTCCAGATTTTATTAAAACATGTATTCTTTGCTATTTCACTTAGAATGGTAATTCTTTTGCCTTCATTTGTCTCCAAAGAAATAGTAAGATTTTCTAAATTTAAAATTGCTTTGTTTTTCATTAACCAATCCACCCCCAAAATTACCCCAATACCAGGATAATTTAAAGTATATAGATCTGAGGTAAATTCATAACCCCCTATAATTAATTTCAGACCCATACACTTCATCCCTAACATACAATAACTCCCTATGGGGCTGTATACAGTTAAGGGTTGATCAATAGAAACACAAGCAAGTGCTAACTTCTTTGTAATTTCCATAGATATTAGTGAATGTGAGGCACCAGTGTCATATATTACTGATATTGGTTGGGTATGAATAAAAATTATACCTTCAAGTTGCCCAACATTTCCAGTGTTGTTTGCTGCCAGAGCTCCTATCCTTGCTGTTCTTCTATTAGTCTCTGGGCAATCCTTCTTTAGATGACCCATCTTTCCACAATTATAGCAGCCTCCTCTGGGTATTTTAGGGTCAGGGCATTGGTTACTATAATGTCCAGCTTTTCCACAATTAAAACAATGAGTGAGTTTCTTGCTTTCAGGTGCTACTGCTCCTTCCCCCTTCTTAACTCCTTTGTTTGCCTTGTTCTTGTCATAAGGTTGCACTTTGTTCTGTCCTCCCTTCTTCTTGTTGAACTTCATGTTCCTGAATTTCTCTCTGGTGGCATCATGTTGCTCAAATGAGAGAGTTAGATCAATTACTTGATCAGAGGTTTTATCCTTATATGGCAACATTGCCCTTGACAGACTAGGGTTCAAGCCTTGAATGTACCTTGCATTCTTTGCCTCTTCATTCCCTATTAACACCATTCCATACTTAGACAATCCTTCAAATTTCTGAGTGTACTCATTCACACTCATGCCTCCTTGCCTTAATCTAATAAAGTCTTCTAGCAGTGTGGCCTTGGCAGATGCTGGGACAAACCTAGCCTCAAGCATGACCTTAAATTAATCCCAAGTGATGTCATTCTCTGGCCTTCCTGCTATCACAACCTCCCACCAATCCAGGGCAACCCCCTTCAATCTCCTAGAAGCTATCTGTCTCTTCCTTTGGTCATTGACTTGCATATCTGCAAAGACCCTCTCCATAGTTCTTATCCAAGTTTGAACACCCATAGCTCCTTCAGTACCTTCAAAATCATTTCCTTCCAAATTTGTGCATGTCTTGAGCAGTTTGGAGAGCTCCTCATGAGGGTTGTCATGCCTTGGTGCTATTCCATCTCTCAAAGCTCTCACAAAATCCTCCATATTTATCACATGTGGCTCACGTGATGGTCCTGCACCTGTGTGATGTCTTGGTCCTACCATATTGCTATAAATATGATTTCTATGTTAGTTTGTTTACCCCCATCATTCTTGGTGTCTTTACTTTGTTTATTTTTATTTCTGTGCACACTGTGCATGTATCACATGCACACATTTTTTTTCTCAGACATAAAACAAAAGCATCCAACACCAATAATTCAAATAATGCATTCAAACATCCATATGCATCCAATAATATTTACTATGTTATTTAAAACATAGCTCTGATACAAACTGTGGTGACCCTCACTCTAAAACACATAGATGTTTTTTACATACAAAAGGAATTCATCACTAAACCCCATTTCTTCTATAATTGAATATTTATATAATTTCCAAATATTTTCCCAAGACCCTGGATTTACGAATATAATCATATTAGTGCACAAACAAATTAAGACAATTATATATTTGATGATATATAATTGTTTCCCTTTGCCATTCAGAGCTAACAAATTTGCAAAGAGAGTTTGAATCAAACAGGAAACAAAATTACCATATGTGTTGACAACATATCCTTTTATTTCTTCCCTAATTTTTGTTCTACTACCAGAGATAGATTTTTGGCAATTATTATACTTATATGTACAATACTGCAATGCACATGGTTTCTAGACTTTTCTGCCTAAATAAATCTATTGACATTAAAATGGCCTTTAATTGTTCTTATGATAGTTATCAAGTACTTGTCTGAAATCACTTCAGAAATTATACTTGCAGGCATGAACATTGGAACTAGTTTCTATTTATCATTTCAGGTTGAACAATTGAAGTCATTTTGCATTTTTAATTTTAACATGGTGCAGACTCAAGTACTTGGTGTTTTATTGGAAATGCTTGGTGTTATTTGAGGGTTGCTTGGAGTTTTATCTTTTTTTGTTTGTCCTAGAAGCACTTACACTTCATGAATTGTAATGAAATGGTTCCAGGCTACAAGAGTTTGACCCATGGCCATCTAGGCCGGCCGTAGTCCCTCTTTTACCACTTGCAAACCCATATTTCTCATATCAACAAACTTCTACCAAGGTCTATTCCCATCACAAGCATGTTTCTTCCTAAATTAAATTTCATGGAAATGCATCTATATATATATGTATATTCAATCCATTAACCAATCAGTACATATACTTCCAGGATTATTTCTTTTCATAAATTTTTTGAAATCAAATACATAAATACATGTTAATCAATTTTTATTCCAGAATTCATGCACATGCCTGTATCACTTACCTGCCATGCACAAATTCCTTTCTCTTGAATACCCCTACTCAAAATCTTGTAAGTTCATTTTTAAATCAACCACCTTAGCTCTTTAATTTTTATAAAATCATAATACAAGTTTAGGCAATAAAAATCAGAGGTTATCATATACACATATCATATTTTTATGATATGTCTATTCCCTTATTTCTCCAAGTCAGACATTCATAAGATCAGTAGTTAACCAAACATCACCAATAGTTACTCACAACATGTTTACTTAAGTACATATTCTTAATCCAAATACTTAAAAAATTTCCTGCAAGTAACTTCAACTACAACATGAAATTTGACTAATAAATTCATTACAAAGCAACTGCAAATTTTAAAACTGATATCTTTTATTTATACTAGCAGCTAATTGCCTTCTTCATCCTTCAAGCCAACTCCAATTCACTGCAAGCAATTCACTGAGCTGCCCCAATTTTAATGAGACACCCAGATGATTGCAAGGGCAACCAAAAGGGTCAGTTTTCACTGGTATGAGCATTTATCAAATTTGTACACATATTCATAAATTTTTGGTGAACTTGCAATGTCTTCCTAATTTAGCAGATTTCATACTTAGCATATTATTGGTTAATACCAAGTGATACAAAGACACATTCATTTATTTAAACAATACACAGCAAATAATTAAAATATAATTCTTGATTCATTTTCTCCATTTCTGAATAAGTAAACTCAGATTTTATACTCCCAATTTCACCCAGCAATTAATCAAAGCACAATATTTAACTTGATTAATTTAACACCATATCTGGATATTTATAATCCAGATTTTTAAACCCCATTCCCCATTTATTTGATGGTCTTTAACTCCTTGTCAAATGAACACCATGTATGCATTGTGAAGGAAACTCCCAGGTTATTTAATTTATTCCATCACACAAAGGCCTCGGGTTGCAATTGCACCATGCATATACTTACTCCCACCTGAAGCAAGCAGATCATTGACTAACTCCCAAAATGACCAATTTAATTTTTCTTTAGTAAATCCCCCTCCAGTTTCTGCTTATTTTATTAAGCTTCTATTTATGAATTCAATCATGAAAACTCCCAATTCATTCATGTTTCAGAAAGGCTTATCTTCCTTAATACTTTCTGGTTCAACCCCATGTTCCCCATTTATTTTCCTTATTACAGAAAATACCCCCAGTTTGCCTATAGTTTTTTTCCTAAGAATAATTTAAGCATCATAGTCCTTCTAACCCAGAAATTCTCCTCTAACTTATGATATGAATATTTAGTTTCATGCTTCATTATCCAAGAAATAAACATGAGCTAGATCACTGTCTTGCTGCATATTCCCTAAATAATTTATATCCATACTTAATAATGATAAAATAGAGCAAGAATGCTCAAACCATTTTATCTTTAAAAATCCACATACAGATTAAAAACCCCAAACAAGAATGCACAAACAAACATCCATCTCACCCATAACAAATCATTTCAGAGATTTTAAATGACTTATAAAATTTTAGGCTGCCTACAAGAGGACTTAATGCCATTGCATACAAAGGATAAATACTCACCTAGTGTTCTCTTTTTACTGCCTTAATCCCCCCTGAACAGCAGATTCCTCTAGAGTTTCAAGCTAATGTTTCTCCTATTTTATTTTATTTCTGTTTTGATCCCGAGAGAATGGTGGATATGGTTATGTGCAGATATTTATAAAACCATTCTAGGGTTTAAGAAAAATGGGTAATTTCCTTGATGCCCTTAGATACTCATGCACAAATCATTTCCCTGTGTGGTCCTTAATTGGAAATGCACATTGTTGGTTACCTCAATTAGTTATTTCGGGAATCAAGCATTTTAAACACTTCATACTATTTTCATGACTCTATTTTACTCATGCCATATGCATGTGACCCTTGGTTTTTTTATAAGTTTAAAGAAACTGAAAATCCCATTTGTGTTTTCTTCCTATCTACCATTTCCATTAATCATGCATACTATCATACATAATTATGTAATGTAAAAATCATTCACACTATGTTATTTGCTTGAAATAAATATAAGATATGGAAATTCTTATTTGATCCTGTATTATTATTTTTTTCACCTTTTGTTAAAACAGTAACTCCTCATACATCTTTATGTGTTAAAAAAAATCACATATGTCATGCTAATTATTTCCAGCATAAATATATATATATAAGACATTTAAACCTTTCATTAAACTTCATTTTATTCTGTCTTTTAAATAAAACAGAAAACACCCCATATATTAAATATGTGTATTTATATAATTCTTTGGACATGGAACTACATTTGTTTTGATTCCCAATTTTTAATCACCTTAACTCCTTGCATTTTATCAAACAGAAGTTCCCATGCAAATTTTAATTATTAACAAATTTTCTTTTCTGTTTTAATGCATTATATATATATTTTATAATTTCAGAATTTCTTAAAATAAATGTAACTTTCATTTTATTTTCTTTTATTTATTTTATTTTAGGGTCATTACATTGACCCTAAGTCGATCTCCCCTCAACTTTCGTAGCCCACCACCATCATTCACTGACTACACTGACTATGCAATGTGTGAGTGATAATGATAATCTTTGAAGTGTGTTGGTCAAAAAAAGTGTGACGACCGCCCATGACCCCCGCACTGAACCTAGAGATAGTGCGCTGTAAAGTGTGCCAGGCAGCCATGGACGATTGTCAGGGCAAAGTTAAAATAGCAGAATCTATCGTATTACTCACAGCGCATGGATAAAATACAATAGAGAATATATATATAGTGAAGCTTCACAGAATAGAATCTCATCAATAAAACTTCATAATAGTTGAATACAACATCTGAATAGTCAATACATCAAGCCTCACTACATCACTCAGAGAATTATACAAGCAGCGGAACATCCAGTACATATAGTAAGAAAGTAATATGCAAGCCTCCAGCTCGTCTTCGTCATCAGCATCGTCGGAAAGCAAGAACAGCACCTGTCACCTGCTACCTAGTCTACCCGTCCCAAAATGGACGAACAGCCCAAGGCAATAAGAGTTAAAACATAAAGCCTTAAGTCAGACAACAGTCTTAGTGAGCGGTAAATTAACTAACAACATACCAAAAGAGCATAAAGGAAAAAGGAATAGGAATCCAACCCTCCCACTCCACCTCTTTCTACAGTGATAGCCCCCAGACACACACTACGCAGAAGCAAACATAGCAAAGCAAACATTTAAAGTAAAGCAATTATCACTCGAGTCAAGGGCGATGTTTTCCAAGTACAAACCCCCAAGGCCTAAACCAAGATCAGATAAGCACCCAGAAAATACCGCTCTTGAGACCGAATGACGATACAACCAAACATCCAAGACTCTGGCTATCACTGTTATCATTGCTTCAATATCACCGTTAATTGAATGACCGGCACATTCTTTCAGCCGTCCGTCAAGGGCTAATGGAAACCCCGGTTCTAGACATAACTCCGCACGTCGTCGCAGCCCGTGCCTAGGACTATCGAATCTGCCCAGAGTACTCGACTACCAATCAGTAGTCTTTAGGGACTATGGAATCTGCCCAACGTACTCTTGCTTTGAGCATGCTAGAACCTTCAACAACGATGAAATCTCAGACTTCTAGTCATCCTCCTCGACGACTATTTCCATACTAGCTCAAGCGCCTCTCGAGCAAACCATTATCCTCAAACCCGAACCATTTCACCGAGTTATCAACATGCTTGGAATGATCCCGTCTGGATTAGACCAAGACTATCTCATATCATGCCTCGCTTTATCTCATCCTAGCAAAGACTCATCTCAACATCATCATCATCAAACCTATCCATATGAGCTTCATCATCCGCCACATATGCCACGAGCAGCTTTTCCAATTCAAGAGCCTTTCACTTAGCTTTTGAATCATCTTTGACCATCTTGTCTAAATCAAATCATCAATCAACTAATTTACAACAATCAACCAAATCAATCATTAATCCAAGAAATCAAACATTCAAACATGATCTAATAAACATTTATAACAATAATGGCAATCTTGTAAATAAAGAGTCCAAATCTAACAAGTATGAAAATATGAGCAATATCTCTACAACTTGATGAATGAACTTACATAGGTTAACATGTAGTAAAATGGATGTCAAAATCATCATGAATAATGGATCTATGCTTAAGTTTACGGAAATGCATGGAAATCTCTACTTTAACACAAAATCAAACCAACGATCCGATATACTCCTTTGGATCCGTGTGAAAGATAATCACCACTCACCAAATCACCTAAACACCTTAAAAGCAACACACTTCAGATCTGGACAGCGAAGAATCTAACTCGATCTATCAAAATTCCGCTTCAAACGATGAAATCTCTCTTCAATGGATGAAGATCTTCAATCTAAGCTCTTGGATCTTCGATTTGATCTTCGATTTGGATGGAAGGAAGCACAAGATTAAAGTGGAGAAAAGAAGTGAAGAAGTGTAGAACTCAAGCTCTCAAAATGTCAGCACTTCGTCGCTTCAAAATCCGGATCCCAAAAATGAAGAAGAACCCGCCTATTATAGGCAGATTTCCTTAGGTCGTCCGCCCCTCCTTAGGTCGTCCACGACCTAACTATCGCGACCTACGACCTAACAAATCCTCCGACCTAACACTCAGCGACCTAACCCCTTAAGCCTTCACGCGACTTAACCACACACACACACGCGCACGACCTAGCGACCTACCGCATATGCGCTTCCACGAACTAAAATGTCACGACCTACGACTTAAGCCCTTGCGCGACTTAACACATACGCGCGACCTACGACTTACGACTTAGCAGACACTCGACTTAACGACTTAACGTACGCGCGACCTAACACTTAGGCACGACCTAAGACCCAACGAGATACGACTTAGTACGTATGCGACCTAACACACACGCGACCTAACAGCCTAGGCCCTTACGCGACCTAACGACCTAACTGGGATACGACATAACGACCCTAACGACTCAACTACACACAGGGTCTTACGACCTAACCCCTAAGTCGTCTGGACGACCTAACTGCTCCTTCCTTAGGTCGTTGCCGACCTATCCTCCTTAAGTCGCTAACTCGCCCAGTTTCTTATACCGCTAACTCTTAGGTCGCCAACTTCCTTAAGTCGCCTATTCCTTAGGTCGGTCAAATCCTATAGGTCGTCCCTAACTAGCATACGACCTAAACCAGTACGACCTAAACCAATACGACCTAAACCAATACGCTAACTACTAGGTCGTTAACTCTTAAGTCATTCACTCGACCTAAGCCACCACACGACCTAACTTCTACACGACTTATCCCATAATCCTTAGGTCGCCAACTTCCTTAGGTCGCTCCACTTCCTTAAGTCGTCTACTCCGACCTAACTACTATACGACCTAAGCCTTATCTCGTCCACGACTTAGACTCTGGACGACTTATCAACATTGTGACCTAATGACAACTGTTTTACGATGTTTCGATCCGTAAAAATACGGGTCATTACATTCTCTCCCCCTTAGGAATTTCGCCCCCGAAATTCCAAACAAACAAGAGCAATCAAAACTATTTCGCATGCCTATCATCCATAGCAATCAACAAACCATGCATCCAATTCTAGCCTAGCATGTAGAATTCTAAAACTGGAACAAGTTACGATGTCGTGAGATGACACGACACCTTATGGACATACCTCGAAGAGTTAAGGATGAGCTGCCTTCATCCTCTCTTCCACCTCCCATGTACAGTCGTTATCATCATCACTCCATTGTATCTTGAGCAACCTAACTACCTTTCTCCTAAGCTGTTTCATGTCGGTTTCCACAACACGAAGCGGCTTACGAGGTCTCTTATCGACTGGATCAACTTCGAAACCTTCACAGCTATCAGCAGAAACCACTGTATTCGAGTCGTGCAAATACTTCCGTAGATACGATATATGAAAAACATTGTGCACACTCGACATCTTTTCTGGCAACTCCAATCTATAGGCGAGCTTTCCAATTCGCTCGATGATCGGGAATGGTCCAACAAATCTCGAAGTCAATTTTCCTTTCTTCCCGAATCGAATGACATTCTTCAGTGGAGAAATCTTTACAAAAACCATATCACCTACGTCAAATTCCAAATCCTTACGACGCTTATCGGCATAACTTTTCTGTCGGTCTTGGGCTGCCTTCATTCGTTGCCGAATGATCTCTATACAATCCGAAGTTTGTCGAATCATCTCTGGCCCAAGTATCAGCTTTTCTCCTGTTTCTAACCAACACGTCGGAGAGTTACATGGTCTTCCATACAATGCTTCATATGGTGCCATACCAATGCTTGACTGGTAACTGTTATTATACGAAAATTCCACCAAATGAAGGTGATCTTCCCATGATCCTCCGAAATCTAAAACACAAGCTCTGAGGAGATCTTCCAAAACTCGGTTGACTCTCTTGGTCTGACCATCTGTTTGAGGGTGATAAGCTGTAATTAAACACAAATCGGTTCCCAAAACTTCCTGGAAGCTCTTCCAAAATCCACTAGTGAACAATGGGTCTCGATCGCTCACTATACTCTTCGGAATACCATGGAATCGAACTATCCACTTAATCATACAGCTCAGCCAACTTTGATGCAGTCCTAGTCGATCGAACAGGAATGAATCTTGCACTCTTAGTCAGACGATCTACAATGACCCAAATCCCTTCATTTCCCGTTCTTGTTCTAGGTAACCCATCGATAAAATCCATCGATATTTGCTCCCACTTCCATGTAGGAACTTCTAATGGCTGAAGCAATCCACTTGGCTTCTTCTGTTCGGCTTTTACCAACTGGCAGTTCATACACTTGGAAATAAAATTTCCAACATCCTTCTTCATACCTTCCCAGTAATAGGTTCTCTTCATATCCCGATACATTTTGTTTCCACCTGGATGAATTGTCAGCTTCGAGTGATGATTTTCCTTCAGAACTTCATTTCTCAATTCATCTATATCGGGAACAACTAGTCGTCCTTGCTTCCGAAGCCAACCTTCTCGATCGACCTCGAATCCTTTATCCTTTTCTGGGTCCAATCCAGATTCTAAATCACAGATAATCTTGACAAGCTTATCGTCTCGCTTTTGGCTCTCGCCAATTCATTCCACAAGAGTCGGTCTTATCGATAAGTTTGCCAACATCTTAGGTTCCAATTCACATCTGGGCCTGAAGTCAAATCCAGCTAAATACTCGAGACTCTTCCATTCTGAAAACATGACTCCCAATCCTGCATGTCTTCGACTTAACGCATCTGCCACTACGTTACCCTTTCCCGGAGTATAGGTTATACCAAAATCATATGATGCTAAAAAATCTAGCCATCGTTGCTGCCTAAGATTCAAATCCTTTTGGGAGAAAAGATACTTCAACGACTTATGATCTGTAAACAACTCGAACCGAACTCCCAATAGATAATGTCTCCACATCTTCAAAGCAAATACAATCGCCGCTAACTCCAAATCATGAGTCGGATAATTCCTTTCATGCGGCTTCAGTTGTTGACTTGCATACGCAACAACTTTACCTTTCTGCATCAGCACTGTTCCAAGTCCAGTACCACATGCGTCGGTGTAAACCACCATCTCATCATTCCCACTTGGAATAGTCAAAACAGGAGCACTTGTCAATCGCTCCTTCAGGATTCCGAAAGCTTGCTCACACTTAGCACCCCATCTGAATACTTGGTTCTTTTTCGTCAATCCTGTTAACGGTGCAGCCACCTTGGAGAAGTCTTTGATAAATCGACGATAATATCCTGCTAATCCAAGAAAACTTCTCACATCCGATGCATTCTTAGGTCTAACCCAATCCTGGATTGCTGCCACCTTGGCGGTATCAACCGCTATTCCACTTCCAGAGATAATATGGCCTAAGAACCTCACTTCACTCTTCCAGAAGTGACACTTCGAAAACTTTGCCTTCAGCTGATGTTTCCATAAGATTTCCAAAACAATACGCAAGTGTGTCTTGTGTTCTTCTTCAGTTCTGGAATAGATCAGAATATCATCCACGAACACTAGTACGAACTTGTTCAACTGATCTCTGAACACTCTATTCATAAGATCCACAAAATATGCTGGCGCATTAGTCAATCCAAACGGCATTACCAGCCAATCAAAGAAACTGGATGGTGTCCTAAAAGCAGTCTTTGGCACACTATCCTTAGCCACTCTTAACTGGTGAAATCCCGTTGCCAAATCCATATGAGAAAACACCTTAGCTTCGTGAAGCTGATCAAACAAGTCATCTATTCTCGGCAATGGATACTTGTTCTTCTTAGTCACCTTATTCAGCTCACGATAATCCACACACAACCTCAACGATCCATCTGCTTTGGTTGCGAACACAACTGGTGCACCCCATTCGGACACACTACGCCGAATGAATCCTTTCTGTAAAAGTTCATCAACTTGCACCTTCAACTCCTGCTGTTCCCTAGGCGACATCCGCCTAAGAGGCATCACAACAGGTCTGGCTCCTTCAACTAGATCTATACGAAACTCGATCTCTCTATGAGGCGGTAACCCTTTGACCTCATCAAAGACATCCTCAAATCCATTAGCGATTGGCACAGATGACAGTCCATCCCGTGGAACAACCAGCGAATACATGAAGCTCATGAAGACGCCTTCTTCATGCTTACATCGTATCACAATCTTTCGCCCCTCCACATTCTCGACTGTCACCTCCAACCTATCACAATCAACCTTTGTCGCATACTTCCTAAGCCAGTCCATACCCAAAATAATTCCGAACCCCGCAAAGTTCAGAACAAAACAATCACAAACAAAAGAGCAATCATGACTCGATACAATCAGACCACGGCATAGCATACACAAACAAGACGAACCCCCAACTGGATTAGTCACAACCAATGGCCTATCAACAATATCTGGTTCTAAACCCAACCGGCCTACAAGTTCATTACAAACAAAAGAATGTGACGCCCCAGTATCAAATAATACTCTAACTGGAACACCACATATGGAAAGAGTACCTTGAACCACCACACCCTTTCCTCTCTCTTCAGCGGTAGGAGCTTTTGTAGATGACGGAATAGCTCCCAAAGCATAAGCTTGCACAATCTGCTTGTCCCTCCTCGGTTCTGGACAATTCCTCTTAACATGCCCCAGCTTGTCACAGTTGTGGCACTTCACTGGCACCTTCGGATTCTTGCAATCCCTGGAGAAATGGCCCTTCTGCTGACAATTATAGCAGGTCACTTCGCCCTTTGGCTTCTTTTGGCCATCCTTACCCTTTTGTTGCTGCTACTTCCTCTTCTTGTTTCCACCCTGCTGTGGTTTAGATTCTTCCTTGGTCACAGCAACAACAGACCTTTCCTTAGGAAACGGATTCTCATGCCTGAGAGCCTTCTCTACAAGCTTCTCAAATGAATCGTCCAAATGATCCACCAACTGCCTCCCAAGATAACTGTCCAAGCCTGTCACAAACTTCTCGTTCTTCTGATAAGGAGATTCAATATACGACCGGGCATACTTGGACAAAGCTTCAAACTCAGAAAAATACTCTAGAACTGGTCTTCCATTTTGCTTGAGCTCTACAAACTTCTTGAACAGAACAAACTTCTGAGCTGTAGATATGAACTTAGCTTCGAATCTGACTTGGAATTGCTCCCAAGTAATTTCTTCCTCCGGAGTATCAATGGTGATAGTATTCCACCAATCAGAAGCTCTTCCTTGAAGCTGTCTTGATGCTAACTTCCTCTTAGTCGCATCCTCAATTCCCAAATCACTAAAGATCCTTCTACAAGCATCTATCCACCTCTGGACTTCAATGGTTAACTCTGTTCCCAAGAAAACCTTTCCTCCAAGAGCAGTATAATCTTTACACAGCTTAGCAAAATCCACCGGTTTTGGAGTTTGAACTTGAACTCTAACATCTACTGATGGCCCCGGAGCTGGCATCCTTCTCATGATCGAAGTCATCATAGCTTCAAACATAGCTGCATAATCAGCAGCCCCCTCAGCAGCACGGCCTTCCCTAGCAGCTGGTCTCCCTCTTCGACTCATTCCTAATATCTATAAAAAGGAATGATTAACATACCTTGAGAAACAACTGCATAAAGGACTCAAATCTTTCTAAGCTACTATATTATATATAGTAATCATCCATCAAAATACAATTACGTTTCTCATACGTAGTTACGTCAGCGAGCGTTGGGTAAAATCGATTAACCAAAGCTCTGATACCAAATGTGACGACCGCCCATGACCCCCGCACTGAACCTAGAGATAGTGCGCTGTAAAGTGTGCCAGGCAGCCATGGACGATTGTCAGGGTAAAGTTAAAACAGCAGAATCTATCGTATTACTCACAGCATATGGATAAAATACAATAGAGAATATATATATATATATAGTGAAGCTTCACATAATAGAATCTCATCAATAAAACTTCATAATAGTTGAATACAACATCTGAATAGTCAATACATCAAGCCTCACTACATCACTCAGAGAATTATACAAGCAGCGGAACATCCAGTACATATAGTAAGAAAGTAATATGCAAGCCTCCAGCTCGTCTTCGTCATCAGCATCGTTGGAAAGCAAGAACAGCACCTGTCACCTGCTACCTAGTCTGCCCGTCCCAAAATGGACGAACAGCCCAAGGCAATAAGAGTTAAAACATAAAGCCTTGAGTCAGACAACAGTCTTAGTGAGCGGTAAATTAACTAACAACATACCAAAAGAGCATAAAGGAAAAAGGAATAGGAATCCAACCCTCCCACTCCACCTCTTTCTACAGTGATAGCCCCCAGACACACACTACGCAGAAGCAAACATAGCAAAGAAAACATTTAAAGTAAAGCAATTATCCCTCGAGTCAAGGGCTAATGGAAACCCCGGTTCTAGACATAACTCTGCACGTCGTCGCAGCCCGTGCCTAGGACTATCGAATCTGCCCAGAGTACTCGACTACCAATCAGTAGTCTTTAGGGACTATCGAATCTGCCCAACGTACTCTTGCTTTGAGCATGCTAGAACCTTCAACAACGATGAAATCTCAGCCTTCTAGTCATCCTCCTCGACGACTATTTCCATACTAGCTCAAGCGCCTCTCGAGCAAACCATTATCCTCAAACCCGAACCATTTCACCGAGTTATCAACATGCTTGGAATGATCCCGTCTGGATTAGACCAAGACTATCTCATATCATGCCTCGCTTTATCTCATCCTAGCAAAGCCTCATCTCAACATCATCATCATCAAACCTATCCATATGAGCTTCATCATCCGCCACATATGCCACGAGCAGCTTTTCCAATTCAAGAGCCTTTCACTTAGCTTTTGAATCATCTTTGACCATCTTGTCTAAATCAAATCATCAATCAACTAATTTACAACAATCAACCAAATCAATCATTAATCCAAGAAATCAAACTTTCAAACATGATCTAATAAACATTTATAACAATAATGGCAATCTTGTAAATAAAGAGTCCAAATCTAACAAGTATGAAAATATGAGCAATATCTCTACAACTTGATGAATGAACTTACATAGGTTAACATGTAGTAAAATGGATGTCAAAATCATCATGAACAATGGATCTATGCTTAAGTTTACGGAAATGCATGGAAATCTCTACTTTAACACAAAATCAAACCAACGATCCGATATACTCCTTTGGATCCATGTGAGAGATAATCACCACTCACCAAATCACCTAAACACCTTAAAAGCAACACACTTCAGATCTGGACAGCGAAGAATCTAACTCGATCTATCAAAATTCCGCTTCAAACGATGAAATCTCTCTTCAATGGATGAAGATCTTCAATCTAAGCTCTTGGATCTTCGATTTGATCTTCGATTTGGATGGAAGGAAGCACAAGATTAAAGTGGAGAAAAGAAGTGAAGAAGTGTAGAACTCGAGCTCTCAAAATGTCAGCACTTCGTCGCTTCAAAATCCGGATCCCAAAAATGAAGAAGAACCCTCCTATTTATAGGCAGATTTCCTTAGGTCGTCCGCCCCCCTTAGGTCGTCCATGACCTAACTATCGCGACCTACGACCTAACAAATCCTCCGACCTAACACTCAGCGACCTAACCCCTTAAGCCTTCACGCGACTTAACCACACACACACGCGCGCACGACCTAGCGACCTACCGCATATGCGCTTCCACGACCTACGACTTAAGCCCTTGCGCGACTTAACACATATGCGCGACCTACGACTTACGACTTAGCAGACACTCGACTTAACGACTTAACGTACGCACGACCTAACACTTAGGAACGACCTAAGACCCAACGAGATACGACTTAGTACGTATGCGACCTAACACACACGCGACCTAACAGCCTAGGTCCTTACGCGACCTAACGACCTAACTGGGATACGACATAACGACCCTAACGACTCAACTACACACAGGGTCTTACGACCTAACCCCTAAGTCGTATGGACGACCTAACTGCTCCTTCCTTAGGTCGTTGCCGACCTATCATCCTTAAGTCGCTAACTTGCCCAGTTTCTTATACCGCTAACTCTTAGGTCGCCAACTTCCTTAAGTCGCCTATTCCTTAGGTCGGTCAAATCCTATAGGTCGTCCCAAACTAGCATACGACCTAAACCAGTACGACCTAAACCAATACGAGCTAAACCAATACGCTAACTACTAGGTCGTTAACTCTTAAGTCATTCACTCGACCTAAGCCACCACACGACCTAACTTCTACACGACTTATCCCATAATCCTTAGGTCGCCAACTTCCTTAGGTCGCTCCACTTCCTTAAGTCGTCTACTCCGACCTAACTACTATACGACCTAAGCCTTATCTCGTCCACGACTTAGACTCTGGACGACTTATCAACATTGAGACCTAATGACAACTGTTTTACAATGTTTCGATCCGTAAAAATACGGGTCGTTACAAAAAGATACCAAGCTTAAAGGAAAAATTCAAATCAATCCCCGGATCAAATCAAAGCCTGGGAACATCAACCCATTACTGCTGAAAAAGCAAGCATGAACTATGCCCGATGATGATGACATTACTTTGTTATGTTAAGACAGATCATCCCAAGTAGAAGCCAACTAAGATGAGATCCGTCAATTGAAAGCTCTTGTAAAGCAGTTGGCTAGGCATTGCCGAAAACAACAGAGAGGAAGTAAGGGAAGAGGGTTCTTCCCTAGCTAGTGAAACTATTCTAGAAGTAGACTTCCCCGATAACTTCAAAGCCCCGTTAATCGATAAAGTTGATAGGACTACTAACCCAAATGACCATATTTGCTTCTTTGAGTATTACATGGACATTCTGAAAGTAGTGAGGATGGCTAGATGCAAGCTCTTCCTAGTGTAGTTCAGGAGGTATGGACCAAGAGAGGTTTGTTCCTGGCCTTGGTTAACTACAGTTTTCTTAAGGTAGTTCAACTCTGGGAGAGAGCCTTCCCCAGACGTGAACATGTTCTGTGTGAACAAGGGCTAAAATGAAAGATTACTTAATTTTATTAAACACTTCAAATCCAAGGTACTTTGGATTGGAGTGACTTGTGAGGAGGCATTGCTAATGACAACACATTTTGGGATCATAAGAAACACAACTATGTGGGAAAAAAACAACGGAAAGCCGTGTCATAGCAAGAAGGATTTTTATGAAAGGGAAAGTGGTTACATCAAAATGGAAGAAGTCGGAATTGCGGAGTTACATTCATCTGAGAGAGCTTCTGCTCCCCACAATGAAAAGAGAGGGGCAAACAAATACCATCCACCTACAAAGCGACAGAGAGAATTTAACTTCGCGGTAAAAACTCACCTCACCCGCACACTTGGTCAGACATACGAGGTGACCAGAATTGAGCTGGCTTACAACGTCCCAAACAAGAGGAAGAAATCAAAATGGAATAGAGGAGGAGCATATTGCCACTTCCACAGAGCCAATGGTCACCATGCCGATAACTGCAGACGCTTGAGGAATGAAATAAAGAGACTGATTTAGAAGGGATACTTAGGCAACTATTAGTAGGAGAACAATAGAGAGGAGGTTGTGAATCTCTCTCCAGATCTGAATGAAGGCCTAGTAGGAAGCCCCTCCAGTCTTATAGCCTTGATTCATGGAGAACCACACTTCGCTGGAAAAAGAAAAAAAGCGTAGGAGCGGTATGTACATGAGACAAGAGTAGAGCAAAGTACCATGTTCAGTGTAAAGCAAAAACCCACCCAGGACATAATCTTCATTGCTGTTGATGCCACTGGAGTGGTCTTACCGCATCAAGACCCACTGATGATTATAATGTAGATCTCAAACTGCACCATGAAGAAATCTTTGTAGATTCTGGGAATTATGTCAACGTCGTCTTCAAATCTACATTCGACAAGATGAGGATTCCAGTAGAAATACTAAAGCCAAGTATTGAACAAACTTACAGTTTTAATAATACTACGACGGTCCCTATTGGATCGACACATCTTCTCGTCACCATTGGGACTGCTCGTCTTCACAAATCATTCTATGCAAGCTTCCTGATCATTGGTCAACAATCTTCGTACAATGCTTTTTTGGGAAGACTTGCACTAATTGACATGGGGGCAGTAATATCCCAGCAGGATTTGCTTATGAAGTGTCATCTTCTACTGGAATAGGATCAATTAGAGGAGAACAATTGTTGGCTAGGGAATTGTATAATGTAAACCTCAGTTATAGCAATAAAATTATTCAAAACTGTTATGTTGTCTCTTCTAATAATTGTGATGATAGTGACAAAAAAGAAGTCAAACCAGTTTCAAGAACTGCATCGATACAAAATACCAAGACCGATGCTGAAATAAGTGATTCTTCGACCACATCATCGGTAAGGAAGGGAAAGAGGAAGTATATGCACATGGTCAGCACCAACGAGTATAACTCGGTCTATGCGCGGTATTTTTCCAAAGAAGCTTAGAAACAAGCGCACTCCGCTACTTCCCAACCCAAAGAGAAAGAGGAAAGCGAGATAGATCCGAGAATAGAGGAAACAAGGAGAGAGTTAAAGCCATTAGATGATCTTAAAGATATATAGATAGATCCCAAAGACCCCATGAAGGTTCTCAGGATAGAAAAAAACCTCAGTGTAGAAGCCAGAATAGAACTAATAGACTTCCTCAAGAAATCAACAGATGTTTTTGCTTGGGCACACTCGAACATGGTAGGTATAGACCCAGCTATCATCTACTATGCACTCAACATCAATCTCGATGCCCACCCAATCAGGAAAAAGCACAGAACTCTAATCTGGAAAGGTATAATGCTCAACATAAAGAGTTTAAGAAGCTGAAAGCAAATGGATTATCGGGGAAATGTATTACCTAAAGTAGATCGGCAACCGTGTTCTTATGAAGAAATCAAATGGAAAATGGAAAACTTGCATGGACTATACCAACCTCAACAAGGCATGCCCAAAAGAATAACTTTCCCTTACCTAGAATTGATCAATTGGCAAATGCAAATAGTAGACATGAACTGCTCTCGTTAATAGATGCATACTCAGGTTACAATCAGACAGCTATGTTTGAGTCGGATTAGGAGCAAAGTAGTTTTGTGATAGCCAAAGGCTTATACTTCTATAAAATCATGCAGTTGGGGCTCAAAAATGCTGGAGTAAGCTACCAACGGTTAGTTAATATGATGTTCTTAGATTATATTGGTAAAAACATCGAAGTATTTTTTTTCTTTTGTCTTTTAACACTGCTTTCGATTGAAAAACAATTTAGGCCAAGGGCATTATAAGTTGTTGTACATTTTTATGAAATTTATTTTTATTTTATATTAATATATATATATATATATATAAGATTCTTTAAATGTTTATTAATCGATGTATATATATTATAAAATTTATCGTTGTTTCATATTTACATATATAAATATGTATTTCTAATCTTTTTGTTTAGAAATAAAGAGGCTGTTCAAGCTACAAAGAGTATTAATAATGACGTTAATTCTTTTTCTTTAGAGGTTATGTTAGTTACAAAGGGTATTATTACCACTTTAATTCTTTTTCTTTAATATGACTTAGCCTTTCATTTCTAAAACTTGCACACTCCAAAACTAAACTCCTACATTATTTGAAGTTAGTATTCCTTTATTTCCACACTTATATTATATATATATATGTATGTATATATTTTGTTTGTAAAACATTGATGCACTTGTACGCGTATTTAGACGGTATAATTGAACACGGGAGGGGATTATATGTCCATAGTGGTGTTATTCCCAACACCTAAACGCGAGTATGTTATACCATGCACACGTTATTATGTTGCACGTGCATGTTTACATATATGTGTATATGATACACGTGTTTAAAACATGATTCAAAATAAATAAAATAAAACTTTATTTATAAGTTTAAGTAAGATGCTGATTTTATTTAAAAGAAAATTTAGAAAAGTTGTAAACAAATTTAGACTTCATAGGCCCAATAAGAATTCAAAATGGAATTTTTTGAAATTTACCCATTTCTTCCACTACGGACTGGCATAGTTCCAACTTATGGCACATTTAGGTACCGATTCTATTTATTTTGGACCCTCGATGGAAATCATTAGACCACGACAATTTGAATTATATATGGGTGTCCAATATAGACTCAAGTTTCAGATACCTAAAGTAGATCATATATTGCTTACGCTCGTTGTAGGGGTACGGTAAGATCTACACAAGTTCGATCACACTGGATGCGACTCAAGGTCTATGGTACATTTAAATACTGACTCGATTTATCTTGTGCACGAGTCTACCATAGATTCCACTAACCAGAAATAGCGAGTATCAATTTATTTTATCTGTAGATCGCTTATGGAATGGAAGTTAATGGAATTTTGTGCTAAAATCGAACCCCCATTCGAATTTAGTTCAAAACGGAACGCTTCAACGATAACTGAAATTTCAATGAGTTTAAGTCACCTTTAAATTTACTATATAATAGCTGTAATGCTATAGACTATTGTTGATTGCTTGGACGTTCGTTAAATTGTTCTTTAATTGATTGTTTGGTTGAAATCCCGTTTTTGGAAAACGGATGACATATTGACTTAATTATCGTAAACCCATATAACTATATATATTGTTCGTAATCATTGTTTTGCAGGGAATAATTATAAAGCGACCCTAAAGGGTTTATTGCCAATAATTGTTATTTATTTCCTTATGCTGCTTAAATTGATGTTTAGATGAAATTAATCAAGATATTCTATTTAAATTATTTAAATGTCATTATAGAAATTTTCGCTATATCGTCAATTACTGAATACCATCTCCTAAACCCTTTATGTATGTTGAACTTGAGCCTGTATTTTTACAAAAATTAGATGTTTAAAATTCATTAATCTTTTTAATAAATGATATTTTAATTTAATTAATCATTTTAGTTAATGATTATTTAAATTTAATAAATTGTTTTAATTAATGATATTTTAATTTAATTAATCATTTTAATTGATGGTATTTGAAATTAATAAATAATTTTAATTAATGATGTTTGAGTTTAAGTAATGATGTTTTAAATGTAGTAAATTAATTTAATTAACAATGTTTAAAACTAATCATTTAATTGATGATATTTGAATTTAGTTAATCATTTTAAGTAATGATATTTGAAATTTAAATACTCACTCTAATTAACATATTTGAATATAATTGATAATTTTAACTAATGATACATAAAAGTTAATTAATTAATTTAACAAAGGTATTTAAGTTAATTGATTGATTTAATAAAAGTGATTAAAGTTAATTTAGTAAAAGTGTTTTAGAAACAATTAATTATTTAAAGAAAGATAATTGATCGGTTTATTAAAAGAGATTATAGATTTGATTTATTACCTTTTGGGATAATTAATATTGTTTTTAAAATTATGAAAGATTATAAATGTGATTAATTATCTTTCGAGGTAATTAATTTTGCTTTAAATTTAATAAAATATTTTCAATTTGATTTGTTTTCTTTGGAAAAATTAACGTGGCTTTAAAGTTATAAAAGAGTACTATAAATCATCCTTCGGGATGATTAACATTGTTTTAATTTATAAGGCATTCAAATTTATTTATTATCTTTTGGGATATAAATATTATTTTAAATTTACAAATGTTGGTTTATAAATGAGAAATCTTTTTAAATATAATTGTTTAAAAATAAAGCTGAGTGTAAATTGTTTTGGGTTTATAGTAAGAAATGTTTTAATGGCATTTGCTTTTGACCCTAGTTAAAATGCACTTAGTATTATAATTCTTCCTTTTAAAAGAATATTTTAAAGAGTATTTTTAAAGTGTTTTACAGTATTTGAAATGTAAAAATCAAGCCAAATGCGAATCAAATGTTTTAAAAAAGTAAAGTTTGGTTTTAAAAGTAAAATTCGATTCGTTATGGAAAAGTAGTTCCATAAACGATATTGCTTATATGGAAAGGATCTGGTCATATTTTTAACACTAAACGTCGAGACTTGGACCCGTTTCTATCATAAAGGTTAAAATGTCACCAAGGCAATCCCCAGAAGTAACATTGCCTCAACTTGCCCACTTCATTTTCAACCAAGAGATAGCACTTGTTTGGAATCGATGAGTAGTAGTAAGGATATAAAATTTAATTTCCATATATGATCATTTTTAATTATCTTTGATAGTTGATTTATTAACTATCGGTTCAGCTTTCGTCATGGTGTATCGTCACCTTAAAAATGATTTGTAGCTCTTTTGAGCTTTGTTATCCTTTGTCGAAAATGACTAAAACCAGAAAGCGAGTGGGGGTCAAGTTATGTGGGGTTGCTCTCATTAGGGTATCTTCACATCCACTCTAGGTTGGATTCGGTTTGCGCATTAAGATATTAAATACTTCGATTCTCGGTAAGGTTGGTGGGGTCTGGATTGGAGTTCCGAAGAGGTGTCGCAAGAAGGTGACCATCCCAAATTATATTTCTAGAAGTATACTTTCAATAAGGAGGGCGCACCCTCCTAGTCATTTGTTAGAAAATTTCCCTTTCCATTGATTCCAAATTCACATTGAGAAGTGTCGAGAGCATTTCACGATGTTTAATATTTGTGTCTTTTCTTTAAATTTGGATTTTGATCTTGTAGATGATCATTCTTTCCGATTCTAATCTATTTTCCATTTCTCCACCATATTATTTCCATTCTTTCAAGTCTAAAATTTGATATTGTCTATGCCTATTCAATAAGTATGAGATTTATTCTTACTTGAGCCATTTCGTTATATTTGGATTTGTTTACTATTGTTTATTTCTCGTGCATTCATGTATGGATTGTTGTTCTGATTTTTTTCACATTTCTTCATTTATAGATTTATTATTGTAAGGTAAAAACCCGTTCTGCATTAGCAGCGTGGTCTCATAGAATTTTTTATATGTTCATCATATTACTTGAGTTTTCTCACACTAGTTTTCCAGACCAACCCAGGTGTTATTTTATTATAATGCTTGGGTCAGACCGAGTTTTTCCTGGGTTGGCTTTGGTGATATGGAGTTATTGGAGAAGAGCTGGTTGTTCACATATCATAGTGTTTTATTTCCGCTGTATTATATTGTATACCTATCAGCAATTGTATGGCCAGAATTTTATAAATATCTAGCTGATAAGTGTTTTTTCAACTCTAATATACCATGTATTTTGGAGTCACGGTTTTTACTGTCTTTATTATATTATATGTTGTCGATTCCGCTATGAGATTATGATTTCCATGTTCTCTATTTTTTATTTCACCCTTACAATCTACCTTTCTAGCGATTGGATGTTCGACGTTTTAAAACCATGAATGAATTCGATGTCACTTTCGATAGTCGAAAAGGCGGGTCGTTACAATTTGGTATTAGTGCTGAAGGTTAAGCAAGAACCTTGGCTTTGGTAGGTATGGCTCATTAGAGATAGGGTAAGTGACACCCTATAATGAGTAACTCATTAAAGGTAAGGTAAGTGACACCCTAGAATGAGTTTGAGAGTATTATATATTACGAGAGCGTATTTTTCATTTCTATAAAAACATTGCGTTAATTAGTCTATTAAGTTGTTTATGAATTCTGGTCGAGACGTGGGACGCCACGATATCGATAGGGATTTCTAAACACTTGAACAAGATAAACGAACACGATATTGATTGTTGATAATTTGGTAAATGAAATATTTTACCATAATTTTATATATATAAAGGAATAATTTTCAAAAATTTATATAGTTATAGAGTGTGTTTGTTTGTTAGAAAGTGATAATATTTATTATTATCACTATTGTCTGGTCAATCATGCTTGATTATATTAGGAGCGTTGATTGTCATTTGTTGATTTGTTTATATATGCTCGGCTTATTTTTGAGCATTTATTATTTTAAAGGAACCCCTTGTGAATTAAGTTTCACAATTTGACTATAAGTTGTTCGATTATAATATTGGATTAAAATTAAAATTTAAAAAAAATTATTTATATAATATAAACGGGAGGATAAGACATTTAGAGAATAAATATATGAGAAAATTTTATAATGATAAAGGAGAATTATTATAATATGAAATGATTGAATATAGAGGTAATTTTATATAAATTTGATTTATAAAATATGTTTTAAAAAGGATTTTTGAATTTAAACCCCGGAGTTGTTCGAAATAATTTTGAAAGGCTTTTGAAAAAAAATATAGTAGTACTAGTTAAAAGTGTTTCTAAATAAAAATATTTTGGAAGTGAAATTTTAAATGGAATGCCTTTTCTTTGGGGTAATTCGGGGAAAACATCTCAATTCATTTTGTTATAATCTGAATAATCTTCTAAGTGACGATCATATATTTGCTTAGGCGAATGTTGTGGGACACTTAGTAAATTATTCTCCTTATTATTGTGCGATCGAAATGAGTTCAAATCCGGACGAACCTAAAGTGAGTTTTGGTAAATAAATTGTTTGAAGTAATTTCATAAAGAAATATAAGTAGTATGATTTCAAAAAGGGTTTTGAAGTAAAAATCTGGGTAATTAGTCTTAAGTTTCCTTAAAGGAAACCGATATAAAACAAAATTCATTTTGAATAATAATTTGATAAATGAAAATTTTAAAACTCTTGGATAGAAATGAGATAATTTAACTCAAGTTTTAAGCGTTAAATTAGATAGAAAGGTTTTGGTAAATTTATTTAATTAAAACCATTGTTTTGTTAATAAGATAAGTTGTGTAAATTATTTAGTGATATTGAGCCAACCCAAGGACATTTTTCCTTAGAGCATTCTAAGTAAAGAGGTCGAAGGGTTGATTCAGTTTTAAAGACCCATATTATGTTTGGACTTCCAATTAAATTTTGAGAAAAATAAAAGTAAATAGAAGATAAATAAAATAGGGTAAGCTTTATTTGTTGTTTTATAAAGAATCGTCTTTGTTAACTATTTATAAACTTAGATCAAAATTGATGAAGTAATTCATAAAATAATTTTAGTGTTGAATAAAATACTAAAAGGAAAATATGAGGGTTTTAGAAAGGGATTGGTATAATTGAGAAACCATTCGAACTAAGGACGTAAGTTATTCGTAGATCATTTTATTCGCATGATTCTTGATCTAGGATTCAAATACATAACTTCGGGTGTTCACACTAGTCTAAAAAAGGATTTCTCACTTGATTCTTGTTAGCGAACACTTGACTTGGATTCTCGATACGATACTGAAGTTTTCATAGTATATGGCTATACAAGGAGAATGGAAGTTTCTAATCAAGAAACCTAATCGGAGTCCACTCTATAGGAGGTTGAGTGAGCGATACTAGTTCGAAAGTAGAAGTCTATGTATCCGAGCAAGTGATCGGCTTAAATATAGCGTATGGATGATTTATGTATATCATACGGACTTTAGTATAATTGTATACTAAGTATGTGACTAAAGGAAATTTGTGAACTTAAGAAAAATCCTAAATCTTGTTTGATAAGTCACTTAACATTCTAATGATGTTAAATGTTAGTTTATTCCTATACGGAATTTTATTTGATTTGATTGGTTATGTGATTTATATACCATAGTTTATAAAGTTCGAATTTATAAACAGAGGTTTTTGAATTGTTGTTTATTAGGACTTAAATCCCAATGGTTTTGAAATCATTTTAAAAGAATTTTTGGAATGATCGTGAAAAGAAATAATAATAGAATGATTTGAAGTATTTGAGAATTATTATTATTATTTCGATAAAAATTGGAATTTTTTCAAATAGATATTTGCAAAGTGTTTTACAAATATTTTTATTTATTGTGATGAATGACTAAAATCAAAGCGCGATTGGGGGTTTCCCCCATTTTGAGACTTGCCAGGTGTATTTACTCTATTATTTTTAGGTGGTACCAGAATACCACTGGAGGCTCCATTGTTTTGTTTAGAGTTATACCATGCTCGGAAGAGGGGCGCACCCTCCTAGTCATGTTGGATCTAGTTTTGATATATTTCTTTTTGAAGGAGTTTTAAAATATATTTTTGAATATAAAACCCAGGCATTTAGTTCTAAATTTCTCTTTTAAAAAGATCGGATGCGTATTATCTTGTTATAGGATATTCTCTGTATTTTATTGCATATGGTTGATATGTTGCCTTTTGGTTGCTTATAGCTTTATTTCATACTAGAGTTGTATGTAGAATTATATCATGCTAGTTTTTGCATATAGGGTAACCTTATTATTATTAGTTGTATCTTATTACCTTATTGCATATGATTATTATATTATTTATGCTACTTGAATTTATGATAGACATGGCTAGTATATTTCTCATTTATCGGTATGACTCTCACTTGGATTATGTAAGTACAGGGAAGGAAGAGATTTCTACTTGGCTTCTTGTGCACCTGCATTTTCCTCAAGATAATAAGTTGCTTGCAAAAAAATTAAAAGAAATTAAACGCAAAAAGGTATGTAGTAGATTCATAAATTTAAATTGGATTATGATTTTATGCCCCATATATGGGAGGCCACTTGGCTTTTATTTTCTTTTGTTGGTTTAGTGCTCGTTGTGGCAATTTGTAGTTTTTTCGATTGAGCCGCGCAAACGAGGTGCTGCCGAAATTTTCCGTAATATTTGAGAATTAATTAAGTAATAAGTTTAATAACTCATTTTTATTAATAAGTTTTTAAACCTTAGGGGTCTAGTGACATTTTTGCCCTTGAGAATTTCATGGAAATTCTTTTAAGGGAGGAGAATGTAACAACCTAGAATTTTGGTCTTGAATTTTTAATACTTAATTAATTTTAAATATTTAAATATGTTAATTTTTTTAAATTTAATAACTTATATTCAAATATAGGGATCACTTAAATGTTTGAATTTGTGAATTAAATATTAATTTAATTGGATTTAAAAATCTTATTTAACTCCTTTTAATTAATCAATAATATTGGTGAATTCAATTTGTAAATTAATTACAAAAAATAAATAGATCGGATAAATATCGATAATTAGATCGAAAATATAAAACAATACATAAAATATATGACATTATCATTCTGGGGCACTTTCTCGGATTTTGATGAAACTAGTGTAAAGGCCCGTAAATCCGTACCCCTTGAATCGACCATAATTCACATCATTTCGACTCAAATTGAACGGAAAGTACGAATCTTATACGAATCTTTAGGGTGAAGAAGAAAATGGAAGAAGAAGATAGAACAACAATATCACAGAATCTCACAATCGTAGCGGAATAAATATAATATATAATAACAGATTTTAAATAGAAGAACTGTACTGTTACTACACGTACCATTATCAAAGTACAATGGACAACAATCAATCTGGACAATTTAATAACTTCTCCTCGCATACATAGTTTACACAGTGGAAATACAAACCAAATGCGGGAATACGTCTTTGTCATCTAGCTCGTCTCCTGAGCTCCATAGCATCCTATCTGAATCTGTAATACTCGGTCTAACTCGAGCATTATAATAAAATAACACCCGAGTCAGTCTGGAAAACCAGCGTGGGAAAACACGCACAATATGAATTATTTACTTTTCTCCAAAATCCTTTGAAAACAAAGGTATCTCTTAAGACCACATCACACATAAACACGACGGGTTTTTACCTTACGATAACCAAAACAATTTTTTTCAAAATCATCTGATATTATAATAGTGTCTATAGAAAGTAATAGAAAATAGCTGAAATGCTTGCATCTCATGTTCCAGCATAGTTGGGCACAATCACAACCGTACATCGCTTATTGGAGAATGGAATCCATAAGAATGACAGGGCCAGGCGGGTACCACCCACCATAATACACCTCTAGAACAATGTACCGAGGACCACGCCGGGATCCCCTGCTACATAAGACCGGCCTACCCCTAACCTGGATATACCGAATATGTTATCACCCAGGGTGTTCCCACCCTTACCGTCTAGCGCTCCTTCCTTCATGCACAACCATATCCATAATATATAGGTTTCCGAGGACATCAAGAATGGTGATAACATACCCTAATTGGGTGTGACCCACTTAGCCTTGCTGCATCTCCCATGTTTTAGTCATTCCCGGTTGATGAGGCTCGAGGCTAAGCGTTACCTTTCAAGAAAAAAATTCTACTTAGAATGCTCATCGTCCTCCACTGACGGTGTTCTGATAGCATTCGTACATACAAGTTGTCCTGGGTCTGGACAAACCGAATCACCATCTTCACGGTATTTATTCGTTACGTTCAAACCGGATCGAAGTGGTTTTCGGATAATTAAATCCGATCCTGGTCTCTTCGAAACGATTAACGAAATTGGCCAAAATTGATAGTCGGTTATTTAACTATCAATACACATCTAAGAGCAGACATCAGGCCTTATTTCAAAAAAAATTATAATTTATTTCAAAATATCTTTATTAGATATTACTTCCAGTTCTTCAACATTTGAAAAAAGTTTTTCAAATCCTTGTATTTTCAACGGAATATTTATACCTCTTTTCAATACTTAGAATATTTCCCTCACTTCATTTTATATTCAACACTTAGGAAGTATTCCATTTGTTTCCTATTTCCCAATTTTCTTAATACCATTTACAATTTATTTGTAAATTTCTTAACTTTTCATAACGAATTTTATAAGTTCCAGAATTCTTTAATTAATTCAATATTTCCAAAGTTAAATATACCTACTTATAATCCCAATTTTCCCTTTTCTACTTATTTTATGAATTCTATTTCATTTTTCGAAGTTCACTCTTATTTAACTTCTTCGGAAATTTTCTTACTTTTCCCCAAATTTCGTTTTGAGAATTCTCCTATAAATCCCATCTACTAGATAACCCTTTCCCAACTCCCGAGAAGATTTATAAATAAATTTAAACCATTACAAAACGCTATATGCATATATATGTAAATAAAAATAAGTGTTTAAAAGAAAAATAATAATAATATATTTTAAGACATGTTCGAATAATTATTTAACATACTGAACACTTTTTATAACATCACTTTCAAAGCAGGTTTAAAATTTAGGATTTATTTAAAATAAATATGAAGTATTTGAAAAAAAATTACTTCTAAAATACTTCAATACTGACTAACTTTAAATTTACATAGTTTAATAAATGAAATTTTCCATTTTAAAATAAAACTTAACTTGTTAATAAAAATATATTTTTAAATCTCAATAACCAACTTTCAATTTATGAATCCCTCTCGATTTCCATCACATCACTTCCATTTCGATTTCCTTAACCATTTTCACTTCAAAAATAGTATCCACTATCTTTCTCTCACCCTATTTCCATATTCAACTATATATTCTTCCTGTAAATTTATATTTCCAATTTTATCATCTTATTTCAATTTTCTTTATCTATAAACATCGTTTATAAATTTTAAACTCCTTTGAGTTTCACTAAAAAATAATCTAAATAATAAAATTCCATTTTTATAAATTCAATTTCTTATAAATTCCATTTATTATTGCCAATCTATTTTTACTATCGATTCCAACTTCTTTCCGTATTCTTTTCCAAATATCATATTAAAATCTAGCCTTAAGATCCCTTTATATGGTTTATTTAAATCTCTATTTAAAATATTTTTCTCGCATTATCTAATACGATCAAATCCAATTATTGCTTATTCAAATCAATCCCTTTTAAATAATCCAAATTTCGATATACATATTTTTATATTAAAAATCTCCTTTTAATTCCTTAAAAATTCAAAATAATATTTATGGTATTTAATATACCAAAATTTATTCCTATGTTGTTATATCATTTAAAAACACACAATAATCCAGCAGATTATTCAATCACATCATATATTTTATATATATGAAAAACATTAAATATATTTGAGGAATCCAGTTGGATCCATTCAACCTATTTCCCTGCATCCATAGATGTTAGACAACAATAAAAATACCGATCCCACTTCGAGGGGGATATCGCGGTATATATGGTCATCCGTTATTATGCGGGGCGCATAGGGTCTCATCCGCTAAAATATGCGGGAACAGTCACTCCAACTACTAATATATATACTACTATATATTATAGGATCATCCAACTGACAATTAAAATTATCTAATCATTCAATCAACTGGTAATTTAAATTTTCATCATTTTAAATTAAACTGTGGCAATCCAAATGAGTGAGAAATTCTCACTTTGATTTTTAAATTGCAATCCGTCCTAAATTTATATTTTTCTGCACAGCTTCCCTTCGATTTAAACCTCGTAAGCAAATTATGAATTATATAAATTAATGATATAATTTTTTTATTTACAATTAATAATTAATTACTCTTTGATTAAAATTAATTAAAATTAATTATTTTATACCTTCTTCTCGTCGTCTCCGCAAATCATCCTTCTTCTTCAGCTGTGGCCAGCTCATCTCAACACGAACCAAAAATCGCGCCTTCAACCTCTACTGCCATTGCTCGACTCAACAACCCAGATTCCCAACTCAAGAATGACTTCAATTGCACCACTCTGGCATCGTCTACGAGCTACTGTCAAATATGCTTCACGCTCGAAAACCCTACCAAAGAAGCGACCGCAGTCCATGTTTCTCATCGCCAAGCTCTGACCTAAAATTATCACTTCCTCATGCCCATCAGCAAATCACAGCTGGCCTAGAAGCGCGTCCCGCTTCCTGTCATTACAACTGTCCCTCCTCACTAATCGTCGTGCGTAAGGAGAGCTTCGACCCTGTAACCGATCGACCAGATGCCCACATGAGTTCCCCCTTGTCGCCGCCTTCAACTCGCCTCCAACTTCATCGAGATCGCCACACCTCTGTCGCCAGTGCGATTCAGAATTGCAGCCTTCCTGATGCTCAATCGATGAGCACGACTGCTTTGCCTTCATATCGACGAGCCACGACCCTTCCCCTTCACGCACGGCGCCGCCTTCTCCAAGCACTAGCCATCTCTTTTTTCCCTTCAAACCTCAAAGACGAAGGCTTGTAAATTTTAGGCGATTTACGTTCGAATTTTTGAAGAGGATTTTTTTTCTTCTCTTTTACGGCTGTGAATCAAATTGGAAAGAATGGGAGGGAGAAGCGTTTTAAAATCGACAGAGATGTTGTAACGACCCGGAATTTTGGACCATTCGCGTCCATTATAAGTGAATAGGTAGACACTCATGCCGGAGTTGAATTGCTCAAAATACCGCGTTGTTAATTTAAATTGGCAAAACTGAACATATACAGTAAATAAAATATCACAGATCACAGACACAGAGTAATAAATGCAGCGGAAATAAAAGAAATAGTAGTTCATGAAGCTACTATATGAATATATAAAATACATCAGAGTTTACAACAGAAGAGTAATACGATACATCAGATACAAATCAGAATACATCACTGGAATCATCGAATATAGAAAGCAGAATAGATGGCTGGATCTTCAAGCAAAGCTCCAACTCCAAAGGTGAGTCTCGAAAGCTGAACCACTCAGTCTGACCCGAGCGTAAAGCAAAAACACAAGACACTCGAGTCAGGATTAACATTCTTATATTAATAAATCCAACTCAAGTGAAATAGCAATTGAAATACAAGTAACTCAAAGGATGTTTGGAATAACCATCCTTTAAGGATCCGTTAAACTATCTACTAGGTAGTAATATACGCTAAGTAGATAATGTCTATCAGTAATATAAGAAGATATCAAAATAGCGTTAAGTCATGGCCCATTCCACCCTTAACACATTTTTATTCCCAAAAGCATATACAAGACCGTAGTTTCCCCAAAACCGGAAGTCACCAGAGGGCAATCCATATACTAAAGGTACAAAACAAAATCGTAGTTGTCCCGAATAGGATAATCAGTATGACAAGGTACATGAGGCGATACCAACTAGGATACTAGTAGTTGCCTGATCCGGACTGATGTTGGGCATAGCAGCTACTACCCCAACACCGCGAAACAACACTCCCATAATCGAGGGGTGCACCCAAATCGAATCACATAAGTAATAGATAAGGTATCGAAGAAGTGTGTCCGCTAGAGATGGCGATCCTCAATGGCCCGGCGCGGCTCCTGTTTTAGTCATGTCAGGGGTCATCCAAAATCGTTCTCTTTCTTCAGTCAACGCGTTCATCAAAATCATCCACTTCGTTCTGGATCAACACTCCGCGTATATTAGTTATTAAAGTGGTTTTCGGTATCGACAGAGAGTATATCCATGACCGAATTCCGGTCTCTTTAATAACTTCCGTAATTATTACACCGATTGGTCGTTTATATATTTCAAAACCAAATCAATTTCAATTTCAATTTCAATTCGTAAATCAACATTTCATTTGTCTTTCAAAACCAATTTCCAATAATTTATGTCACGTCCTAAAATTTTCGACTTTCGAAAATTCGACATCGATACTCACTTTATCGACTGCCGAGCAATCGAGTGCCGGAAACTCCAATAGTGAGGGTTTTAAGAAAAAGAAAAAGTAGAAGAAGAAGAAGATAGAAGAAAAAGAGAAGAAAGAAAGAAGAAGAACAACAGAAAACACATCAGAACAGAAACAGAAAACAATATCAGAATCTCACATATCGCAGCGGAACAATATATAATAGATAAATGAATATCATTTAAAAACAAAAGAGTTATATCTGTTATTACATTACATCACATCATATCATCAGAGTTAATAAACAACAATGGACAGTTATATAAACTCGTCCTCATACAGAATACACAGCGGAATAAAATAATATCAGATACAAATACTACGTCTCGAAATCCAGCTTATCTCCAAAGCTCCAGAATATCCAGAATATCCTGATAACCTAACTCTAGACTGCCCGTGTGGAAATTGGTGGGCACCCAGAGTTTAGAAGGGAAACAATAAACTCCGAGTCAGTCATGGTGACTGGTGTGAGATCGTAAAAACAGTTATTCTTTAAAATAAACAACAGGAAAATTTTAAAGTCAATTCGAAATGCTTTTGGAAAATGAAACTACCATAAGACCTCCCGCCACACACACAATGCAAACGCAGACTTGGAGGAGATTTCTTCTTATGATAGTCAAAGATGCTTACTACGCAAAATCAAATCATTTTGATATTATTATTAGTGCATAGTGGAAAACATTTCGAAAGTAGAATATAAATCTTAGCCAGCATAGGTACCATTATATTATGCCTGCTATAGCTGCCTCCTGAGGAGACAGGTTATACAATTGAAATCGTAAAGGCTCGTATTGTTTCTTTGGATTTCCAACAAATGGTCAGGCCAAGGAACTTCCTATCCACGATGGGTACGTCCCTGGAATAGACGACCCGAGAACCTAACGTTACGGTTAGATCTCTGCCAACACAAGGCCGGGTTACCTCTGCAAAAATAGGTAACTACTGACACGCATATGCCATCCCCCGATCGTCACCGATCTTCCCGAGGATCCCCGATTCGCAACAAACCACATAGATAATAATAATGCAGTAACCACAGAGGTTAAGTATCTGGGCTCCATACCATGATACCACCTTTATCCAGAAGGAATGACATACACTAAGGGGCGCTACTCCCTAGAACCTTGCCGCATTCGTCCTGTTTCGACCATTTCCGGGGTGTGAGGCTCGACGAAGTCTCGTCCACAAAGCTACGCTTTCTCAAAAAGCCCTGCTTCGGGTCAAACAAAATGATCAACCTATGATCACAAAGATATAAGATCAAACAAATGATCATATCACAAATGATCAAACACTGATCACTTTACAGCAACACTCAGTATGCCACGTTACCAAATTGGGATATATCGCTGATAAATTTCAACTACACAACCTCTGAGCTCGTACGTCTCAGAGAAGGGTGTTAAGCTAAGAGAATAAATTCTCCGCCACCAACAGAAATGTATTTGAAAGAAATCAGCTTTATATCTCAAATTGTAACGTCAGACACACAATCCATACAAGTCTGTTCCGGGATCGAACAGAACCGAAGGCACTTCTCACGAAGCCCTTGCCATTCCGGATAATTTTCAATCACGTCAGGACTTCCCGTCACTAAGGGTGATAAAACCTCTAAATCGAAGATCAGTCGATGTAGAGTAACTCGACGGTAATCCTTCCGTTTTCAAAAATATCCGGTCTTCAACACCGGTCTTCAAATGCGATTCATAACGACGTATCACATATTCGGAATGGGTTATACGACCCCATGGTCCTTTCCCGGCTAACCCGAATAGTGTGCGCTTATTTAAAAATAAGTGTGGCATTCAATTTCATCCAATTCACAACAAATGTCATTCAAGGTAAATATCGATAGTCGGTTATTTAACTACCAATAAAGATGCGCAACATCATTAGATTCCAAATAATTTTCTCAAATTATTTT
Organism: Allium fistulosum; assembly: GCA_030737815.1. NCBI lineage: Eukaryota > Viridiplantae > Streptophyta > Magnoliopsida > Asparagales > Amaryllidaceae > Allium > Allium fistulosum. Next base: position 552,422,238 of record CM060906.1, read on the forward strand.
ATCTTCAAAAATATCTTTACTAGATATAAAATTTCCATATTTTAAAAATAAATCAACGTTTATTTTTAAAACAAATTCCCATTCCATTTATAAATTCCATAGTGAATTTATATTTCAAAATATCTTCTGATATACGATTTTCAAATCGATTTTCAATATTCAATTTCAATTTATCTTTTACAAAGATAAATTCTCAAAACGTTCATTTCATTGGAAAAGCATTTCCATACTTATTTAAAAATAAGTGTTTCACAAATCTATTCATTTTCAACACTTGAAAATATTCGATATACTTAAATCAATATTAAGTATACATTTCATTCTTTAAGGAAATCATAAATTTTAACATCTATTTGAGTCAAAAACGAATGTTGCGTAAAACATCGTTACGACGACTCAAAATCACTAGTATAGGGATTCGAAATTAAAATAGATATATAAATCCCAATACTACATAAAAAATATTTCCTTTCGGAAATCATTTACTATAACAACAGTGTTATAGTCTACCATTTCCTTATTTTTCTCGAAAACGTCTATTTCAACAATGAATGTTGAAATCTATGTATTCGATACTTAACACGTTTTAAAACATCCTTTTAAAACAGTTACTTCATTTTTATAATATCGCTTTCCCAAAACCATATCCATTCTACTTCAAAAATATATTCACTGTCCAAAATCGTGAATATACTTCACTAATCACATTTCACTATTTAATTCATCAAATTCAATTTATTTCAAATTTATAAAACAACGCTTATAAATTCCATTTCTGTTTTATAACAACTTCGGTTTATAAATCTCCTTTTATTAATTTCTATAATACACTTATTAAAATAAGTGATTTCAGATTTATAAGACAACGTTTATAAATTCAATCTTATATTTCACAATAACTTTGATTTATAAATCCCCTTTATTAACAAGTTCGATCAATACTCCCTTTAAAGGTAAAAATCCAATTTTATAAGTTAATTTCTTATAAATCTTCCATTCTACAATTTCATTCATTTTAACTTCACAATTTATAAATCTATAAATTTCATTCTTTTTACTTACAATTTATACATCTATAAATTTCATATCGATTTAACTTTATAATTTATACATCTATAGATTTCATATCGATTTTCCAAATTCGCTTCAATTAGCCAAATAAATTTCTAATTGGACTTCCCACTTATTTCTTTGTCTCTTTCAATCTATTTAAAAATCCAAATTTAAATTAATTTCTTCAATTTAAAATCACTGTTTTATGAAATCCATTTATTTAGCATTTTCACTTTATTCTGGAATTTATTCGATAAGATTATAAAAACAGCTTTTATACTTTTAAATTCTTTTCTTCAAAATTTCTTCAATTTCAAAAATTGATTCACTTAGAAATTTTCTACTTGAATCTCAAAAATTCAATTTCGTTTATCTTTGGAATCCAATGATGTCAAAACATCCATTCAGCTGAATTTTAGTTTTCAAACAATTTCCAGATATCAATATGATTAATAGCATCACTATAATCATTCACAGATTCATATCAAAATAGAAATAAATTCAATCAAGGTGAGGGGTCCAGTTGGATCCCTCCAACCTGTTTCCCTGCATCCAAAGATGTTAGCACAATACCAATTCCGCTCCAGTACGGAATTATCGCGGTATATAGGTTTTTATAAATCCGCTTACTAACGGCGCAATAGGGTCTCATCCGCTATACGAGGCGGGAAATCATCAATCCAATATATACATATGCCAATATGTATATATTGCTATATATATAGATATATCCTAAAATATCTAATATCACACATCCAAACAGTCAATCAATCAATAACTGTAAAATAAATTTTCCTTCGAGTGAGAAAATCTCACCTTAGCTTTATTAGCATCCATTCCCAACCTATTTTAATTCCAGCTTGTTTTCCTTGATTATTTTAACCTTGTATAAACATTGTAAAATTCATTAATATTCGAACAGATCGAAAAATAAATTTTCGTTTGATAATTTCGATTCATTGGTAATTTCATTTTAATAGTTAATTTAACTGGTATTTTTATTTAAACCGGTTTTTCTCCTTTAAACAGATTTTTCCACTCCTTTAATAAATATTTTTCACTAATAATTAAATTTAAAACTAAATTTCCCTTATTTCAATTCAATCGACTAAATAAATTATTTGAAATAAACCAGTCAATGAAAAAATATATATATTTTTATTATTACTATTAAATTCCAAAATATGTAAACTGTGTATACATACATTTTACTGCAGTGTAGAATTTAAATCTTTTTTTTTCTTTCTTTCCAGCAACTAACTAAAATAACATTTACTCTACTGTAAATACAAATTTTAAATTAAATGATACCATTAATATACCTCATTGTAAAATGCAAACCAGGTCACTGCCGCCGATGCTCGAACGCGAGCACACAGACCCAACACTTCGCCTCGACCATCACTCGTACGCGCGCCTGCTACCCCATTCCATCGCGAGGTCCTTCCGCTTCACGCGCCACCGAACGCGATAGCCTCCACGCGATTCGCCAGACTTCGACTGTCTTGTTTACCCTGCCTCGCGAACATCACGACACTCCGCCGCTTTGTCGGACTGAAGACCATCCATGGCCCCACGATTTGATGGAGATGGGCGAACTCCTTTGCGAACGCCTCGCGCCAACATCCTCCTCCACGCATCGCGATCCCCCAAATCGAGACCACCACGAACCCCATCCTCCAGCAACCCTAGCACGCGCCCACGAATTCGCCCTTCACCCCGCGACTTCGAGCTCGCGAAAACCCACTCTCCACAACCCTCGACTGCCTCGCGGCCTCAAGCTCGAGTTTTGATTTCGTCTTTGCCCATTTGAATAAAAGAAAGAGAGGGGTTCGATTTTTTTATTTCGTTTGAATGAGAGGGATTGGGGATGATTTCGTTTATGTTTTATATATTTCGAACGAACAGCTTCGGCCATGCTTGCACGATCTCGTTCGTGGCTGTAGGCGTGATTCACGCGCGTGATTAAAGGGAGATAACATGCTGTGTTGACCGGTTTTCAAATTTAAATTTAAATTTTTAAATTTAATTTCATTTTATTTCAACGCGTTTTATCACCGTATGGTCACGTATCAACTTATAAAAATACGAAATTTGAAATCCGACAATAATTCAATATTACGGACCCAATGGAACTGGTTTCGTCGAATTCCGAGACTGCGCCTCGGACGACTATTTTTAAATATCGGTTAAACGATATAAATTTCAAAACTGATCAAATCAATTCGATATTGGATTCTGAAGCTTCTGTTATCTTCAGTAATATCAACACGAATTTTAAAAGCTTCCAAAATATTTTTCTTCGGCTTAAAATCGAAGATTCAATTTTTTATCCAGTTTCAATAGATTAAATTCTATAATTTAATCGTCAATTTCAAAGTTATATCGGGGATTCAAATTAAATCATCGTTCAAAATTCTGGGTCGTTACAAACTTCCCCCCTTAAAAGAATTTCGTCCTCGAAATTACAAGTTAGGAAAAAAAGGTCCTTAACTCGTCTACTGTTTTTCAACCTCTAATAGTTTTATCAATTTATCAAACAAATCTTTCTACTAAAGACTCGTTATCATTTCAACTAAATTCCAACTTCAATTATAAGTTCCAATCAACATTGTTTACTTCAAAATTCAAATTCGAGTTTAAATTCAAATTTTAAACTTTCAAAATTTCTCAAAAATTTTCTAACACTCTAAATTTTCGAAAAATTTCGCCAGCGTCTCCTTTGCGCGGCTAATACGGCACGACTACAAAACGTCCCTACGGACTCTCAGATTTCAAAAAGAAAAAGAAAAAGCCAAGCGGCTAGAGAGAAATCATCAAAAACTCATATTAAAATTCAAATACGTACCTTTTGTCGAGCAATTCAAATTCTCTTCAAAATTAAAATCCCAATTCCTTTACAATACCTGTATATCTACTAGCCATTATATCTAGTTACAGCATTCAAACTATTTTGCACATTCAATTACAAAATTTTCAATATAACTGCTTATATCATTTCTAATTCGCTATTGAAGTTATATCCATTATCTTCAATTTTACATTTCAGATTTTACTTGAATTCAATTTCACATTTCAATTCCTCATTCGAATACAATTCACAATTCCAATCTAATTTGGATTTAGTTTACTTCTGAATATTGAATTTTATCAATTATCTTTAGTTCACTTAAATCTAATCTCAAAATTTCATTTAATTTCACACAATTCAACTTCATTTCAATATTCAGTTTTAATTCCAGTTCTATTTACTTTCAAATTCAAAAATGAATTTTAACATTCAATTTCATTTTCTGGCACTTGCAATCGCAATTTATTCATTCATTCACTAATTCATTCGTTTTTTCAATTTGAATTTCATTCTAATCAAATTTCAATATTCTATAAGTTATCAACTTATTAATATTTCGTAAGTATTTTAAATAGGATTCCAGAGTCGTTTCAACTTTTTCAAAACCATTTGAAAACAGTTCAAATTATCCTTTGAATTTCCAAAACAAAATCCAAATTTTCCAAACACTTCCATTTAAAACAATTTGGCAGCAATTTCTCTTTTGGAAACCCGAAAATGAATTCTAATGATGTGGCCACCATCATCAGGATTATTTTCCAGCGACCGAAAAGAGTTTAGAGCTTTTATCTCTCCAAATACTTTTCAAAACCTTTGAAATTCGTTTTCAAATCAAAAAGATTTAAACTTTTCAAATCTCCAAAATTTTCAAATTCTTTTCAAAATATTTCCAAAAACTTCTCTGGAATTCCGTTTTAAATTACAATTCACATTTATAATTTACATTCTTTAAATTTCATTTGTATATGGATTTATTTTAACTTTGGAGTTACAATTCCAATTTCTCATTTAGTTTCAATGATAATAGTTTAATGTTATCATTTCTAGCAACCATGCAACCATATACTATAGTAATTCATAGAAAATTAATTCCTTTATATACAAAAATAGTTTTGGGCAAAATTATTTCATTCACCCTATTTAAAACAATACTGTGTCGTCTTGCCTCGTTTAAGTGTTTAGAAATCCCTATCGATAATATGGCGTCCCACATACCGACCAAAACTCATAAACATCTCAACGGATAAGCAAACACAATATAAAGCATTTTTATATTCACTAACAAATACGCGCTCATATCTATTATTACACTCAACTCATTCTAGAGTACTACTGACTCTATCTCTAATGAGTAACACCCAACAGAGCAGGGTTGTCGCTTAACCATATGCTCTGATACCACTTTGTCACGTCCTAAAATTTTCGACTTTCGAAAATTCGACATCGATACTCACTTTATCGACTGCCGAGCAATCGAGTGCCGGAAACTCCAATAGTGAGGGTTTTAAGAAAAAGAAAAAGTAGAAGAAGAAGAAGATAGAAGAAAAAGAGAAGAAAGAAAGAAGAAGAACAACAGAAAACACATCAGAACAGAAACAGAAAACAATATCAGAATCTCACATATCGCAGCGGAACAATATATAATAGATAAATGAATATCATTTAAAAACAAAAGAGTTATATCTGTTATTACATTACATCACATCATATCATCAGAGTTAATAAACAACAATGGACAGTTATATAAACTCGTCCTCATACAGAATACACAGCGGAATAAAATAATATCAGATACAAATACTACGTCTCGAAATCCAGCTTATCTCCAAAGCTCCAGAATATCCAGAATATCCTGATAACCTAACTCTAGACTGCCCGTGTGGAAATTGGTGGGCACCCAGAGTTTAGAAGGGAAACAATAAACTCCGAGTCAGTCATGGTGACTGGTGTGAGATCGTAAAAACAGTTATTCTTTAAAATAAACAACAGGAAAATTTTAAAGTCAATTCGAAATGCTTTTGGAAAATGAAACTACCATAAGACCTCCCGCCACACACACAATGCAAACGCAGACTTGGAGGAGATTTCTTCTTATGATAGTCAAAGATGCTTACTACGCAAAATCAAATCATTTTGATATTATTATTAGTGCATAGTGGAAAACATTTCGAAAGTAGAATATAAATCTTAGCCAGCATAGGTACCATTATATTATGCCTGCTATAGCTGCCTCCTGAGGAGACAGGTTATACAATTGAAATCGTAAAGGCTCGTATTGTTTCTTTGGATTTCCAACAAATGGTCAGGCCAAGGAACTTCCTATCCACGATGGGTACGTCCCTGGAATAGACGACCCGAGAACCTAACGTTACGGTTAGATCTCTGCCAACACAAGGCCGGGTTACCTCTGCAAAAATAGGTAACTACTGACACGCATATGCCATCCCCCGATCGTCACCGATCTTCCCGAGGATCCCCGATTCGCAACAAACCACATAGATAATAATAATGCAGTAACCACAGAGGTTAAGTATCTGGGCTCCATACCATGATACCACCTTTATCCAGAAGGAATGACATACACTAAGGGGCGCTACTCCCTAGAACCTTGCCGCATTCGTCCTGTTTCGACCATTTCCGGGGTGTGAGGCTCGACGAAGTCTCGTCCACAAAGCTACGCTTTCTCAAAAAGCCCTGCTTCGGGTCAAACAAAATGATCAACCTATGATCACAAAGATATAAGATCAAACAAATGATCATATCACAAATGATCAAACACTGATCACTTCACAGCAACACTCAGTATGCCACGTTACCAAATTGGGATATATCGCTGATAAATTTCAACTACACAACCTCTGAGCTCGTACGTCTCAGAGAAGGGTGTTAAGCTAAGAGAATAAATTCTCCGCCACCAACAGAAATGTATTTGAAAGAAATCAGCTTTATATCTCAAATTGTAACGTCAGACACACAATCCATACAAGTCTGTTCCGGGATCGAACAGAACCGAAGGCACTTCTCACGAAGCCCTTGCCATTCCGGATAATTTTCAATCACGTCAGGACTTCCCGTCACTAAGGGTGATAAAACCTCTAAATCGAAGATCAGTCGATGTAGAGTAACTCGACGGTAATCCTTCCGTTTTCAAAAATATCCGGTCTTCAACACCGGTCTTCAAATGCGATTCATAACGACGTATCACATATTCGGAATGGGTTATACGACCCCATGGTCCTTTCCCGGCTAACCCGAATAGTGTGCGCTTATTTAAAAATAAGTGTGGCATTCAATTTCATCCAATTCACAACAAATGTCATTCAAGGTAAATATCGATAGTCGGTTATTTAACTACCAATAAAGATGCGCAACATCATTAGATTCCAAATAATTTTCTCAAATTATTTTATCTTCAAAAATATCTTTACTAGATATAAAATTTCCATATTTTAAAAATAAATCAACGTTTATTTTTAAAACAAATTCCCATTCCATTTATAAATTCCATAGTGAATTTATATTTCAAAATATCTTCTGATATACGATTTTCAAATCGATTTTCAATATTCAATTTCAATTTATCTTTTACAAAGATAAATTCTCAAAACGTTCATTTCATTGGAAAAGCATTTCCATACTTATTTAAAAATAAGTGTTTCACAAATCTATTCATTTTCAACACTTGAAAATATTCGATATACTTAAATCAATATTAAGTATACATTTCATTCTTTAAGGAAATCATAAATTTTAACATCTATTTGAGTCAAAAACGAATGTTGCGTAAAACATCGTTACGACGACTCAAAATCACTAGTATAGGGATTCGAAATTAAAATAGATATATAAATCCCAATACTACATAAAAAATATTTCCTTTCGGAAATCATTTACTATAACAACAGTGTTATAGTCTACCATTTCCTTATTTTTCTCGAAAACGTCTATTTCAACAATGAATGTTGAAATCTATGTATTCGATACTTAACACGTTTTAAAACATCCTTTTAAAACAGTTACTTCATTTTTATAATATCGCTTTCCCAAAACCATATCCATTCTACTTCAAAAATATATTCACTGTCCAAAATCGTGAATATACTTCACTAATCACATTTCACTATTTAATTCATCAAATTCAATTTATTTCAAATTTATAAAACAACGCTTATAAATTCCATTTCTGTTTTATAACAACTTCGGTTTATAAATCTCCTTTTATTAATTTCTATAATACACTTATTAAAATAAGTGATTTCAGATTTATAAGACAACGTTTATAAATTCAATCTTATATTTCACAATAACTTTGATTTATAAATCCCCTTTATTAACAAGTTCGATCAATACTCCCTTTAAAGGTAAAAATCCAATTTTATAAGTTAATTTCTTATAAATCTTCCATTCTACAATTTCATTCATTTTAACTTCACAATTTATAAATCTATAAATTTCATTCTTTTTACTTACAATTTATACATCTATAAATTTCATATCGATTTAACTTTATAATTTATACATCTATAGATTTCATATCGATTTTCCAAATTCGCTTCAATTAGCCAAATAAATTTCTAATTGGACTTCCCACTTATTTCTTTGTCTCTTTCAATCTATTTAAAAATCCAAATTTAAATTAATTTCTTCAATTTAAAATCACTGTTTTATGAAATCCATTTATTTAGCATTTTCACTTTATTCTGGAATTTATTCGATAAGATTATAAAAACAGCTTTTATACTTTTAAATTCTTTTCTTCAAAATTTCTTCAATTTCAAAAATTGATTCACTTAGAAATTTTCTACTTGAATCTCAAAAATTCAATTTCGTTTATCTTTGGAATCCAATGATGTCAAAACATCCATTCAGCTGAATTTTAGTTTTCAAACAATTTCCAGATATCAATATGATTAATAGCATCACTATAATCATTCACAGATTCATATCAAAATAGAAATAAATTCAATCAAGGTGAGGGGTCCAGTTGGATCCCTCCAACCTGTTTCCCTGCATCCAAAGATGTTAGCACAATACCAATTCTGCTCCAGTACGGAATTATCGCGGTATATAGGTTTTTATAAATCCGCTTACTAACGGCGCAATAGGGTCTCATCCGCTATACGAGGCGGGAAATCATCAATCCAATATATACATATGCCAATATGTATATATTGCTATATATATAGATATATCCTAAAATATCTAATATCACACATCCAAACAGTCAATCAATCAATAACTGTAAAATAAATTTTCCTTCGAGTGAGAAAATCTCACCTTAGCTTTATTAGCATCCATTCCCAACCTATTTTAATTCCAGCTTGTTTTCCTTGATTATTTTAACCTTGTATAAACATTGTAAAATTCATTAATATTCGAACAGATCGAAAAATAAATTTTCGTTTGATAATTTCGATTCATTGGTAATTTCATTTTAATAGTTAATTTAACTGGTATTTTTATTTAAACCGGTTTTTCTCCTTTAAACAGATTTTTCCACTCCTTTAATAAATATTTTTCACTAATAATTAAATTTAAAACTAAATTTCCCTTATTTCAATTCAATCGACTAAATAAATTATTTGAAATAAACCAGTCAATGAAAAAATATATATATTTTTATTATTACTATTAAATTCCAAAATATGTAAACTGTGTATACATACATTTTACTGCAGTGTAGAATTTAAATCTTTTTTTTTCTTTCTTTCCAGCAACTAACTAAAATAACATTTACTCTACTGTAAATACAAATTTTAAATTAAATGATACCATTAATATACCTCATTGTAAAATGCAAACCAGGTCACTGCCGCCGATGCTCGAACGCGAGCACACAGACCCAACACTTCGCCTCGACCATCACTCGTACGCGCGCCTGCTACCCCATTCCATCGCGAGGTCCTTCCGCTTCACGCGCCACCGAACGCGATAGCCTCCACGCGATTCGCCAGACTTCGACTGTCTTGTTTACCCTGCCTCGCGAACATCACGACACTCCGCCGCTTTGTCGGACTGAAGACCATCCATGGCCCCACGATTTGATGGAGATGGGCGAACTCCTTTGCGAACGCCTCGCGCCAACATCCTCCTCCACGCATCGCGATCCCCCAAATCGAGACCACCACGAACCCCATCCTCCAGCAACCCTAGCACGCGCCCACGAATTCGCCCTTCACCCCGCGACTTCGAGCTCGCGAAAACCCACTCTCCACAACCCTCGACTGCCTCGCGGCCTCAAGCTCGAGTTTTGATTTCGTCTTTGCCCATTTGAATAAAAGAAAGAGAGGGGTTCGATTTTTTTATTTCGTTTGAATGAGAGGGATTGGGGATGATTTCGTTTATGTTTTATATATTTCGAACGAACAGCTTCGGCCATGCTTGCACGATCTCGTTCGTGGCTGTAGGCGTGATTCACGCGCGTGATTAAAGGGAGATAACATGCTGTGTTGACCGGTTTTCAAATTTAAATTTAAATTTTTAAATTTAATTTCATTTTATTTCAACGCGTTTTATCACCGTATGGTCACGTATCAACTTATAAAAATACGAAATTTGAAATCCGACAATAATTCAATATTACGGACCCAATGGAACTGGTTTCGTCGAATTCCGAGACTGCGCCTCGGACGACTATTTTTAAATATCGGTTAAACGATATAAATTTCAAAACTGATCAAATCAATTCGATATTGGATTCTGAAGCTTCTGTTATCTTCAGTAATATCAACACGAATTTTAAAAGCTTCCAAAATATTTTTCTTCGGCTTAAAATCGAAGATTCAATTTTTTATCCAGTTTCAATAGATTAAATTCTATAATTTAATCGTCAATTTCAAAGTTATATCGGGGATTCAAATTAAATCATCGTTCAAAATTCTGGGTCGTTACAATTTACGTTTCAAAACTTCCAAATTACCATTTCAAAATCTTATAATTCAATTTCCATCTTTATTTAAACAATTCAAATATTGATTCAAGTTCGTATATAAGTTTCATTTCGAAAATCATTTAAATCAATTTGATTTAACATTTAAATCAATTTAACTTCATTTATCAATTTCATTCAATATTCGTTAAGTTACTTTATCATTCAAACAATTACTATTAAATTTCCAATTCATTAAATCCATTATTAAGTTCAACTTCATTAAATCAAAATTTACAATTTTGAACTAAACTAAATTCGTCAAATCAATTCTTCCAATTTCAAGTCTTACATTAATTCCAAAAATATCACCTTTTCATTTCTTATTAAAGAAATTCCATTTCACTTATTTACTTCCTTAAATAATTTCCCAAAAACTTAAAAAAAAAAAAAGAAACTCAATTTCATTTATTTGCGAAGTAAAATTTACTTATTCAAAAGTTCAATTTTACTTATTAAAGAATTCAATTCAATTTAATCATTAAATAATTCAATCTTATTTTAATTATTAAATAATTCAAAGCTTAATTATTAAATAATTTCAAAGTTAATAATTTCAAACTTAATTATTAAATCATTTCAAAGTTTAATAACTTCAAACTTAATTATAATTTCAAACTTAATTATTAAATCCTTTCAAACTTTAATAATTTCAAACTTAATTCAATCATTTCTCAAATTAAACAACATTCTTTCATCAATTACATTGTTAATATTTTATTTCATATTTTTAAATATTAACATTTTCCTTTCATAAAAATTCAAATTTCAACTTCATTTCAAAACCGTATTATTTATTCAAATAAAATCTTCATTTTATTTTTAAATCCAATTTATTGACCAATCGGGTTTTATTTAATTTTCTATCCTAGGTCAAAGTTCAATTTGGGTATTTATCATTTCAACCCGATTCCAATTCAATTCAAAATCAAAACATACAAAGAGAACTTGCAGTGTGATAACTGGGATGGTGTCAAAGTAAATAAATAAGCAATAACAACAATCAATAACAATCCAATAATCAATTCAAATAATCCCGAAATAACCGTATTAATTCGCATTGTTATTTGTACGAATTAATATAATTATTTCTAGAATCTACACTATCATTTCATGTAGATTAAAGATTATTACATTACGGTTTTTCACTTGTCATCTATCATACATCATCAATTTAACAACATACGTTCAGCGGTTCAAAGTGTAGTTAAACAAATCCTACGTGTCAATAAATTTAACAGTTAAAGGGGTCATATTATACAAATGTCAGTTAATCAAATTTAACATTTAACTATCCTATATCAAGTTCAATTTCATACTATTTATCATTTTAACATTAACAATTTAACGTCCAATATAAACATCAACAATCAATCAATTTCAGCCAAACTGTATTATCATCGCATAAATAATTAACAGATAATGGTGTCAGATATCACATGTGAACTGATACAGATAATAGCATATATAACAGTGTAATTAACTAACAGCAGCATATTTCAATTGTCGTTTCAATTGAAATCAAATTTAATAAATAAAAGAACATTAATCGTGAGTGATTGCTCACCTTTCGAGGCTAGAGGATAGACAACGAAATGTGTTACGGATCCAAGCACTAATTTCCAAGCAAAGTTAGATGGGCACGATTTCGACGATCAAAGCTGATATATAGATATTGATGAGAATAAATTAGAATCAACTCGATAGAAGTGACAATGATATATATATAAATATATATCGTGATATTATTTCCATGAACCCAATATTTAATTAAAGTCGAAAAATAAAATATATATACTTATAATTAAAGATCATCGTTCTTAAAGTATGCATATTCATAAAAATCAAAGATATATGATATATATACAAAACCAATACTTACATATTATAACGACGTTTTATATATAAAATTTTCAAATCGCTATACATATCAACTAAAATTTATATGAAAAATTATATATATATATATATATCAAAATGCGAAATCATTTGTCCAAACAATTTAATGCACGGAATATACACACGAAACCTATAATCTAAATCTATATACATTTCAAATCATTGTTTTAACCAACATATATATTAAAAGTCAATAATAAAGTTAAACACAAATAACTTAAAGTCAAAGTAACTTATATTTCCAAAACAACCCTTTAACAGTATTTGTAAAACAAAATAAAGATCGAACATATCACGTATTTTATAAAACAAACCAAAAGGACAACTCCTTCAAGATCTCCATAATATAAAACACGTACAGAAACCCTTATAAAAAAACTATCACTAATACTTACAGAAACCTTTCAAAGATATATATCTAGTCCATATTGTTTAAATCAACCATTACAGTACATATTGAATAAAATATTCATGTCATGCTTCCCTATTTTATAACAGACGAATGCAAACAATATATATCGCTTAGAATAATATCAACAAAAGCCTTTGAAATTTTTTTTTATTTTTTTTTATAAATATGGTCAGCCGAATCATACATCCATAATCACATATAAAGTCTGCATATATAAATTATAGTTCAAATGCAAGCAGGTATTGGAAGATATGCAGACCATATGTTAAACATATATATAAAAAAAATTTCCAAACTAGCAAGGTATAAACATATATACCTTACCAAAACATGCTCGGCTGAGCTCCAGTAGTGGAGGAACACGGTTAAGTGAGAAAAGTGATGGAGTTGACAGAAGGGGAGGCACGGCAATTGACAGAGGTATGAAAGGAGGAGGCCATTGGGTCACAAAGCTTCGGCAAGGAATATGTTCGGTAAGGAAGATGTTCGGACGGTGGAGGAGCAGCATGGGCGGAGGCCGCTGCTCGGGTCAATGGGCTTGCGTTGGAGGTGGAAGGTTATCGGACAGTTAGGCGATGGAAGGGGTTGGGTTATAGTGTAGGCGCAGGCGAACAATGGTCGGGGTTTTTGGCTGAAGATGGACGCATGGGTGGTTGCGTGCTTTTGTGGGGTAGGCGTCCATTGAATCGAAGGTGGAGGGGACGGTTGCACTTGGTGGGGTCGGATCTGTCGGAGCATGGAGGAGGGTGGCTCGATTAGAGATGCTGGGCTATGCATGAACTAGACTTCGGCCATGAAGGTTTGAAAAGAGAGAAAAAAATGAACAAGCTTCAGGTGGATCTGCAAGAGGAATAGAAAATGCACGAACAGGAATAATTGAAGAGACCTCAAAATAAACCGACTGACACACAATAAATTAAAGTTATGGAATGAACAGGCAACAGCTGTATTTTGGGAACTATGAAAGTAAATGTCCATTAGATAAATCGATGGATCAATGAAGGGTCACAAAACCAAGAGGCATAAAAACCGGTACCGATACGGTTATCGATTTTTATGAATTCCGCTACGTATCCTGCTTCAAAACACGGAATTGAATATACCCTAGAGATCAGCACAACGAGACGATCAAAACGGTATACAGATATCAGTGGTACGATCATCCGATAAAAATCGATATCGGTACCAAAATACTGCTATTTTGCAGAAAATAAGAACGACGGAGCAATAGATGTCCGAATTTTGAAAAATGACGAACTGATATTTTGCTCAGAAGATGATTTAGAATTTTTCTATGTAAAAATATTTTGGTTTCGAAAACATTTATTTTCAATGCTTTTTTAACTGATTAAATTGAAGTGAATTTACGCGCGAAATAAACTTTCATATTTTCGGACGAAAATTTACCGGTTGCTATGTTTAACTAGACGTATTCCAAATATTAAATTTTTATTTCGAAATTTTATCGTTAAAATTTCACAAAATTTTAACTAATTACGTTATTAAAACAGTTGAAATTTACGGGTCGTTAGACTCTCCCCCACTCAAAACTTTTCGTCCCCGAAAAGGAACGAGGTAGGAGAATAGAACAACCAGAAAGAAAAACAGATTTGAAAAACTAATAACAATTAATTTAAACCCTGTAAATTAAAATTTAAATTAATTGATATTCAATAATTGATTTAATCCATTTGATTTCACTAAAATCAATCTCAACTATTTCTAAATTCATTATCTTATTATTCAATCATCTTAAATTTACAATTTCTAAAACCATAAATTTGAATAGTCTTTTATTATAATCATATTTTATTTTCAACAGATTTAATTCTTTAATTCCAAATTATTATAAATTTTATTTCACTTAATATATCTCATTACATATTTTTAAACCATATAAATTAATTTAAACCATAAAAGTTTCGATTTAAATTAATTTATATTTATTAATTTCTTTTAAATTCAAGGTATTTTCATATGTTGATCAAATTTCAATTTATTAATTCTTTCAAAACAAATTTATTTCATTATTAACTGAGTTTACTTATTATCCTATCTAACTCTATTAACATCTTTATAATCAAAATTTAGTGTATAACATTTATTATAAACACTCAAATTTTATTTATAAATTCAATTTATCTTATATATTATCCAATTACATATTCAACTTCTGAATGATTTAGGTAAGTTGTATTCGAATGCAGTTGAACAATATACAAATAAAATTTTCCCAATTCAATTATTCAAGTTTAAATATTTATTCAAAATTCAGCTTTATTTATAATTGAAAACATCCTTTAACAAAATTTAAGAATTAGATTTTCGATTAACTTTAAACAATTTAGAGATATATATAATATATTTATATCAAATCAAATTAAATAAAATAAGATACCTATATATATATATAAATCAAATTATACTGAAGAAATTCAAATCAGAATATATATATATATTTTTTTAAAACAAAACCGTAGCAAAGCTACAGAATAGTATCTCCACTTCGAAACTCGAAAATGAATGTCGATGATGCGGCCGCCATCACCGAAATTATTTTCCAGCGACAAAGAGAAGAGCATTGATTTCAACATTTTAAAATTCTTTGAAAACGGTTTATATTCGAAAATACTTCAATAATATATACTCTAAAATTTTTAAAACCAAAGTTCGAAATCACCGGAAACAAATAAATTCTCAAATTTCTGAATTAAATTCATTTCAAATTCCAAATCAATTTATAAACCGTATTTATAAATTTATTTAGAACAATAAATGATAATCAAATATTATCATTTCAAACAAACAATTTTAATTAACCTATTAAATTCCAGAAAATTTTTACTTATATTTTTACAATATAATCAAACAAATTTATTTCATTTTCCAAATTTGAAAATAATATTGTGTCAGTTTGCTCTGTTCAAGTGTTTTGGAAATCCTATCGATAGCGTTGATCAGACGAATCGATCGGAAACCCAAATCAACATCAACAACTCAAACAACACAATATATAAAAACATTTTTAAAATTAATTTACAAATACACTTCCTCACTTACCGATACAATAATGGATTTTTAAGCAAGGATAGAGATTCAAATTTTTTTGATAGACTCAAATCAAGAGAATTTCGATTCGAAGATAGGTTTGAAACAAAGATATGGTGATTAAATAACAAAATAAGGCGATGGATAAGTTTATATAAATCGCAGACGACCTTAACCGGGTCGACCGTGACTTCAAGAATAAGATTGATGTGGAATTCCGAGGTAGATCGACATTCGATCTCAAGAAATAGAATTCAGGTATAGCAGGGGATAGATAGCATCGTAAACCGAGGATACAGAAATCTCCGGTAAATCAATGCCAATTGTAAAGGAGTTTTGCTCCTTTACGAATCATTCGAAGATTGGCGAGATCGCCGATCTATTATAGATATCATTCAGAATGGAGTTATGGGGTGCTCCAGGATTGAAAGAAGACGGATAGTGAAGGACACGAATGAATTTCGGAACCGAGGGGAACGTTCCAAAATTCAAAGAAATCGAGTCGAAAGGAAAAGATTGAAACTCGAATGAGAGTGATTCTGTAAATACATTTACCCTATATGTTGAGTTTTGCCTAGAGCTACCAAAGCTCTGATACCAACTGTAATGACCCAGAATTTTGGACCATTCGCGTCCATTATAAGTGAATAGGTAGACACTCATGCCGGAGTTGAATTGCTCAAAATACCGCGTTGTTAATTTAAATTGGCAAAACTGAACATATACAGTAAATAAAATATCACAGATCATAGACACAGAGTAATAAATGCAGCGGAAATAAAAGAAATAGTAGTTCATGAAGCTACTATATGAATGTATAAAATACATCAGAGTTAACAACAGAAGAGTAATACGATACATCAGATACAAATCAGAATACATCACTGGAATCATCGAATATAGAAAGCAGAATAGATGGCTGGATCTTCAAGCAAAGCTCCAACTCCAAAGGTGAGTCTCGAAAGCTGAACCACTCAGTCTGACCCGAGCGTAAAGCAAAAACACAAGACACTCGAGTCAGGATTAACATTCTTATATTAATAAATCCAACTCAAGTGAAATAGCAATTGAAATACAAGTAACTCAAAGGATGTTTGGAATAACCATCCTTTAAGGATCCGTTAAACTATCTACTAGGTAGTAATATACGCTAAGTAGATAATGTCTATCAGTAATATAAGAAGATATCAAAATAGCGTTAAGTCATGGCCCATTCCACCCTTAACACATTTTTATTCCCAAAAGCATATACAAGACCGTAGTTTCCCCAAAACCGGAAGTCACCAGAGGGCAATCCATATACTAAAGGTACAAAACAAAATCGTAGTTGTCGCGAATAGGATAATCAGTATGACAAGGTACATGAGGCGATACCAACTAGGATACTAGTAGTTGCCTGATCTGGACTGATGTTGGGCATAGCAGCTACTACCCCAACACCGCGAAACAACACTCCCATAATCGAGGGGTGCACCCAAATCGAATCACATAAATAATAGATAAGGTATCGAAGAAGTGTGTCCGCTAGAGATGGCGATCCTCAATGGCCCGGCGCGGCTCCTGTTTTAGTCATGTCAGGGGTCATCCAAAATCGTTCTCTTTCTTCAGTCAACGCGTTCATCAAAATCATCCACTTCGTTCTGGATCAACACTCCGCGTATATTAGTTATTAAAGTGGTTTTCGGTATCGACAGAGAGTATATCCATGACCGAATTCCGGTCTCTTTAATAACTTCCGTAATTATTACACCGATTGGTCGTTTATATATTTCAAAACCAAATCAATTTCAATTTCAATTTCAATTTCAATTCGTAAATCAACATTTCATTTGTCGTTCAAAACCAATTTCCAATAATTTACGTTTCAAAACTTCCAAATTACCATTTCAAAATCTTATAATTCAATTTCCATCTTTATTTAAACAATTCAAATATTGATTCAAGTTCGTATATAAGTTTCATTTCGAAAATCATTTAAATCAATTTGATTTAACATTTAAATCAATTTAACTTCATTTATCAATTTCATTCAATATTCGTTAAGTTACTTTATCATTCAAACAATTACTATTAAATTTCCAATTCATTAAATCCATTATTAAGTTCAACTTCATTAAATCAAAATTTACAATTTTGAATTAAACTAAATTCGTCAAATCAATTCTTCCAATTTCAAGTCTTACATTAATTCCAAAAATATCACCTTTTCATTTCTTATTAAAGAAATTCCATTTCACTTATTTACTTTCTTAAATAATTTCCCAAAAACTTAAAAAAAAACTCAATTTCATTTATTTGCGAAGTAAAATTTACTTATTCAAAAGTTCAATTTTACTTATTAAAGAATTCAATTCAATTTAATCATTAAATAATTCAATCTTATTTTAATTATTAAATAATTCAAAGCTTAATTATTAAATAATTTCAAAGTTAATAATTTCAAACTTAATTATTAAATCATTTCAAAGTTTAATAACTTCAAACTTAATTATAATTTCAAACTTAATTATTAAATCCTTTCAAACTTTAATAATTTCAAACTTAATTCAATCATTTCTCAAATTAAACAACATTCTTTCATCAATTACATTGTTAATATTTTATTTCATATTTTTAAATATTAACATTTTCCTTTCATAAAAATTCAAATTTCAACTTCATTTCAAAACCGTATTATTTATTCAAATAAAATCTTCATTTTATTTTTAAATCCAATTTATTGACCAATCGGGTTTTATTTAATTTTCTATCCTAGGTCAAAGTTCAATTTGGGTATTTATCATTTCAACCCGATTCCAATTCAATTCAAAATCAAAACATACAAAGGGAACTTGCAGTGTGATAACTGGGATGGTGTCAAAGTAAATAAATAAGCAATAACAACAATCAATAACAATCCAATAATCAATTCAAATAATCCCGAAATAACCGTATTAATTCGCATTGTTATTTGTACGAATTAATATAATTATTTCTAGAATCTACACTATCATTTCATGTAGATTAAAGATTATTACATTACGGTTTTTCACTTGTCATCTATCATACATCATCAATTTAACAACATACGTTCAGCGGTTCAAAGTGTAGTTAAACAAATCCTACGTGTCAATAAATTTAACAGTTAAAGGGGTCATATTATACAAATGTCAGTTAATCAAATTTAACATTTAACTATCCTATATCAAGTTCAATTTCATACTATTTATCATTTTAACATTAACAATTTAACGTCCAATATAAACATCAACAATCAATCAATTTCAGCCAAACTGTATTATCATCGCATAAATAATTAACAGATAATGGTGTCAGATATCACATGTGAACTGATACAGATAATAGCATATATAACAGTGTAATTAACTAACAGCAGCATATTTCAATTGTCGTTTCAATTGAAATCAAATTTAATAAATAAAAGAACATTAATCGTGAGTGATTGCTCACTTTTCGAGGCTAGAGGATAGACAACGAAATGTGTTACGGATCCAAGCACTAATTTCCAAGCAAAGTTAGATGGGCACGATTTCGACGATCAAAGCTGATATATAGATATTGATGAGAATAAATTAGAATCAACTCGATAGAAGTGACAATGATATATATATAAATATATATCGTGATATTATTTCCATGAACCCAATATTTAATTAAAGTCGAAAAATAAAATATATATACTTATAATTAAAGATCATCGTTCTTAAAGTATGCATATTCATAAAAATCAAAGATATATGATATATATACAAAACCAATACTTACGTATTATAACGACGTTTTATATATAAAATTTTCAAATCGCTATACATATCAACTAAAATTTATATGAAAAATTATATATATATATATATATATCAAAATGCGAAATCATTTGTCCAAACAATTTAATGCACGGAATATACACACGAAACCTATAATCTAAATCTATATACATTTCAAATCATTGTTTTAACCAACATATATATTAAAAGTCAATAATAAAGTTAAACACAAATAACTTAAAGTCAAAGTAACTTATATTTCCAAAACAACCCTTTAACAGTATTTGTAAAACAAAATAAAGATCGAACATATCACGTATTTTATAAAACAAACCAAAAGGACAACTCCTTCAAGATCTCCATAATATAAAACACGTACAGAAACCCTTATAAAAAAACTATCACTAATACTTACAGAAACCTTTCAAAGATATATATCTAGTCCATATTGTTTAAATCAACCATTACAGTACATATTGAATAAAATATTCATGTCATGCTTCCCTATTTTATAACAGACGAATGCAAACAATATATATCGCTTAGAATAATATCAACAAAATCCTTTGAATTTTTTTTTATTTTTTTTTATAAATATGGTCAGCCGAATCATACATCCATAATCACATATAAAGTCTGCATATATAAATTATAGTTCAAATGCAAGCAGGTATTGGAAGATATGCAGACCATATGTTAAACATATATATAAAAAAAATTTCCAAACTAGCAAGGTATAAACATATATACCTTACCAAAACATGCTCGGCTGAGCTCCAGTAGTGGAGGAACACGGTTAAGTGAGAAAAGTGATGGAGTTGACAGAAGGGGAGGCACGGCAATTGACAGAG
Source organism: Allium fistulosum (assembly GCA_030737815.1). Lineage (NCBI taxonomy): Eukaryota > Viridiplantae > Streptophyta > Magnoliopsida > Asparagales > Amaryllidaceae > Allium > Allium fistulosum. The sequence continues at coordinate 552,443,044 of CM060906.1, forward strand.
GTATGAAAGGAGGAGGCCATTGGGTCACAAAGCTTCGGCAAGGAATATGTTCGGTAAGGAAGATGTTCGGACGGTGGAGGAGCAGCATGGGCGGAGGCCGCTGCTCGGGTCAATGGGCTTGCGTTGGAGGTGGAAGGTTATCGGACAGTTAGGCGATGGAAGGGGTTGGGTTATAGTGTAGGCGCAGGCGGACAATGGTCGGGGTTTTTGCCTGAAGATGGACGCATGGGTGGTTGCGTGCTTTTGTGGGGTAGGCGGCCATTGAATCGAAGGTGGAGGGGACGGTTGCACTTGGTGGGGTCGGATCTGTCGGAGCATGGAGGAGGGTGGCTCGATTAGAGATGCTGGGCTATGCATGAACTAGACTTCGGCCATGAAGGTTTGAAAAGAGAGAAAAAAATGAACAAGCTTCAGGTGGATCTGCAAGAGGAATAGAAAATGCACGAACAGGAATAATTGAAGAGACCTCAAAATAAACCGACTGACACACAATAAATTAAAGTTATGGAATGAACAGGCAACAGCTGTATTTTGGGAACTATGAAAGTAAATGTCCATTAGATAAATCGATGGATCAATGAAGGGTCACAAAACCAAGAGGCATAAAAACCGGTACCGATACGGTTATCGATTTTTACGAATTCCGCTACGTATCCGGCTTCAAAACACGGAATTGAATATACCCTAGAGATCAGCACAACGAGACGATCAAAACGGTATACAGATATCAGTGGTACGATCATCCGATAAAAATCGATATCGGTACCAGAATACTGCAATTGTGCAGAAAATAAGAACGACGGAGCAATAGATGTCCGAATTTTGAAAAATGACAAACTGATATTTTGCTCAGAAGATGGTTTAGAATTTTTCTATGTAAAAATATTTTGGTTTCGAAAACATTTTATTTTCAACGCTTTTTTAACTGATTAAATTGAAGTGAATTTACGCGCGAAATAAACTTTCATATTTTCGGACGAAAATTTACCGGTTGCTATGTTTAACTAGACGTATTCCAAATATTAAATTTTTATTTCGAAATTTTATCGTTAAAATTTCACAAAATTTTAACTAATTACGTTATTAAAACAATTGAAATTTACGGGTCGTTACAGGTGTGTTTGAACGAATTTTACTTTGTGATTTTGATCTGAAAAGAAAAGAAGGTCGTATGCTTGAATAGGTAAAGGGGACAGGATTGGTCGGCTAGGATTTGACTAAATTTTCATTTTATTTTTTCTTTTTCAAAAACAATTTTAATATTTTGTTCGATCCCCTATCGAGGCATCCGCTAGGCATTTATAATGTTATACCCCTAATCCGAACGCAATGGAAAAGGTTTCGAGTCCTAATTCGATCGTATGGAGAAGATAGCTTTTTGGACAAAATTATTATATTGAATTTCGATATTAAATTCAACGCGTTTATATTCCGTACGATCAAACGATAAATCCAAACACTATGAAATTTGGAATCCAATAATAATACACTATTACGGACCCAATGGAAATGGTTTCATCGAATTCTGAGACTGTGCCCCAGATCGCAATTTTAACGCGTCGATTAAATCGACGATTTCTAAAAAAAATCGAAATCGCTTGAAATTTTCAAGCTTAAAAACTTTCTAACTCAATTTTAAATTCCAAATCCAATATTTAAAACCATTTAAATATTCCAAATTAATCATTGAAAAATCTGAGTCGTTACATTCCTCCTCCCTTAAAAGAATTTCGTCCCTGAAATTGCTAAGTCAACGAAAATGCTCCAAACCCATTACTCTTTTCAAAACCCACTTAGTTAACTTGCTATTTCACTCTTCTAATCTTTTAGCTTCAACTATAACAATTAGTTTCCATTACTAATTCAAAACCCTCTATTTCAATTTCATTTCAAAAATCAACTTTTAGTTAACAAAAGTTTTCAAAAAATTTCAAAATTTTTCTAACACCCTAAATTTCCGAATTTTTTTTGCAGAGCCTCCCTTGTACGGAGAGCCTTTTGCAATATGACAAGAGAGATAAAAATGTATACATTGACCCACACGGTCGGAAAACAAAATATATATCAATATTTGTAGTATTTAATCCGAAAACATACCTTATTCTAACATTTTTAAGCAAACGGCTTATCTTATATGAGATTAGCGCGATCATAATCTAACCAAATGGCCTCCAGGTGCCTGTACTTACTCAATTTAAACACGTAAGTTCCAAAACATCAAATTCACTAACATTTCACTTATTTAAATAGTTAAAACACAGAAAGTTCATAAACCAACATGCATGCATATATTATAAGTAATTACAGGGTTCCGATTCTAATTTAATTGCTTCCACTCGATTCATATACCATTTCATTCAATCCGAAATGATTTACAACCCAATTTATTAGCACTCAACTCATATTTATACCAAACAACTTCATATCTTTTTCAAATTGATTAAAAATCAATTTATTCACCTTCTATTAATTCATAGAATTTTATTACTTCCGTTTACGTCGTCAAAAGACACTTTTTCTATGCAATTTGGCAATATTCAATTAATAAAATAATCACTTAAGCTTATAACTATTTTAAATTGATACTAAATAAATTTTTATTCAATTCTATTCCATTTCAAATTGATTCCAAATCAATTTATTTACATTCCGTTCATATCAACATTCTCAAACCAATTCATGCCATTTAATTTATGAATCACTTCATAAAGTTATATTAAGACGTATTATAACCTTTTTATACAACTCTTATATACATCTCCGCTTCCAATTTTAATTCCATATTCAAGTTCATACTCGAATTCATTCAAAATAATATTCGAGGCCATATTCAGTTTATTTACCTTCACATTGAATTTATTTATAACTCAAGCCATTTTAATTTCAATGCAATTCCGTTTGATCACATTCAACATATATTTAATCAGCTTATATATAAGTTGAATTTTATTTGTTTAGTTCACTTCCATTTTACAACCCAATATCTGATTTTTATTTCAAAAATCACTTCACTTAATTTACTTGAGCTCAAACTCATCTTAAAATTCAAGTTTGGATTTTTATTTCTTTACTAGAACATCACTCCATTTTATTTTTGTTTTCTATCTCACTTTTCAAATTTTATAATACACAACTTATTTTCTCACATTTCCATCCGTTTTGTACCTGAGTACATTCACCATTTATTTTAAACTCAAGATTATACCTCACTTATAGCATAATTATACTTTAATTCCATTAATTTCAAATTTTATAAGCTATTCAAATTTATTTATTCACAATCCCAATTTTCACTTAAATTTTTACTCTATTTAAATTTTATAGCTTACAGTTATATAGTAATTTACACTTCACATTTATATGTATTTAATTCCATTCAATATGGTTTCAAATCTAATCCAATTCAATTTAATTTAAAATTCAATTCCCTTTAACCAATACTTCCGAACCATATTCGAATTTATTCATACTTAAATTAATTTTGTCCGAAACAAATTTATTTTTAATTCATTCCATTTAATCAAGTAAGAATTTAATTCCAATTTCAAATTTTTCCATACTCCCTTACTTACATTTATTTATTCCATTTACTTACACATTCATATGCAACTTATGCTTAGTTAATTTGTTACATTCCATTCATTTCATCTTATTTATAATAATCACTTCATTTAATTTAATTTCCTTAAATTTTGCTTAAGTTAAATTCCAATTCCTACAAATTTCTTTTACAAATCTAATTTATTTAACTTACACACGTTAAATTTTAATTTCTTCTTGAAGTTCACTTTTTCCAAGTTTTATTTCAAAAACTTATTTTCTTCTTATTTCACTTCTCTTTTAATTTGATTTCTCAAAATTCAAACACCCGGTTCTTATTTCAAATCGTTTGAAATAATATATATATAACTCTGTTTTTAACAAACCATTCCTTCAACTTCCAAAAAATCAACTTGATTTTTTTTCAAAACAATTCCCTCGAAATCTCTAAATAGCATTTTTTTCCACAAAAATCTCCATATCAAATTACTACGGTAGCAATCCGTCACCTAGAAACTCGAAAATGAATACTAATGATGCTGCAGTCATCACCAGAATTATTTTCCAGCGACTAAAGTGTGTTCAGTGCTATATCTCTTCCAACATCCATTTTGAAACAACTTTCTTTCAAAAATATTCCCAAAAATAATACTCTTATTATTTTTTCCATACCACTTTGAAAAACATTTTTCCAAACTTCCCAGGATTTAAATTTCTAGATTCTGGTTTGAATCAAATTTTAATTATAATCCATTTGTATAATTTATACTTATACAAATTTTCCCTTGGTTATATAAACCATTTCCAATTTGATAATCTTATTTAATTATAATATTATCATCCAAACACTCCAACTATGTATAATAATTATTTAATTTACCCCATTTCAAAACACTACTGTGTCGAATTACTCTGTTCAAGTGTTTATAAACCCTTATCGATTCAGTTGTATGGACTGTGCCGACCAGAGTTCATAAGCCACTCAATAAATCAACCAACACAATATAAACATTTTATATTCACTAACAAATACGCGCTGATATCTATTAATACACTCAAACTCATTCTAGGGTACTATTGACCCTATCTTTAATGAGTAATCCCCACCAGAGCCAAAGTTCTCGCTTAACCTTCAGCTTTGTTACCAAGTGTAAAGGCTTGTAAATCCGTACCACTTGAATCGACCATAATTCACATCATTTCGACTCAAATTGAATGGAAAATACGAATCTTTAGGGTGAAGAAGAAAATGGTAGAAGAAGATAGAACAACAATATCACAGAATCTCACAATCGCGGAACAAATATAATATATAATAACAGATTTTATATACAAGAACTTTACTGTTACTACACATACCATTATCAAAGTACAATGGACAACAATCAATCTGGACAGTTTAATAACTTGTCCTCGCATACATAGTTTACACAGCGAAATACAAACCAAATGCGGGAATACATCTCTGTCATCCAACTCGTCTCTTGAGCTCCATAGCATCCTATCTGAATCTGTAATACTCGGTCCGACCCGAGCATTATTATAAAATAACACCCGAGTCAGTCTGGAAAACCAACGTGAGAAAACACACTCAATTTGAATTATTTACTTTTTTCCAAAATCCTTTGAACACAAAGGTATCTCGTAAGAGCACATCACACATAAAGACGACGGGTTTTTACCTTACGATAACTAAAACAATTTTTATCAAATTCATCTTATATTATAATAGTGTCTATAGAAAGTAATAGAAAATAGATGAAATGCTTGCATCTCACGTTCCAGCATAGTTAGGCACAATCAAAACCGTACGGCCTTATTGGAGAATGGAATCCATACGAATGACAGGGCCACTGGGGTACCGCCCACCACAATACACCTCTAAAACAATGTACCGAGGACCACGCCGGGATCCCCTGCTACATAAGATCGGTCTACCCCTAACCTGGATAGACCGAATATGTTATCACCCCGGGTATTCCCACCCTTACCATCGAGCGCTACTTCCTTCATGCACAACCATATCCATAATATATAGGTTTCCGAGGACATCTAGAATGGTGATAACATACCCTAATTGAGTGCGACCCACTTAGCCTTGTTGCATCTCCCATGTTTTAGTCATTCCCAGTTGATGAGGCTCGAGGCTAAGCGATACCTTTCAAGAAAAAAATTCTAGTTAGAATGCTCATCGTCCTCCACTGACGATATTTTGATAGCATTCGTCCATACAAGTTGTCCTGGGTCTGGATAAACCGAATCACCGTCTTCATCATCTTCACGGTATTCATTCGTTACGTTCAAACCGGATCGAAGTGGTTTTCAGATAATTAAATCCGATCCCAGTCTCTTCGAAACGATTAACGAAATTAGCCAAAATTGATAGTCGGTTATTTAACTATCAATACACATCTAAGAGCAAACATCATGCCTTATTTCAAACTTTTTTATAATTTATTTCAAAATATTTTTGTTAGATATTACTTCCAGTTCTTCAACATTTGAAAATAGTTTTTCAAATCCTTGTATTTTCAACGGAATATTTATACCTCTTTTCAATACTTAGAATATTTTCCCGACTTCATTTTATATACAACACTTAGGAAGTTTTCCATTTGTTTCCTATTTCCCCTTTTTCTAAAAACCATTTACAATTTATTTGTAAATTTCTTAACTATTCATAACGAATTTTATAAGTTCCGGAATTCTTTAATTAATTCAATATTTCCAAAGTCAAATATAACTACATATAATCCCAATTTTCCCTTTTCTACTTCTTTTATGAATTCTATTTCATTTTTCGAAGTTCACTCTTATTTAACTTCTTCGAAAATTTTCTTACTTTTTCCCAAATTTCGTTTTGAGAATTCTCCTATAAATCCCATCTACTAGATAACCCTTTCCCAACTCCCAAGAAGATTTATAAATAAATTTAAACCATTACAAAACGCTATATGCATATATATGTAAATAAAAATAAGTGTTTAAAAGAATAATAATAATAATATATTTTAAGACATGTTCGAATAATTATTTAAAATACTGAACACTTTTTATAACATCACTTTCGAAGCAGGTTTAAAATTTAGGATTTATTTAAAATAAATACTAAGTTGTTGAAAAAAAATTACTTCTAAAATACTTCAATACTGACTAACTTTAAATTTACATAGTTTAATAAATGAAATTTTCCTTTTAAAATAAAACTTAACTTATTAATAAAAATATAATTTTAAATCTCAATAACCAAGTTTCAATTTATAAATCCCTCTAGATTTCCGTCACATCACTTCCATTTTGATTTCCTTAACCATTTTCACTTCAAAAATAGTATCCACTATCTTTCTCTCACCCTATTTTCATATTCAAATATAAATTCTCCCTATAAATTTATATTTCCAATTTTATCATCTGATTTCAATTTCCTTTATCTATAAACATCGTTTATAAACTTTAAACTCCTTTGAGTTTCACTAAAAATAATCTCATTTATAAAATTCCATTTTTATAAATTAAATTTCTTATAAATTCCATTTATTATTGCCAATCTATTTTTACTATCGATTTCAACTTCTTTCCTTATTCTTTTCCGAATATCATATTAAAATCTAGCCTTAAGATCCCTTTATATAATTTATTTTAAAACCTCTATTTAAAATATTTTACTCGCATTATCTAATATGATCAAATCCAATTATTGCTTATTTGAATAAATCCCTTTTAAATAATCCAAATTTCGATATACATATTTTTATATTAAAAATCTCCTTTTTATTCCTTAAAAATTAAAAATAATATTTATGGTATTTAATATACCAAAATTTATTCCCATGCTGCTATAACATTTAAAAACACACAATAATCCAGTAGATTATTCGTTCACATCATATATTTTATATATATGAAAAACACTAAATATATTTGAGGAATCCAGTGGGATCCCTCCAACCTGTTTCCCTACATCCACAGATGTTAGACAACAATAAAAATACCAATCCCAATTCGAAGGGGATATCGCGGTATATAGGGTCATTCGCTATTATGCGGGGCGCATAGGGTCTTATCCGCTAAAATATGAGGGAACAATCACTCCAACTACTAATATATATAATACTATATATTATATGATCATCCAATAGACAATTAAAATTATCAAATCATTCAATCAACCGATAATTTAAATTTTCATCATTTTAAATTAAACTGTGGCAATCCAAATGAGTGAGAAATTATCACCTTTGATTTTTAAATTACAATCCGTCCCAAATTTATATCTTTCTGCACAGCTTCCCTTCGATTTAAACCTCGTAAGAAAATTACGAATTATATAAATTAATGATATAATTTTTTTTATTTACAATTAATAACTAATTACTCTTTGATTAAAATTAATTAAAATAAATTATTTATACCTTCTTCTCGTTGTCTCCGCAAATCATCCTTCCTCTTCAACTGTGGCCAGCTTATCTCAGCATGAACCAAAAATCGCGCCTTCAACCTCCACCGATATTGCTCGACTCAACAACCCAGACTCCCAACTCAAGAACGACTTCAACTGCACCACTCTGGCATCGTCTACGAGCTACTGTCAAATATGTTTCACGCTCGAAAACCCTACCAAAGACACGACCGAAGTCCAGGTTGCTCATCGCCAAGCTCTGACCCAAAATTATCACTTCCTCGTGCCTATCAACAAATCACAGCTGCCCTAGAAGCACACCCCGCTTCCTATCATTGCAACTGTCCCTCCTCACTAATCACCGCACGCAAGGAGAGCTTCGACCCTGTAATCGATCGACCAGATGCCCACACGAGTTCCCCCATGTTGCCCCTTCAACTCGCCTCCAACCTCATCGAGATCGCCACACCTCTACCGCCAGCGCGATTCAGAATCGCAGCCTTCCTGATGCTCAATCGACGAGCGCGACTACTTTGCCTTCATATCGACGAGCCATGACCCTTCCCCTTCACGCGCGGCGCCGCCTCCTCCAGGCGCTAGCCATCCCTTTTCCCTTTAAGCCTCAAAGACGAAGGCTTGTAAATTTTAGTCGATTTACGTTCGAATTTTTAAAGAGGATTTTTTTTTCTTCTCTTTTGCAGTTGTGAATCAAATTGGAAAGAATGGGAGGGAGAAGCGTTTTAAAATCGACAGAGGCGTGTTTGAACGAATTTTACTTCGTGATTTTGATCTGAAAAGAAAAGAAAAGAAGGTCGCGTGCTTGAATAGGTAAAGGGGACAGGATTGGTCGGCTAGGATTTGACTAGATTTTCATTTTATTTTATTTTTTTCTTTTTCAAATTTTTTTTTGATATTTTGTTCGAACCCATATCGAGGCATGCCACTAGGCGTTTATAATTTTATACCCCTATTCCGAATGTAATGGAAAAGGTTTCGAGTCCTAATTCGATCGTATGGAGAAGATAGCTTTTTGGACGAAATTATTATTTTGAATTTCGATATTAAATTCAACGCGTTTATATTCCGTACGATCTAACAATAAATCCAAACACTACAGAATTTGGAATCCGATAATAATACACTATTATGGACCCAATGGAACTAGTTTCGTCGAATTCCGAGACTGTGCCCCGGATCGCTATTTTAACGTGTCGATTAAATTGACGATTTCTAAAAAAAATCGAAATCGCTTGAAATTTTCGTGTCTTAAAAACTTTCTAACTCAATTATAAATTCCAAATCCAATATTTAAAACCATTTAAATATTCCAAATTAATCATTGAAAAATCCGGGTCATTACAACTACTGTCATTGGAACTGGAATAATAAATTGTTGTACGCCGACGAGTTTCGTTATGATCTGACGTATCGTGTAATCAAGCGAGCTCAAAACCCGTTTTGACTAGTTTTAGAAAATTAAAATACTATAAGTTGATTTAAAAAGCTAACTTCCATATATGATAGAATTAGCTCTCGATAATAGTTCTATTAAGTTCGGAATAGGGGTAATTAGCTAGGAATGCCAATGAGCACACCTTAAGTGGAGTTCGAGAAAATTTGGGCGTGAATAGTATCGAGTGAGTTCTCTATATAAGGGTTGTATCTCGATTCTTTCATCCAAACCCTAAATGAACATGGCCGCCATTTTCAATTGATCCATCCAACGGCCATGGATGATCGAAGCTGCCAGGGGCCGATCTAGGGGATAGTGCCAACATGACAGTTGTGTGCCTCGATGAATTGAGCATGATGGACGGTGGGATCGTTGAATGAGGCAGCAAGGCGGTGAAAATTGGGGGATGAACGAAGACGGATTGAGTGGTTTTTTCATGGCAGTGGAGCGTCGATAGGAGGTGCAGCCGATGTCGATATACTCGTCTGAGGTGGGGCTTCCATCTACGGTGGTGCGACGGCTGGGGACGTAGCGAGGCGACGGGGGAAAATCGATTGAAGGGTGGCATCTATTTTTAATCGCGATTTGGGGTGTTGAAATCGTGCGGCCGTGATTTAGTGATTGGGGATTAGCGTTTGAGATTAATTAGGCTAATAAGTGGTGTAATTGATTATTTAATTACCTAATTAATTATAGAATCTTATAAATGATATAACTAATTCATACGAGGTTGGAATCAAGCGTGGGTACTTACGTTGCACTTGTAGGATTGTTTTCTTTGCTTTGGAATTGGATTGGAAGGAACAGAAGCTAGTGGAATTTAGTGCTAAATCGAACCGCCGTTCGATGTTAGTTCAAAACGGAACGCTTCGGCGATAACTGAAATTTTGGTGAGATTAACTCACCTTCAAATTTACTATATAATATTTGTGATGCTATAAACTATTCTTAATCGCTAGGATGTTAGTTAAATTATTGTTTAATTAATTGTTTGGTTGAAATCCCGCTTTTGGAAAACGAATGACATATTGACTTAATTGTTGTGAACCCATATAAATATATATATATATATATATTCTGTAACCATTATTTTGTAGGTAATAATTATAGAGAGAGATTAAAGGGTTTCTCGTTAAATATTGTTATTTATTTCCTTATGCTGCTTATATCGATGTTTAGATGTAATTAATCGAGATATTCTATTTAAGTTGTTTAAATGTCGTTATAGCAATTTTCACTATATCATCCATTATTGAATATCATCTCCTAAACCCTTTGTTTATGTTGAACTTGAGCTTGTATTTTCATAAAATTTAGATGTTTAAAATTCATTAATCTTTTTAATTAATGATATTTTAATTTAATTAATCATTTTAATCAATGATTATTTAAGTTTAATAAATTATTTTAATTAATGATATTTTAATTTAATTAATCATTTTAATTTATGATATTTGAAATTAATAAATCATTTTAATTAACGATATTTGAGCTTAATTAATCATTTTTAATTAATGATGTTTTAAATGTAGTAAATCAATTTAATTAACAATGTTTAAAACTAATTTATCATTTTAATTAGTGATATTTGAATTTAGTTAGTCATTTTAAGTAATGATATTTGAAATTTAAGTACGCATTCAAATTAAGATATTTGAATGTAATTAATCATTTTAACTAATGATATTTAAAAGTTAATCAATTAATTTAACAAAGGTATTTAAGTTAATTAATTAATTTAATAAAAGTGATTAAAGTTAATTTAATAAAAGTGTTTTAGAAATAATTAACTGTTTAAATAAAGATAATTGATCGATTTATTAAAAGAGATTATAAAATTGGTTTATTATCTTTCGAGATAATTAATATTGTATATAAAATTATGAAAGATTATAAATGTGAATAATTATCTTTCTAGGTAATTAATGTTGTTTTAAATTTGATAAAAGATTTTAAATTTGATTTGTTTTCTTTGGGAAAATTAACGTGGTTTTAATGTTATAAAAGAGTATTATAAATCATCTTTCGAGATGATTAACATTGTTTTAATTTATAAAAGCATTCAAATTTATTTATTATTTTTTAGGATAATAAATATTGTTTTAAATTTACTTATGGTGGTTTATAAATGAGAAATATTTTTAAATAGAATTGTTTAAAAATAAAGATAAGTGTAAATTGTTTTGGGTTTATAGTAAGAAATGTTTTAATTACATTTGTTTTTGACCTTTGTTATAATACATTTAGTATTATAATATTTCCTTTTAAATGAATATTTCAAAGAGTATTTTTAAAGTTTTTTACAATATTTGCAATGTGAAAATCAAGCCCAAATGCAAATCAAATGTTTTTAAAAAGTAAAGTTTGGTTTTAAAAGTAAAATTCAATTCGGTTATGGAAAAGTAGTTCTGTAAATGTTATCGCTTATATGGAAAGGATCTATTCATACTTCTAACACTAAACTTCAAGACTTGGACTCGTTTCTATCTGAAAGGTTAAAAATATCAACAAGGCAATCCTAGAGGTAACATTGCCTCAACTTGCCCACTTCATTTTCAACTAAGGGATAGAATTTGTTTGGAATCGATGGGTAGTAGTAAGGATATGAAATTTAATTTCCATATACGATCATTTATAATTATCTCTGATATTTGAGTTATTAACTACCGATTTAGCTTTTGTCATGGTGTGTCGTCACCTTAAAAATGATTTATTGCTCTTTTGAGCTTTGTTATCCTTTGTCAGAAATGACTAAAACCAGAAAGCGAGTGGGGGCCAACTTTTGTGGGGTTGCTTCCATTAAGGTATCTTCACATCCACTCTAGATTGGATTCGGTTTGCGCATTGAGATGTTAAATACTCAAATTCTCGGTAAGGTTGGCGGGGTTCGGATTAGAGTTCCCGAGAGATGTCGCAAGAAGGTGACCCTCTCAAAGTATATTTCTAGAGGTATACTTTCAATAAGGGGAGTGCACCCCCTAATTATTTGTTGGAAAATTTCCCTTTCCTTTGATTCCAAATTCTTAAATTTACGTCTTTCTTAATTAGATTGAGAAGTGTCGAGAGCATTTCTCAATGTTTAATTATTTGTGTCCATTCTTTAAGTTTGGATTTTGATCTTGTAGATGATTATTCTTTCTAGATTGGATTTCGATTCTGGTCCTTTTTCCCATTTCTCCATCAGATTATTTCCTTTCTTTCAAGTCTGGAATTTGATATTATCTATGCCCATTCATTAACTAAGAGATTTATTCTTACTTGAACCATTTCTTTATATTTGGATTTGTTTCCTATTGTTTATTTCTACTCCTGCATGTATGGATTGTTGTTCTAATTTGTTTCCCATTTCTTCGTCTATAGATTCTAGTCTTGTGAGGTAAAAACTCGTTTTGCATTAGCAGCGTGGTCTCATAGAATTTTTATACGCTAATCATATTACTTGAGTTTTCTCACACTGATTCTCCAAACTGACCCGTGTGTTATTTTATTATAATGCTCTGGTCAGACCGAGTTTTTCCTAGGTTGGCTTTGGTGATATGGAGTTATTGGAGAAGAACTGGTTGTTCACATATTGTAGTGATTTATTTCCATATTATATTGTATACCTATCAGCAATTGTAAGGTTAGAATTTTATAACTGTCCAGCGGATAAGTTTGTTTATAACTCTGATGTACCTTATATTTTGGAGTGGCAGTTTTTGCTGTCTTTTTTATATTATATGTTGTCAACTCCACTGTGAGATTATGATTTCCATATTCTCTATTTTTTATTATTTTACCCTAACAATCTGTCTTTTCGGCGATTGGATGTTTGACATTTGAATACCGTGAATGTATTCAGTCTCGACTTTCGATGGTTGATAAGGCGGGTCGTTACACTAGCCACCTTTCATCCTAAGGATGTCACATGAGGTAGGTATTGTGCATAGGATACCTAGACACCCCGACTTTACTTAGTATGGAGTAGGTATTTTGGATGGAGATACCTAAGCACTTAGACAGTTTACCAAGTATAGAGTACCCTTTTATGATGTTGTAGAGTAGCATATTATTGATGTTATGTGCTGACTTTTTGGTTGCAGAAACAGGTCATGTATGGTTCGTATACCCTCTATTCCATATACTATATTGACTTTTATAGTATTTTGAGATTGTTTATCGCTTACACCAGACTATTGTCTGACCCGAGGTTTTATGCGTTGCTTCTTATTATCTCGGGTACTATTAAATGAGTATATTAAATGGTAGGTGTGGCTGACTTATGGAGTTCTACAGATGGACTAGTAGGAGGTGACGTTTACTCATACTTATATTTGAGCTTGTTATTGTATATTCCACTATGGAGCCTTAATAGTGTTTGACTTATTATTATTAGAGACGATGTACCGGTTGAGTTTATCTTCCAGTTGTATAAACTTTGTTATTGTGTTGTATGACTTTGTGGATCTTATACTCTGATGATTAGTTCGCATTGTTATTACTATCTTGAATGGTTTATATCTGTATTGACTATTATATTTTATCTGATGCGATGTGAGATATATGATATTTTATGTTATTATTTGATGTTTCCTTTTTCTCCTTTTCCATTCTCTTCTATTTCCTCTTCTTTACTTCTTTTCTTTCCTTTGAAAATTGTTCTACACCGTAGCTGTAGGGCGGTCATTACGATTCAGCAATGAAATTTTCCAATGTCTATTCTCAAATCGCCCTCCTAGGATGGTAGGTTATATCATACCGGCTCAACTCCACTTTATTAATTTTCTCGAAGTCTCGGGTCAATGCAGCACTTGTCTCGATGTATGATTAGTGAGCACCTTTATCGAATGAGCCTAGAAGTAGGGCCTAAATTCCTCGCAGAAATAAAAAAACAGTGCACCAATTTCTCTAGCTTCTAATAATTCTTTTCCTCTCCAGTGAATTGCTTGTTGATATAGTACACTGGCCTTTTGAGCTTGCACTCCTCACATACTAAGGTTGGACTCAGTATGTGAGCAAACATTGCTAAGAAAGTGAATAGATCCTCTCCTGCCAAAGGCTTAGACAGTATCGATGATCTCTCCATGTGGTCTAATAAATTTGGGAAAGAACCTTGACATTCTATCGTCCATATGAACTTTCCTTTCTCTTTCTTAGGGGAATCAAAGAACATTATGCACTTATCGATTGTTTTTGAAATGAATCGACTCAATATAGCGAATTTTTCATTCAAATTCTGCATTTCCCTCCTCGTCTTCAGGGCATTAACTCATTTTAATGCTTCGATCTACTTTGGGTTAGCTTCAATGCCCCCATGAGTTTATAATGAAACCAAAGCATTTGCCTATTGTGACTAAGAACACTTCAGTGGATTGAGCTTCATTCCATACTTCTGAAGCACGTCAAACATCTCTGAAAGGTCGCCCATGTGATTCGTCAATCGTCATGACTTCACGAACATATCGTCCACATAGACTTCCATCGTACATTCGATCTGATCTTTAAACATCCTATTCACCAAGCGTTGGTAAGTAGTTTTAGCATTCTTCAATCTAAATGACATGATTTTGAAACAATATAGCCCCAAATCGATGATAAAACTCGTATGCTCTTGATCTAAGACATTCATTGCGATTTGATTGTGGTCAGAGTATACATCCACAAAGGATAGCAGTTCATGTCCGGCCATTCTGTCCACAAGTTAGTCGATCCTCGGCAAGGGGAAACAGTCCTTCGAGATGTGTTATTCAATTCGAAATAGTCAATTCATATGTGTCACTTCATGTTTGCCTCCTTGACCAACATTGGATTTGACACCCACTCTGGGTATAGAGCATTGAGGATGAAGTTGTTTTCCTTCAACTTATCCACTTCTTTCTTCAATGTAGCAGATCGCTCTGGTTCCATATTGTGCCTCTTTTGCTTCACAGGAGGGTAACTTGGGTTCTCATACAATGTGAGACATGCTATCTCCAGTGAAATCCCGTACATATCAAAATGCATCCAGGCAAACATGTCCGTGTTCGCCTAAAAAACCCTACAAACTCCTTCCTCATCTATAAACTGAGTTAAGACCCGATTTTGAGAACCTTCATTGGATCATCATCATCAATCAGAACATCAATCATTAGCTCCATTGGGTCTGCCCTTACCTCTTCTGGCTCTTTTCATGGGTCCATGGATTTATAAAAATTGTTATTGGACCTAGATCAGGGCTTTGGCAGTAGTTGATGTGCTTACGATGATTTGATGTAGAGAGGCTTCTCTACATTCTTCCCTTTCTCTCGTCGCTTTGCTTCTCTAAGCTCAACAATGTAGCACTCTTGAACTGAGCTTTGGTCGCCTTGAATCACCCTACTCCATTCTAGGTTGGAAACTTCATCATCAAGCACCATGGAGCAAGTGCAATTCGAAAACAAGCAAGGGTCGGTCGGGCAAAGAAATCATTATAGGCTAAAAATCCATTAACCACATCAACCATATGTACCTGCACAACCTTGCAACCTCCTTGTCCTAACTTAACTGGAAATTCGATGCACCCCATGGCTCTTTTCCTCTTTGGTAAATCCCTGGATGTGGTACTTACATGGCTTCAGATCCTTCTCATCGAGGCGCATCTTGTCAAAGGTTTCTTTGAAAAAAAATTCACTTAGCTCCCATAGTCAATAATGACTCGATGCACTATCGTCGACCCAATCGCAACCATGACCACCAAAGGATCAAGCGTCGGTGCTTCAACCTTATCCACATCTCTAGTTTTGAACATAATATCATAATTAATGGTTCTTTGTTACTTTGTTGGAGTTCCTTCCTCTATGGTATAACACATTTCTTGAGTACATGTCTCAACGAGCTGCCATAGCGCTCCATTTCATTTTAACTCTTTTCCACAAGGTGCGGACCTCTTGAAACTGCATTAATTAAATTACCACTAGCTAGCTGTCTTAATCCCTCTTCATTAGATCTAGCCTAATTCCTTTGGGCGGGCTGCCCTTGGGTTTGATTGCGAGCTTATCCGTAGGCATACAGGTTCCGAATGTATTTCTGCAGCTTCCTTTCCTAACAGATCTTTAATAACATCTCTCAGATGCATGCACTCATTCATATTGTGCCCAAGGGTCTCATGAAAGCGATACTTTCCGAAACATCTTTCCTTTCATTACCTCCCTAGAGGAGACTTCATGTAACACACCCTACCTTGTGTAGCTAGGCAGATGTTTTTGATGGAATTTGTCAATTTCATGTAATCTCTCGGATGGATGTACCTCACACGCTTCTTGGTATCCTACTTCTTACAACCATCATTTTAGTTCTTTATTTTCCACTATTGTTGGTGATAATAGCTATAATGTTTCAAACACTATCACCACTCTGTTTGACAACCACGTTGCTTTGAATCACACTACTGGGTCCTTCCTGACCATAATTAGCCAATCTTACAAGCCAAATCTTCCTCTTCCAAGTGCAGAAATTGAGATATTTTACAATACTCTTTCAAAATAGGTGGTTCTTTCTTTTGAGCCATCTACCAAAATTAGTCTTCGGGTGAACCTCTTTCATTAATGCCATCAACACTATCTCTTCTTTGGGTTGCTCGCCTCTGTAACTGGAGCATTAAACCTTTTAAGAAAACTTTTCAAGGTCTCTTCGGACTTTTGATGCACATTTGACAAGGATATGGCATCCTTCAATTGCACTATATGAACTTAAGACCACTCCATAAATTGTTTTTCCAATTGATCAAATGACGATATGGACCTAGGTTCAAGTCAATTGAACCACATTGTTGCTATTTCTTCTAAGAAAATTGGAAAGCATCTACATCTGCAGCATCTATTGCACGGGAACTATCATTCTGTCATCCATATTTCAACAAATGTTGCTTAGGGTCAGTCACGTCGTTATAACTCGGCATGGTTGGCATCTAAAATCTTTTTAGTGAATGGAGTCATACTCACAGACGAACCCCACTCATCATCACGTCTCTACTGACTCAAACTCATCAGCCTTTTAATCATGTCTGCTATGTATTCTACACCACTCCGACCGACTAGACGATGATCATCATGAAAATCCATAAGTTTTTGGCCTGGAAAATAGTCTCAGTTGGTTGAAGGACGTCTTGGTTTCTATGTCCTTGGACGAACCGTACATCTATGCCTTCTTTGGAGCCTAGGGATTTTGTCCCGTCATAACTAGTTAGCAGAGTTAGTCTGAACACCACCAGCCTGGGTACCAGTAGCTTGTCCATCTCCCACATCTCTAGCATCCTATAGCTCCTCCTTAGAGTTATCAAGGTGGACTCTCTCTGATCGATCGATACCGACCTATGTGGGTCAATCGGTACCGACCGATGTGGATGGAGGTAAATACATCCATTCCTCGCACTCAGTCTCTTCTTCATCCTAACAACTTTTTATGCATTTTCTACTTGCCATCTCTATGATGCTGCTCTGATGATGAAAAACTCTCTTCACTTGAACCCAAAGATGAGTATCCCTCCTACTCTTTCTATGCCTTTGAGTATCAACTTGCTGATGGGGTTGGGATAACAACTTTTTTCTCCTCCATGATGGATAACTGATTCTCCTTCATCTTCTTATTCATCTCAACCATTATCTTATCCAACTCGGCCTTTGTCACTACTTTTGGTGCACTCGAAGTTTCTGCATGAGTTGGTTGATTCGTTACTTCTCCATATTGCAATCCTTCGTTCACTTCTTTAATAATAACCTTGGACTTGGTAGCTGCTTCTCCTTCCTTGGAGTCATTTTCCTCTTAGATATGATGGTATACTTTCTTCAGATCCAAATAACGTTAGATCTAGCCTAAGAGGTTCTCCTCTCAATAAAAGCACCAAAATTTTTTGCTCAAAATTTAGGCAAATGCCTTAATTCGACCAAATACGAAAATTAAAATGAAAGAATTCAATAATAGAGATATAAGACATGATATTTTTAAATTGGTTCAGCCTCAATTTAATTGTCTACGTCCACTGTCAACTTTATTTCGAATGTTCATTACAATTACCACCTCTTTTATAATAAGTTTAGTTTGGAAACTAGATGACAATGAAAAAAGGCAGTAATTTAGTGTAAAGATTCAAAATCCTTTTTTGTTGATGGTAGCTCTCCATTTATAGATGAAATCGACCACCAAATTTGCAGAATCCAGTTCGAATGAGTAAAAATCTTCAGATCTAAAGTTCCATGATGAAGAACATGTCAATTCGAGCAAGATTCAATCTGCGTCGTTCTATATTGACCGATATGGGTTGGTAATGACCGATCAATTTTTTTTGTGTAGTTGATTCTTCTTTGGAAATCATGTTTCTTCAAACTTCTTTGTTTCTCAACATTTTAGAAACCTCCATGGGTCAATACCGACCCATGTCACTTCATCAAATCTTTCATCTTCACGTTATAACTTCTGCATTGAGTGGTTTGGGTCCCCTACTTCAATTATGGTTTGATACTTATCCATATGGGTCGATATTGCCAATGGATTTGAGAAATTTTGAAATCTAATTCCTTTAGTTTTTCCGCCTTGACATTCTTGTGTCTTTCCAAGATTCTTAGTCATTATCTCCATCATTTCGTAGTTCAAATTTATAAAAATGTCGCTAGGTTTAAATGATGGATAACAGATAATTTCAAGATAAGAGAATGCTTGATTGGAAGTGAATAAGGAAATAAAATGTCACATTAAATCTGGATCTAATCAAATCAGAGTTAAAAGGAAATAGAATAAGGTGTTATTTCAAATTTCCTCCATTACAAACCCTAATTAATAATAGATTCAATACCATATAAATTACATGCTCAATCAAAACAAAATATCCAAACTTTAAAATTACAAATATGAAAATACACATTCAACTTGTAAACAAAATTATTAGAAGAAATTATTGTCAGGACTAATATTTTACTATAATAAATTATTAATTTTTTTAAAACATTAGATACATACACATACACACATACGAAAATTATAATTTAAATTTTAAATTTTAGATACATATATTTCACTATATAGCAAGACATTGAATAAATTAATTGAAATGCAAAAGTTAACTTAACTAAAAGATTCAACTTAATATTGATTTACAATATTGAATAACATAAAATAAGAGAATATGAATATATACATACACACTTTAATTAATTTAAACTTTAAACCCATAACTTTAAGTAAATTAAATTTGTTAAAAGAAATGTAAATTTTATATCAAAACAAATCTGCATAACTGATAATTTTAGATTTAACAAATAATTTCAAAACACATAATAAATCAAACACAAATTGATTTTACATTTGAATGACAATACTCAAGAGATTTATAAATTCAACAAGTCGCAATTCAATATACACATATGTAAGAATTTAGTTAAAAAAACAAACATAATGAATAAACAAACTAAAATAGAAGAATTAAACTAGAACAATCTTGCCATTTGTAACACCTTGATTTGAGATTTTTCCTTATATCTCTATGTAGATCAACATCCAACTTTGCAAGAGCAGGATGAACTACATAGCTTTTAATTTATTTGATGTTTTCATTTGATTTGGTATTGATTTTGTCCAAAAGGGATGAATGAAATTTTAGCCATGTCTGTGGAGAGGAGGAGAGAAATTAAAATTAATGAAAGAATGAATGAAAATAAAATTAGTGGACTTTTTAAACTAAAATAATGAAACCATTCCTTTTCTTTTAATTGAAACTTTCCTAATTAATCTCTTAATTTTCTCCCACTCAACCCCTATTTTTTCTCTAGTCTTGGTAGACCACATATGCCAACAAATGGCACAAATTTTCCATAAATCCCTTCATGCAATTATCTTTTATTTAAACCCATTTAAAGTTACGCCGATATCATATATTGATGCCCGAAAATATAACTTTTAAATATGCATTCAAATAATTACAAACAACTCCAAAACATCAAATAAATTAAACAGTAATTAATATTTCTCAAATATAGTTTTATTTAATTAATTTACAACATTTTTTAAATTAATTAATTCTTGTGGTTTTTTGGTGAATTTATAAATACGGTTGTGTGATTCGGAGGTGTGGATTCAATCGGTAATTGATATTGAACAATTCAAATATTAACATTCACAGGCTGCCTTAGCTAGTGATATGATAGTTTGGTCGAATTCAACGCCTATAAAACTTTTCACTAAAATCAAATTTCACATTTTCTTAAGTCGTACCTTCTAGCAACGATTATTTACACACATTCTCTTTGATAAAACTATATCATTTTAGAAATATGGAATTTGGTATTGGTCAAAATTTCAATATCATCCTTATTCAACTCAATTAGTCTGTAAACAAAGTCCTAGGTTTAATAGTATTATTTATTATTAACCGTACTACTCTGACCAGAGATTTTGACTTTGAGTTGACTATAGTTGATTATGATACTAATCTCATACAACTAAGGAGACGAATTCTCTATTGAATAGTATTTCACCTCCAATGCTTAAACTCAGACCCAACTATTATTACTTGATGGATCTCCATGCCATGATTTAACTATAATCAAATTGGAGTATTCACATTGAAATTCCATGGCATTCTCAAGTCGAAGGAACTATGTAATGTCATCACTCTAAGATTTTCTATTTGACCTAATTGTTATTAACCAATAGGAAACTCTTGGATAAATCATTCCATATTTATCTAGTAACGATCAGTGCATAATCCATTGGTCCCCTTAACAGCTATGAGTGATACACTGACTAAGATCTGGATAGCATAGCACACTCTGGTCTCAATTGATGTATCAATATCCTTTCTTGAAGCACCTTGACCAGGAATATTTAAAAAAAATATGTTATTTTATATTATGATAATTTTCTCATGATTACAACTTCTTGTAATTATTATCAAATTACATAATTTGAGGATTTTCTATTTTAATATACTTAAATTAATTACTCAACTAATATATCACAATATAACAAGTATATGATAGAAAATTAAAACATTTATTACGAACAAGATTGGTCAATGAGTTAGTTATATGTAACGAATTATAGAGTTGCCCTTAGGGCATACCCTAACTCTCCCAAATATATCACATATATATGCTGCAACCTATTCGACATATTACCAGAGGAAAGAGGTAACTCAACTTCATTCATCATAAATCAAACAATGTCTAACTATGTTCCATTTCTCCTTTCTAAAACATGGTTATATAAAAATTATGGGGATGGGTAACTTGAAAGAGAATTGCTGTATCATTTAGGTACTCTTGGAGTAATATCTAAGATATTTACCACTTTGATCCATTTAAAGTATTTTACACTTTTGCATGTTATGTTTTCGACTTCCATTTTATATTTTTCAAATTTCTCACGGACCTCTTACTTTTGTTTCATAAGATGCAATATCCATATCTAGAAAATCATCGGTAAATATAACAAAGTAATTTGGTCTACTTTTGATGCTCATTGACATTCAACTGCGTATTTCCATATGTATTTTCCTAAGAGTACAACAACTATTTTATTACTCCCACTAAATGGGTGCCTGTGTATATTCCATTTGAGACATGATTCACAAGTATCATACGGTTCAAAATCAAAAGAAGGGAGATAATTTATGTGTCTCAACTTGTTCAACTTGTACAATAATTTCTTAACTATATGGTATACTCTACCATCCCAAAGGTAGTTGTATTTATTTAGATGCTTTCATATTTTCAGTAGATAATGCATCATTATTATTAGAAAGCAAATGTCATTGTTCAAGTAAACCAAAATAGCTTCATTCTAAAATGAATATTCATAATATTCACATTAAAATAAAGCTAAATCCACATTTCATCAAATATGAAACCAATATTATTTTACAAATAATTTTGGCACATAATGACATTAATTATAATTTAGATGTGTTCAACAAAAAGTATACATGGTACTCTCTCATTACTTCAATTGTTGCGATAGCACTATTTGCAATGTAAAGTTCTAATAAACTTTTTTCTATGTTTCTTCCACTTCTAAGTTTTTCTAACAACTACTGAGGAGAATCATAGATTTAATATCTAAAATTCAAGGAGTAAAATTGCTTTACCAAAAATTCAAGGAGTAAAATTCATAGAGAGATATTTTAGAATAGGAACCACATTCCTTTCTCTTTAAGCATCTACAAATAAATCGAACAATTCCATTTTTTGTCCCTTCTCTAAGCAATAGTGACAGCCCCCTTCTCTTCTTCCCAGCCATTCTTTATTACTACCACCTTAAAACTTTCTTTTCTTCCTCTTATATGGTCAAAACTTTAGAAGAAGATAAATGATGGATCGTACTTCTTACATAGAAGTGCCTTTTGATTGTCCTTCACGTTTTAAGTGGATCGACTAAACTGCACTTAAGCGAGTTCATCAAGATAAATGGATTGATCAAAGATCTGAGACCAAGACCTATCTATATTTTTTGGACTAGAGACATGTTTTAACTTAGCAAGATTCTCAATGTACTCAATCATACTAAACACAATATCTTGCACTACACTTCCTTGCCTATGTCGAAATTAAACAATTTTATCGAACTCTTATACCACGCGGAACGAGATATTTCACCATTTAACTATTGTATGTGATTGAATACGGAACGAGTATCCATATTTTTTTGTTTCCTCATAGTGGTCAACACATGACATTAGGAAAGTACAAAATTAAGTGACCAAGGCTCGAAAATATTAACCTTACTAATAGTAGTCATACTACTCGTCTCTTTTATGAGAATTAAGGCAACAGCATGATAAAGTTCTGTCGGAAAGTAATATATTACATTTCTTAGTCATTCTTTTACAATTCAAATTAATTAGTATGCCATTTTCAAGGAACAATTTCTCAAAAATTTATTGAGTACTTTAGAATAATAATTGCACATTTTGTTATACTAATTAGATTGGTTTTTTACACATTTACAGTAAATACCATGGAAATGATTTTCTAAATTTATATAATGTGATGAGTAGATAAAGTGAATTTTAAAGTATATTCATATACATAAGTTGTGTTATTTAAAGATGTTGGAAATTTTCTATTTACAAAATAAATTAATATATACTTATATATATATATATATATATATATGATAAATGACTATAGATTATTTGAAATGATATTTTGAAATAAGATCATTTTAGGAAACAACCATAGTTTATTTAAAATTTTAATGTGTTTAAAAGTAGTTAATATAAGTTATTTAAGTCAAGGAAGTTAATTAGTGTTGAAATTTAAATGTAGAGACAAATAATTATTTGATGAAAAGATTATATTTCATGGCTTTAAAGTAAATGAGATATTTTAGGTAAACAATATTTTAAAAAGTGATGATTTACTTTAAAAGCGAATGGAAGTTTTAAAATTTTGATGTTATGAAGAATTTTCGATCAGAAGATCTTTTATTATAATTATAAAAGTATAAAAAGGAGTTTTGAATGGTCAAATTTAAAATTTGTATGATGGGTTAGAAATGAATAAGGAAAAGAATGGTTAGGCATTAGAAGTGGACCCAAGTGCAAATATGATACTATATGTTGTAAAGAAGGGAAAAATAAACCGTAAAAGGAGGCGAGTTATGATTTTGGATAAGGAAATGTAGCGGTAAGTAGTTCAAGTGTAAGTCTCACATAGTGCTCGGATCAATTGATTTTGGAGTAGACTGAATGATTAGTTATGGGATGATGTTGGATACAAATAGGAAATGGGCTTAGATAACGAGCAGTGACTGGGAATGATATTATCGTAAGTCGTAATCCTGATAATCATATGAATTTGGATATGAGAATTTTCAAATAATGAAAGAAAGATTATGGTTATAGTTAGAAAGAGTAAAAGTGAACCAAATAATTATGTTAAAGTATTATAGAGAAGAGACATTTACCCAATAATAATACTAAATGGGTTAAGATTTATATGAAGAATATTTGGGCCTAGGTTATACTTATTTGATATTGGAAATTTTTAAAGATACGTTTCAAGTAGAGTTGACTCAGAAAAATTTGGTAGTAAAAGTGAAATGAGTGATATTGGAATTTCAATTAATTGGATCCTGTTAACCAATTGATTGAAAATATTTTGCGATATGGATGAAGAATTTTGTTGAAGGTCAAGAGTTCATTTTAGGATGGGGTTCTGATGATCCAATGATGCTACTATGTGACCTGACTTAGTGATTAGTCTATAGTGCATAAATGAAATGATCGACATTCGCATTTTATTGTTTTAATAATTGTGGTAATGGTCAGAGATGGAAGAGAATGATATTTAGGACGATTGTTTGTTAAATATCGTCATAAAGGTAGGCAATTGATGGTATCTAAGAAATTTTATACCGATAAATTATTTAAACATAGAACTGTTTGTTTTGGGCTAAGTACTCATTATATTGAAATACGTTATCCAGAAATTATGTGTTTTGGGCTGAGTACTCATAATATTGAAATTTTTGTTAGAGGAACTATGTGTTTGGGGCTAAGCACTCATAATAACTATGTGTTGGGAACTTGATGTTCGTTGCTATGTGCATATGATTATTTATATAAAATCATATAAGATTGTATGGGATGGTTCAATGTGGGCTGAATTCTAAAAAAGAAAGGTTTGATATAATGACTAAAAAGTTAGGATGTTCATATGGGCCATATTATTTCATTCCGTTTTGATATGTGATGATGGCCTAGATATTAGGAAGGATGGTAGTAGAGATTAGAGATCGTCGACGTCTGTTTTGAAGTAACCTTGAAGTTATTGGAGTTGTAACTATGTTAGTATTTTGTCGATTTGATTGATATGGCGACTCACTATCGCTGTTGAATTGCCCTGTGTTTGCACAAAAAATGGACAAACACCTCAAAGTTGTATGATTTAGTAGATCTTATGTTGTTCTTAGTGATTTGGGTGATTTATGCAAATATATGAAAAGCAGGGGCTAAACTGTAAAAAGACACGCAGATTTATAGTGGTTCAGCCAGAATGTGCCTACGTCCACTTTATATGTTATTTCTCTTCTCTTGTTTTGATTACAAGTACAAAGCTTTGATACAAGTAAAAGAAAGTTGTTTGAAAGTTCTCTCCGTGCTTGAGCTCTCAAACTTGTCCCCCATTGTCGTACCCCTGCCCCTCTATTTATAGAGTGAGGGTGGGAGCAGGGGTCTTGGATGTATATAGCTGCTGGTGGGCCTGGGCTGATGTGATCTGGCCTAGCACGTCTTGGTCCGACAGCGTTTGGTCCGGTGGTAGGAGGTGAGTTGGTTCGGCGAAGCATGGGAGGTGAGTTGGTTCGGCGAAGCATGGGGATGAGTTGGTTCGGCGAAGCATGGGAGGTGAGTTGGTTCGGCGAAGCATGGGAGGTGAGTTGGTTCGGCGAAGCATGGGGATGTGAGTTGGTTCGGCGAAGCATGGGGATGAGTTGGTTCGGCAGGGTCGTTGCATGCGAAGCTGGTTGGATCGGCGAAGCTTTGGACCGGTGGTGAGAATCTACCCAACATTTGCCCCCCAAAGTGGGGTATATGCTGGCGTATGGCCTACTTTGTTTCCTCTTATTCGGTCGCTGAGCGCCGATCCAACTGGTCCGGCATCCTATATTTGCCTATAAGTAGGGGCTGTATACTCTCGTTATTCCCTTCCAATTCAAGATAGCCGAACCAAACGTTTCTACCGAATCAAGCTCTCTGACGAATTGCTTCAGAATACCGAATCAAGTACTGCCGAACGAATTTACGTACTCTAAGTGTCGAATGATCATTTACTCTGGGTGCCGAATGAACTTTACCCTGGGTGCCGAATGAACATTCACTCTGGATGCCGAATGAACTTGATTCTAGGTGCCGAATGAACGTTCACTCTGGGTGCCGAATGAACTTGATAAACTTGATTTTTTCACTTGAAATTTCAGACTACAGACACTTGCTCCTTTACTTCCTCTATTCTAACGACGTTCTTCTTTGTGTTTGCAGATAATGTCTCGTAAAGTGGAAACTCGATCAGACAAAAAGAAATCCGGGGGCGAAGGAGGTTCCTCCGCCGTGCCCCCAGCTCAGCCGAATCCAGAACGTCACGGACCTTCCCCGAGATCACTAGTGGATGGGTACGGCCCTCAGGAACTTCTGAACTCCCCGCCCGATTGCTTTCCTAGCTCCCTCAAGGAGGAGCAGCTTGATGTTATTTCCCGATCTTTTGGAATTGATAGGGCGCACTTGCTGTTGCCAGGGAGAGAAGTTATGTCATACGAACCTCCTGGAGGGTACCTTGCCTACAGCAGATACCACTGCATGTGTGGTGCCATTCCTCTTCTTAACGCTTGGGTAGTCAGCTTCCTCACATATCTAAAGGTGGCCCCATTCCAGCTTCAACCCAACTCCTATGCTATACTAGTGAGCCTCTTCGTTATTTTTCAGAGGAAGTGTGGTCGTGCTCCTTCCAACCGGGAGATCCGGTACTTATATAATCTGAGGGGCTATAAGAAGGGGTCCCCATACATCAGCTTGGAGTCGGCTGTAACCTTCAAGCCGGTCTTGGACCTGTATTCCAAATTCAGCATGTTCAAGAAGGAGTGGTTCTTCGACAGGGACGGCTCAGTTTCTTTTAGGCGCTTCACCTCTGGATGTAAGTCTACACTTTATTTATTTCCATTCTGGTTTGCGAGGCTTCTTCTCATACGTCTTCATTTTTGCTAGCGACAGGTGGCTTTGCAGTGGTGGAGACCGATCGCCTGGTTCAAACGGCGGCTGAGATAGAAGCTATCCCCGGGAGGGATAGATCAGCTACCTTCCTAATCAGAAACGCGACCCTTCTGGACTATAACTTGATCCTTCCACACCAGTCAGTAGTCAAGCTGAGGGAAACGGCGGAGGAGAGGGTGGCTGCTCAAGCTAAGGGAGGTGTTGCGGCAGAGAGTGGAAAGAGAAAACCTTTCACAAAACCTCCAGCCGTCGGAGGTAAGAAACTTAAGAGATCGGACGGTCCTTCTCCCAGCAATTGTCCACTTACTCAGGGGGAGGAAGACGTGGAGGAGGAAAGAGGTGAGGGTGGAGATGGCATCGGGGCCTTGCTTCCTGGGCAAGCGGGCGAGATTCAGGAGTGGACGGATGATGCGTTCCACCAAGCTTTCGAGGGGCTGGACGAAGATCCGGCTTTGGTAGAGAAAACCGGGAAAGCGGACAAGGTCGGGACCGGTGCAAGCGAGTCTTCTCAGACCATTTCAGCCAAGGTGGCTCCGACGACTCAAGGTGAACTCTTGACTCCTGCATGCTTCATTAATGATAGGGACTTAGGAATATTTTATGATCCGCTCCCGTCCTGGAATGAAATCCAAGACTCATTGCAGTATCCTACTTCTCCCCAGGGTTTGTATAACAAACGTGCTTTCTTTCTTCTTTTAACTTGTAATTTACCGCGCTTCTCGAATTATATAGTGATGTAAGCTTGTGACACTTGTTCTTTATATCAGGAGCAGGTAAGACATCCAAGGCCCCAGATCTTCGGCACAGGCTTGAGCAATACAAGCTTTCCAAAACTTCCGCCAAGCCGAAGCCTTCGACCCATCGCTCCGGGGATGTAGTCGGCTACCGTCCTCTTCTCGGGGTTATTGATGAGGGTATTCAGCAGAGAAAGAGGAGTCATCCTTTGTCTGAACCTTCACCTGCTCCTCAGCTCCCAGCTCAGCCTCTTCATGATATCACGGAGGAGGATAGCGAGTTTGCACTCTCTCTGCACCCGTCTGGAAACTCTTCCGTTACTCATATCGACCGTCCTGACTTGGCTCGTAATCCATTTACGGGTCATCCTGATCTGGATCCAAGTTCCCACGATATTACCTTTGACGAGGTTACTGGTGAGCACCTTCTTCCCCGCAATCCCATGGTACGGGTGCTTGATGAGGCTAAGTCCTTAGATCTTGATCTACTTACTACTCGGATAGTTACCATGGGAGACGAGGCCAAGGCTAATATTGATCGGGTGGCGGAGGAGACTAGGAAGCTGATGGAGCATCATGCCCGGCTGGTTAAGGCTGGAGAGGAGATTGGGAGTGCCAACATCCGACTTCGATATGTGGTTTCAGATCAGGCCAAACAGCTTGCTGATCAGGCCATTCAGATTTCTCAACATGAGGCTGCTTCTGGACGACTAAAGAAAACCATGGAAGAGGCCAGCCGGGTTGAACTGCGGAAAATGGATGCTACCTGCAGGGAACGGATCGACATGGCTATTGCCATGGTGGACGAGGTTCGGAAAGCGGATCTTGAGAAGATAGGGGAGCTATCCGGGAAACTTGAGACTGCAGAGCTTGCTCAAGCCAAGTTGAGGAGGAGATGGAGGCAATGCGGAAATCCCTTCTGGTAGACTGCTCGAGATACCGATCGGTGAGAGATACCACCGTTGAAAGGTTGTCGGCTTCCGAGGCCCGGATGAGGGAGTTTGAGGAAAATGAGGAGATGATGGACGAAATGCTTCAGGACATGTACTTCCGTATCTGGAAGCAGGGCAACCTATCCTGGATGAATGATTATCCCAGGGTCATGGCTAAGATCTATCTTCGGGCTTTGGAGGAGGCTAAGGCCGATGCGGATAAAGATGGTGGCGGTGAAGGAAGGTATGCGGTTGCTTGCTACTGAGGAGGTAGGCGTGCAAGTAGAGGACGACGATATGGATAGCCAAGAAGCAGGTGCTGGTAAGTCTTCCTTTTTAGTCTCTCCATTAACTTGGTTGCTTATTGCTAATGAATCCTTTCTTTGACTGGACAGGTGGTCAACAGGACAAGGATAAAACTCAATGCAGCCGGCCCTTTGATTATACCTGGAAAGACTCGCCTTTCATGCTCTAATTGTAGATGGCAGTTTTGAGTATCTTGTATGACCGAGCATGGAAAGCAGTTGAATGCCCTGCCATCCGATTGTGAGTCCCTGCACCCATTGGCGAGTATCTCCTACTCTGTATCCTGTACTTTAGGGGTTGTTATAAAGCTTTTTAAGTAAAATTGAAATAGGTGAAATAGTAAAACTTCCAATCACGGAAGGCCTTCGATGTGCTTAAGTTCGTGGCAAACGGGTTTTGTAGTCACTTTCTCTAGCTGTGGGTCTTGGAGACATTTGTCACCCATCTTACGCCTCCGCGGGGAGTTAATTCTTTTTTACCACAGCCGCACTTAAGACACATTGGAGCCGAGATCGCGCACAGTAACTACCCGGGCCATTATGGCCCGTAATCGTGGGTATTATTCGATTTACTGTGGCCGGCTAGCGTGGGTGCCGATCGTCAACTGTGAACTGCCCCTGGCTGGCCACACCTTATGTTGGGGCTTATAGTCGGTTCACAGTTGCCGGCGAGCCTAACGCCGTAATGAGCTGCCTCGGCTATAGTCGGCCTTCTTGGTGGCTTATAATCGGCTCATTACAGTTGGCTTTAAGGGCCGTCGCGAGCAATGAGTTAACCCACAGCAGAGGGATGCCGGAGCGAAAGTGTCTCATTGGCGAGGGCATAGATTCGCATAGTACCTGTTAGGTTTTGTCCAGGAGAGGTTGCGCTGCGGAGCGCCTTGAATGAAAATGTTATTTGCACAGGATTTTGTTCAACAGAAAAGGATACAGTTAACGAGCAGCCAAGATATGAAGGAACAAGTTAAAAAGAGACAAGTTTTTTAAAGTGGTTCGACACGAAAATGCCTACGTCCACTGATTCTCTTTGTTAATTCACTTCATATGGGCAGTATGAGTTAAGAAAAGTATCGACGAAGGTGTTGGATGTTCCATGCCCTCTGGAACACCTCCCCGTCCACTGTTGACAAAATATAAGCTCCATTGCGAAGATCTTTATGAATTACATATGGTCCGTCCCAGATTGGATCTAGCGCTCCGGGCGCGGGAAGATTCGCTTGAGGATAAGATCTCCTTTCTGTAAGCTACGATGCTTGACTTTGGAGTTGTATTGCGTTGCCACTTTTTGCTTGTGAGCTGCTGCCCTGGGGGGCTGCATCATTTCTTCTTTCCTCAATTAGATCCAGAGACATGAGGAGGAACTCTTCGTTCTCTTCTGGGTTGTAGTGGATCCTACGATGCGAAGGCACTATAGTTTCAATTGGGAGCATAGCCTCCGATCCGTATGCCAAAGAGAAAAGGAGTATGCCCCGTTGATGTTCTGAAAGACGTGCGATTGGCCCATGGTGCCGTAGGAGGTTCATCCACCCAAGCGCCCTTTAACTTTTCGAGTTTCTTTTTTATTAGAGTTTTGAGAATTTTGTTGACGGCTTCGACTTTTCCGTTTGCCTGGGAATAAGCTACGGATGAGAAGCTTTTGTGAATTCCATGCTCTTGGCACCAGTTGGCGAACTCCTCGCTGTCAAACTGAAGTCCATTGTCCGATATGATTTTGAATGGAACTCCGTACCTGCATAGAACATTTTTTGATCAAGAAGTTGATAACTTTTGCTAAAAATACTTTATTTAGGGGTTCTGCTTCCTGAGGGATGTGTTTGATTAAATAGTGATCCCATCGATTGAGAAGCAACTTGGTCTTCTTTAAATATGCTATGAGTCGTTCTTCTCGAGCTTGGAATCCTACTAGTATTTGATTTACAATTAGTTGAGAATCGCTATAAAGACACAAAGAATTGGCTTCGATTTCTAAGGCAAGTTCTAATCCAGCTATCATTGCTTCATACTCTGCATCGTTGTTTGTGGCAGTGAATCCTGACCATATAGCATAGTGTAGTTCATTTCCCTTGGGAGTGATTATTACCACACCTGCCCCCGAGCCTTGTTCGTTGATGGCGGTGCGAGGATGGTAGGTGATATCATATTGACTTAGTTGAATGCACCATTTAAGTAGTCGCCCAGAAGCGTCGAGACGATGGAGTACCTGCCTTAGTGGTTGATCGGTCAGAACTCTGATGGAATGAGATCGGAAATAGTGACGCAGTTTCCGTGATGTGATTAGTAGGCAATAGGCTAGCTTCTCAAGTTTAGGATATCTGGTTTCTTCTTGTGCGGGGGGCGTTTGTATCTAACTTCGTCTTGAGTGTCCCGGGAGATGTTTTCGATCGTTTCATTTAAAGGAGTATAAGCGTCAAATCTCGGTCCTGGCCGATACAAGCACTTTTCTCCCTTCTTGCCCCCAGCATTGTCTCTAGAAGCATCCCTTCGAACGTCCTTTGCTACAGCGGACGTGCTGCCGTAAGCTGCCTTATTTTGTCGCCCCGACTGCCCTTTAGTGGCAGCGTCTTCAAGCCTCATATATTTCCCGGCCTCATAGAAAAAATCGGGTAAAGTAGCTGGTTTTTCTTTTGTCAATCTTCTAGCAAATTTAGTATCCGGATGCACACCACTACAGAGGGCCATTAAGATAAGCTTCTCGTCGGCATCTTGGACTGTGATCGTTGCGGCATTGAATCGGGTTAGGTATTGCTGCAGCTTCTCTCCAGGTTTCTGCTTGATACTGGATAGGGAATAAGCATCCTTAGGTTGTTCCACATGAATGCGGAACTGGCTGATGAACTTTTCTTTCAACATTTCCCATGAGCTGATGGATCCCTGAGGTAGATGACAGAACCAGGAGGTAGCGAGATCTGCTAAGAAGAGTGGAAAGCATTTGCACAGTACTCCCTCTGTCGCTCCACTCATTAGCATATGTTGTGTGTATCTCTGCAAGTGTACAACGGGGTCGGAGGTTCCTTTGTAAGGTTCCATTGTTGGCATCTTCCATTCTCGGGGGGTGATAGCAATTTCAATGTTGCGGGCGAAAGGGCTGGTCACCCTAGCGCCTATCCCTCGATCTCTTTGCTCCCATTGGACGCACTCTCTGAATAAGCGCGCCATCCTTTCATCAGAATTTGGAGCAGATAGAAACGAGTTTGGTTCTGTTCTGTGGGATTAACTGAAATGACCCTCCTATTTCTACTCTAATTCCATGAGGAATTTTTTTTTTTTTAAGGTAAAGAGGATATATAAATATATAGATATATCATCCATTGCAATTATAATTCTCAGGGTCAATATCTTTCTCCAATAAACCAAAATATATCCAGGATCACAATAATCAACCAATATAAATATATCAGTACATTCACAAAGATAAGCACATACATGTGAGGATGTATATGCCTCTCTTGTTTGAATCAGAGTTCTGGAAAACAAGAGGATATTGGATTGCTGATTTTTTTTTTTGACCAAACAATCCACTGGAAATATATACATTAGTCTGTTTATCCTAACTAAGAAGTGATCAAGTAATAATCAGTGGAAAGCAAGCTTTTAATATAGATGTTTGTGTTAAAGTCTGAACAGTGTCAAAATCAAGCTAAAATAAAGTGGATCCTAAGTGAACACAAGCAACATCTAGGCGTAATGGAAACGCGCCTAACTTATACACGAGAGGTCACGAGTTCAAGTACTATGCTGGTTGGTTCAAACACAATTTTTGTTTTTTTTTCCATTTTTTCTCCTGTACAGTTTGAAATCTGTTATCTATCTATATCTGCACATATATATTTTATTTTTGCCTATAATCTAACATACAAAAACAATATTTCTTGCTTTATTATTTTTGAAACCCATTCCTATAACCTGGAAGGCTTCAGGATTGATATGAATTAAGAGTCTAGTTCTTGGGTTTTGAGGATGATAGAAGTGTTTATCATTATTCAGGTTTGTATTTCTTCTTATAAGATCTGTCTGGCATTTAAAATGCATTTGGTTAAAATCTGAGTGAAATTCAGATTCCTATTACAAGTGCAAAGGAAAAGATGTGGTAATGTTTGCACTAAACATGTTTATGTGTATATATATCTGCAACTATTTGGATCTGGCTTACAATTCCCTTATTACAAATCCTTTCTTTAAAAATATAGGACATGAGACATTTGTATGAAACAAGTTTAATTATGGGAACCTTGCAGCCATATAAAACATTCAACCTATGCCTATTTCTTTTGTATACATATGCCATAGTAGAAAATAAAACCATTTAATTTTCTGAGAATCAACTATCCAGATTTTCCAAAACTTAAATCCTTTTTAAACATAACAGATATTTAACTTAGTTCATAGTTTCCAGATACAAGTCAATCTCTTAACAAAATACCTAACAAAATATCCATCCAATATTCAACACTTAATACAAGTAGCAATTTAAATTGTCAATACATGCAGATTTCAACATTTAGGCTCTTATCTAACTAAGTTTTAGCATGCTATATCTTCTTCTCAAGGCCTTGCTCCTACACCTACTTAGTTGCTGCAATCCCTGAAAAAGCATTTGAAACTGCCTCATTTTAAATGAGACACCCCAGATGCCATTAGCACACTAGGGTCAGACACATGTCTGGTATGAGAAAGCTCACAAAAATAATTAGTTAATCAGGTTAAAGTTAAGTTAAGTACATATACAGAAAGTTCAGCCCTTTGGAATCAGGCAAATACTTGTGTGCATGCTCTGTGTCATTGTGCATGTGCACACTTTAATTTTCTTTCCAGAGACTACATATATAAATATGGCACATACACTCAAGCATACAATTTAATCATAGTCAAACAATCATTCATACCAAACAGGAAAATAACCAATATGAGTTAAATCATTTATTCAATTCTCATATTTCAAATCTGGGAAAAACTCTAGTTTTCTCATCATTTCAAGTATTATTCCCTTGGTATATTTATCTATCCTTGGTCTCATCTGCAATATTTATGAATCAATGGACACACTGTAATGAACTAATTCACTCCATTACACAAAGATCTCAGGACTTAAACAAGCCATGTGTCAACTTGTGTTACTCAAGCACACAAGTCATTCCTGCAGTGTTCTTGACCCCAATTTCCTAATCAGGTTTAAGTTAATAATAACTCTTTTGATTTTTCATGACAAAACCATTCAGTGATTCATTTCATTAGCTAAAAACATCCATAACATGGCATCTCATATTATTCATGACCATACAGAGGCAAACAAGCAAACAACCATTGGTGATTACAAAATAAGGTTCTGTATATACATATATTCATCCTGGTATTTTAAAAGGAGTTTAGGCAACTAACATTGGCTTATGGTTTCTGAGAGAGTTTTTCTTTTGCAAACATTTGTGCTTGAGTTAAACTCAGGATGACCTGGTTTCACTGAATCACAAAATTTTGTTTGCTATGCATTTTATTGAATCAGGAGCATCAGCACATAGGCAACCCTATTACACCCCTAATTCCTTTCTATTTCAAGCCTCAGCACTTATACATGAGTATATTGCAGCTCAAGTTTATTTACATTTTTCTGGGTTGAGCCAAAACCAATACTACTTGCCTATTCTCAACATTTCATTTTCTGGGTATTTGTTTATATCCCTAAACATTAACATAACAGAGATCTGAGTGTATAAAACAGATATGCATACTAACAACACATAAAACTTTGTTATAATAAAACAAGTGATCAACCAAAGAGAATCCAAACATTTTCAGATTCAAATTCACAGATAAGCATTTATATATGAAAATACTCTTTTAAGAAAAATACTTATAACTGGCTGCCTACATTAGGACTTATTGCCTTAGGTTTTTGAGTGAGTTTTCTCACCTAGCTCTCTCTCTGTTTCCTTAATTAATTGATGAGCTTCTGCCCTTAGCCTCAAGCTCTCTTCCTTCCCTTGTCTTATGATTTCTATGGTGTTGTTTGTTTTTTTTTTCAAAATTCTTTTCTGAGGAGGATAGGAGGCTGCTGCATATACATGTATATATATACAGGGTCTCTCTCTTAGGGTTTTGGGTATTGGCTAAGTCCATTTTTGCCCACCAGAAAAAAAATCATGTTATCTGCATTTTAAACCCAAAGTTTTACCCTTCCCGGCTTAATTTGGGTGAAGAGAAAAGTGGTTACACATTTTTTTTCAGAAATTTGCTTTTCAGAAAATACTTTTCCCCTTGTCTACAATCATGCTAAAAATGTGACTTGATTTTGTTATTTATTAAATACTCTTTTCTAATTCTGCCTATATCAAGCACTTCCCTGTTTTATCTTATTTTTTCCTATTTTTAGCTTTCATGCAAATGGTATGTACTTCCTTCATTTATTTATAAGAGGATTATTCCTTTTTATATCTTCATTCTTTTTATTTCTGCTTATATTAAAATATGTCTGTATATTTTATTTCACTAGTTTAAACTCTAGTATTTCATTAACACATATATATATATGTCTTACTGAAATAATTAGTATACCCACATATATAT
Organism: Allium fistulosum; assembly: GCA_030737815.1. Lineage (NCBI taxonomy): Eukaryota > Viridiplantae > Streptophyta > Magnoliopsida > Asparagales > Amaryllidaceae > Allium > Allium fistulosum. The sequence goes on from CM060906.1 coordinate 552,478,657, forward strand.
ATTCATACATCATTCTATACTGACACACACATGCACATGTACACTCAAAAATATTCAGTAGCATTCATATATACATTTACTCATGCATACTACTTTTAAGAATTTAATCTACATATATATATATATATATATATATATATATTTCCATACACATCAATATGTATGCATTCTTGGAGTTCAGGGTTTTAGCTTATATTCATGTGCATTTCCTGTGCACACATGTACACACACTGATACACTATCAAGCTATATCAATTCCTCCTTCAAAATTTATTTAAAAATTATTTTAAATTTATTTATATTTTCCAGAATAAATTCCTAAAATCTTGGGTCATTACAGATTGATTCCGTCCAGATGACCTGTAGGGATGGTATCGTCTATCATTCCTCATATTTTCCAGTGGCTGCCTTTGGTCTTCTGGGAGTATGCTCGGGTCAGCTACAGTTGGCCCTTGCCTTGATCTCCCCCTGCTGGGTTCTGATCTAAGCACTTCCTCGGGTCCAACTTCGGGCTGGACTCTAGCTCGGCCCCGTTCACTGGTGTTTCTGTGGTTAGGCAGCATGACAGGCTCAGCTACAGTTGACCTTCGCCCGGTACCTCCCCCGTTGGGTTCGGTACCAAACGTTTCCTCAGGCCTAACTTCGGGATGTGCTCGGTCTCGGCTCCTACCATGGCTACTTCTGCCGTTAGCTCCTTCGAAGAAGGAAGATCTTTGTTGTCTCTGAGATCCTCCAGACTGGGACTCGCCCCATGATTCAGTGTTGCGGTTGGATTCTTCAGCGTCCCTTAAGCGTGACATGAGATGGTCCACCAAGGCTTCCTGTTGGGACGTGAAGCGGTTAGTTACTTCAACCACAACTCTGTCCAGATCTGCTCTAGTAATTGCTGCAGGCTGTTCTGTGGCAGGAGTGGTTGGGTTAGCCTGTTCTTCATTTGTTACTGTTGCTGGAGGAGGACGATTTACTTGATTCGTGACAGCTGGATCTGGAAGACTGTTGGATGCGATGTTTTTTCCTTTGTTAACATCTTTTCTCTGTTTGGGAGGCATGTTTTCCAAGTGGCGGACGATGCTGTTAGGAAAACTTGTTAAGCGGATGAAGCTGAAGCTTCGAGCTTCGATTTCTCAGTGAAAGCACCAAAAATTTTTGCACAAAAAATGGACAAACACCTCAAAGTTGTATGATTTAGTAGATCTTATGTTGTTCTTAGTGATTTGGGTGATTTATGCAAATATATGAAAAGCAGGGGCTAAACTGTAAAAAGACATGCAGATTTATAGTGGTTCAGCCAGAATGTGCCTACGTCCACTTTATATGTTATTTCTCTTCTCTTGTTTTGATTACAAGTACAAAGCTTTGATACAAGTAAAAGAAAGTTGTTTGAAAGTTCTCTCCGTGCTTGAGCTCTCAAACTTTTCCCCCATTGTCGTACCCCTGCCCCTCTATTTATAGAGTGAGGGTGGGAGCAGGGGTCTTGGATGTATATAGCTGCTGGTGGGCCTGGGCTGATGTGATCTGGCCTGGCACGTCTTAGTCCGGCAGCGTTTGGTCCGGTGGTAGGAGGTGAGTTGGTTCGGCGAAGCATGGGAGGTGAGTTGGTTCGGCGAAGCATGGGGATGAGTTGGTTCGGCGAAGCATGGGAGGTGAGTTGGTTCGGCGAAGCATGGGAGGTGAGTTGGTTCGGCGAAGCATGGGAGGTGAGTTGGTTCGGCGAAGCATGGGGATGTGAGTTGGTTCGGCGAAGCATGGGGATGAGTTGGTTCGGCAGGGTCGTTGCATGCGAAGCTGGTTGGATCGGCGAAGCTTTGGACCGGTGGTGAGAATCTACTCAACACCCTGTACATAATATAGAAGAATGGTAAGTTAGTAAATGGTATAAGGAAAGAAAACATTGGTTTGTTATTATTAGAAAATGAATTGAGTTTGGATTTTTGTTGTGAAGGGTATTAAGTGTGAATTCTCAACTTTAAAGTATATTCTGGATTAGATTTGGTATGAAACTATATGAGATCAGATAAGTATTTTGATATATTGGATAAGTTTGTAAATGTACTCAAATATGGATGAACGTGAAGATCATATAGGTTCGTGTTATTTATGAATAGGATGAAGTATTTAGAATTTTGTAGATAGATATGATTTGGAGAGTAAAGAAATGGTGTGGAGTTGTCACTTTTGTATATAAAAAATATTCCAATTTGGATTAATAGTGAGAAAATTATAAAGATTATTTCAGATTCGTGTAGATAAAGGATTTCAATAATATGTTTTGAACTAAAAGGATTGACCCGGTTTAAGATTTAAGAAAGGATGAACTAAATTGAATGGATATTAAAGTAAAATAAAGAAGTACTACATAGTGGTGTGAATTCAAGTGTTTCGTGGTAATTGAAAATAATAATAATTTTAAAGACCGAAGAGAAGGTATATGGGTTGCATGCATAGAAGATGAAAAGACGATTTTATGGAAAATGGCACTTGGAAGTTTGGATATGACCTTGAGTGAGGAATAGATAAATTCCTTTCAATCATCCCTCGGATTAAAGAGAGACTGTATATTCAAAGAAACTCTTTTGGAATATTGACTTAAAGGTGTAGAGTTTATATTGTATATGAGGTGCATGTAAACAATGTATTATATAGTCTTTTTTTAATTCTATCACTATCTTAGGTTAGAATTTTTCTTAGGTTAGGATTTTGGTTACTATGGTTGCATTGGCTTATTAGAATAGGATTTTTCTTGTTTGGATGCTTACTTAACTATAGAATTTTAGGGAGGAATGTCTGGATAATTAAGGAGGTGATGCTTTGAAATCGAGCTTGTTAGATATTAGGAGAAGTGATATCATAGATGTAATGATACCACTCAAATTAGATTGAAGATTTGGATGAGATATATGTTCTGTTCACCAGGTTAAGACATCGATTATTTTGGATGTTATTAGGTGAAAGAAGGAATAGTACAGTGATTTAAGTCTTTTGGATTTGGTTGGGTAAGACATCTTCCACCTTGAGTTGCGTTACCTTGGAAATTCAAAAAACAAAGTGAAAAACTAATTGTGGATGATTTAGGTATTAAATGTGTGCATTTAGAAATGGTACAAGAAGCTATAATTTGATTTGGGCACGTTGATGCTAAGGCCACTATTGTTATACATTGTGGCATCATTTATTTGAGATGGTAGCAGAAATTCCAGAGGTTGTATATACACACATACGATTGAGATAGCATTTTGGGATGAGTCATGCCAGTAGTAGAGTTTGCTAGATTTAGTTAGGAGAAACATTTAGATAGAGACGATTGGAAAGTAGAGGAGTAGATCCGATATTTTCAAGTTGATTTCTTTCCAAAACGTTTTTCCATTTAATTAATTATTATTTTAGTTAATATCTAAGTTTGGTTGAATGATTGTTTGGATTAATTGTTGTTTTATCTATGTTATGGATTTGTTTATTTTCTTGATATGTTTTGTATGCTATGATTTCATAATTTAAGGCTATATATATATATACGTTCACCATGTGATATGCTATTGTTATTGGTTGCACATACATATAGAATTTATATGATCACTTGAGGATGCTTGCATACATGCTATATAACATATCATCTCATTCATATAGGAGAGTCCAAATGTTAGATACTTGCAAATATAATATCGTGTGCCTTAAACCAATAATTCGCTCAACACTCGAGATAATGTATAAGATAGTATCATTTGAAATGGACAAGATAATACTCATGAGATTTTAAATAGTCATGAAGTCATCCAAAAATCTAAGTCATATGTCTAAGGGTAAAATAGGCAAGTCACATAAATGTGCAGTAGTCCAATACTAATTCGTTAATGGTCAAGATAGGCAATTCATATATATCACAATCCATTATTCATATGCTAATGGGCATAATCGTCTTTATGCAAATTAAATTTTAATTTAGGCAAGAGCTTAAGTGGCCTTATTCAAATTGTCAATATGCAAGTCCAAATTCATGTTTTAAGTCCAAAAACAAGTTATATGCATGTCCATTCTTTTAGTAACAGTCAAAGACACATATATCGAAGGCGTTATGCTATACAAAGTTTATTGCCCAAGTCCTTATATGCAAAAACTTACAATTTCATCAAGTAATTTCCAAATCAATTTAGGGTTTACAACATATAATTTAAGAATTAGAAAAAGAAATGATTCGCCCATTCCAAGTGGTGGAGGGGGACTATTTATTCAGGTAGTAGCAGGAAGGATGGCTGCTACGTGTCCACCCAACTAGATATTTGTTACCCTCTTTGCATTGTTAATACTCGACATCCCCTTTTGCATTGTTAATACTCGACATTCCCTTTGCATTGTTAATACTCGACATCCCCTTTTGCACTATTAATTCTTGACATCCCATATCATGGTATTTACTCGATAACCTTCATAATGGTAGATGCTTGACAATCCGTATGATTGTAGAAGCACGATATCCTTTACTAATGTTGCGACCTATCGTTCTTATTGAAGCTCGACATCTTTCGCTGCCTTACAACAGTTAATGTTGTAAAGGCTCAACATCTGTTACAGTACCTAAGGGTTATTTTCCACAAAGGCTCGATATCCTCCCCTTGTGACTAAATGCTCGATATCTATTTGTGGTGCGGCATCCTTCCTCTACAACACTCCATGTTGTATAAGTTCGACACCCTTTCCTACATGTTTGACAATCCTACTACCTTTGGGCTCGATAGCTTTTGTATCATAGAAGCCGATATCCTCTGTTCTTTCAGGTTTGATGTGACGCCCCACCCCGAGACCCACATTAACAAAGAGTATTACTGGGTATTGTCTGCTAATGCGGAGAATAGGGCTGGTTAGGAGCAACCATCTATAGCTTTGTCTTAAACATCTACTAAATACGTCGATTAGTGCTCTAATTTTTTTTCTATCTCAAGTGGATCGACATATTCAGTAAATGCTTAATACAAAACTACAAGTAGCTAATGGATCTATTAGAACAAAATACAACAACTAAATGTACATCACATCACAAAACAGCAGATAAACGTATATATATATACACACACATATACAGATACATCACAGTATGATACAAAATAATACATCGTAAGTGGTTCGAAGACCACACTATATACAACGAGTCAAAAATATACATATCAGAGTCAAACCAAAACGACAACAACAACAAAAAAAGGTGATAAACAGATATCCAAGCGGAAGCATCAAAGCGAAGCTAAGTCCAAAATCAGGTATCTAACCTGAAATAACTCGGTCTAACCCAAGTATAAAATACACAGGTCAGTCTAGCTAAAACAATCGGTTTAGTAAGATAAGTGATAATATGAAGCATAGGGTAAAGGGTGATAACTCTTTTCAAATGAGAAGAAATAGCATAATAATCATATGTCATTACTTCAAGTGATTTAGTATCACTAAGCATATATAGTCTAAATCACTAAGCATATATAGTCTCGAAAGAGATAACTCAACATTAAAAGCAACTAAGTATAAACATGCCTCATATCATCGGCATAATCCCAAAACTACTATAATGGTTTAGAGAAAACTTAACTCCTAAAAAGGAGAAATCCCAAAACTCAAACTCGCCTTAAAAGGGCAATTTCAAATATATTCTCATAATAGAGAAATCTCAAAACACTAAATACGCCAAAAATGGCAATCTCATTTATCTTCCAAAAAGGAGTGTATAAATCTCAAATAAATGCCAAGAATGGCAAAATCTCAAATCTCAAATAAACGCCAAGTGTTGGCAAACCAAAATCTCAAATATAAAACTCAAAGGAGTTGAAATTTCCAAGGATGTAATCGCCATATATGTAATGTCTCGAATGGCTCAAATGCCCATATATGTAAATAGGCGATACGCTTGGAAAAACACAAATAATCAATGAAATCATCTCAAAGATATAACACGTGCTTATGACCGAAGCCTGCCAAGTACCGTTCTCTCAAAATAAGGCGCCATGTCTCTTAGACAAACATCCCGAAGGACAACATCCTGAAGGACAAATAAATACGTCTCTTAGACAAACATCCCAAAGGACAACATACCGAAGGACAAATACCTCTCAATGGACAAATACGTCTCTTAGACAAACATCCCGAAGGACAAATGACCTGAAGGTCCAGTACTGGCAAATACGTCTCTTAGACAAATCTATCACAAACTCTCAGATAGGAACCCGAAAAGTGTTAACGTGCATCCCATACCATACATTCACACTTAACGGTTTACTAACCGCTAGCCAATGCCACACCAGAAAGTAGTAAAAATATTTGCCTCATCTCATCGGCAAATACGACCCAAAGGTCAAAACGATCAAACGGACAAGTCAGGAATTAACCGAAAAGACAAACGCACATGTCCCATACCACATGTTTTACCTAATCGTTTAATTCTCCTTCTCATACGCTTGAATAGTGCAAAAACATGTATTTTATATATAAAGTAATTTATTTGAGAAAACAAGCTTTTAAAACAATTTTTCGAAATCATTTTTGAAAACAATCTTTGAAAATTCCCTTATTATAGAGAATATATCAATTTTATAGCTTGAAATAATTTAAAAATATTATATAATAATTATTACAAAATCCAAGTTATTTTAAAATTTATTTCAAAATTATTTAGAAAAACCCGTGCTCGAAATCAAGGAAAAACATCGAAAATATCGAAAACCGACATTCGAAAAAATCTCAAAATCGATTCATTTTGAATCACAAATTCATAAAAATATTGGCTCGCCTATTGATAGGCTTCATAGCCATCAACACAGTTCAGAAATGTCACAAATACAAGATGCAGAAGTCGGAAATCAAACGGGAAAACAAGGCAGAACAAAAGTGCAAAGACAAAAACAATACCCAGGTCTAAAATTTTCTCCAGGTTCAACTTTCAGACACAGTTTGAATGGCTTAATGACCTTGGAATGGTCTAAAATTTGAGACACACAAAGTAAAACAATTTAACTATGAAGTGGAAAAAGATTCACCGAATTCTGACATGCAGTGCTAAAGATATGAAATTTCAAACATGCACTCAGGCCATGTTGAATTCTGCCCAGGTCTGGAAACCCTCTCTGGTTCAACTTATAGACATGACACAGGTAACTAAACGACCTCTGATTGAACTGAGCACATAGTAGAAAACTTCAACTTTTAAATAAAAAAAGAATCAATGAATTCCGACAGGAAATGAAAAATTTACGTTGTCTTAAACATGGATTCAGGCCATGTTTGCAGCAGCTCAGAAAACGGAAATGTGCCCAGGCCTGAAAACCATCTCAGGTTCAACTTGCAGGCATGAAACAGAGGACCAAACGACCTCAGATTAAAATGAAAATTGGTATGCACATAGTAGAAAACTTTAAATTTAAAATAAAAAAAAGAATCGACGAATTCCGATAGGAAACGAAAGGGATATGTTGTCTCAAACATGGACTCAAGCCAAGTTTGCAGCAACTCAGGAAACAGAAATGTACAGGCCTGAAAACCATCTCGGGTTCAACTTTAAGGCATGAAACAGAGAACCAAATGATCACAGATTGAATCAAAAATTTGTATGCACATAGTAGAAAACTTAAAATTTCAAATAAAAAAAGAATCAGCGAATTTCAACATAGGAATAAGAAGATATGGTCATGCAAAGTAGCACCCAAACACAGTTTGCACAGAAACAAAATAACTACAAGAAAATTTACATAAACTATATTTTTGCTCAGATTTGGCTTTTTGAAGCTTTGCTTCAGCTAGATTTGTGAGTTTTGACACTCACCTTGCAAATGAAGATTAAAAACCCAGATTTCAGCTGAAAGTTGAGAGCTTTGTACAAAATTTGGCTTCAAGAACCTGTAAATGAGCAAAAGGGAAATAGGCAAAGAAGAGAGCTATAGTTAACAAAGAACCCAACTTCTCAAATTGATTTTTGATGAAAAGATTCAGTTTTGGATTAGATTACCTATTGAACTCTCTCTTATTTTGATTAAACATGACAATTAATTGAAGGGAAAATGAGATTTTGGCTTTAGATTGAGAAAATGTTAAAGTTTGTTTTCTTTTTCTTTCTTTCTGAATTTTGGTTACAGGAGAAGAAGAATGAACATACAGTGAGAAACTTTTCTCACTTTCTTAGTTCAGGATGTGTTTTGTTAATGGGCCAAGGCCCAAACCAAAGAAAATTAATTAGCTTATGTAACCAAATTATCACAACAAATATATACCTATGCAATTAAATAAAACAACACTTTTAAACAAGTTTTAACAAAATAAAATTACGTAAACATATCTTCTTGTTAAATAAAAATATCTTGCAACATATAAAAAGAAATTTTTTGGATATAAAATATTTTATTATTAAAACTCTCATTTTTAAATAAATAGCCACCATTCACCAGTATTCACACAAACCTCCATTTTTAACACCAAAAATTGAATAAAAATCATTTTCTTATGAAATAAAATATAACAAACCATTTTAAACTCAATTTTATAACCAAAACTTATTTTTAAATCAAATTCCACCTTTTTATTTATAATAAACACATTTTTAAACAAATGCTTCCTTTAAAAATTATTAAAAGAAGCATTTGGCAATAATTACAAGAATTATTGCATTTGCACTAAATAAAATCATATTTCATTCATTTTTATCACAAATAAACAAAATAAAGTTCCAAAACTTTACTTTCACATTTTATTTTCCAAAATCCATTGTTTATTTCAAACAAACAATTTAAATCTCCAATTTATTTTTAATTCTCAATATTAAATTATAAACACCGTTATAATTTAATATTTACAGGTAATCACCAAAAACCAGGGTTGTTACATCTGCTGTAGCTCGGCATATATAAGCTTTTGCTGACTTGACTCTTTCATTTTGATATCTCGATTCATTGTTAATATTCGACATCTCCTTTTGATTGTTAAATGTTTGGCATCCCTTATGGTTGTCGAGGCTCGATACTTCCTTCTTTTATACACTCGACATTCCTTAGGGTTATTGAAACTCGATACTACCTCTTATAGTTATAAAGACTCGACGACATTTCTGTGTTCATGCTCGATAACCCATGTGCTTTGATATCTTTAATTATTCTTCAATTCCATTAAGTTACTCAACTCTTGATTAGGAGCTCGACAACAACCTTCATACGAAACGTCTGATATCTCCATGCATTTATAAGCTCGACAACTGCTTTTGGAATGTTTCCATATCTCCCATGGTTTTTGTTGCTTCTTTCTACCTTGATGACTTCTCAAGCATATTTGATGGTCGAAAAATATGTGGATAATATTTGCCCTCTCCTTGTATAAAAGAAGCCTTTTACACTTTAGTGTAAAACCAAGTATCTACTCATCTTTTTAGCTCTCTCTTTCCATGAGATTTTCTTTTTAAATCCTGTTCTCCTGAAAAATAAAAAGTAAGTAGTGATAACATTATTTCAAGAAATTATTTCTTTCCCAAATTGATTGCTTTGCTTTGTAAATTTGTGAAGAAGTTTCCTTTTTGGTCTTTAAAACTTTGGAAACTTTATTTGGGAATTCATTTTTTTGAAATAATGATTGAATCGGCAGAATTTTAGACGAATCCTTTTAGATTTGGTAATGTCATGGATCAATTTGCCTTCTTCCTGATATAAAGACATCTTTTCACATTTTAGTGTAGAACCAAATTCAATTAAGAAGAACTGAAATCCACTTGATAAGAAGACCAAAAAACCATTAATTCAATTGATAAGATAGCCAGAAATCCAAATGGTAAGAAGACTATAAATTCATTTGATAAGAAGATCAAAAATCCATCTGGTAAATGTTGGAAAATGGGGTGTCTATAACACAATGCGGAATAGATCTTAAGGCTATTTGAACACTAGAGGGGTTGAACTGTATGTTTCAATTATATAGAACTAACTTATAACTTTAACACTATATCTAATCAAATTGCAAATAGAAAACCAATGATCATAGGATAAGTAAATAGTAAAATAAAATGCAGTAAAGTAAAATAACACCCGGATTTTTATACTGGTTCGGATTAACCAATCCTACATCTAGTACTGCACTACACCATGTAGAATTTCACTATAATCGCTTGCTTTCCACGGGTGGCAAGAACACCTTTACAATCTTAATTTCGCGGGCTACAAGATACACCCTCTTGATTTCACAGGCAATAAGAACACCTTCTCCTTTTCACAAACAACAACAAAGTATGGCAAGTAGTCATTCTTCAATATGGATTCTTGCAGATTTAGTACAATGATCCAAGAGATCTCTAATGGAAATATATCTTTAAATGCTTTGAGGAATAGGATGAAATCAAAGAGAGAATGATATGAATTCAAGTAGAAATGCTCTGATAATGGTTTGCAAATCCTTGAAGAATCAGAGTGAAATGGTATGGATATGCAAAGAGAATGAAAGAATATGCAATGGATTTCTTTTGCAGAATTATGGAAGTGAAAGAGTATGAGAATGAAGAGAGAATTGATTGGAAAATTCGTTTTCCAGGGCTTTTATATAGGGGTTGTAGAGACATGTCTTTTGGTGAAGAGGTGACGGGAAAATCCGTTGATTTAAATTTTAAAAAACTAACCAAGGGGAAGTATGTCAACATACTTGACCACTATATGTTAATATATAGACATTCTCTAAAGAAAACATCAACACATCAGCAACACCAATAAGTGTTGCAAATTTCATATTTCAAAAGTACCTCTTTCTTATGGATTTTTGTGATTCGGTTGAGGTCAATGGTTGATCATCTTCAAGTATAATTGCCATGGGATTTTAACAAGGAATTATAAGACTCAACTAAATACTCATTGCTTCAAACACTTATGTCCTTTCAGCTTTCTTCTTCGATCAGTTTTGTTCTTCTATAGCTTTGATTAGCATTCTTATATAGTCCATTTTCTTCCATTGAGTTCTTGTTTATCACTGTAAATATCTCCATAACATATCTGAAATAACCGCACAATTAGGAGATATGTTAGTAGTAATATTTATATGGTTGTTGTCATCAAATCAATACCTATGGTATTAACAATTTCCTCCTTTTTGATGATATCAACCATATAAATATTTGAGAGATAAAATATAATATTTTATATTTGGCTCCCCCAAACCTATGCACTCCCCATATCATTTTGCCTAGTATATTTATACATTTTCTCCCCCTTTGTCATCAACAAAAAGGACAAAAATAGAATCGTTTAAGCACAACTAGACAATATGTATAGAGTTTGTACGTAGAGATGTATATATATGTATATAAATAAAACTAATGAGGGGAATCAAAATCAGTATAAAGCGTGAAATAAACTTATTAAGGAAAATAATTAAAATTAGATGATTTTTAGAGTTACCGACATTATCGATGCCAATAACATATCCTTTTGATATTTATCCAAAGTTTAATGGATTTCTTGTAATATGCTTTGAACATCTATTGTCCGGTATCCATTGTCGATACTTGAAAAAATATAAAATATGCGCACTGGTACCCTATTTTATTTTGGATCCATGGGGTTAATTTTTGGGAAGCCAAACCCATGAAGATTTTGAATGCCCTTTCCAAATAAAATCATTGGATAAATGAACTTTATTAATAAAATTATCGACATATTTTTCTTTTTCAATATTACCTAAATTTCTAGGAACCCATAAATTAATGAACCTATTTGGAGGTTTTAACTTTAATTCCTAGGTTTTGTTTTGAATTTGGTAGCCTTAACAAATTTAGTACTTTGGATACTAATTTTCTTTGATTTGGGCTTAGCGGTGTATCCAAGTCCATGTTTATTGTTAGTAGGTTTAGATTCGGATAATAAATTTTCTAGATTATTCTTCCCTTTGTTAAATTTATCAATATCAGTTTTCATTTTGTTAAAATCCTTATTATAGTTAAGACATTGTCTAGGGATGTTATTTAGACCAGTGATCTCTGATTTCATTGAAAGATTTTCAAATCTTAATGATTCATTTTCACTTTTAAGTTTTTCAAAACTTTCAAGTTTTAAATCATCATTAAGTCCATTAGGTCTTTCAATTTCATCTTCTAGACATTGTTTTTCTTCGGTTAACATTTCATCAAACATTTTAATCTATCTATCTCTGCTAAACTGTTCTTTTACTCTTTGCTAAGCATTTTATATCCCTTATACATATCATTTAAGATAATAGTAATTTCTTTATTAAAATTCCATACCTGGTTATCCTTTTGTCATGAAGCACGTGTTGGCATTTTCTGTTTCTAAATCACTATCACTTGATGATGTATCTAAATCATCCCATGTTGTGTTGAAAGCCTATTTTCTCATCTTATTGAAAGTGTTCAAAGAGTACTTTGATTTCTTCAGGTTGGGACAGTCTCTTTCCAAATAACCAGGTTTATCACATTCGAAACACTTAACAGCATCTCCATTTTTGGAATTATTGCTGTTAGTTTTCTGAAGTTTGTTCATTTTCCAATATTTCAAGAATTTCTTGAAATTCCTTAGCATAAACTCGATATCATCATCAGCAGCAGCATCATTCAGTTCATCATTGTCGTTTATAGCATCTAGTGCTACTGATTTCTTCTCATTTGCCTGATTCTCTTTTCCAACCTGCAACTTTACTTCATTGGACATTAGATTACCAATTAAATCTTATTTTTCATAGTACTAATACCATTAGCTTCTTCGATTTCCGGAGTCTTCTGATCTCATTCACTAGAAAGTGAATTCAAGATCTTTCTGACTTGGTCCTCTTTAGTGATTTTCTTTCCTAATGATATTGATGCATGTACTATATCCTAAAATTTGGAATACATATTAGAAATAGACTCTTTTGGTTTCATTTGAAAAAGTTAAAACTGGTTAGTTAGCATAGATATCTTAGTTTGTTTTACTTTACTAGTGCACTCATGTGTGACTTGCAATGTTCTCCAAATTTCATATGCAGACTTACAAATAGACACCCGATTAAATTCATTTCTATCTAAGGAGCAAAATAAACTGTTCATGGCCTTTGAGTTACTGAGTGCTTGTGTCTTTTGGTCTAGTGTCCATTGTGAATAGTTCACTTGGGGCTCGGTGTACTCTATTTGAGTAATGTTCTAAATATTTAAACCATTACACTACAAATAATATTTCATCCTACAAGCTCAATATGCGTAATCACCACCATCAAATATAAGGGGTCTGGTGGTAGATTGCCTTTCTATAAAGGTGTTAAAAAAGTGTTACAAGTGCCATTAGCCATTTATACTTTTCAAAAACCAAGTTACGAATTTTTGAAAACTAATGTTCTGATACCAAATGTTGGAAAATGGAGTGTCTATAACACAATGCGGAATAGACCTTAAGGCTATTTGAATGCTAAAGGGGGTGAACTGTATATTTCAATTATTTAGAACTAACTTATGACTTAACACTATATCTAATCAAATTGCAAATAGAAAACCAATAATCATAGAATAAGTAAATAGTAAAGTAAAATGCAGTAAAGTAAATTACACCCGGATTTTTATACTAGTTCAGATTAACCAGTTCTACATCCAGTCCTCCACTACACTGTGCATAATTTCACTTTAATCGCTTGCTTTCCATGGGTGCAAGAACACCTTTACAATGTTGATTTCACGGGCTACAAGATACACCCTCTTTACAGGCTACAATAATCCCATGGACTTCCTTTTCACAAACAACAAAAAGTATGGCAAGTAGTCGTATCTTCAATACGGATTCTTGCAAATTCAGTACAATGATCCCATAGACCTCCAATAGCAATATATCTTTCAATTCTTTGAGGAATATGATGAAATCAAAGAGAGAATGATTTGAATTCAAGTAGAAACTCTCTTATATAATGTGGTTTGCAAATCCTTGAGGAATCGGAGTGAAATGGTATGGATTTGCAAAGAGAATGAAAGAATATGCAATGGATTTCTTTTGCAAAAGTATGGAAGAGAAAGAGAATAAGAATGAAGAGAGAATTGATTGGAATTTTTATTTTCCAAGGCCTTTATATAGTGGTTGAAGAGACGTGTCTTTTGGTGAAGATGTGGCAAGAAAATCCCTTGATTTAAATTTAGAAAAATTGACCAACGGGAAGTATGTTGACATACATGACCCTCATATGTCGACATATAGACATTTTCCAAAGAGAACATCAACACATCAACAACACCAATAAGTGTTGCAAATTTCAGATTTCAAAAGTAAATCTTTTTTTGTGGATTTTTGTGATTTGGTTGAGGTCAATGGTTGATGGTCTTTAAGTATAATTGTCAAGGAATCTTTAATAAGAAATTCTAAGAATCAAATAATTACTCATCGCTTCAAACACTTATGTCCTTTCAGCATTCTTTTTCAATCAGTTTTGTTCTTTCATAGCTCTAATTGGCCTTCTTATGTAATCCATTTTCTTCCATTGAGTTTTTGTTTATCTCTGTAAATATCTCCATAATATATCTAAAATAACCATATAACTCGGTGATGCATTAGTAGTATGGTTGTTGTCATCAAAATCAATACCTAGGGTGTTAACAATGAGAAGACCATATCTTCATTTGGTAAGAAGACGATAAATCCATCTGATAAGAAGGCCATAAACTTATTTTATAAGAAGACCAAAATACCATAAATTCAACTGATAAGAAGGCCATAAATTCATTTGATAAGAAGACCAGAAAATCATAACTTTAATTGATAAGAAGGCTAGAAATCCATTTGGTAAGAAGACCATAAATTTATTTGATAAGAAGACCAGAAATCCATTTGGTAAGAATTCATATTTCAACTAATAAGAGGCTAGAAATTTGATTAATAATGGAGATTCTGGTTATATCATAGAATAATTCTGACAAGGAAGCCCAGAATTTCTCAGATGTCCATATTTGACGCTGAGATCCTTGGTTTTAGGTAATAGATAATCCTTATCCCTTCCCTACGAAGGCTGCTTTAGTTTTAGTTTAGAGCTAGATTGGTCATGTTTAGTTATACTTCCTCTTAGAAAATTGCTTTGATCCATTTTCAAGATGAAGTTACACTTGCATGTTTGATCTCTTTTGCCCCTTATTACCTTTTAGGCAATGATTTAGGCTTCGATTGATTTCTCTCGCCCCTATTACCTTATAGGTAATGATTTAGACTTTAATCTCTTTCGCTCCTTATTACCCTATAGGTAATGGTTTTGGCTTTAGTCTCTTTCGCCCATTATTACCTTATAGGTAATGATTTAAGTTTTGATTGAGCTCCTTATTACCTTATAGGAAATGATTTAGGATGGTTAGTGCATTTGGTTAGCCATCATAGGCAGAACCAAAGTCTTAGCCATCCTCCTTTTAGAAGTCGCTTTGGTCTAGCCTTATAGGCGGAACCGAATGCTGGTCGGCGCTTTGGCCAGGCTATCTTAGGTGGGACCAAAGGCTTGCTTTGTCCCTCCTCTAAAAGATGCTCCAGCCAGGCCATGTAGGCAAGACTAAAGGCTTACAGTGCTCTGGCCAGGCCTTATAAGCGGGACCAGAGGCTTACTCTGAGCTCCCTCTAGGAGGTGCCTTTGACCAGTCCCTTGTAGCAGGATCAAATGCTTTTCCTTTACAAGTTCCTTTCTTTCTTTTGATTATTGATTCCATAGATATACTTGTCTCAACTTCTTTATTCATCCATTGTAGGAAAATATGGTCTTAAGTGTTCAGCATTCCAAGTTCTTGCTATTATGTTGTCATCAGGTCAGCATAGTCAATAAGTCCCTGGTGGGATTACTTTGTGGATAACAAGGGGTCCTTCCTAATTTGGTCCGAGTGGTCTATCTCTCGGATTATTGGTATTTGCTATGACCTTTTGGAGTACCTAGTCTCCTTTTTGGAATGGTTTTTCCTTAATTTTGGAGTTATAGTATTTTGATATCCTTCGTTGATATTCAGTCATATGTATGGCCGCTTTATCCCTTAACTCATTTATCAAATCTAGGGATTCTTTTCTCGGCTCTTGATTGGGATTGAAGGCATATGCAATCATCCAATGGGATGGTATTTCAACTTCGATTGGTAGCATTGCTTCGCATTAATGTGTCAAAGAAAATGAAGTATGTCATGTTGTAGTCTTAGTAGAAGTTTGATATGCCCAATGTACAATTGGTAGCTCTTCTACCCAATTTCCTTTTACTTTGTCCAGTCATTTCTTAAGGATAATCTGAATGGTTTTATGTGCAGCTTCAATGGCTCCATTAGCCTTAGGATGAGCTATGGATGAAAAACTTTTGATTATTCCATTTTTATTCCAAAATTTGGTGAATTCCTCACTTTTAAATTGAGTACCATTATCGGATATTATTTTATGCGGCATTCCAAACCGAGTGATTATGTTATAAATCACAAACTTTAGTACTTTTCCTGATGTTATATTTGGTGATGGTTCTGCTTCTACCCATTTGGTAAAGTAGTCGATATCCACAACTACAAACTTTGCTCCACCCTTAGATATAGGAAATGGTCTAATTAAGACAATTCCCCACACATCAAAGGGTCATGGACTTGACACTGGAGTTAACTCACTTGGGGGCATATATGGAATTGTTGAAAATCTTTGACATTTTTTACATCTCTTTACGTAATTCACTGCATTGTTGTTAATATAGGGCCAATATAAACCTTGCCTCGTGACCTTTTTGACCAATTTTATGCCCTTAGAATGATCTTTACAGAACCCTTCATGGGATTCTCTCAATAATTTTATGCCACTTTTTGGACTAACACGTCTCAAGTAAGGGAGCGAATATCCCTTCTTATAAAGTGTTCCATCTATTATAATAAAAGTTGAAGCTTGATATCACATCCTTCTAGCTTCTTTTTTCTTTTGATACTTTACCTTCCACCAAGTATTTAACAATTGGCGTCATTCAATTGTTCTCATACTGACTATTCATTTCTATATGGACGGTTCCTTTCTGGATTCCATCGTTTCCACTTACTGGTTCTTTTTCTTTTTCCACGTGTGTAAGAGCTTGGGATCTAGTCAATACCATAACCTAATCTTTTGCTTTGAAGGCTTTTTCCTCTAACTAGGATTCTATTGAAAGCCTACTGGCACAATTCGGGTTTTTAGTGCGCCTCGTGAGCTAGCTAGTTTAGCTAAAGAATCAACTTGAGAATTTGTTTTCTCTAGGTACTTGGTGTATTAGAAAATCTACAAACTGGGTTAACATTTTCAACACCTTTTTGACACACAGGATCAATTTTGCATCTTTCGATTGATATGTCTGATTCAATTGGTTGACCATTAATTGAGAGTCGCTAAAATCTCTATCCTTGGGATCTTCAAATGAAGGGCTAAGGTAAGTCCTTCTACCATCGATTCATACTCAGCCACATTATTGGTAGCAAAAAATCCTAGCTTCATTGCATAGTGTATTCGATGTCCATTGGGAGTAATGATTATGTATACTGCACCAACCTCTTGCTCATTTGAGGCTCCATCAACAAAAACTTGCCATGTAGGCTTCAAATCCTTTTCCCATTATGATTGTTCTTTAATAAATTCTATGCATTCATTAACGAAATCAGCTAAAGCCACTCAGGGTTGGAATTCAATCTCATATTAGCTTATCTCTATTCCCTATTTTACTAACCTTCCCGATGCCTTGGGCTTGCTGAAAACTTGCTTAAGCAGAAAATTATTTAAGACCTTGATTGGATGTGCTTGAAAATAGGCTCTTAATTTTCGAGCAGTGAGAATTAGACAGTATGCCAACTTCTCTATAACGGGATATCTAGCTTCTGCCACTTTAAGGCTTTTACTAGTATAGTATAACGAAAGTTGGGTTTTATATTCTCCTCTTACAAGAACCAAACTTACGGCATATTCGGAGACTGCCATGTAAAGGTATAAATTCTCTCCTTCTATGGGACTAGATAAGATCGAGGTCTCTCAAGATGGTCTTAATTCTTTAAAGGCTTTTCTGCAATCTTCTCCCCACTCAAAGTTTTTCTTTTTCTTAATCACGTCAATGAAAGGAATGCGCTTATCAGTAGTCTTGGAGATAAATCTATTTTGAGCTATCACCCTACCATTTAAGCTCATCACATCTTTAATTATTTTTGGTTCTGTTGTATCCTTAATTGCTTTGATTTGGTCAGGGTTGGCCTCAATTTCCCGAGCACTTACAATATATCCTAGAAATTTCCTATATTATATCCCAAAAGAACATTTTTGTGGATTGAGCTTCATTCGGTACTTTCTTAGTACTCCAAACATCTCTTCAAGGTCTTTTAGATGATTAATTTCCTCTTAGGACTTGACCAGCATATCGTCCACATACACTTCCATGTTCCATCCAATTATTTCTCTAAACGTTTTCTTTACTAAGATTTGATATGTAGCCCTTGCATTCTTTAGTCTCAAGACATAATTTTGTAGCAATAAGTCCCTCAATCTATTATGAAACTTGTGCTTTCTTCATCTGATTTGAATATGGGAATTTGATTATAACCCGCGTATGCATCCATAAGATAACAGCTTATGTCCACTTATGGCATCAACCAACTACTCTATTGGGGCAAAGGATAACAGTCTTTAAGGCATGCTTTGTTTAGATCCATGTAACCGACACATGCTCTCCATTTTTCATTGGACTTTTTAACTAAGACGGGATTGGCTAGCCATTTGGGGTAGAACACTTCCCTAATAAACCCATTCTCAAGTAATATTTTAATTTCTTCCTTCAATGCATTAGCACGAACATTATCGAATTGCCTTTTCTTTTATCAAACGGGGACAATGTTTGGATCTATATTTAGAGCATGGCCCATAACTAATGGATATATCCCAATCATGTCCGAGTGGGTCTAGACAAACATATCTTTGCTAGATTGGAGGAATCAGATAAGCTCTCCTCTAAGTTTGTCACCTAATACTTTTCCAATCTTTACTGTTTTTGTTGGGTCTAACGAATCTAAGCTTACTTTTTCCAGATCTTCGACAAATTTTATTCTTTTTGCTCTCCTCTACAATCTAAATCAATAATCATTTCTTCATCCTCTACTTCACTGGTTATTTGGTTTGCTTTTTTCGTTTTCTTTTTCTCTCGAAGAAGTTGAATCTTCTTAGCACATTCTCGGGCTTTTCAACTACTATTATCTTTTTGTTTGCCTTAGATAGTAGGCTTGAAAAACTATTATCCAAGGACTTTTCAATTTCAATTTTCTTAATTTAATTTTCCAAATCATAACGAAATTCCATCTCTTTTGAATTGCTCGAGTGTGTAGCAAAGTACAGTTCTTGGAAACTAAATTGTTCCCCTCTTATGGTTCCCTAACCACTCCTTCACCATTAAATATTTCAGTAAGACGAATGCATCCACTTCATCCAAAGCCGGCCTCCTAAAGAAACCATTATAATAGGAGGGTTGGTCCATTATTACAAACAGATTTTCAAAAGTTCTGGAGTGTGGCAGAATCCCTATTTGCACCAAGAGCTTTATCTTCCCTACTAGAGTAGACCCTTTATTATTGAACCTAACGATAGGCTTGAAGTATGGTTCAAACTTTTCCTGTGGAATATTCATTTGATCAAAAGAGTGCTTGAAAATAACATTCACTGCACTCCCAGTGTTTACTAAGATCTTCGTTACAACAAAGAGCCCGATTTATGAAGCTATCATCAGTGGATCATTATGCGGGTGACGGATTCCCGTTAGCACATCTGGAGTTATTATTAAGTTGAGATTTGGAGTTGAAATTTACAAATCTTGATGGTGGCTCTTCCAGAATGGAGAAGACCCCATACATTGCTTCTCTTATATATCTGCTATTGGCCTCTTTACTACTTCCGGCTAGATGTGGACCGCCATGAATGACATCTATGCGGTTAATTGGTGGAATTAGGTCCTATTAAGAATCATTGTCTATAAAATTCACAGCATTGTTCGGAGGCCTCAAATTATTTTCTTCGGGATGTGAAGACTTCTATGTTTCCTTGACAAACTCCTTTAGAGATCTTGATCTAATCATATTCTGGAATATCACTACTAAGACATGGTATTCATCAGTTTTGTGCCCATTTGCTTTATGGTAGGCACAATAATCTCCTCCTCCTTTTGGTTCAGGATTGTTCCTTGCCCTGTAGGAAGTAGGAAAATTTCCTCCATCTTTGGCTATAGCAAATATGTAGGAGATAGTTTGTTTAATTCTACGTAATTGATTTTAGGAATCTCCTTTGATCTTCCTCTTCTACCTTCATCTCATTTTGGCTTTGTGTTAGGGTGATCAAAACCAAATTTTCCTCCTTCCTTCTTTGGTTGAGACGTCTTCTTAGTATGGTACATTTCATCCATACGGATGAACTTATCGGCCTAGATATGGAAATCTTGTAGTTCCTTACACCCATGGACGTAGAGTTCCTTCCAGAAAGGAGTCAGTTCAATTAACCCTAAGCATACTGCCATTAGTTTTTCTCTATCAATCATATTTTCCGCATTTAGTGCCTCTATGTTGAATCTTCTTAGATATTTGCCAAGCAACTCTCCAGGTCTTTGTTTGACATTAGCCAGCACTCTAGAATCTATGGTAGGATCTTTACATATGTAGAACTGTGCTGAAAATTCATAAGAGAATCGTTCCCAAGAGTAAATAGTCTTTTCTCTATAGTGCCTATACTATTTGGCAGCTGCTTCTTGAAAAGACATAAGGAAGAGCCTACAACGTACTGCTCTAGAAATGTTATGCAAATCCATTTGGCTCTCAAAAGCCAAAAGATGGTAATCGAGATCACTAGTTCTATTATACTTCAGTGAAGGGATTTTAATGTGTGACGGAATTCTAATAGACATTACCTCCTCTATGAATGGAGCTTCATAGAAACTGTTATTCACCATCGGGTCAAGGGTCCTCTTCCCTTTAAGAACAAGCATGTCTTTCAACATTTTGTTAACCATGTCACTTAAGTAGGTTTCATCACCATGGTAATACCCTTTATAAGGCTTGTATTCTTTGCGTGAGATTGAGCTACTTGGTTGCTCGGTAGTCCTTTCTACTAGCTTTTCTTGATTTTCCTTACGACGATTCATCTTAGCATTATTATCTTCTTTCTCTTATAATTTTAGAGAGTACATGGCCGGTCCTTCATTCTGGGTTCCTTTCTTTCTTTGTGGGCCCATGGTGCTTTTGCCCTTATCATTGCTTTTGAGTATTGAGGTATCCAAATTTTTCCTTGGAGATTCAACCTCTTCTCCTTCTTTAGTAAGCTTGTTGTTTTAGAGGAATTTTGAGAAAGAACTTTTTCCAAAAGCTCTTGCATCGCTATGAGCTATTGTGTTAAATTTTGTCTTCGCTACTCATTGGCTTTGCTGGTGCTGAAGGTTGTCCAATCACCGTGTTCTCACAAATTAAAATTGGAGTGAAATTTTCCTCCAATATTGATGTTTGTATAATTTCTTCATTCGAAACATTAACCTTCCTAGTCTTTACCATTTTACTAAAAGAAAGTTTAAGTTAATTAGTTTCAAAGTAAGGTAAAGAAACAGCAAATCAAATATTCGAGCCCTGCTTCTAGCGCCAAATGTCGAACCAAAAAACTGGCACAACACCCAAGATGTTGTATAGGTAGTATAATTTGAAATGGACATGATAATACTCATGAGCTTTTAATATATTCATTAAGTTATCCAAAAATCCAAGTCATATGTCTAAGGATAAAATAAGAAAGTCAAATCAATGTGCAGTAGTCCATTACTAATTCGTTAATGGTAAAGATAGGTAATTCACATATATCACAATCCATCATTCATATGCCAATGGACATAATCGTCTTTATGCAAAGTAAACTTTAATTTAGGTAAGAGCTTAAGTGGCCATGTTAAAATTATCAATATGCAAGTCCAAATTCAATTTCAAGTCCAAGAACAAGTTATATGCTTGTCCATTCTTTCAATAATAGTCAAAGATATATTTATCGAAGGCATTATACTATGCAAAGTTTATTCTCCAAGTCCTTATATACAAAAGGTTACAATTGTAAAGAAATTCCTAAATCAATTTATGGTTTACAACTTATAATTTGAGGATTAAAGGAAGAAATGATTCACCCTTCCAAGTGGTGGAGGGGGTCTATTTATAGAGGTAGTGGAAGGCATAATGGATGCCATGTGTCGACCCAGCTAGATATTTGTTACCTTCTTTAAATTGTTAATACTCGACATCCCGTTTGCATTGTTAATGCTCGACATCCCCTTTTACATTGTTAATACTCGATGTCCCCTTTGCATTGTTAATACTTGACATCCCTTTTGCATTGTTAATACTCAACATCCCCTTTTACACTATTAATTCTCGACATATCGTATCAAGGTATTTACATGATAACCTTCATGATGGTAGATGCTCGACAATCTGTATAATTGTAGATGCTTGATATCCTTTACTAATGTCGAGACCCATCGTTCTTATTGAAGCTCGACATCTTTTGCTGCTTTACAACAGTTAATGTTGTAAAGGCTCGACATATGTTATTGTACCTAAGGATTATTTTCCATAAAGGCTCGATATCCTCCTCTTATGACTAGATGCTCGATATCTATTTATGGTGCGGAATTCTTCCTCTACAACACTCCATGTTGTATAAGTTCGACATCCCTTCCTACGTCTTTGACAATCCTACTACCTTTAGGATCGATAGCTTTTGTATCGTAGAAGCTCGGTATCCTCTATTCTTTCAGGTCGGTTATAGCTCAACATCTATAAGCATTTGCTGACTTGGCTCTTTCATTTCGATATCTCGATTCATTGTTAATATGCGACACCTCCTTTTGCTTGTTAAATGCTTTGAACCCATATAGTTGATGAGGCTCGATACCTCCTCTTTTTTATATACTTGGCAACCATTAAGGTTATTGAAACTCGATACTACCTCTTATAGTTATAAACATTTGACAACATTTCTGTGTTTAGGCTCAATAACCCTTGTGCTTTGATATCTTCAATTGTTCAGCAATTCTATTAAGTTACTCAACTCTTAAGTGGGAGCTCGACAACTACCTTCATACTGAACGTTTGATATTTCCATGCACTTATAAGTTCGATACCTGCTTTTGGAATGTTTCCATATCCTCCCATAGGTTTTGTTGCTTCTTTCTACATGATGATTACTCAAGCACATTTGATGGTCGAAAAATATGTGGATAACGGTGTGTCATCTACATAAATATCATGATGATATGTTATTGGTTGTCTCTTATAAAAAGTACACCAACACCAGATAGGTATATATATATATATGCCAAAGAACACATGCACGTATTTGATGAAATTTGGTTTCTGATTTTGTATGTATGCATGGATGTTTAGTTCGATTTGTTTCTTGGTTATCTAGATTATTTTTTGGATGAATAGCTAGATGGTTGATTTTTTTTTTGTGATACGAGACAGTGTGATGCATTCTTTGTCCTTTTGGATTCCAAGGACGAAATTATTTTAAGGGAGAGAGAATATAATACCCCAGCAAATTTGCAGTATTGTAATTAAATGTTGAAAATAATAATAAGTAAATTTGAAAGTTAATTGGATGGCATTTTTATAAATTTTAGCTAGAAGGGAAAAATGGTAATTTATAGATGGTTGAATTAGCCGATGGGAGTCACACCTTTGTGTGGCACTCGTTTTTCATATTGAAATGGAGTATTCATTTGTTTAAATTGGAAGTCGTATGAAGGAGATAAGAAAGAAACAAGTTTTGGAAGTAAAAGGGCTTTTGGCTTTTGAGTCCAAATTTGAATATTTGAAATAACGGTTAGATGGTTCCCTCCAATTGATTAAAACCAAAGTACGTACAGTTAATTTTTTTCAGAAATAACCGACTCCCTCATTATCTCCTTCGCTCTCTTTCTTCTCAAAAAACAACCAATAATCAAAATGCAATAACTCACTCAAATCTCCTCGAAATTGAATGAAACCTAAAGCGTTACGAAGATAAAAAATGGGGCTATGATACATAATGATTTAGAGGTGGAAAGTCAAAGACAAGTGGTACAACAACTTCGAATAGTGAAGGAAAGGGATGAAATTCGTATGTAAGTTTTATGTCAATCTTCATAAAGACGTATCTTCTTTGTTTTTCAATGAAAATTCATGAAACCGGTGGAAAATCAAAGGTATTGTAAAAGGATCCAAATATGAAGCAATTAGAAGGAAAAATTATGGAGTATAGGAGTCACAGCAGACCCGGACAGTAAAGAATTTTCGTGCACAGTTTTCAGCATCAAACTTCAAATCAACATATCGTCTTCGCTTCTAAACGAAATTCGATGATCTACCCCTCAAAATGATCATATGGATGAGGACTATGATTTGGAAAAAAAATTGGATGGATGAAAAACGATGGTTCTTGGCCGGAAATCAGAAACACGGCGAAGGCAGGAGCAAATTTTGGTGTTTCGTTGAGTGTGGCTTCTCCGAATTGTATAATACTACGACGATGATATAAGATGCTTGAAGGCTAACCTAGGACTAAACTATGTTGAAAAATCTACCTAAATGATGAACCTAAAACTTTGGAATGGAATGTATATATACCATTTTAAGAAATTAATAGAAAACCCTGCTTTTCAATAAATTGAATCAAAATCATGTAGAAACCTAATTTAAATGTATATGGGTAAGGTAAGACACTAGAAACATGTTAAATAGCATATACATACATACATACATACATACATACATACATACATACATATATATATGTGTGTGTGTGTGTGTGTGTGTGATATATGATGACTAAAAACAAAGAACATAAAAAAATTTGAAATCTAGAATAAAGAAATCAAAATATACACAAAAAATTCCTGTATTTGCCTTGTACAGCAGTGCTCCAGTGGTGCACACCGGTCCACCGATAGACAAGCCAGTTTTGGCCTATTGGGGCATTTGAATGCCTGAATCGACGTGCGTTGTTTTGATCTTTTTGTGGTGTTCTTTTACGACTCTATGGTGATATCTTGACGTATATGGTTGTTGTTTGAGTATGTAGTTTGATGGTATTAATAGTGAATGGGCATAGTGTATATGGATTTGGAATAAACGAATGTAGTGTATGTAATTTCGGATGAAGAACGAATATCTAAATCTTGTAGCGCACACGGTGAGTTTTTGATTCATGGTATTGATGTCACGTTCTCCTATAAAGCATTAAGGCTAGTCTAGGAGAGGTTTTGATGTGGGCAACAGTCGACCTGTAGCGCATGTGGCGGGACTAGGCATGAGTCCAGTACGTGACTATCCTTTACCACATGTGGCAAGACCTGATAGTTGTAGATTTGTAATCCTTTACTACAGGTGGCGAGATCAGATTACGTTTAGGGATATTTAGATGGTATAATATCATTCCGTAGCACGGCGCAGGCAAGTCAAGAAGATATTATACTTTAGCATTAAATCATGTTATATCATTGTCACAGTATTATATAAGTTTTAAATTAGTTTCATTCACTTAGACATATGCCTGACCTACTCCTATGTTCTTCTATCTATATTATTCAGGTTGATGGTGTCTGGAGACGTGATGGAGGCATGTCTTTTTGCATATTATAAATATTAAATATATAAATATTGTATAAAATCTGTATCTTAAAGACATGATGTGACAGTGTGTATGTAGAGTTGATTTGGTATGAATTCTACAGACTTAAGTTTTGGTATTAAATATGTAATTAAATGTATATATATTTGTGTAATAAGATATTTTGTGTGACGATCCGCTGTGAGACTCTGAAAGTCAATATTTATTATAGTGTTTGTCTTATGCTTTCTCTGTATTTCAATATGTATTATTAGCCTAACGACTCACCGTTTCGGGACTTCATTGTGAAAGTTAGAGGTCTATAATATAATAGTTTAACTTATATATTGCATAATAGGATCTCTAGTATGACTAATATAACTAACTAGCAAAAAATAAAATAAAATGTAGTAAATAAAGTAATAGAGTGCATTGAGGTTTTATCATGGTTTGGACAACCTGTCCTATGCTCAGTCCCAGACTATCTTGGGGATTTTCGCTATCAACCCCTCTCTTAATCTGGAGGAACAAGTTTTGCAACTTCTGCCTGATGAACTACACCACCTAAAGAACAACACCAACAGGACTTCAACACCGCCTAAGAAAAACACCAACAGGACATCGCTTCTTTTAAAAAAATAAACTTTAGCAACAATGTATCCTTAAATACTGATATTGCTAATGAAGCTTTACAAATCCTTATACCACTTTAAACGATCGATTGCAATGAAGTACATGGTCTAAGAATTAGATATTACAAATGGTATGGATTTATATGATATATTATTGATCGCTGGGGTTTTGAAAGTAGGCACAAAAAATCATAGTAGAGATTGGAGAATCGAGAGAGTAATTAGTTCATTTGTTGATTGCAAGGCTTTAGGTTTATATAGGGATGAAGGCGAATCATCTAGAGATGCTTATGAGAGGTTAGGAACTATTGACGAAGAGTTTTGGATGTTTGAAAGTGAAAGGTCGTGACTGGAAGAAGAAACAGAATCAAAATATTTTGGGCCTTGGTTTGTAGGCCTAGAAAAAATTCGACAGCCGTTGCACCAGTGCCTTGGAATCAGTCTACTAGGTGGCTATTTTCAGGCTCAGCAAATCTAAGGCTTAAAGCCTTTTTTCAGTCTTTAATGCTTTAGAAAATTTTAATAAAAATCACGTTCCTTCATGGATATATAGTGGAGGTTATGGTCAAATTTCAGGGCATTTGGAGATTGTTTAAGTGCTTTAACAAACAATCTAAGTATATGATTCAAAACTCGATATAAACAATAATTCTGCATAATTCTGTTTTTGAAGCTCTTTTTCAAGTACAGCTACGACATTTTTATCTTCGTTAACACCAACTTGAACTTTTAAGTTTCATCTCCAAGGTCAGAAGTAATATTAGCTCCATCTTTATATGTTACGTCGTCTTTATTTTGCTATGTTTTGCTAAATTATCTGAAATAGCTCTATAAAACATCAGTAACACTTTGTTGTATAGTTGTGATCATCAAAACATGTAATTTTGGTTCTAACTTTCTCTATAATAACCCACATTTTTAATGATAAGATATTTAACTAATTAATTTAAATATTGAATCGTTATTGAATGAAAGGTCCAAAATATAACTGTTCACATACAGTCGAGTTAGGACTCGAGACCATTTCCATTGAGAGCAGATAGACATTGTGAATCAAAATGAGTATAAATATTGTTATATTTCGAATCATGGTATTTTTACTATTTATGTATTTTATAAAAATATGTGCATAGTTGAGTCCAATGGGATCTCGACTGGCGGCTTGTGTTTTTGGGATGAGAACTTTATTATGAAACATATGTTGAAGAAATCTTTGGAATTGGGAGATCCAATGGCCAAAACGACCTCGAAATGCATGAAATTATCATCCCAGAGCATTAACTCGGATAGTGACAAATTTTATACCATCAGGACTGGAAAAATAATGCAACGTGCACTGACGAGTTTTGTAGTGATTCGATGTCCCTCATGATCGTACAAGCTTGAAATGTGTGACGATTTATTTGAGGAATCGAATAAAAATATATGTACTATTGTATATACACACTAGATATTTTATTTTCCTTGACTTTTCTTATCTCCTCCTTGCATAGAAAATGGCTGCTCTATTGTAACGACCCGTAAATTTTAACTGTTTTAATAACGTAATTAGCTGAAATTTTGTGAAATTTAAACAATAAAATTTTGAAATATAAATTTGATATTTGGAATGCGTCTAGTTAAACATAGCAACTGGTAAATTTTCGTCAGAAAATATGAAAGTTTATTTCGTGCGTAAATTTACTTCAATTTAATCAGTTAAAAAGCGATGAAAATAAAACGTTTTCGAAACCTGAATATTTTTACATACAAAAATTCTAAATCATCTTTTGAGCAAGACGTCATTTTTCGTTTTTCCAAATTCGGACTTCTTTAGCTCCGTCGATCTTATCTTTCTATGTTTTTGCTGCATTTTCCGCTAGTAGAAAATTCAAATTTTTATAATTCAATCATAACACTGATATTTGTATACTGTTTTGATCTACTCGTCGTGTTGATCACCGCGGTATAATCATTTGGGTGTTTCGGCGTCCAGCGCACGACGAAATCCGCAAAACGGTTAGCGGCACCAGTACCCGTTTTGAGCCCATTTTCGTTCTGCGTCCTTTCAATTGTTCAGACGTGAGATATTGAATGGTCACAACTGTTATGATTCCCAGAAATTAATTAGTGACTTTTGCTTTTCTCTAGTTCCAATACTTTTCTCTAGTTCCAATACCCTCTAGTTCAATTCACTGCGTCCTCTGTCATTTCCCTATCCCTCTATTGCACGTTTGTCTTCTCTACTACTAAAAAAAATTTCCAGAGGGAAATTCTTCTTCGTTTTGCTTGCTCTTCCTCTCTGCCTATTCATTTTTCCCCTGAGAAGCTGCTCTTCTCCTCTCTCCTTCAGCTCCTCTTAAATCTCCATCTCCCAATCAACAGAGTCGCGCTCAGCCATCACTTGCCTCGGCAAACAAAAAAAACTCCGTAGCCTCGTCCTTGACCTCCGCCTCCACAGCCATCGCATGCTGAAGCCCCAGCCACCCATCCCACTGCCGCACGCAAGTCACCAACACCGAAGCCCCTCCACTCCTCTTCCTCCGACCACTGCCACGCCGTAGACCCTATCACCCACGTGCATACAACCAAGACCCTGAAACCCATCACTCTGACCACTCCACGACTTTCCACACTTGTTCGCCCTCTATCGACAGCCAGATCTGACCCTACGTCATAACATGCCACCGCATTCCGCAACCCAGATCTCCGACCTTCGCCTAGCCGAGCTCCGCCGCATCACCATGCTCTGAAGCAGCCGTAGCCTCCACTTTGTACATTGGTAATATATATATAAGTATGTGTTTTGTTCTTCATATTATACGTATATAATAATATACATTTGTCATTATATTTATAGTTATATGTTAGTATATGTACAAAGTTTATATAAGTTTTGTTGAATATTTCTTTTATAGTTAGTTTATATACATATGTTTGTTATATTTACAAAGTACGCCTATATATATTTTGTAGCTGCATTATATAATAGGTTAAGCCATAAGGTATTATACGTGAGTCATGTCGATTTATATATATTGCAATAGTGTTAGCTGTGTTGCTTTATAATGAGTATTGACTTCAAAATATATTATATGTTGTCTATCGGCTGTTAGATTTGTTTTGATCTTTAAAGTATATTCATATAAAAGTTTATTTCATTTGTTATAATATGTAAGTATAGGTAAGTGGCTTCAAATTTTATATTGAGCGGTTATATTATATCAGTATACAATGTTGAAAAGAGTTATATATTGTTGTAGTTGTGTATTAGTTAAATAGAATATATATATATATATATAATATATGTATCTGTTAGAGTATGCAAGGTTGTCTGTTAATGATACTTATATGTATGTTAATCTATGTAATGGTTATTAAGTTATATACGTTGTCATACGAGGTGCCAGAAAAATATTAGTATAACTTATTCTGGTTTATGAATGTTAACATATATATTTGTTTAATTAAGTCATATAAGTTTATAAAAGTCGAGTAAGTATATGAATGTTAACTTATTCTGGTTTTGTATTTGGGTTTCAAATATATATACGTTTTATTTGTCAGTACATCTCGAGTTTGCTGTATAATATGGATACGTTTTAAATATGCAAGTATTGATTTTTTTTATATATATATAATATACACATATATTTTATTTTAATATTTAGCGTCAATTTAAAAATATTGATTTTATAAACTAATAATATATATATATATATATATATTTCGTTTCAGTCTATATCGAGTAGATTTTGATTTATTTTCATCAATTCCTTGTTATCAGCCTCGATCGTCGAATTCATGCCAATCTTAACTTGCTTTGGAATTCGTGCTTGGATCCGTAACTCATCTCGTTCTGTTCCCTCTCTATCCTCGAAAGGTGAGCAATCACTCACGATTAATGTTCTTTTATTTATTAAGTTTGATTTCAATTGAAACGACAATTGAAATGTGCTGCTGTTAGTTATGTACAATGTTATACATATGTTATTACCTGTATCAGTTCACCTGTGACATCTGACACCATTATCTGTTATTTATACGATGATAATCCAGTTTGGTTGATAATTGATTGATTGTTTGATGTTGATATTGAACGTTAAATTGTTAATGTATGAAGTGATAAATAATTGAAATTGAAATTGGCGAAGGAGTTAACAATCTGAAATTGATATATGTGTTGAATTTGATTAGATAAAATTTGGATAATATGACCCCTTTAATGTTAAATTACTTGGCATTTAGAAATAAGGTTAATTACGCCCTGGATCATTTAAATGTATGTTGTTTAAATCGATGTAGTATGAAATTGAATAATAGATATCAAGTGAAGAACCGTATTAAAATTAATGTAAAAATCTTTAATCTACATGAAATGATAGTGTAGATTATAGAAATAATTATATTAATTTGCACAAACAACCATGTGAATTAAAACGATTATTTCGGGATTATTTGAATTGATTATTGGATTGATATTGATTGTCGTTATTGCTTGTTTATTTACTTTGACGCCATCCCAGTTATCACACTCTAAGTTCCCTTTGCTATGCTTTAATTTTGAATTGAATTGGAATCGGGTTGAAATGATAAATACCTAAATTGAACTTTGACCTAGGATAGAGAATTAAATAAAAATCGATTGGTCAATAATTTGCTATAAAAATAAAATGAAGATTTTATTTGAATAAATAATATGGTTTTGAAACGAAGTTGGAGTTTGAATTTTAATGAAAGGAAATGTTAATATTTAATAATCTGAATCAAAATATTAACATAGTAGATGATGAATGAACGTTGTTTTAAAATTAATTATTTAATAATTAAATTTGGAATTATTAATAATTAAGTTTTGAAATTAGTTAATAATTAAGTTTTGAAATTATTTAATAATTAAATAAGATTGAATTATTTAATAATTAAATAAAATTGAATTCTTTATTAAGTAAAATTGAACTTCTTGAATAAGTGAAATTAAGTTTCTTTATTAATTGAGTTTTGAAATTGTAACTAAGTAAATTAATAAGTGAAATTGAATTTCTCTAATAAGAAAAAAAATGTTTATCATTGAAATTAATGTAAGACTTGAAATGTAAAGAATTTGATTTGATGAATTTAATTTAATGCAATTTGTAAGTTTTGGTATAATGAAGTTGAACTTAAGTAATTGATTTAATGAATTGGAAATTAAATAGAATTTGTCTTGAATGATAAATTTACTTAACGAATATTGAATGAAATCGATAAATGGAGTTAAATTGATTTGAATGTTAAATTAAATTAATTTAAATGATTTGGAATGAAACTTATTTACGAACTTGAATCAATATTTGAATTGTTTTAAATAGAAATCGAAATTGTATTATAAGATTTTGAAATGGTAATTTGAAAGTTTTGAAACGTAAATTATGGAAATTGATTTCGAAAGACAAATGTAATGTTGGTTTACAAATTCTATTTGAAATTGAATTTGATTTGGTTTTGGAATAAATAAACGACCAATCGGTGTAATAATTACGAAAGTTATTAAAGAGACCGGAATCGGTTAGGGACATACTCTCTGTCTAAACCGAAAACCACTTTAATAACTATACGCGGAGTGTGATCCAGAATGAAGTGGTTGGAATGATGTACGTGATGACTGAAGAAAGAGAACGATAATGGATAGCCTTGACACTTGTGTCAAATTGGAAATGACTAAAACAGGAGCCGTGTCGGGCCAAATGGGGGTTAGCTACCTCGAGAGAACACACTTCTTCGAAAACTACTCATTACTTGTTGTCGATTGGTGCACCCTTGATTTGGGAGTGTTGTTTCGCGGTGTTGCGATCGCTGCGGCGATGCGTTCTCACCAGTCCGGATCAGGCAAACGGTAGTTTCACTACCTTGGGTATTGCCTCATGTGCCTTGTCATACTTGTATCCCTATATACGCGACCACTACGATTTGTTTTGTGTTATACCTATGGAGTACTCCCCGATATCCCACTAGTTTACGGTGGAGTTTACAGTGCTGTATAGACTATAACGCTTATATACAATGTGTTAAGGGGGATAATGGTAACGCCTTAACACTATTTTGATACTTTATATTACTGATAGGCATTATCTATTTACCGTACACTACTACATAGTAGATAGTTTAACGGATCCTTAAAGGATGGTTATTCCAAACATCCTTTAAGTTACTTGTATTTCAGTTGCTATTTCACTTGAGTTGGATTTATTGATATAAGAATGTTAATCCTGACTCGAGTGTTTCCTGTTTTTCTTTACGCTCGGGTCAGACTGAGTATACCAGTATTCGAGACTCACCTTTGGAGTTGGAGCTTCGCTTGGAGATCCAGCTATCTATCCAGCTTTAGATATCCAGTTGATTCCAGTGATTGTATTCTGATTCTTATATATGACTATTGTATTCGAAACTTCTGCTGTAACTTATTTAACTCTGATATGTATATAGTAGCTTCATGAACTACTATCTTTTATTTCCGCTGCAACTATTACTCTGTGTCTGTGATCTGTGATTATTTATTTACTGTATATGTTCAGTTTTTCCAATTTAAATTAACAATTCGGTATTTTGAATTATTCAAGCCCGACATGTGCGGATGCGAATAGTCCAAAATAGCGGGTCGTTACAAGTGGTATCAGAGCTTTGGTAGCTCTAGGCAAAATTTAGCATATATGGGAAATGTATTTAAAGAATCACTCTCATTCGAGTTTCAATCTCTTCCTTTTGACTCGATTCCTTTGAATTTTGGAACGTTCCCTCGGTTTCGAAATTCATTCGTGTCCCTCACTATTCGTCTTCTTTTAATTTTGGAGTATCCCATAACTCCACTTCGAATGACCCTTATAATGAATCGGCGGTCTCGCCAAACTTCGAATGATTTGTAAAGGGGTGAAACTCCTTTACAATTAGCATTGATTTACCGGAGATTTCTGTATCCTCGGTTTACGATGCTATTTATCTCCTGCTATACCTGAATTCTATTTCTTGAGATCGAATGTCGATTTACCTCGGAATTCCAGATCGATCTTATTCTTGAAGTCACGGTCGACCCAGTTATGGTTGCCCGCGATTTATATAAGATTATCTATTTCCTTATTCGGTTAAATAACCATCTTATTTTTCGTTCCAACTTATTCTCAAATCAAAATTTCCTTTGATTGAATTAATCAAATTTGAATATATATCCTTGCTTTGAAATCCATTATTGTATCGTTGAGCGAGGAAGTGTATGTGTAAATTAATATTAAATTGTTATATATACATATTGTGTTGTTTGAGTTGTTGATGTGATTTGGGTTTCCGATCGATTTCAAACTTTTAGGTTAAAGATGATTTCAATTATAAACTGAAGTCAAAATTCTTGGATAAGTATTTAACTTGAAATAATTGGATTGAAAAAAAAATTTGTATAATACTCAATTTCATTTCAATATAACTTACCTAAATTATTCAGAAGTTAATATGTAATTGGATAATGTACAATAAAAAAATGTCTTTATAAATAAAATTTGAGTGTTTATAATAAAATGTTATACACTAAATTTTGATTATAAAGATGTTAATAGAGTTAGATAGGATAATAAGTAAAACTCAGTTAATAATGAAATAAATTTGTTTTGAAAGAATTAATAAATTGAAATTTGATCAACTTATGAAAATACCATGAATTTAAAAGCAATTGGTGAATATAAATTAATTTAAATCGAAACTTTTATGGTTTAAATTAATTTATATGGGTTAAATATATGGGATAAGATATATTAAGTAGAAAAATTTTACAATAATTTGGAATAAAGAAGAATTTAAATTGTTGAAAAAAAATATGATTATAATAAAAGACTATTCAAATTTATGGTTTTAGAAATTGTAAATTGAAGATAATTGGATAATAAGATAATGAATTTAGAAATAGTTGAGATTGATTTTGGTGAAATCAAATGGATTAAATCAATTATTGAATATCAATTAATTTAAATTTGAATTTATATGGTTTAAATTAATTGTTATTTTATATTTCAAATCTGTTTTTCTTTCTGGTTGTTTCTATTCTCCTACCTCGTTCTTTTTCGGGGACGAAAAGTTTTGAGTGGGGGAGAGTGTAACGACCCGTAAATTTTAACTGTTTTAATAACGTAATTAGTTGAAATTTTGTGAAATTTAAACAATAAAATTTTGAAATATAAATTTGATATTTGGAATGCGTCTAGTTAAACATAGCAACTGGTAAATTTTCGTCAGAAAATATGAAAGTTTATTTCGTGCGTAAATTTACTTCAAGTTAATCAGTTAAAAAGCGATGAAAATAAAACGTTTTCGAAACCTGAATATTTTTACATAGAAAAATTCTAAATCATCTTTTGAGCAAGACGTCATTTTTCGTTTTTCCAAATTCGGACTTCTTTAGCTCCGTCGATCTTATTTTTCTACGTTTTTGCTGCATTTTCCGCTAGTAGAAAATTCAAATTTTTATAATTCAATCATAACACTGATATTTGTATACTGTTTTAATCTACTCGTCGTGTTGATCACCGCGGTATAATCGTTTGGGTGTTCCGGCGTCCAGCACACGACGAAATCTGCAAAACGGTTAGCGGCACCGGTACCCGTTTTGAGCCCATTTTCGTTCTGCGTCCTTTCAATTGTTCAGACGTGAGATATTGAATGGTCACAACTGTTATGATTCCCAGAAATTAATTAGTGACTTTTGCTTTTCTCTAGTTCCAATACTTTTCTCTAGTTCCAATACCCTCTAGTTCAATTCACTGCGTCCCCTGTCATTTCCCTATCCCTCTCTTGCACGTTTGTCTTCTCTACTACTAAAAAAATTCCAGAGGCAAATTCTTCTTCGTTTTGCTTGCTATCCCTCTGTTGCACGTTTGTCTTATCTATTTACCGTACACTACTACATAGTAGATAGTTTAACGGATCCTTAAAGGATGGTTATTCCAAACATCCTTTAAGTTACTTGTATTTCAGTTGCTATTTCACTTGAGTTGGATTTATTGATATAAGAATGTTAATCCCGACTCGAGTGTTTCCTGTTTTGCTTTACGCTCGGGTCAGACTGAGTATACCAGTATTCGAGACTCACCTTTGGAGTTGGAGCTTCGCTTGGAGATCCAGCTATCTATCCAGCTTTAGATATCCAGTTGATTCCAGTGATTGTATTCTGATTCTTGTATGTGACTATTGTATTCGAAACTTCTGCTGTAACTTATTTAACTCTGATATGTATATAGTAGCTTCATGAACTACTATCTTTTATTTCCGCTGCAACTATTACTCTGTGTCTGTGATCTGTGATTATTTATTTATTGTATATGTTCAGTTTTGCCAATTTAAATTAACAATTCGGTATTTTGAATTATTCAAGCCCGACATGTGCGGATGCGAATAGTCCAAAATAGCGGGTCGTTACAAGTGGTATCAGAGCTTTGGTAGCTCTAGGAAAAATTTAGCATATATGGGAAATGTATTTACAGAATCACTCTCATTCGAGTTTCAATCTCTTCCTTTTGACTCGATTCCTTTGAATTTTGGAACGTTCCCTCGGTTTCGAAATTCATTCGTGTCCCTCACTATTCGTCTTCTTTTAATTCTGGAGTATCCCATAATTCCACTTCGAATGACCCTTATAATGAATCGGCGGTCTCGCCAAACTTCGAATGATTTGTAAAGGGGTGAAACTCCTTTACAATTAGCATTGATTTACCGGAGATTTCTGTATCCTCGGTTTACGATGCTATTTATCTCCTGCTATACCTGAATTCTATTTCTTGAGATCGAATGTCGATTTACCTCGGAATTCCAGATCGATCTTATTCTTGAAGTCACGGTCGACCCGGTTATGGTTGCCCGCGATTTATATAAGATTATCTATTTCCTTATTCGGTTAAATAACCATATTATTTTTCGTTCCAACTTATTCTCAAATCAAAATTTCCTTTGATTGAATTAATCAAATTTGAATCTCTATCCTTTCTTTGAAATCCATTATTCTATCGTTGAGCGAGGAAGTGTATGTGTAAATTAATATTAAATTGTTATATATACATATTGTGCTGTTTGAGTTGTTGATGTGATTTGGGTTTCCGATCGATTCGTCTGATCAGCGCTGTAACAACCCGGTATTGCGTACCGATTATTTATCATCTCTGGACGATTACCTTTCCTAGCTAATGGCTGTTTGGAATTTTTAAAACCAGTTTGAAACTCTTTTAAAAAATTTGTTAAGTGTTGATGTGCTTTGAAAATTTAAATAGTGGTCTATTGTTTTTCATTGGGCCGTGAAAATTTGCAAAGGCAAATAGCCGTTCCCTTTTTCAATCTATTCAACCCGTCCCCCCTTTACCATTTTCATTCGAACCCTAAAACTAAACATACGAAAGAAAAGTTAATGGCGGCTCAATCTTCTTTCGTTCGCGCGAGTTCTAGGGCTTCTGAATGAAGTCGCAGTTATGTCGAATCAATCGCTGGTGCTTGCTTCTTCTGGGTCGAGTTCGTATATGAGGTGAGTGATTCCTTATCGCTCACATCTAATATAAAGCTTATAGATTTCTGATTTCTTCAATTTCGTGTATTTTGTTGCTTGATAAAACAACATTGATTTGAAGTTTCGAGGCCATTCGATTTTATTTCTGTTGTGATTACGTGATAAGGTTTCGATGATTGATGCTTCTTTGACTTTATCGGGTTCGTATAAATTGATGAATTTCCGACTTTGATATTTGTTTATATCTCGGCTTCACCTCCGATTATACTGCTGTTGACTTCGAACTTGATTTTGGTTCTGTGATGACCACCGGCTTTGATTTGGTTATTAATTGTGGTCTCTGTGAAATTGCTACTTGATTATTTTGAAACTGCTACTGTAAAAAAATGTTCGACCTTGACTTCTGTTCTGTTCCGGCCTGTTGCTTAGAGTTGGTCTTGAGTTTGTTTCTGGTATCATTTCTCGGCCATACTGCATTCTGGTTTGGATGTTCACCTGTTGTATTGTCCACTGTTGTCATTTAGACTCGTATATGTGTATACATATATTGGCATATATGTCTATATGGCCTTTGCCTTGTTTGGTAGCATTGTATTTGGTCTGGACATCATTTGTATTACTGCATACTTGTAGTTCAATATTTTTCAGTGTCATTTTGGTGATGATCTAGTATTTGTTGGTCTGTTATATGCAGTCTTCATCTGGTCTTCTTGTACATACGTTGTAACTGCTTTATTGTTGAGTTATCACTCTGGCCTTGCTCTGTCACCTGTTGGCACACTGTTGCCTTAGACCTGATGCATTTCACTGATTTGTGTTGTCTTATCCCGGTTTACTCAAGTCTGCATTTTAGGTGCAGACATACATATGTATGTCTGTATGCATATATTGTTGGATTTGTACTGAGTTTGAGTTATTGGGTTGCTTCATTAAGGCCTGTTAGTTGTGGATCTGGTTTGCAATTGTATATGAGTTGCCTGGTCCTTGCATTTCCATTGTTCAATCTTGTGGTTTCTTTGATATTGCAGTCTTCATGTTAGTAGACTTGAGTTTTACCTATCCAGTTCACTTGAACTTTGATACATTGTTTTATACAATGATGTTTACTTTCGCACTGGGCCTGGGGTCATGTCTCTAACCTGATGCACTTGAGCCCTTGCATACCTTATATATACACCGTTTCATTTGATAGTTGTAGTGTTGTATTCCATAGAGTAACTGGACTGACTTGAGTCTGGTTCGCTCGAGTTGCCTTCCTTGATTTGCAATGAACTTGTATACATTCACTTGGTCATTTGGTTGAGGCTGCCATCGACATGTACGTGGCCTCACTCCTGTTTTGATACTGAGGCTTTACCTTGTGGTCTTCACTTTACACGTGTGTCTGGTCACTTGAATTTGTTGAGTTTATGGTTGTACTGAGTCTAGCATTGTATTTTTGAGTTGGGCTGATTTCTGAACTTTTACTTGTGTTGAATCCAGTTGCAAAACTTGGGTTTGACCTTGTGTCTGACTCTTATTTCATCTCTGCAGTGGCGAGGCAGTACACGCGCGCGTGTACTGCAGCCACACTGATTTGTTGTTTTAATTGATATTTCAATTATTTGGATTGTTTTGAGTTCAATTCAACATTTGAGAATTGTATTTGATTCAATTCGATTGATTATTTTATTGTGTCTAATTATCTATTAGATAATTAGATTCTGAGTTTCTAATTGTTATTAATGATTGGAATTTGTGTTAATTGTCGTTTAGACAATTCTGTTGTTTTCCAAATTGTCTTCATTGATAATCTTTTTATTTATCTTGTTGATGAGTTGAATTTGCTGATTTATTGCTTAACACTGTTTAGTGTTATATCTGTCGTTATCCGATTTTCTTATCGAGAAGTCGGATATATGTGATTTCTGTGACTGTCGTCTATTTGAGATTGATTATTATTGCTTCTGTGCATTAATAACTGAGTTTGAATTAGACTGACCCGTGTATTATTTTCTTTTGAATTTAATACTCGGGTCAGACCCGAGTTATTTCAGGTTGTAGATTTCCTTCTTTGAGTTGTTGTTCGGGCTATGAAGACTTTTCACATCTTCTGAAGTTGTCTTTGTCATTTTGTAGAAGTCGTGTCATTGTATAGGATGATATGTATTCATGTATATTAGTTGATAATGTACTTGTATATATAACTTCCAGAGTCGACAGTTATAGTTGTATCATATGTATTGTGTCAACTATATTGTAACTGACATCAGTTATATATATATATATATATATATGAGATCTTTTGTTAATTGTGTTCCGCATTCTTTTGTATCTGTGTTGTTTTTATATATATTGTCCTAAACTAATATGAACCATCGTACTTGTTTTATACTGGAATTGGGTATGTCGATGGAAGTAAATAAATACGAGATGAAAAAGAAAAATATATACCACTCCTATCGAGATAACCAATGTTAGTGTAAGGCCAACTACGGATGGTCGCTCCTATCCAGCCTTATTCTTCGTAATAATAGACAGTATTTCTTTTAATACTCTTTGTTATTATGAGCATAGAGGTGGGGCGTTACAGTTGGTATCAGAGCTTGGGGTTTATGGACATAATATAAAACATAACTTAGATGGAACATATGTTACAACTATTGGTCGATGTTTTATTTGTGCTTTGAGTCAAAACTAAAGTTTTGAATTTGGATGAAATTTTTTTAAATATCATTATTTAAAAATAATAGTGAAAACGTGTTTTGTTAATTTGATTGATTTGGGTACTGTTTATCAGAGTGCGCAGCGGAAACAATGAAACAGTCTTCGCTGAGTACAACTGATAATCTTTTTGATTTAAAAATCAAAATATGGAATTGAAATAAATTTCATTTGCTGTTTACATAGCTGTGTTTATTTTGTTTCTTTAAGAAATTCGAATCTGAATTGAGGATTCGAAACGATTGCAGTTATGTGATTTTGTTGAAATTTCCGCTGGCTTTCTTGTGTACTAATCATCTGTTGATTAGATTTTGCTGTTTTGAATTGTCTTCATTGAAGATACATTCGAATGATTTCTTTGTTTATATTGTAATGTGCGTGCAAATATGAATTGCATGTTACTGCATTAATTTTACGTTGAACCGATGCTTGGTTATGAAACGTATTTTGTTGTCGTTATTTTTATAACGGGATTTTTACACCAGTGCTATATTTTTAAAGCACGGTGTTTTGTTGAAAATTTTAATGAATGAAAATTCACTGATGTCACATTTTGATGTGAATTAATTTGATGAGATTTTTGAGGTTTTAAAATTTCTATCGCTTTGACTTCAGTGACAGTCAAATTTTTAAAAGTGGATTTTCAAGCGGTTATTCCGCAATGCTGATTCTGAGATTCGTTTTACGATGTTTTGAGAAGTGCAATTTTCTTCTCGAAATTGCCACTGATGTCGTTGCTTTAATCACGTGATTGGAAATCGTTTTAAAAATGGAAATTGTTTTACAAAATTTTAACAGTTTGCGTTTTCAAAAAAATAAGGAAGCGACTTAAACGATTCAGCAAAATCGAGGATTATGACCCCTTTCTTTTACTGTTTCGCTTAACTCCG
Organism: Allium fistulosum; assembly: GCA_030737815.1. Taxonomy (NCBI): domain Eukaryota; kingdom Viridiplantae; phylum Streptophyta; class Magnoliopsida; order Asparagales; family Amaryllidaceae; genus Allium; species Allium fistulosum. The sequence continues at coordinate 552,518,924 of CM060906.1, forward strand.
GACTTGTCCAGTTGAGAATGTGAATTATTATTTTTCCAAAATAAATAAAATTGTTTTCAGAAATTTTAACAGTTTGCGCTTTCAAAAGAATGAGGAAGCGATTTAAACGTTTCAGCAAAATCGAGGACTATGACCCCTTTCTTTTACTGATTCGCTTAATTCCGGACTTGTCCGTTTGAGAATGTGAAATGTATTTTTACAAAATACACAATTTTGCACTTTCAAGGAAACGATGAAGAGAATCAAAGGATTTAGTAAAACACGTGGTATGGGACATGTGCGTTTGCTATTTCGGTTAATTCCGGACTCGTTAATTGAAATATCTGCTGTTTTGATGATTTTGATGAATTTGCACTTTCAAGGAAACGATGAAGTGAATCAAACGATTTAGTAAAACACGTGGTATGGGACATGTGCGTTTGCTATTTCGGTTAATTCCGGACTCGTTAATTGAAATATTTGATGATTTCGTGTGCTTTCGAGCCACTTTGTTGGACCTTCGGGTCATTTGTTGGACCTCCGGGTCAATACCAGTACTAGACCTTCGGGTCATTTGTTGGACCTTCGGGTCATTTGTTGGGCGCCAAAAATTATGTTGAGTACTTGGTAGGCTTCGGCCATTTGTTGATGCACGTGCGGCGAATTAAAAACTCGCCATCTGATGGGATCGATCCAAGCTTTTATGTTGATTTTCTAGTCTTCTTAATTGATTTCTAGATATTTGTTGTTTCCAATTATCTGCAGGTAATTGGATATTTGTTGATATGTGTTCTGATTATCGTTTTTGATAATCAGATATTTGTTGTTTCTAATTATCGCTTGTGATAATTAGATATTTGTTGATATGAGTTCTGATTATCGTTTTTGATAATCAGATATTTGTTGTTTCTAATTATCGCTTGTGATAATTAGATATTTGTTGATGTGAGTTCTGATTATCGTTTTTGATAATCAGATATTTGTTGTTTCTAATTATCGCTTGTGATAATTAGATATTTGTTGATATGAGTTCTGATTATCGTTTTTGATAATCAGATATTTGTTGTTTCTAATTATCGCTTGTGATAATTAGATATTTGTTGATATGAGTTCTGATTATCGTTTTTGATAATCAGATATTTGTTGTTTCTAATTATCGCTTGTGATAATTAGATATTTGTTGATATGAGTTCTGATTATCGTTTTTGATAATCAGATATTTGTTGTTTCTAATTATCGCTTGTGATAATTAGATATTTGTTGATATGAGTTCTGATTATCGTTTTTGATAATCAGATATTTGTTGTTTCTAATTATCGCTTGTGATAATTAAATATTTGTTGATTTGAGATTTAATTATCGCTTTTGATAATTAAATATTTGCTGATTGGAAATTTGATTATCGTTTTTGATAATCGAATATTTGTGATTTGAAATTTGATTATCGTTTTTGATAATCGAATATTTGTGATTTGAAATTTGATTATCGTTTTTGATAATCGAATATTTGTTAATTTGGAAATTTGATTATCGTTTTGTGATAATCGAATATTTGTTGAATTTGAAATTTGATTATCGTTTTGATAATCGAATATTTGTGATGGGAAATTTGATTATCGTTTTTGATAATCGAATATTTGTGATTTGAAATTTGATTATCGTTTTTGATAATCGAATATTTGTGATTTGAAATTTGATTATCGTTTTTGATAATCGAATATTTGTGATTTGAAATTTGATTATCGTTTTAGATAATCGAATATTTGTTGTTTCTGATTATCGCTTGTGATAATTAGATATTTGTTGATTTAATTATCGCTTTTGATAATTAAATATTTGCTGATTTGTTGATTTAATTATCGTTTTTGATAATTAAATATTTGCTGATTTGTTGATTTAATTATCGCTTTTGATAATTAAATATTTGCTGATTCGAGATTTAATTATCGCCTTTGATAATTAAATATTTGCTGATTTGTTGATTTAATTATCGCTTTTGATAATTAAATATTTGCTGATTTGTTGATTTAATTATCGATTTTGATAATTAAATATTTGCTGATTTGTTGATTTAATTATCGCTTTTGATAATTAAATATTTGCTGATTCGAGATTTAATTATCGCTTTTGATAATTAAATATTTGCTGATTTGTTGATTTAATTATCGCCTTTGATAATTAAATATTTGCTGATTTGAGATTTAATTATCGCCTTTGATAATTAAATATTTCTGATTTGAGATTTAATTATCGCCTTTGATAATTGAATATTTGTGATTTGAAATTTGATTATCGTTTTTGATAATTGAATATTTGTTGTCGTTTTTGATAAGTAGATAATTTGATAATTGTTGATTTGTTTTCTGACTATCGTTTTGATAATTGGATGTTTGCTGATTTTATTGATACGAGATTTTCTAGTCTCTAATTGAATCTAGATTATGCTGATTTTGATTGAATTGCTGTTTTCCTTCTATCCCTGTTGATAGTTAGAGTTTGTTGATATGAAGTTTGTGTTTTCTAGTTAACTGTTGAATAACTAGATATTGGCAGTTTAGCGAATTGTAATTTGTGTTTCATAATTATCTTTGTTAATAATTAGATTTTGTTGTTTTCTAATTATTTTATTGATAATTAGATATTATTGTTTTGTGATTTCTGTATTATAATTATCTATTGGTAATTGAATATTGCTGATGTTTGCATTTATTCCGTTTGCTGTCTTCTGATTATCTTTTGATAACTGGACTTTGTTGAGATATTGTGAATTTCTTTTATGGAATTAAAAGATTACTTTGACATTTGAATCCTCGACTTTTATTTTTCTAGCTTAACCAGTTTATGTTAGAAGAATAATAGTGGTTGACGACCTTAATTATGAAAATTGCGGGGATGCAATTTCTATAAGGAGGGGAGTCTGTAACAACCCGGTATTGCGTACCGATTATTTATCATCTCTGGACGATTACCTTTCCTAGCTAATGGCTGTTTGGAATTTTTAAAACCAGTTTGAAACTCTTTTGAAAAATTTGTTAAGTGTTGATGTGCTTTGAAAATTTAAATAGTGGTCTATTTTTTTTCATTGGGCCGTGAAAATTTGCAAAGGCAAATAGCCGTTCCCTTTTTCAATCTATTCAACCCGTCCCCCCTTTACCATTTTCATTCGAACCCTAAAACTAAACATACGAAAGAAAAGTTAATGGCGGCTCAATCTTCTTTCGTTCGCGCGAGTTCTAGGGCTTCTGAATGAAGTCGCAGTTATGTCGAATCAATCGCTGGTGCTTGCTTCTTCTGGGTCGAGTTCGTATATGAGGTGAGTGATTCCTTATCGCTCACATCTAATATAAAGCTTATAGATTTCTGATTTCTTCAATTTCGTGTATTTTGTTGCTTGATAAAACAACATTGATTTGAAGTTTCGAGGCCATTCGATTTTATTTCTGTTGTGATTACGTGATAAGGTTTCGATGATTGATGCTTCTTTGACTTTATCGGGTTCGTATAAATTGATGAATTTCCGACTTTGATATTTGTTTATATCTCGGCTTCACCTCCGATTATACTGCTGTTGACTTCGAACTTGATTTTGGTTCTGTGATGACCACCGGCTTTGATTTGGTTATTAATTGTGGTCTCTGTGAAATTGCTACTTGATTATTTTGAAACTGCTACTGTAAAAAAATGTTCGACCTTGACTTCTGTTCTGTTCCGGCCTGTTGCTTAGAGTTGGTCTTGAGTTTGTTTCTGGTATCATTTCTCGGCCATACTGCATTCTGGTTTGGATGTTCACCTGTTGTATTGTCCACTGTTGTCATTTAGACTCGTATATGTGTATACATATATTGGCATATATGTCTATATGGCCTTTGCCTTGTTTGGTAGCATTGTATTTGGTCTGGACATCATTTGTATTACTGCATACTTGTAGTTCAATATTTTTCAGTGTCATTTTGGTGATGATCTAGTATTTGTTGGTCTGTTATATGCAGTCTTCATCTGGTCTTCTTGTACATACGTTGTAACTGCTTTATTGTTGAGTTATCACTCTGGCCTTGCTCTGTCACCTGTTGGCACACTGTTGCCTTAGACCTGATGCATTTCACTGATTTGTGTTGTCTTATCCCGGTTTACTCAAGTCTGCATTTTAGGTGCAGACATACATATGTATGTCTGTATGCATATATTGTTGGATTTGTACTGAGTTTGAGTTATTGGGTTGCTTCATTAAGGCCTGTTAGTTGTGGATCTGGTTTGCAATTGTATATGAGTTGCCTGGTCCTTGCATTTCCATTGTGCAATCTTGTGGTTTCTTTGATATTGCAGTCTTCATGTTAGTAGACTTGAGTTTTACCTATCCAGTTCACTTGAACTTTGATACATTGTTTTATACAATGATGTTTACTTTCGCACTGAGCCTGGGGTCATGTCTCTGACCTGATGCACTTGAGCCCTTGCATACCTTATATATACACTGTTTCATTTGATAGTTGTAGTGTTGTATTCCATAGAGTAACTGGACTGACTTGAGTCTGGTTCGCTCGAGTTGCCTTCCTTGATTTGCAATGAACTTGTATACATTCACTTGGTCATCTGGTTGAGGCTGCCATCGACATGTACGTGGCCTCACTCCTGTTTTGATACTGAGGCTTTGCCTTGTGGTCTTCACTTTACACGTGTGTCTGGTCACTTGAATTTGTTGAGTTTATGGTTGTACTGAGTCTAGCATTGTATTTTTGAGTTGGGCTGATTTCTGAACTTTTACTTGTGTTGAATCCAGTTGCAAAACTTGGGTTTGACCTTGTGTCTGACTCTTATTTCATCTCTGCAGTGGCGAGGCAGTACACGCGCGCGTGTACTGCAGCCACACTGATTTGTTGTTTTAATTGATATTTCAATTATTTGGATTGTTTTGAGTTCAATTCAACATTTGAGAATTGTATTTGATTCAATTCGATTGATTATTTTATTGTGTCTAATTATCTATTAGATAATTAGATTCTGAGTTTCTAATTGTTATTAATGATTGGAATTTGTGTTAATTGTCGTTTAGACAATTCTGTTGTTTTCCAAATTGTCTTCATTGATAATCTTTTTATTTATCTTGTTGATGAGTTGAATTTGCTGATTTATTGCTTAACACTGTTTAGTGTTATATCTGTCGTTATCCGATTTTCTTATCGAGAAGTCGGATATATTTGATTTCTGTGACTGTCGTCTATTTGAGATTGATTATTATTACTTCTGTGCATTAATAACTGAGTTTGAATTAGATTGACTCGTGTATTATTTTCTTTTGAATTTAATACTCGAGTCAGACCCGAGTTATTTCAGGTTGTAGATTTCCTTCTTTGAGTTGCTGTTCGGGCTATGAAGACTTTTCACATCTTCTGAAGTTGTCTTTGTCATTTTGTAGAAGTCGTGTCATTGTATAGGATGATATGTATTCATGTATATTAGTTGATAATGTACTTGTATATATAACTTCCAGAGTCGACAGTTATAGTTGTATCATATGTATTGTGTCAACTATATTGTAACTAACATCAGTTATATATATATATATGAGATCTTTTGTTAATTGTGTTCCGCATTCTTTTGTATCTGTGTTGTTTTTATATATATTGTCCTAAACTAATATGAACCATCGTAGCTTGTTTTATACTGGAATTGGGTATGTCGATGGAAGTAAATAAATACGAGATGAAAAAGAAAAATATATACCACTCCTATCGAGATAACCAATGTTAGTGTAAGGCCAACTACGGATGGTCGCTCCTATCCATCCTTATTCTTCGTAATAATAGACAGTATTTCTTTTAATACTCTTTGTTATTATGAGCATAGAGGTGGGGCGTTACAAGCGCTATCGACAGGATTTCCAAAACACTTGAACATAACAAACTGACACAATATTGTTTTCAAATTTTGAAATTGAAATAAATTTTGTGTGATTATATATAAGTAAATTTTATAAAGATAATTGTTAAGTGAATTGGTTTACAAAATGATAATATTTGATTTTTACTTATTGTTTTGTAAATCATTGATTATTGCGTAATATAAATAAATGAATTTATGAAACTTGGTTATAATTTGATTTGGAATTTGAGAATTTAATTTCTGGTGATTTCAAACTTTGATTTGAAAGTTTTAAAGTGTATAGTATTTAAAATATTTTCAAATATAAATCGTTTTCAAAGAATTTTAAAATGTTGGAACCAGTGCTCTTCTCTTTGTCGCTGGAAAATAATTTCGGTGATGGCGGCCGCATCATCGACATTCATTTTCGAGTTTCGAAGTGGAGAGACTATTCTGTAGCTTTGCTACACTTTTGTTTGGAAATTTAATTTGATTTAAATTTTTGTGGTATGGCCTGATTTATTATATATATAAAAAGATTTAATTTTGATCTGTTATATACTATATATATTTATCTCAAAATTGTTTGAAGTAAATCGAAGATTTAAATTCTTAAATTTTAGGTTAAAGATGATTTCAATTATAAACTGAAGTCAAAATTCTTGGATAAGTATTTAACTTGAAATAACTGGATTGAAAAAAAAATTTGTATAATACTCAATTTCATTTCAATATAACTTACCTAAATTATTCAGAAGTTAATATGTAATTGGATAATGTACAATAAAAAAATGTCTTTATAAATAAAATTTGAGTGTTTATAATAAAATGTTATACACTAAATTTTGATTATAAAGATGTTAATAGAGTTAGATAGGATAATAAGTAAAACTCAGTTAATAATGAAATAAATTTGTTTTGAAAGAATTAATAAATTGAAATTTGATCAACTTATGAAAATACCATGAATTTAAAAGCAATTAGTGAATATAAATTAATTTAAATCGAAACTTTTATGGTTTAAATTAATTTATATGGGTTAAATATATGGGATAAGATATATTAAGTAGAAAAATTTTACAATAATTTGGAATAAAGAAGAATTTAAATTGTTGAAAAAAAATATGATTATAATAAAAGACTATTCAAATTTATGGTTTTAGAAATTGTAAATTGAAGATAATTGGATAATAAGATAATGAATTTAGAAATAGTTGAGATTGATTTTGGTGAAATCAAATGGATTAAATCAATTATTGAATATCAATTAATTTAAATTTGAATTTATATGGTTTAAATTAATTGTTATTTTATATTTCAAATCTGTTTTTCTTTCTGGTTGTTTCTATTCTCCTACCTCGTTCCTTTTCGGGGACGAAAAGTTTTGAGTGGGGGAGAGTGTAACGACCCGTAAATTTTAACTGTTTTAATAACGTAATTAGTTGAAATTTTGTGAAATTTAAACAATAAAATTTTGAAATATAAATTTGATATTTGGAATGCGTCTAGTTAAACATAGCAACTGGTAAATTTTCGTCAGAAAATATGAAAGTTTATTTCGTGCGTAAATTTACTTCAAGTTAATCAGTTAAAAAGCGATGAAAATAAAACGTTTTCGAAACCTGAATATTTTTACATAGAAAAATTCTAAATCATCTTTTGAGCAAGACGTCATTTTTCGTTTTTCCAAATTCGGACTTCTTTAGCTCCGTCGATCTTATTTTTCTACGTTTTTGCTGCATTTTCCGCTAGTAGAAAATTCAAATTTTTATAATTCAATCATAACACTGATATTTGTATACTGTTTTAATCTACTCGTCGTGTTGATCACCGCGGTATAATCGTTTGGGTGTTCCGGCGTCCAGCACACGACGAAATCTGCAAAACGGTTAGCGGCACCGGTACCCGTTTTGAGCCCATTTTCGTTCTGCGTCCTTTCAATTGTTCAGACGTGAGATATTGAATGGTCACAACTGTTATGATTCCCAGAAATTAATTAGTGACTTTTGCTTTTCTCTAGTTCCAATACTTTTCTCTAGTTCCAATACCCTCTAGTTCAATTCACTGCGTCCCCTGTCATTTCCCTATCCCTCTCTTGCACGTTTGTCTTCTCTACTACTAAAAAAATTCCAGAGGCAAATTCTTCTTCGTTTTGCTTGCTCTTCCTCTCTGCCTATTCATTTTTCCCCTGAGAAGCTGCTCTTCTCCTCTCTCCTTCAGCTCCTCTAAAATCTCCATCTCCCAATCAACATAGTCGCGCTCACCCATCACTTGCCTCGGCAAACAAAAAAAACTCCGTAGTCTCGTCCTTGACCTCCGCCTCCACAGCCATCGCATGTTGAAGCCCAAGCCACCCATCCCACTGCCGCACGCAAGTCACCAACACCGAAGCCTCTCCACTCCTCCTCCTCCGACCATTGCCATGCCGTAGACCCCATCACCCACGTGCATACAACCAAGACCCTGAAACCCATCACTCTGACCACTCCACGCCTTTCCACCCTTGTTCGCCCTCTGTCGATAGCCAGATCTGACCCCACGTCATAACATGCCACCGCATTCCGCAACCCAGATCTCAGACCTTCCCCTAGCCGAGCTCCGCCGCATCACCGTGCTCTGAAGCAGCCGTAGCCTCCACTTTGTACATTGGTAATATATATATAAGTATGTGTTTTGTTCTTCATATTATACGTATATAATAATATACATTTGTCATTATATTTATAGTTATATGTTAGTATATGTACAAAGTTTATATAAGTTTTGTTGAATATTTCTTTTATAGTTAGTTCATATACATATGTTTGTTATATTTACAAAGTACGCCTATATATATTTTGTAGCTGCATTATATAATAGGTTAAGCCATAAGGTATTATACGTGAGTCATGTTGATTTATATATATTGCAATAGTGTTGGCTGTGTTGCTTTATAATGAGTATTGACTTCAAAATATATTATATGTTGTCTATCGGCTGTTAGATTTGTTTTGATCTTTAAAGTATATTCATATAAAAGTTTATTTCATTTGTTATAATATGTAAGTATAGGTAAGTGGCTTCAAATTTTATATTGAGCGGTTATATTATATCAGTATACAATGTTGAAAAGAGTTATATATTGTTGTAGCCGTGTATTAGTTAAATAGAATATATATATAATATATGTATCTGTTAGAGTATGCAAGGTTGTCTGTTAATGATACTTATATGTATGTTAATCTATGTAATGGTTATTAAGTTATATACGTTGTCATACGAGGCGCCAGAAATATATATTAGTATAACTTATTCTGGTTTATGAATGTTAACATATATATTTGTTTAATTAAGTCCTATAAGTTTATAAAAGTCGAGTAAGTATATGAATGTTAACTTATTCTGGTTTTGTATTTGGGTTTCAAATATATATACGTTTTATTTGTCAGTACATCTCGAGTTTGCTGTATAATATGGATACGTTTTAAATATGCAAGTATTGATTTTATATATATAATATACACATATATTTTATTTTAATATTTAGCGTCAATTTAAAAATATTGATTTTATAAACTAATAATATATATATATATATTTCGTTTCAGTCTATATCGAGCAGATTTTGATTTATTTTCATCAATTCCTTGTTATCAGCCTCGATCGTCGAATTCATGCCAATCTTAACTTGCTTTGGAATTCATGCTTGGATCCGTAACTCATCTCGTTCCGTTCCCTCTCTAGCCTCGAAAGGTGAGCAATCACTCACGATTAATGTTCTTTTATTTATTAAGTTTGATTCAATTGAAACGACAATTGAAATGTGCTGTTGTTAGTTATGTACACTGTTATACATATGTTATTACCTGTATCAGTTCACCTGTGACATCTGACACCATTATCTGTTATTTATATGATGATAATCCAGTTTGGTTGATAATTGATTGATTGTTTGATGTTGATATTGAACGTTAAATTGTTAATGTATGAAGTGATAAATAATTGAAATTGAAATTGGCGAAGGAGTTAACAATCTGAAATTGATATATGTGTTGAATTTGATTAGATAAAATTTGGATAATATGACCCCTTTAATGTTAAATTACTTGGCATTTAGAAATATGGTTAATTACGCCCTGAATCATTTAAATGTATGTTGTTTAAATCGATGTAGTATGAAATTGAATAATAGATATCAAGTGAAGAACCGTATTAATATTAGTGTAAAAATCTTTAATCTACATGAAATGATAGTGTAGGTTCTAGAAATAATTATATTAATTTGCACAAACAACCATGTGAATTAAAACGATTATTTCGGGATTATTTGAATTGATTATTGGATTGATATTGGTTGTCGTTATTGCTTGTTTATTTACTTTGACACCATCCCAGTTATCACACTGCAAGTTCCCTTTGCTATGCTTTAATTTTGAATTGAATTGGAATCGGGTTGAAATGATAAATACCCAAATTGAACTTTGACCTAGGATAGAGAATTAAATAAAAATCGATTGGTCAATAATTTGATATAAAAATAAAATGAAGATTTTATTTGAATAAATAATATGGTTTTGAAACGAAGTTGGAGTTTGAATTTTAATGAAAGGAAATGTTAATATTTAATAATCTGAATCAAAATATTAACATAGTAGATGATGAATGAACGTTGTTTTAAAATTAATTATTTAATAATTAAATTTGGAATTATTAATAATTAAGTTTTGAAATTAGTTAATAATTAAGTTTTGAAATTATTTAATAATTAAATAAGATTGAATTATTTAATAATTAAATAAAATTGAATTCTTTATTAAGTAAAATTGAACTTCTTGAATAAGTGAAATTAAGTTTCTTTATTAATTGAGTTTTGAAATTGTAACTAAGTAAATTAATAAGTGAAATTGAATTTCTCTAATAAGAAAAAAAATGTGTTTCATTGAAATTAATGTAAGACTTGAAATGTAAAGAATTTGATTTGATGAATTTAATTTAATGCAATTTGTAAGTTTTGGTATAATGAAGTTGAACTTAAGTAATTGATTTAATGAATTGGAAATTAAATAGAATTTGTCTTGAATGATAAATTTACTTAACGAATATTGAATGAAATCGATAAATGGAGTTAAATTGATTTGAATGTTAAATTAAATTAATTTAAATGATTTGGAATGAAACTTATTTACGAACTTGAATCAATATTTGAATTGTTTTAAATAGAAATCGAAATTGTATTATAAGATTTTGAAATGGTAATTTGAAAGTTTTGAAACGTAAATTATGGAAATTGATTTAGAAAGACAAATGTAATGTTGGTTTACAAATTCTATTTGAAATTGAATTTGATTTGGTTTTGGAATAAATAAACGAGCAATCGGTGTAATAATTACGAAAGTTATTAAAGAAACCGGAATTGGATAGGGACATACTCTCTGTCTAAACCGAAAACCACTTTAATAACTATACGTGGAGTGTGATCCAGAATGAAGTGGTTGGAATGATGTACGTGATGACTGAAGAAAGAGAACGATAATGGATAGCCTTGACACTTGTGTCAAATTGGAAATGACTAAAACAGGAGCCGTGCCGGGCCAAATGGGGGTTAGCTACCTCGAGCGAACACACTTCTTCGAAAACTACTCATTACTTGTTGTCGATTGGTGCACCCTTGATTTGGGAGTGTTGTTTCGCTGTGTTGCGATCGTTGCGGCGATGCGTTCTCACCAGTCCGGATCAGGAAAACGGTAGTTTCACTACCTTGGGTATTGCCTCATGTGCCTTGTCATACTTGTATCCCTATATACGCGACCACTACGATTTTTTTTGTGTTATACCTATGGAGTACTCCCTGATATCCCACTAGTTTACGGTGGAGTTTACAGTGCTGTATAGACTATAACGCTTATATAAAATGTGTTAAGGGGGATAATGGTAACGCCTTAAGACTATTTTGATACTTTATATTACTGATAGGAATTATCTATTTACCGTACACTACTACATAGTAGATAGTTTAACAGATCCTTAAAGGATGGTTATTCCAAACATCCTTTAAGTTACTTGTATTTCAGTTGCTATTTCACTTGAGTTGGATTTATTGATATAAGAATTTTAATCCTGACTCGAGTGTTTCGTGTTTTGCTTTACGCTCGGGTCAGACTGAGTATACTAGTATTCGAGACTGACCTTTGGAGTTGGAGCTTCGCTTGGAGATCCAGCTATCTATCCAACTTCAGATATCCAGTTGATTTAAGTGATTGTATTCTGATTCTTGTATGTGACTATTGTATTCGAAACTTCTGCTGTAACTTATTTAACTCTGATATGTATATAGTAGCTTCATGAACTACTATCTTTTATTTCCGCTGCAACTATTACTCTATGTCTGTGATCTGTGATTATTTATTTACTGTATATGTTCAGTTTTGCCAATTTAAATTAACAATTCGGTATTTTGAATTATTCAAGCCCGACATGTGCGGATGCGAATAGTCCAAAATAGCGGGTCGTTACATCTGTATTGTAAAATTAAATCAAGAGCCTCGGTCCATGAAAATAGATGATGTCAGATCCGTTGAAATCAGGGAGACGAGATCTTCGAATCAGTAGTGTCATTACGGTGTGCTGCTATGTTGACCGAGTGCTGAATTTTCTCTGATGTGGCTAGGGTGTGTCCTAGAGGAGCTAGAGGCAGAGTTAGGCGATGAGGTGAGTGTCGTTGCACTCCTCTTGGTGACATGCATCTTCCCCCACAACTACAGCAACTCCGACAGCGATTTGGAGTTCGTGGCATTTGCTTTGTCGTGTAGTTTGGCACGATCACGAAGAACAAGATGAGGCCGGGGTCATCGCAGTGGTCTGAGGGGACTTAGTTTGTACAGGGGATGTTGATGGGAGTTCTTGGTCGTACTCCAGTCGCCTTTGGTGATTTACGACATAGTGTACGGTGGAAGGGAGAAACAGGTCAGAATTTGATTGGGGGGTTCGGGTGAACGTTGGGATACACGGCGTAAAGCTCGCATAGTGGGGCATGTATGCAAAGTTGGTGCATCGATTAGTGGATTGTGGAGTGAGAATTAGAAGTGAGAAGGAAAAAAATGGTGGGTTGTTGTTGTGCACGTCTTGTGCACAAGGGTGTGTACTAACAATTGGGGAAGAAGGGGTATTAGCTTAATCAAGGTGATCGATTAATATATAATTAATTAATATCGATAATCTTGTTTTGTATTTAATTCGTATCTCTTGCATACAAGGTCCTGTCAAGACGGGTCTTTTTCGTTGCACTCGTAGTGAGATTATCTACAACATAGTATGAGCTTAGACTGGATTCGAGCACTTGGGGATTTATGGCATAGGTGAACGGAATTATAACTCTGAATTTATATTTCATTATAAATTCCCATAATTATATATATTGAAAAATATTACCTAGAAGTTGTATAATAATATAAATAGATAATTATTTCCCCATTTGATTGGATTGGTTTGAGTAGATATTTGGGACAATTGATTAAAATCCCGCATAAATATTGTGTTCCATCGTATTGGCTAGAGATAGATGGAGTTGATAATAATTTATTACTTGGTTATAAATTAATTAAACTCCAAATTAAAGTTGTGTTAGTGATAGAAATATAATTATATATTTTATTGTAGATATTCAGAACAATTGATTAAAATCGCATATATATAAATAGTATGAGATTTTATAAAACAGTATGAAAGAGACATTTTATAAAAGAGTAAGATTTTCTTAGATAATACGAAGAAGATATTTTATAAAATAGCTGTAAGGTTTTATAAAAATATTTATGAAAGAAATACTTAATTTTAAATGAAGAAATTAAGTATTATAAGGGCTTAAATGGATTTCTAAGCCAATATGTATTTTATAAAATAGTATGGGATTTTATAAAATTATATAAAAAGGTATTAGACTTTTATTAAAGAGACTTTAGTAAATAAAAGTAAGATACGGTTAAGTAATATAAAATACTTATTTAAATATATATATATGTTTTGATTAATGGTATTGGTCTTATATTAGTGACCTTACCCAGTATTGATTTTATATTAATGATCATACATCGTATTGGCCTTATATTAGTAGTCATGCATATTACTGGTCTTTTAGTAATGACCATACGTATAAATAGACGACGACGTTATATTAGTCTTCATTTGTGTTAGACGTATTTGATTAGGAGATTTATATTTGAAATGTTTATAAATCAATATGACATCAGTGTTTCTTTGTAGTCCTGATAGTGTATTACATGAGACACGAGTGTCGCTCTCTTTTGGATAGAGGTGTACGCAAGTTAGTTGAGAAATCCTTGATGTCCTATAGGAGGATGATGACAATCATCTACTATGGGATCATAGAACACCAAAGCTTGCTTTAAAGGGTATGGTGTGGTCCGCAAAGGTCTTAGGAATTTAGAGTAGATTGAAAAACACCAAAGCTTACTTCAGAGGGTACGGTGGCTTTACTTACTATTAGGGCTAGGTTTTAAGTATATAGAGTAGGTCAGAAATCACCAAAACTTGCTTCAAAGGGTACGGTGAGGCCTACACGAGACCTGTCTTCCAGAATGTGGCTTGAGGTCTATAGTACGATTAGGTACCGACTTTACTTATCTTAAAATCTCAAAGGAATCATTGGATCGTGATAGATGTCCGTAGTTGACTCCATCCATCAGTAATGATGGACATTGATTTGTATTATTTGGTTGTCTCTTATTATTATGTTATGTGTTATTAGTTAGTCGTCGTTGTTGTTGCTACATTCATTATCATGTTGTACTTTGCGATGGACTTATATTATGATCACCCTACTTTTGGATGTTGGGCTACCTTTATCATAGTATGTTGTTATGTTTCAGTCACATCATATTAGTTGTGCTGACTCGTTAATTACAGGAGAAGAGCAGGTTATGGTATGAGTTTCTATCTTTTGGATAGGTTTATTTTACTTGTTTTTGGATAGTTCGGATTACTCCTAAGCCACGATAGTGGAGAGGACCGATTGTGCCTTAGTAGTTCTTGTTTATTTGTATATAGTTTTATATAGTATTTTGAGATAGTTCCCCTCTCACCAGGCTTTATGTCCGACCTACGTTTGGTCTTCGTCTGTTTATGTTAACAATTCTAATGATTAGATTATATGCTTAATTCTAATAGGAAATAAAATAGTAAAATGATTATTCATCGAATGGCTATTCATCTATTCTATTTTCATTAAATAGAATTAGGAGCAGGAAAACTCTATGAAAAAATGGTGGTTAAATTCGATGTTGTTTAAAGGGATGTTAAAACATAACTATGAGCTAACTAAATCAATGATATATCTGTTTCTTCAAATGGGTATTATTCTTGGTGCTTGGCATCCCGGTGGAAGTGAAGAAACAATACAGAAGTACTCGATTGTGTAGTTGGAAGTCATGTACTTTTGGGGATACGCTTTTAGGGCAGTTGGAACATTTTATGGAGGCAATGTCGATACTTTGCATATATACTTGATATTGTAGTAATACATGACAGATATGTACTTATTTATGAAACTTGATGTATCAGATATTATATTCAGGACTCTGTTTGTATGGAGTTTGAGGTATACTGACTTTTTTATTGATATTCATTTATAAGTTATTTCCGCTAGTGCAGTCTCTTATACATATTGTTATCCTATTTTGTTCATGTATATTCAGTATATTATATATTATCATTCTGTTGTGATATTCTATCGATATGCCTTAGTATAATGTTTGTTTTAAATTTTCTTTCCCGACAATCGGTCTTTCGTGGTATTCAGAAGTCGGGCTTTGTCATTCGGTGCTGATTTTAGGGTATTAAAAAGGTTGGGTTGTTACATTCTCTTCCTTTTCGATGCTGACAAATACACAACTTTATAAATATAAAATGCATGAAAAATATAGGTGCTCCCTTTCAGTATGTGGTATATAGCACAAGTTTTCTTATCTCCCTCTTAATGAAATAATATAAGTTTTCATCTCTCTAAGTTTTTCTCCCTCTTGGTCATCACAAAAAGGAGATAAAAACATAGATATATAAAAAAATATACTCCCTCTATATATTTGAAAATAAGAAGTTATTAGCTTAAATCTTTTAAAGTATAAATACTAAGTTCTCGTCTTAATCTTATATAGGTAGCTTTACACAGTGGTTTAGTAAATATATCTGCAATTTGATTTTCTGTATTTATGAATTGTAAGGGTATATTTTCTTTTTCTACGCGATCCCATAAAAAGTGATGTCTAATGTCTATATGTTTAGTTCTCGATTTATCATATTTTTTAGCTAAGTTAATTGCACTCGTATTATCACAGTAAATAGTGGAATTTCTTAAATTTACACTAAAATCTCTTAAAGTTTGTTGCATGCAAATGACTTGAGCACATTATAATGCTACTGATATGTATACTGCCTCATACGTTGATAATGATATACATTCTTGCTTTTTACTACACCAAGGTTGGTTTATAAAAATACAAGTGACACTCATGTCCATCTTATATCCTATAAGGATACTAGTTCAAAAGGGCATCCTTCTGGATAAAAAAGTGCATAGTCTTTAGTCCTTACTAAGTAATGAAAAATTCTTTTAACGGCATGCAAGTATGATTCCTTATTATTAGACTAGAATCTAGCGTATATACAAACACTCATTATAATATCCGGTCTACTAGTAGTTAAATATAGTAAATATCCAATCATACTTCTACATAACTTATGTTCTATGTCTTTACCATTTTCATCTCGATCTAAGTATATGTTTGGACTTATTGGAGTTGGTTTACTGTTCATATTTTCAACATTAAACCTCTTTAGTAATTCCTTGCAGTATTTTTATTGATTTATAAAAATGCCATTTTCTATCTGTTTGACTTATAAGCTGAGAAAATAATTTGGTTCTCCTATATGTGACATTTCAAATTCACTTTTCAAAATGTTCAATAATTCGATACATAAGTTATTATTAGTTGATCCAAAAATAATATCATCGACATAAAATTTGAACCAAAAGGATCCAAAAATAATTTAGTTATATAGAACTTAGGCAAACTTGATCCTATATTAGTTATTATTAGTTGATCCTAAAACCGTTTTCCAATCTATTAGTATATACAAACCTTTACCTCATTCGTATGAGAAATCTAATTAAACGGCATAGCAAAACAAGTGGTATGAAACGCTTGCGTTTACTTCATCGGTTAATTCTTGGACTTGTTCGATTGAACTCTCGTGACAATTTTCGAGTGGAAATCTATAATCTGTTTGTAAATATTTAAGTTAAGCTAGTGGTTATGGGACATGAAGCCTAACTCATTTATTTACTAGCTTAGTGTAATTTACACTTATTTTCAAGTGGAAGTCTACAATCTGTTCGTAAATATTTAAGTTAAGCTAGTGGTTATGGGACATGAAGCCTAACTCATTTATTTACTAGCTTAGTGTAATTTACACTTGTCGATCTTTGATGATCATTTTGTGATTTAGACTAGTGATGTGCGATGTCTCTTTGTTGGTGTGGGGGACTAAAAAACCCCGTTTGTGGAGCTTCGGTTCAAATTGTTGGGGTAGCGACCCATGGTCTTCGGGCCGATTGTGGAGCTTCGGCTCAAACTTGATGGTTAACGACCATGGAATAGCATTCCGTTTATGACACACGTGTTGGGGAGTTTTCATGCTCCTGTTTGTGATAGGCCTTCACCTTTTGTGATTTCTGGATTTCTGGTTGATGATTTCTAGAATTTGTGTTTCACCGATTTTTGCGATTGGCATTGATATGTTTTGTCAATATTTGTGGTTTGGTGAATAATTTAAAGAATATGACATTCTTTTTAGTGTTTGAGAATATTTGAGATATTGTATGATTTTTGTTGTTATCTGATATATACTTGTCACGGTATGGCATTATAGTTATCATACGTTTTTGTGATATCTCGTATCCTATCTCATTTTATATGATATTTATAGCTAGACTGATCCGTTTATTATTTTTTTCTTAAATAATACTAGGGTCAGACCGAGGTATTTCAGGTGCTTCTACTTGACTTCTTATCTGGGACCGTCATCTAATTTTTGGCTAACTACTTTAGATTAGTAGTTTTTGCTTTTATACATTTGAGTTAGAGACTCCTTGATGTATACATATTCTTTTGCTAGCACTTGTACCTATTCTTTTGTTATGTAGTGGATCTTGTATGACCACTATTTTGATGTACACTTTTATGTATTATATTCATATCTGTTTCCGCTTTTGTGATATGAATATCTGTGACTGATTTGTATTATGCTTATTTCTATATTTGTTTCCGAAGCCCACATAGCCACTGTATAGTAGCTTTGAGTTTGTATTTGATATGTCGGATTTCCTCTTGAAATGAAATGCAAGTCATATTATCTGACATATCGGTACTCGTACAAAGCAATTACATAGATGGTCGCTCCTCAATAGCCTTATTCTTCGTGCAAGTCGATGGCATTACCCCGTAGTGTCCTTGGCTAGTGTGAGTATAGAGGTGGGGCGTCACAATATCACCCATTCACTCGTATTTTATTTTCGACTTTGCTCCAGCCCGAATCCAGTATCTGAGTTATCTGCAAAATAAACACCGACGCAGTAAAATTGAAAGAGAAATATTTTTGCGGTGTAAAATAAAATGTATTTTGAAAATAATTTGCCTCAGTTTTGGGTTGTTCGTCATCATTTAATTCTGAATTCATTAAACACGAATAACCTGTGACATGCACAGTGTATCATTGTAATTGCCACAAGGTCGTGCACACCGATATACACTTGATAAAACTGCAGGGATAGGTGAGCACAAGGTCAAACCCAACCAAAAGCTAGGTTCAACTCAAGTGCAATATAAATAAAGTCATGACATGAGCACAAGGTCAAAACCCACTACGCCATAAATGGCCTTCTGCAACACAAAAAAAATGTTGGGTCAGGCCCAAAAAATATTGCCATAGGTCTATGGCAACACTTTTCGGGTGATGCAATTTTTGTCGTTGCCTTAGACCTCAAAGGCAACATTTTGACTATCTAAGGCAACATAAGTAATATTGTTGCAATAGAACCCTATTTGGGTTTATAGCAACACCCATAGGTGCCTGTAGCAACATTCAAAAATGTTGCTATAGATATTAATTTTCTGAATTTGTGGGGCCCACAATGTAGAGCATATTTGATTTTTTAATAAAAATATTTATTTAATAAAATGCTATTGCACAGAATTTGATATTCAAACAGTATTTTATTTAAATAAATATTTTATTTCAACATTTGAAATCGTATAAATTCCTGACTCCACTATTTTACAATTCAATGATTTATAACACTGATATTCACATATACAGATATTCCTCACTACATCACTCAGTTCACTCATTACATATACAGTTTCATTTACAGACACATACTGACTCATACACTGAATCTTCAACTACTTCCATATCTGTCCAGCCATCTGTACACCTGTCAAATATAGAAACACACACCCACAGTAAACTGGAACAAAAATAGATTTAAATTCAAGCAAATATTAGATATTTACATTAACTCTGTCAACTGAGGATGTTGATAAGTTTGACAAGTTAATTGGAAGCTACAAACTTCTTTAGATATATGACTGTTTTTAATAAATTTAAACTAATGCAAGGCAAATATTCAAGTATATGACACGAGAAACACTACATCATATGATTCGTGGAAGAGAAGCATACTTAGGGAGAGCAAATGATATTTACATTACCTGCCAGGCGAACATTTTCCCACTACATCATGTAATGGACTCTTTCATCTAAACAAAATTCATCATTTTTTAAAGAATATGCAGCTGAATTAGACCTATAATAAATAAAAATATAAAATAGCTTAGCATAAATACAAAGAAACAAATGTTGAATTTGGCAATACAAAGAAACAAGACAAAACGCTAACGATTAAACCCACATCTAGCTGAAGGCAGACCTGAACCAAGGCAAGGCAGATCAGGATAGAGCAAAACAATGCATCTTATGAACATCACTATAAAAGCTAAGTTAGTTTATCTCCTATAAATACTTTAGAAATTATATGATGATGACTAGTAACAGCATAACTTTCTTACAGGGATTTAAAGAACCAAGCAAAACTACTTCCAAGCCCGTCTATTGTTATAGATCCTCTTTACTTGTAAAAATCTGTACTCAATTTGTGTAAATAAAATAAAAAAGTAAGTAAAACGGATAAAAGATCAAACCTCGCCACCAAGGAAGACTGAGCGGATGGAATAATACACTGATACTGCACCCCCCAATGCACTACTCTTACAATCACAATCTCTTTTATTCACCAACCTACCCAAACCAACCCAATTGCTAAACATAAAACATATAAACCTAATATAAAATAGTATGTCACAGACATACTGGTTTGAATTAGCAGTAAAAACTCAGATGTTGTGCCAACCAAAATCACATCCGCCCAAATTTAGATCTGAATCTTTATGGGCATAAATAATCACCAAATTCAAAAATCAATCTTTTCAGGATTAGCTTACACTTGTTTTGAAAATAAACAATATAAGATTTGAAGTGAAATCACGGAATCGCCTTAAACTTGTAAATGTAAGGATACGAAAGATCTTTATTTTATTTGCTGATCCTTTGAATTGTTGAGGAATCTTACTCAATTCATGTATTAGACCGAAACAATCTTCAAATTAGCATACCGCCACTCATACATGCCTTGATTACCAGATCGCTTAGAGATCCAATCAAAATCGGTTGCAGAAATATACAATGCGTTTGATTTCCTGTAGAACCCCAGTTTCGCCACTTAAGTCTGCCAATGCACTGATGATTAAGTTGTCGTCGTCGCTTTAATTCCTCACCGTGGAACCGAGTTGAGCACGATAATCTATCTCACATAGCAGAACCCATGTATTGAATGTAAACATCATCTCTTGTATCATAGATCGAATCTATCGGAGGGACCTTTAATCAACACAGAGCTAGGGCACAAAATAGGTCAGGCTAGAGCAAAAACGAATTTGGGGGAGAAGCCCTAATTTTTTGTTTGTGCGATTTGGGGAGAACGAAATGAAAAGGAAGCGCGTGAATGAAAATGTTAGCGGGAAATAGAGGAAGCGTAGTAGATAGTGGATGAATGGTTGAGATTTTGTTTTAACTAATGGTGTGGATCGCTGAGGTGTAATTTTTTTTTAATTTTTTTAATTAGAATATATCTATAGTAACACTATATAAAAATGTTGCATCGTGTTACACTTGTTTAGCTAGAGTAACACATTTTTATGGCTAAGGTAACACAAAAAATACAACGTTGCAGTAGGACCAAAATTTTATAACTGTCGCAACATTTTAGTTGGCAACACCTTGCAAAAATGTTGCAGAAGGTCATCTATGGCGTAGTGACCGTGCCAAAGCTAGGTTCAACTCAGGTGCAATACAAATACATCACAAAATTGTCGAGTATAAGAAGCCAAAACCAGACCATGCTAACAAGTGCACCACAACCAGATTAGTTTCCAAAATCAAAATGAGAAGTGCAGTGACATAATCAACTGGAAACAATGAGACACAGCTCAAGTGAACACAACATCTTTAACAAGTGCTCAAGTACAAAATGTACAAAATCAGTGCAGTAAAGACCAGACCCAAATCAACAATGAAGACAACAGCTCGAATGAGAAAATGCAGACTCAAATATCAGTGGCATCAGGCCAGTGCAACAGTGGTGAACAGCACATAAAGGAGGCAAACAAGTAAAGATGTCAAGTGAAGGCCACAAAAGCTCAACTGTATACAAGTGCAAAGCACAAATGAAACCATACCAGACTCCACAATGTATACAGGAACCAGCACACATGCACCAGAGACTACAAGACCACATGATACTGCAACTACCAGAGTCCATCAAGCAACAACGAACTGTATAGGTAAACCAAACTACATACACAGCAATCAGACTCAACCAAATGATCAGACCATAAGTGCCGAAATTAGAAGACTGGTCAAAATGCACATGTCAACGGTTGTGACTTCATGAAGCTTTAAACAAAACCAGACATGTACAAGTTTAAGACATTTGTCAGAGTAATACAAATTAACAGCACATAAACACATGTATACATATATGCATATATATGTATACACATGCATATACATTGATAAAGCAGACCAAATCACCCAGTGGTGTACAAACAATAGATTAACATGAATGAGCAGAAGCAGTTACATGAGTCACAATATATACATACATACATGGAGTAATGCAACAAGCAAGTCAGAAAATCAATTGAACAAGTCAAGCAGTAGTTTACAGTTTACAAAAAATCAAGGGATTTCAAAATAACCAAGTCAAGTCAAAATGCCAAAGAATCAAAGTCGTGGTGACCAAGGCAGAATCGAATAAGTAAATATTATCATAAATTCAAAGTGGTCGAAGTCAAACCAGAAAAGAACGGAACCACAACCAAAGCAAACTCAAGCCGTGAGAATCAAGCAAAGGAATATACGAATTGAACTAGTCTAAACAAATCGTATGCACTCAAGCAAAATCGAACGGCAAGGAAAAACTATCAGACGAATTCAAGCAAAAGATAATTTAGGGAATTAAACCCTATAAATACCATTAACATCATCGGCATTAACATAATCAAGTTCAAAGCATATCAATAAGAGTAACAAAGGAAATCACATACCAGATTTATTCAAATCGAACTCGCCATAAGTTTAAGCAGCCGAAGCTAAGCAAAGAACAAAGATCGAAGAAGCATCAAACTGAATTGAGGTTCGACAGTAAGATCGATCAACGACCAAGCGGCGGCTTCAAAGAAAATCACAAAGCCCTAATTTTTCAAAGAGGGAAACAGGAATGAGGCAGCCATTATTCACAAAGCAAAGGATACAGGCCGATAATAAAAAGGAGAAGGGGGATACTTTTTATCACTTTACTTATTGGGTCGTGTGACTAGGGGACAAACTGTGGTTGTGTAGTTCGAGAATTCGCAACTCGGTGGCTGAGTTGTGGCAGGGTTTTGAGCACAGAGTTAGGTTATTCGATAGCGGGTGTCGCGAGTTTACGTGTGTAAGCGTCTGACTACTTAATTTCTAGTAGAAACCTTGGGGGCAGCACGTAGGCAGGATTTTGCAGAAGCTGGGTAAATCTGTGTTGTTCTATTTCTTCTTTTAATATTATGCTATTATTTGTGCTGCTATTATTCTGCTATTATCAGTGCTGCAATTATTTATATATTTTCGCATTAAATTTTTATAATTATTAGTGTTACCCTATTCACCCCCCCTCTATGGTGAAATCGATCCTACAAGTGGTATCAGAGCTTGGAACAAAAGCCAATTTTTATTTTTTAAATGTTTTAAAATTTTTGTTTTTTTATAATGGCTTCTTTTAATAGTTAGACCACCAATGTTCAATGGTGAATATGCTTGCTGGAAAAATAGAATGAAATTTTTTCTGAAAACCATTTATGCTTGGAATATTGTTGAGACAGGTTATAGGACACCAACTATAGTGGTAGATAATCAGGAAATAGATAAACCGATGGACCAATGGACAGATCTAGAAAATAAACTGCAAAATGATAATGCTAAAGCAATGATTTCTATTATATGTTCATTGGACAAAATTGAATTTAATCGTGTCTCACATTGTCTAACTGCACGGAAAATCTGGCACACACTTGAAGTGACTCACGAAGCAACATCTCAAGTCACGGAATCTCGGCTTGTCATGCTTAGTAGCGAATACGAGAATTTCACAATAGCCAAGGATGAAAATGTCAAAGAGATGTATGGATGACTTTCCAATATTGTATACAAATCAAAAGCTCTCGGAAAATCATACATAGAGTTGGAAATAGTCTGAAAAATCCTCATAGTCCTTCCACGAAATTTTGAAGCCAAAGTCACTGCTATTCAAGAATTGAAGGATTTGAAATAGATTAAAGTCGAAGAATTTATTGGAAACCTCACCACTTATGAGCTAAAAATGAAATTCAAGGAAGAACGTGAAGGAGGTGATACTCGAAAGAAATCAATAGCTCTCAAAGGAACAACTGAAAGTGAAGATGATGATGATGGTGAAGCTGAATTGGCACTACTAATAAAGAGATTCAAAAAGTGGAACCGCAAATATGGAAATCCAGTCAAAAATCATTAACTAAAGAGCAGAATCAACAAAGTTCTAGACAACTCAGAAAAACAAGAGATCATCTACCACAAGTGTAATAAACCGGGACATATCAAGCCAAATTATCCTCAGAAACGACTTAGTCAAGGAAAGAAACAGAAAAGGAGAAGTTTTGCAGCCACTTGGGATGAAAGTGATGAAGATGAAAATGAAAGCACTGGAAATGAGAGTGAAAAAGCAAATATGTGTCTTCATGAAGAAATAACTAACAGTGATGATGACGAGCCAAGCGAGGTATCAAAACTTACTCATTCAGAATTACTTATATATTTTCATGAAGTAAATGGCTGTTTTGAACGACTTAGGGAAAAGTACGCTAAAATTGAATCACAAAGAGATAGTTTAATAGAATTAAATAAACAGCTTGATCAATTGGTTAAAAACTATCAAACCAAGAGCCCTAAGTGTGATAAGCGTCCATCACTTGAGAAGAAATTAAAAAATCAGAAATTAAAATAAAATCACTTGAAAATGAAATTCTTATTTTGAAAGAAAGTGAAAGCACTAGGAGAAAAATTCTATTAAAAAGTGCACTTTGCTATTAAATGAAAACGAATCACTCAAGACACAAGTCCAACAACTGTCTACAACCTTAGGAAAATTCTCTAGAGGAGAAAAATCACTAAATATGCTAATAGAAAAACAAACAGTCAATATTGATAGACAAGGACTTGGGTATACTCAATCTAAACGTGTTGGTAGCGAAATTAATCAAGTAAATTCCAAGTGCACAATTTGTGGAAAATCCGGACACAATCACAATAAGTGTTGGTATAGACCCAAACATGTGAAACCATACCAATTTGGGTTCCAAAAGGCACAAATATAAAATCCCTTAAAGTAAAACAAATTTGGGTGCCAAAAGGGACAAATATAGATTGTCTAGGGTCTATACAAACATATTTTTCAAAATCTGTTGTCACTAACAATCATGGACCTATAAAAACAAATAGATCACTAAATTATTTTCTTGCGTAGGTATCTTGGAAGGCTAAGGAACAACAACAATGGTATTTGGATTCTGGCTGTTCCAGGCACATGACAGGCGACAAATCAAATTTCCTTAGCCTAGAGAACTACAAAGGTGGCAGAGTCACAATGGGAAACAATGACAAATGTAGAATTATCGGTAAAGGTAAAGTAGGTAACAGTACATTTACCTTAAATGATGTATTATATGTTGAAAATATGCACCACAATTTGATATCAACCTACCAGCTATGTGATAAAGGAATGAATGTCATTTTTGACTCTGACTTGTGCAAAATTGTTGACCAATCATCAAAAGAAATATTGTTTTCAGATAAAAGGAAATGCAATATATATTCTCTAACTTTTGATGATCTCACTCTTTCAAAATGCCTAATAGCTAAGGATGTAGAAGTAAACCTATGGCACGGACGATTAGGACATGCTAGTATGAATTTGTTGAACAAATTAAAAAGAAAAGACTTGGTAATAGGCTTACCATCTCATGATTTCAAAACAGAAAGTCTATGTAAAGCATTTACTATGGGAAAACTTAAAAAATCATCCTTTCATACAAAGAACACTGTAAGTACTTCCAGAATCCTTGAACTAGTTCATATGGATATGTTTGGACCTAATGATATTGCCAGTTTAGGTGGTAAGAAATATTGTTTTGTGTTGGTTGATGATTATTCAAGATATACATGGGTATACTTCTTAGCTAAAAAATCAGAAACTTTCTCACACTTCACTAAATTCACAAAATTGGTTCAAAATGAAAAAGGAGTTTCTATCATTTCGTTAAGAAGTGACCATGGTGGAGAATTTGAAAATTTTTGTGATGAAAATGGATTTAAACATGAATTCTTTGCTCCACGTACTCCATAACAAAATGGGGCAGTCGAGAGTAAGAATCGAACATTGCAAGAGTTGGCTAGGTTTATGATAAATGAGTATGTACTACCTTTGTTCTTTTGGGCAGAGGTGGTAAATACAGCTTGTTATGTAATGAATAGAGTTATAATTAGACCGATTCTTAAGAAAACACCCTATGAGCTATGGTTCAAAAATAAACCAAACATTGCATACTTCAAAGTTTTTGGGTGTCCGTGCTATATTCTCAATACAGGTGATCAATTAGGAAATTTTGAAGCAAAAATTGACGAGGGCATGTTCATGGGATACTCTTCTAGAAGAAAAGCTTATAGAGTTTACAACAAAAGGACAAAAACAATTTCGGAGTCAATCAATGTGAAATTTGAAGGCATTGATGATCAAAACAAGGAAACAATCAAAAGCAATGTTGAAGAGGAGAACGAAAAAGATGAAAATGAAAAACCCAAAAAACTACAACCACAAAAGAAGTCCGAAGAAATCTGGATCCAGAGAGATTGAAATTCAAAGCAGATCATCCTCCAGAACTAGAAATAGGAAATCCTATCACAGGTATTCAAACTCGTTCCTCCTTTAGAAATTTGTGTGATTTGTGTCTATACAGTGGATTTATTTCAGAAATTGAACCCGAAGACATAGATGCAGCTCTTAATGATGAAAATTGGTTTATGGCTATGCAAGAAGAGCTAAATCAATTTGAGCGAAATGATGTTTGGACTTTAGCACCTAGACCTAATGATTATCCAGTCGTAGAAACAAAATGGATATTTAAAAATAAATATGATGAATCTAGAAATGTGATTAGGAATAAAGCTAGGTTAGTTGCTAAAGCTTATAATCAAATTGAAGGAATTGATTTTGATGAAACTTTTGCTCCAGTAGCAAGACTAGAATCCATTAGGATATTGTTAGCTTTTGCTTGCTATAAAGGATTTAAATTAAGACAAATGGATATTAAAAGTGCTTTTCTTAATGGAATTTTGAAAGATGTATTTGTAGAAAAACCAGAAGGTTTTGAAAGTCATGAATACCCGAACCATGTATATAAACTTAAGAAAGCATTATATATTAAAACAAGCCCCTAAAGCTTGGTATGAATGTCTTAGCACTTATCTCCTTTAAAATGGGTTCAAAAAGGGCTGTGTAGACACCACACTATTTCTATTACATGAAAATGATGATCTTTTGATTGTTTAAATATATGTTGATGACATTATTTATGGTGCCACTAACAATTTGTTGTATGAGAAATTTGAAAAAGTTATGCAGGAAAAGTTTGAAATGAGCTTGGTTGGAGAGTTAAAATTCTTTTTAGGATTTCAAATTAAACAAAGCGATAAAGGTACATTCATCTCTCAAACGAAATATATTAGGGAACTTGTCAACAAATTTGGATTGAAAGATTCTAAACCTGTAAAAAAAACCCATGAGCACAACAATTAAACTTGACAAGGATGAAAAAGGTAAGGCAGTTGATCAAAAGCAATATCGAGGTATGATTGGATCACTTCTTTATCTTATCGCTTCTAGACCTGACATCATGTTTTCTTTCTGCATGTGTGCACGATTCCAATCTAATCCAAAAGAAACTTATTTAAAAGCTGTTAAAATAATTATAAGATATTTGTTGCACACCCCACGTTTTTGGTCTTTGGTATCCAACTAATGATAACTTTGAATTAAAAGGATATTCAAATGCAGATTATGCTGGAAGTCAAGTTGATAGAAAAAGTACTGGTGGAACGTGTTTTATGTTAGGACATTCGTTAGTTGCATGGTCAAGTAGAAAACAGAATTGTATTGCATTATCCACCATAGAGGCAGAGTATATTGCTCTAAGTGGTTGCTCTGCTCAAATTTTGATGGATAATACAAACTTTGCAAGACTATGGTCTAAATTTTAAACGTGTACCACAAATGTGTGATAGCAAAAGTGCAATTAATCTCACAAATAATCATGTACATCACTCACGGACATCATTTTATTAGAGATCATATTTCCAAAGAAAATATCTGCATAAATTTCATTTCAACGGATTCTCAATTGGTAGACATTTTTACAAAACCCCTTCCAGAAATAGCTTTTGTAAACTTCGTCTCAGTTTAGGCGTTTTAGAAATTTGATTTGATTTTTTTGTCTATTTTGACCAATCTGACTCCCTATTGATTATCGATAAGATAAATAGTGATTGAAAAAGTGATGAGTGTTGATATTAATCATACATTATGGCTTGAGACAGCATATTTAGTCAATTTCTTTAAAAACTCTAAACAAAATTTATAATAACGTTTGATGGGTAAAAATTCCATGACCATCTCTATTGCTATCGTATTTCTAACGAGCATCACTCATTAAAATCCAATATAGTATGTCAATATGTGGTATTTTAAACGGGAAATGATTCGTTTTTCATTTTATTATATTTTTAGCAATAAAAACATCCAAAGTATTCACTCTCATTTAAAAGTCCTCACGGTTATGCATGGGTGAATTATATGGAATTTTTGATTATTTGCTTTCATGCTCATTTAAAAGTCCTCACGGTTATGCATGTATGGAACACATATAAAATTGATTGTCAAATAGACAAGTTGATTCCAATCCCATTTATAAGTCCTCACGGTTATGAATGGTTAGAAGATGCTTGAATTCATTATTTATTTTTGAAATTTTGGAATACTACTAATCTCATTTAAAAGTTCTAACGGTTATGCATGGTTAGTAGATATCCAAATTCCTGGTATAAATATACCACAAATAGACATAGCAATATGGTTTTACATCATCCCTATCATTCTAAAGTGGAATATGCGCCTAACTGAGTATTTATGATTTTTGTTTGATTTTTTGTTGAAATTTAATATTTATACTCGATTGGGTATTAATGTCGTATTAATGTCTATCACTTTATCTCTATTTTTTTAACACTATTACTCTTTTGCTGATAACAAAAGGGGGAGAGAAAAGTTAAGATTTTGGCAAATAAAGGTCAAATATTTTATTGTATTTTCTATTTGCATCTAGGTTCATTTGCATATTTTTATTTATTTTCATGCATATATGAAGGGGGGCTTTGTTGTAGAGAGGGAGCATTCAAATAGGGGGAGCAAATTGAATGATCAAATACATTTACTAAATTCAAAATCTTAAATATATGTTTGTTATCATCAAAAGGGAGAGATTGTTGAATATGCTAGTATATGATTTTTGTTTGATGATAATAAACATATAAATTCATTTAAATGTATTTTTTATGGTACTATTTTATTTTCACATAATTAAATAAATATTCGCTGAATAAAATAAATAACACAAAATTTAAATTCAAACAGATATTTTATTCAAACAAGTATATTATTACAATTTTGAATAGTACAAATTTGAGCTCTCACTACATATATACGTTTTTCAATTACAATACAAATTCGATTACATTTCAAATTTCACTTTACATTGTTTACCTCACTACATATCTGTAACAACCCGCATATTTTACGATTGTATATTTAAATGTTTTATTTAAATATAGCATCGTTAATCGGATTAAGGTCCTAAATGTTACTTTTTGTAAACAGTCGAATTGGGACTCGAGACCACTTCCATTAAGTCCAAAATGGCGTTTATAACTTTTTTAAGTATAAACATCGATATGTTTGGAGTTGAGTAGAATTTTGTTAATTTTCTATTTGGGCTTTGGGTTTGGGTTTCAGCCCACTAACCTACCATAATACCCTAACTCCTCTACTCTTCATCCATTCACTCATTCTATTTCCTAACACTCAAGCTCAAGAGAAAAATGGGGGAAAAGATTGGAAATTAAAATTCCTAAACCTTAGATTACTAGGAAATTCAAGATTTCTAGTCCAAAATCAAAGAGAAGCTTAGGTAAGAATCCTCTTCATCTTCTCCATCTCAATCTCTCTCCAATTTCAGAAATTTCCTATAACCTAACTTAGGAAATATTTGTTTATGATCTTAGATTGGAGCTTCTAGAGTTGAAGTTGAAGAGTAGTTGATCTTTCCTTTGTTTTTAAGCTTCTCATTCGTTGTCTTTGGGTTTAAAGGTGAGTTTTTTAACTCACATCTATGTCTATAACTCTCATTGTTGTTAGGTATGAATTCCTAACATCTATTCATGCTCATTTGCTTTTGATTTGAATTGATTTGGTGAATTTTCCAATTTTTGGTTTTTAAGTCCAATTTTATGAAAATCCTACTATGGATGTTTGGACATGATATTTGGGGTGTATCGAAGAGCCTATAAGGTTGGGTATTCGCTTGGCATAAATCCCTAGTCATCGTTGCTCGTCCGATCGCTTCCGAATCGTTTTGGCCATCAAGGCCTAGGCAAATTGTTGCCCAGACCAGGTGACCAGACGTCTGGTTGGTCAAGACCAGACGTCTGGTTATAGACCTGGAGGGTAAAAAAATAAGCACGCAGAAAAGAAATTGGCAGAGATAAATTCCAGACGTCTAATTTATAGGTTCAGACGTCTGATTAGGTCTCAGACGTCTACTTTGAAATTTCAGACGTCTGGGGGTTTTCTGAATTATTTCCAGAACCTAAATCCAGACGTCTGGATTCTAAACCAGACGTCTGGAACTATGCATTTTGCCTATTTGCCTATTTTTTTGATTGGATTTTCAATTTTAATCAATTTTAGTCGTTCCGATTAGTTGTTATCTCTTATTATCGACTTTGATGACTTCCTTCTTTGGATTTTTGGGAATATCCATTTGATGGATTTGATATCGATTTTTATGGATTTAATTCACATTGCCGTATGTGAATTTTTGGTAATTGATTGTTTTTACAATCATTTTGTGATTTGTCACTTTAAAATACAAAGGTTTCGATACTAGTAGTAAATACTAAAACTCTTTCATTAAAACGACTTCGACACTATTTTAAATATAAAGATCGCTTTTAAAACCGTTTTCCAATCTATTAGTATATACAAACCTTTACCTCATTCGTATGAGAAATCTAATTAAACGGCATAGCAAAACAAGTGGTATGAAACGCTTGCGTTTACTTCATCGGTTAATTCTTGGACTTGTTCGATTGAACTCTCGTGACAATTTTCGAGTGGAAATCTATAATCTGTTCGTAAATATTTAAGTTAAGCTAGTGGTTATGGGACATGAAGCCTAACTCATTTATTTACTAGCTTAGTGTAATTTACACTTATTTTCAAGTGGAAGTCTACAATTTGTTCGTAAATATTTAAGTTAAGCTAGTGGTTATGGGACATGAAGCCTAACTCATTTATTTACTAGCTTAGTGTAATTTACACTTGTCGATCTTTGATGATCATTTTGTGATTTAGACTAGTGACGTGCGATGTCTCTTTGTTGGTGTGGGGGACTAAAAAACCCCGTTTGTGGAGCTTCGGTTCAAATTGCTGGGGTAGCGACCCATGGTCTTCGGGCCGATTGTGGAGCTTCGGCTCAAACTTGACGGTTAGCGACCATGGAATTATCTCTTATTATCGACTATTTGCCTATTTGCCTATTGTGGAGCTTATTTGAAACGCTGCCAAAAGCTGTTTTTGAAACGTATCATATAACAGCCTATTTGCCTATTTTTTTTGATTGGATTTTCAATTTTAATCGATTTTAGTCGTTCCGGTTAGTTGTTATCTCTTATTATCGACTTTGATGACTTCCTTCTTTGGATTTTTGGGAATATCCATTTGATGGATTTGATATCGAGTTTTATGGATTTAATTCACATTGCCGTATGTGAATTTTTGGTAATTGATTGTTTTTACAATCATTTTGTGATTTGTCACTTTAAAATACAAAGGTTTTGATACTAGTAGTAAATACTAAAACTCTTTCATTAAAACGACTTCGACACTATTTTAAATATAAAGATCGCTTTTAAAACCGTTTTCCAATCTATTAGTATATACAAACCTTTACCTCATTCGTATGAGAAATCTAATTAAACGGCATAGCAAAACAAGTGGTATGAAACGCTTACGTTTACTTCATCGGTTAATTCTTGGACTTGTTCGATTGAACTCTCGTGACAATTTTCGAGTGGAAATCTATAATCTGTTCGTAAATATTTAAGTTAAGCTAGTGGTTATGGGACATGAAGCCTAACTCATTTATTTACTAGCTTAGTGTAATTTACACTTATTTTCAAGTGGAAGTCTACAATTTGTTCGTAAATATTTAAGTTAAGCTAGTGGTTATGGGACATGAAGCCTAACTCATTTATTTACTAGCTTAGTGTAATTTACACTTGTCGATCTTTGATGATCATTTTGTGATTTAGACTAGTGATGTGCGATGTCTCTTTGTTGGTGTGGGGGACTAAAAAACCCCGTTTGTGGAGCTTCGGTTAAAATTGCTGGGGTAGCGACCCATGGTCTTCGGGCCGATTGTGGAGCTTCGGCTCAAACTTGACGGTTAGCGACCATGGAATAGCGTTCTGTTTGTGACACACGTGTTGGGGAGTTTTCATGCTCCCGTTTGTGATAGGCCTTCCCCTTTTTGTGATTTCTGGATTTCTGGTTGATGATTTCTAGAATTTGTGTTTCATCGATTTTTGCGATTGGCATTGGTATGTTTTGTCAATATTTGTGTTTTGGTGAATAATTTAAAGAATATGACATTCTTTTTAGTGTTTGAGAATATTTGAGATATTGTATGCTTTTTGTTGTTATCTGATATATACTTGTCACGTTATGGCATTATAGTTATCATATGTTTTTGTGATATGTCGTATCCTATCTCATTTTATATGATATTTATAGCTAGACTGAACCGTTTATTATTTTCTTCTTAAATAATACTCGGGTCAGACCGAGGTATTTCAGGTGCTTCTGCTTGACTTCTTATCTGGGACCGTCATCTGATTTTTGGCTAACTACTTTAGATTAGTAGTTTTTGCTTTTATACATTTGAGTTAGAGACTCCTTGATGTATACATATTCTTTTGCTAGCACTTGTATCTATTCTTTTATTATGTAGTGGATCTTGTATGACCACTATTTTGATGTACACTTTTAGGTATTATATTCATATATGTTTCCGCCTTTGTGATATGAATATCTCTGACTGATTTGTGTTATGTTTATTTCTATATTTGTTTCCGAAGCCCACATAGCCACTGTGTAGTAGCTTTGAGTTTGTATTTGATATGTCGGATTTCCTCCTGAAATGAAATGCAAGTCATATTATCTGACATATCG
Organism: Allium fistulosum; assembly: GCA_030737815.1. Classification (NCBI taxonomy): domain Eukaryota; kingdom Viridiplantae; phylum Streptophyta; class Magnoliopsida; order Asparagales; family Amaryllidaceae; genus Allium; species Allium fistulosum. Next base: position 552,552,057 of record CM060906.1, read on the forward strand.
GTACTCTTACAATGCAATTACACAGATGGTCGCTCCTCAATAGCCTTATTCTTCGTGCTAGTCGATGGCATTACACTGTAGTGTCCTTGGCTAGTGTGAGTATAGAGGTGGGGCTTCAATATCACCCATTCACTCGTATTTTATTTTCGACTTTGCTCCAGCCCGAATCCAGTATCTGAGTTATCTGCAAAATAAACACCGATGTAGTAAAATTGAAAGAGAAATATTTTTCCAGTGTAAAATAAAATGTATTTTGAAAATAATTTGCCTTAGTTTTGGGTTGTTCGTCATCATTTAATTCTGAATTCATTAAACACGAATAACCTGTGACATGCACAGTGTATCATTGTAATTGCCACAAGGCCGTGCACACCGATATACACTTGATAAAACTGCAGGGATAGGTGAGCACAAGGTCAAACCCAACCAAAAGCTAGGTTCAACTCAAGTGCAATATAAATAAAGTCACGACATGAGCACAATGTCAAAACCGTGCCAAAGCTAGGTTCAACTCAGGTGCAATACAAATACATCACAAAATTGTCGAGTATAAGAAGCCAAAACCAGACCATGCTAACAAGTGCACCACAACCAGATTAGTTTCCAAAATCAAAATGAGAAGTGCAGTGACATAATCAACTGGAAACAATGAGACAGCAGCTCAAGTGAACACAACATCTTTAACAAGTGCTCAAGTACAAAATGTACAAAATCAGTGCAGTAAAGACCAGACCCAAATCAACAATGAAGACAACAGCTCGAATGAGAAAATGCATACTAAAATATCAATGGCATCAGGCCAGTGCAACAGTGGTGAACAACACATAAAGGAGGCAAACAAGTAAAGATGTCAAGTGAAGGCCACACAAGCTCAACTGTATACAAGTGCAAAGTACAAATGAAACCAGACCATACTCCATAAAGTATACAGGAACCAGCACACATGCACCAGAGACTACAAGACCACATGATACTGCAACTACCAGAGTCCATCAAGCAACAACAAAGTGTACAAGTAAACCAGACTACATACACAACAATTAGACTCAACCAAATGATCAGACCATAAGTGCCGAAATTAGAAGACTGGTCAAAATGAACATGTCAATAGTTGTGACTTCATGAAGCTTCAAACAAAACCATACATGTACAACTTTAAGACATTTATCAGAGCAATACAAATTAACCGTACATAAACACATGTATACATATATGCATATATATGTTTACACATGCATATACAATGATAAAGCAGACCAAATCACCCAGTGGTGTGCAAACAATAGATTAACATGAATGAGCAGAATAAGTTACATGAGTCACAATATATACACACATACATGGAGTATTGCAGCAAGCAAGTCAGAAAATCGAGTGAACAAGTCAAGCAGCAGTTTACAGTTTACAAAAAATCAGGCGATTTTAAAATAACCAAGTCAAGTCAAAATGCCAAAGAATCAAAGCCGTGGTGACCAAGGTAGAATCGAATATGTAAATATTATCACAAATTCAAAGTGGCCGAAGTCAAACCAGAAAAGAACGGAACCACAACCAAAGCAAACTCAAGCCATGAGAATCAAGCAAAGGAATATACGAATTGAACTAGTCTAAACAAATCGTATGCACTCAAGCAAAATCGAACGGCAAGGAAAAACTATCAAACGAATTCAAGCAAACGATAATTTAGGGAATTAAACCCTATAAATACCATTAACATCATCGGCATTAACATAATCGATTTCAAAGCATATCAACGAGAGTAACAAAGGAAATCACATACCAGATTTATTCAAATCGAACTCGCCACAATTTGAAGCAGCCGAAGCTAAGCAAAGAACAAAGATCGAAGAAGCATCAAACTGAATTAAGGTTCGATAGTAAGATCGATCAACGACCAAGCGGCGGCTTCAAAGAAAATCAGGAAGCCCTAATTTTTGAAAGAGGGAAACGGAAACGAGGCAGTCATTATTCACAAAGAAAAGGATACGGGCGGATAATAAAAAGGAGAAGGGGGATACTTTTTATCACCTTACTTATTGGATCGGAATCTTTAATTGTTTTTTATTTTTAAACTAGGGTTTTGTGTTTAAGTTATTTTTAATTTACTTTTAAAGTTTTGTAAAATTCTAGTCGTGTGACTTGAGGACGAACTACGGTTGTGTAGTTCGAGAATTCGCAACTCAGTGGCTGAGTTGTGGCAGGGTTTTGAGCGTAGAGTTAGGTTAGTCGGTAGCAGGTGTCGCGAGTTTACGTGTGTAAGCGTCTGACTACTTAATTTCTAGTAGAAACCTTGGGGGCAGCACGTAGGCAGGGTTTTGCCGAAGCTGGGTAAATCTGTGTTGTTCTATTTCTACTTTTAATATTCTGCTATTATCTGTGCTGCTATTATTTTACTATTATCGGTGCTGCAATTATTTTATATATTTCCGCATTAAATTTTTATAATTATTAGTATCACCCTATTCACCCCCCCCCCTCTACGGTGTAATCGATCCTACAACTTCTTCTTAAGTTGTGGACAGTATTTCTTCATGTGTCCATTCTCTCCACATTCATAACATTTTGTTGAAGAGAGCTTGCCAATGCTGCCATTTTTTCTGACTTAAAAAAATCTTTTGATCCCTTTAGCTAAGCGTACAACACATCAACAATGAAATCGTCATTCTCTTCTGCTTGAAAAGCTATAGATTTTTTCTCTCATGTGCTTGTTCCTTATTAACCTATAAATTATACTCATATGACGTCAAATTTCCAACAAGCCCTTCAACCTTAAGTGTTAAAATATCATTTGCTTCCTCAGTTGCTAAGAATTTTCTTTCTCACTCATCAGTTAAAGAGTTAAATCTTAGAAACTATACCAGATTCAGAAATGGTAACTCCTAAACCTTTTAAAGCATGTGTAATATTTTGGAGTCATGCATACATGTTAGAAATAGTTGCTTTATCTAAGATTTTAAATAATTGAAATTAGTTCTTCAGCATGGAAATTTTACTTTGCATTACTTTATTAGTTCCTTCTTATGTAACTTGCAAAATGTGTTGTATATCATAAGTAGTTTTATATATGCTAACTCTATTAAATTCATTTTTATCTAATGCACAATATAGAATATTCATAGCCTTAGAGTTATTTTCAGCTTTATCTTTTTGGTCAGCGGTCTATGATTCAAAGTCAGTAGTAGGTTCAATAAATTCAATTTGAGTCATTTTTCAAATAGAATCGCTATTAGCTTGCATGTAATTTCTCACTCTAGTAACCCAATTATTATAGTAAGTACCAATAAATAAAGAGGGTCTAGGAATAGACTGGCCTTCTTGAAAAAAACTCATATTCGATGTCATACTAGTTTTATTATGTTACGATTTATAAAATGTCTCTCTCTGATACCAAGTGAAAGTTAAAGGTCTATGATATAATAGTCTAACTTATATATTGCAAAATGGGATCTCTAGTATGACTAATATAACAACTAGCAAAAATAAAATAAAATATATAAATAAAGTAAAAGAGTGCACTGAGATTTTATCTTGGTTTAAACAGCCCCTCCTACGTCCAGTCCCAGACAATTTTCTAGATTTTCACTATCAACCGCTCTCTTAACCCGAAGGAACAGATTTTACAACTTCTGCCTGATTAACTACACCAACAGGACTTCAACACCACCTAATGAACAATACCAACAGGATTTTGTCTCTTTTCAAAAAATAAACTTCAGCAATAATGTATCCTTGAATACTGATATTACTAATGAAGCTTCACAAATTCTTATACCACTTTAAACGATCGATTACGATGAAGTACAGGGTCTAAGAATTAGATTTTAGCAAATGGTATGGATTTATATGATCAGATATTGATTGCTAGGTTTTTGAAAGTAGGTACAGAGAATCATAATAGAGATTAGAGAATCGAGAGAGCAATTAGGTAATTTGGTGATTGCAAGGCCTTGGGTTTATATAGGGATGAAGGGAATCATCTGGAGATGCTTTTGAGGGGTTAGGAACTATTGACGAAGAGTTTTGGATGTCTAGAAGTGAAAGGTCGTGACTAGAAGAAAAAATAAAACCAAAATATTTTAGGCCTCGGTTTGCAAGCCTGGAAAAAATTCGACAACCGATGCCTTGGGACCGATCCACTGGTTGGCGATTTTCAGGCTCAATAAACCTAAGGTTAAAGCCTTTATTTCGATCTTTGATATTTTAGAAAATTCTAAGAAAAATCATGTTCCTTCATGGGTATATATGGAGGTTATGGTCAAATTTCAAGGCATTTGGAGACTGTTTAAGTGGTTTAACAAATAGTCTAAGTATATAACTCTAAAACCGATATAAACAATACTTCTACATAGTATTGTCTCTAAAGCTCTTTTTCAAGTATATATATGACTTGTTGTTCTTCATTAACACCAACTTAATTTTCTAAGAATAATCTCCAAGGTCTGAAGTAATATTGCCTCCATCTCTATATGCTATGTCGTCTTTATTTTGCTATGTTTTGCTAAACTGCCTGAAATAGCTCTATAAAACATTAGTAGCACTTTATTATATAGTTGTGATCATCAAAACACGTAATCATGGTTCTAACAGTTTCCACTAGGTTTTCCACATATTCTCAAACCCTAAGGAATCATGCGATAACTCTTTGAATTTCTTTAGTGGTGTTAAGACCCATTTATCATGTATCCACGACCGTGAGTGAGCTCAAAAAATAAAGATATCCATAAACGATGAATAAGCATTATTGGTTATATCATATATATCTTCTAACATTATAATCATAGCTCATAATCATCAGTGCGACCTTGAGTGATCAACAAATCACAAGTACATTAAATACTCATGACCTATCTTTTGGCAATGTGTAAGTACAAGTATATGACCCTTGGGTGTGCTGAACGAAGTCATTTAGTTCGTCTTACCTATCTAGAGATGAACAAAGCTTCTCTAAAACATATAGAAAGCTTGATGTCCTCATCAATCGTCAATATGCCCTAGTACATCTATTTGTGTGTAAATGATAGAGAACAACATTATATATAAACTCATAATTTATAGAAATGAAGTTGAGTGTTATAGACCATAAGGGATGATGTGTAATATCATCCTATGACATGTCATTACCGGTATAACATACACATCCCGTATATCTTAATGAGCTTAATATTTCATAATATTCATTATAATTTTAGCTTATCAAAATTATTTACATTAATTAATTAGGTTATAAATTTTATAACTTATATTTTATTTTGAACTATTTTGAAATTACATTTATAACATCTATAGTGTTTTCTTTTAAATTCAAATAATTTAAATTCAATTTAATCAATTTAATTATAATATCTATAATTGATTTGCTTTTAAATTTTAACTCATTTAAATTTAAATTTTAAATTCAAACAATTTGAGTTTAATTATTATAAAATTTATAGTCTAATTTAAATTTAAATGATTTCAAACTTATATTTAATTCAAAATTAAAACATTTTAAATTTCTATTTTATAAATTTTATAAATATCAATTCAAATTTAAAACTATTTCAAAATTTTCAATAATAACATTTACAAATTCAAATTTAAAAATAGTTTTCAAATTTGATTCATAGTTAATTCAAATTCTCGTATTTGAATCAACCTAAGGCACATATTACATTAGGGCCTCACACTTAGGGTATACACTATAAACATGTCGCCTTGACAAGCTTGGTAAGGGCCGGTAGAAGAGTGGTTTTCCCCCCATATGACGTTCCTTAATTCGAGTAATAATCCTTTTATTTAGCCACTCTTTCTTTAAGTACCCATCATAATGACATTTTCTTAGGGTACGTCCCTATCATGTTGAACAATTTATTCACAGTAACATAGGAAAGACCTAATATCATTATTGCATCTAGAGTGTCACACAGCATAATAAATGGGTTGGTTTTAGAAACATCTTTTATTAAATTACCAAAAAGGTCGATTTTGTGTTATTATGAACAAATGTTTAGATTATATTAAATCATATTTAATATAACTAGATTTATTTAATTAGAAAATTGTTTGTTAAATAAATTTGATTATATTAATGCGAGTATCAATATACTCAAAATTTGTATTAGTTTAATTTTATGTAAACATAACAATATAATGATATATATGTGTGTATGTGTGTGTGTTTATTTATGCATGATTATATATATCGTTATTAGGATTTATAGTTTTGTGTGTGTTTGTTAATAACAAGCAGTGTATGCATATATATTTGGTATATTATTTAATATAAATACATATTATAAAGGCAATCATACATGTATGTATAAGCACATATATTAATTTATATATGTGTATATATATGTACATATAAGCATCAACATGGTTGGCTTAGTTGGTTGATAGTTTACAGTACGAGATTTAAAGATCATAAGTTCGATCCTCGAGATCAACACTTATTGGTATTACTGAACCATGTTTATATATATACGTATGTATATATGTATGTATGTATGTATGTATGTACATGTATATGTATATGTGTGTGTGTATATATATATATGTATATGTATATATATAAGCATATATATTAATTTATATGTATATGCTTGACCTAAATAATATTTATACACATATTAATTTAATTTAATATTAATATGCAAATTCAATATATATATTAAAATAAATTTTTATATATACACAAGCTTGGTATCATGGTGGTAAAACACTGGATTTAAAGGCTAAAGGTTATAGGTTCAATTCCTAGTTGGTGCATAAGTTGCAACATTTTTAAAGTTTGTATTTTCAAAAGTTGTTTCCTTTCAAGATCTTATAGCTCATGATTTCACATATATATATATATATATATATATATATATATAATATTGTATACCCACATGGACCAAGAATATTGTTGATCATTTTCTTATCATCTTAGGGCCATTCATGTTAAATTAATAAATACATATTAATTAATTAATACATGGCATAAAATATATACATTTTATATTTTATATTACTCCTTTTAATTAATTAAATTGCCCATTTAAATTAAATTAAATATATACAATGATTATACATGCTTAACTCAACTATTTTCTTTTGAGAATATTTTTAAAAAAAGTTAAATTCAGTTAAATTTGGTAATTTAAAAAATTAAATTACACATACACACACACAGAGAGAGATATATATATATATAAACAAATTATATATATATATATATATATATATCATCTCCATAATTATTTGTAACAACTATGAATTATTACATTATAGTAATTAGGTCCAACGCTACAATTTGTTTTTGTGTGACTCATTGGTGTGACTTCGATCCTTGATATTTAACCTATTTAAATGTCAAAGGCTATGCAGATTCTACTGAAGCATGGTAATGGTCACAAAGTCATGTGCTTATAGACCATCTACGTGAATTTTTACTTCATAACCGTTTTAAAGTTGCATATTTGTCTTTGAATCAAAACTATATCACCTAGACATTTAGGGTTAGGTCATCGGTCAAAATTTTAGTTAAGGTGGCACTAATCTTTTATATCGAAAGAGACTAAATTCTCTCTTGAGCAATGTTTCACTTCGAGTATTTAATCTCATACCCAACTATGGTCTTAACACGAAGTCATATCATTTGATTAAATCATCACTAAAGTAGGGTCTCAATATATAAGATCCCCATTGTTCTCAAGTCAAAAAACCACTACACATCATTATGTGAGATCCTCTATTTTAACCTCGATATAACTAACTCATAAAAGACTCTCGCCGACTCATTCTAGTAATGCATTTTTAACTCCTCTAGTAGCTTTCTGATTGGATGGCACTTACATTAGGATGATAAAAACATTCTAAACACAGTCAAGCAAATCCATAGGCATATAACCACTTATCACTGATTAAGGACAAAGTTTATCAATGGATGCTCGAAAAATCCGAAATCAGTATCCAAAAAGCATATAAATATCTGATATCTAGAAAAATACGAATGTGGATATGACGACAACTGCATTGGAAAATTATCCATGCGGATTTTTTTAAGATTATAGTTTATATTACAGGAAAATAAGGTCAAGGAAAAACATATTTACTTTTTTGGGCTGAAAGACGCGGATTTCAAAATTTAGTCTGAAGGACAATAGAATTCTAAATTAAAATAGCATCAGATAAAACAAAATGCTAGATTAAACTGACATCAGATGAACGTAATACTAAATTAAATCAATTACTATAAATACCGTGAAAATGAATGTTATTTTAGGTCATCTAATGCTAATTCATCCGATGCTAGTTTAATTTAGCATCACCTTCATCTGCTGCTAGTTTAATTTAGCAATCTGTTTTATTTGATGCTAGTCTAATGTAACATTTGTTGTCTTTCAAACTAAATTTTAAAACATGTGTCATTGAGACAAAAATCAATATTGGATTTTTCCTTTTAACTAATTCCCTCTTTATATTACGTGTCTTTTATTATAATGAATGATATGCATTTTTTTAATAAGTTGATAATTTATATTATATGCATTTAATGCATATTAACTGCTCAAAATTATTTATTATCATTTTTTTATTTTTCATACTTTTATAATCAATGGGACTGATAAAAAATATTAAATCAAAAAAAATTATTTATGTTTTTAAATATATCAATTATCAATGGATAAGATAAATATCTTGTTGGGGAAAATCCCTTCAAATGATCAATCTAAGGGAATAAAAGACCTAACGTATCGGAAAAACAACGAACTGGATCGTGATTGTAGTGAGACGGAACAAACAGAGATAAACACTAGAACAAACAGTCACATATCAATGCAATGCAGAAAAATAAATAACACCAGTATTTATAGTGGTTCCACTACCGCGAGGTAGTGTACATCCACTTGGGGATGAGATTTTATTAATCACTGAAAGATTAGAGTTACAAGATTGATTCACTTTTGGAGGCTATACATAAGAAGAATTTACAATATAGACAAAATTCTGCAGAGTTTCAGCTCTCTAGGATGGCTACCATTGTTGTGCAGAAGCTCCGCTATTTATAGAGTGAAGAAATGAGAAGGGGTGGTTGCTATATAGCAGCCCTGGTTTTGGTTCGGCATGCATTTGGTCCGGCACAATTTGGCTCGGCAAAGTGCACTTTAAATCTGAACCGGCATTTCCCCTATAGAGCGGCATACTCAAATATCAAACGAAATATTGCATTCGGCAAATCACCGAATGAAATATTTCGTTCGGCAATAAAAAAATAATTTCTTCTCTCTTGCTCCTTAATTTTACCGAACGTAGCTCTCATGCCCTAGCCTTCACTAATCACCAAACGAGATTCCTTCTTCCTCAACACCGAACAAGATGATCATGAAGCCCAAATTAGCACCAATCTCACTTCAATTTCTTCCTCCGTAGCCTAGGGCTTCTTCCTCCTCCGTCTTCTACTGCGTCATGGAATTTAGGTATCAAATTTCTAACATATCTGATATCCATCCATATCTACGGATGCAAATATTTGAAATTCAAAAATGAATGTGGATGTGAATGCGGATATGACATTGTAAGCATCTGAAAGTATCTATTGACATACCTATCGAGAGCATAACCAATCAAATAGTCGCGTGCATGATTGAGCATAACCGGTCTTGCGGTTATGAGTGACGAACAACGAAATAACGAATCATAGGTTCATGAGATAGAAAATTCTGGCATGGAGCTGCTATAACATATTTATAAATTACCGAGAAGTTACCCACAAGCCTTGAGCATGCATAGTGCAAAGGTAAGAACAATAACTGAGGGATCAATGAATCACAGGTTCATGAACTCTGGTATTCAATTTGATATTGTCATACAAATATAAACCGTTTATAGCACAAACCATATTATTTCTGTAATTACAAAAGATGGTGAATGACTAATTTCCATATACAAGTCTACAAATAATCTAAGATCTAAATAAGTAAATAAAGAATTCGTATATTCATTCTGTTTATGAAAAGAAATGGTAGGCTGTAATTCTCCTGGCTTTCTTTCAACTTAGTCCCCAAGCCTGAAAACAATAATTAATTAAATAAAAATTCTCTATTTTCATAGCAAAAGTAAATTTCTGCTAACGGTTTGTTACCTGAATTCTTCCATCAGATGTGCCTACTACCAAAACTTCTCCATCAGCATCTAAAGCCATACACTGAACCTTTGAATATGTTTTAGTTTGAAGACATCCAATTTTTAGGAGTTTTTCTTTAGACCATATATCAATAAGTCCTGTCTTGCAACCAACATATATTAAATCCATGCTCATAGCTAATGATCGAATATCCGCTGATGATTGCAAAGTGCCAACATGACTATAATTTGAAGTATTATATATCTGTAGAAATTATCATAGTTTAGTAAATATAATGCTTGATTGCTAATTGATGAATTGATAAAGAGTATGCTGAACTTTCTGGTATATCACAAACAAAATTAATGCATAAGATTTACCTTAACCATGGCACCTTCTGAAGTAGTGCTTGTGGAATAAAGCAACCCATCATGAACTTGAAGTGTGTGTATTGGATTTGATTTTCCAAGCAATTTCTTGTTGCTTGATTGAATTTTACCTAAAGTTCCCGTTGCTAAATCGATTTCCTGAAATGCACAAGTTATAAGGTTTGGTTAAAGTTGCAACTAGCACCAATTTAGGCCTTTGGGTTGACATTTGATAATCAATCATATTTTAGTTATGAAGTATGAACAACTCACCTGAATACTGTTGTCATGACATCCACAGTAAAGCTTGCCCTGAACTAGCGCCACGCAAGTCACATTTTTGTTAGGATTGAGCAGCTTAGACCCACCACTCCAAGATAACACCTACATAATCAAAACATAGTTTATTTGAGTTATGCAAAAAATAGTTGTATTTTAGCTTTAATTATCCTTTACTTTTCCTTTAACATCGAAACAAACAAGATATCATCCGTAAATATCCTAGAAACAATATTAGCACAATACATACTTTAGGTGTTTTCAAAGAGATTTACGCTATCATTGAAAACTCTCCTCTTGTACCTCTCATTTGCCATCTTGATGCTTTAGTCATACTAGATTGTTATGAAGGTTGCTATTATATCTATTTATTCATTTATCTATTTTTGATTATGTGCGTTCTCACACAAATATAATGTTAAAGTTGGTTGAATACCATTTAGCATAATATATTTTTGATGAATAAATTTGATTAAAAGTACCTTGACACCAGCACCATGGGGAGTAAAGCAAGCGATGGTGTTTGCAACAGCAAGATTATGAACTTGATCATTCATCTCATGAACTTCCTCGCAAACTATTTTACCATCTTTAATGGCCCAGACCCTCACTGTTTTGTCGAGAGAGCCGCTATACAATTTAGCTCCTGACTGTAAAACTGCCAGGCTTGTGATCCCCTTTGTATGTTCCCGAGCTTCCTGGATCTGATATAGAATATTCTCGCTCCCACTCCACACCTACAATTTCCATATATCATGTCTCTTGCTTGGATTATATTTATACTTCATGAAGTAATGGCTATGATCATGTTGCAGCAGATTGAATTTTACCATTTAAATTTATACTTTTCCTGGGTATTGATAACTAACCTTAATTGTACCATCTGAATGGCCAGAAAAAATAATGTTCTTGAAGTAGACTATTGATACAATTTCTCCATTTGTGCTACAATCTACATGATTCAACTCCCTGTGATTCCAGAAATCTTGCTGCAGCAAAAGAAGATAAACATGCTTCAGGAATATTTTTGGCCAACACTGGTAGAAGCCTAGAACATGATTTACAAGAAGTCAATGTACTTACAGTGCTTGACTCTTTTCCATCTGAAAGAAGTTTAAGAATCTCATATGCTAATACCGATGACTTTTTGAGTTCTCTCATGGTCTTCATGATATCCTTAATGTGGAAGGTGATATCATTCATTCCTTCTGAAATTCTCAATATTATGAATCATGAGCATGTATTTGTAATAACTACGTAAAAAGTTTAAAGCCATATGGATCCATGTTACAACACGATAAATGATAACATGACATACCTGGATCGTTCATAAAGCTCCTCAAAGCAAGCATGACAAATGCCTTATCATCAGCATTTTTGGATGACTTGAGAATAGAAACGAATCTTTTTAGCAAGCAAACCCTAGCAGCACCTCGTAGTCCAGTGTCAGGAAGAACAGATAGCATGTGTACTAACCAAGTTGCCGATACAAGACATGCTGAGCATAGTTCGATGTTTCTGCTTTTCATACCATCACCTAATGCCTCAAATATTAAACCAAACTCATGGCTTGTTAAAGCATAGGCCATTCTCCTTTCCCATTCTTCTGCTGCCTTCTCTTCTTCCTACAACAAAGGTAAGGGTTTTGATTATGATCATGTTTGTCATAACATAGAAAAACTAAGAGGTCCTTTGGATACAAAATTTAGAAAGTCAATAAGCAAAAATTAACGACTTTAGTTTTGACTAAATTTTAAAACAATTATTTTTTACTTTTTAACTTTAAAGGTAGATTTATTAGTTTAATTTTTAAACTTGTACTTAAATAGCTTTTCAAATTGACTTTGCTTTTGGTTGCCAAATGAGCTCCAAGTTGCACTGTCTGTTAAATTTAGCAAATAAAACATAGAAGAAGGTTATCGTCAAGTTACCACATTTTCTTCTGGGTCTTCAAGGACATAACCAAATTGTTCAGCCCTCATTAATGATCTGTAGCTCTTTTTCATTCCAGCATGCTTTAGCAGGAAAGCTCGAATCATGGGCTTCCCAGAGTAAGAGAACATGCCTTGAAGTGACAAGATTGCCTCGGCTGCTAGCAGTTGAGTATTTGGAAAATTTGAATCTTTCAGACATGAAATAAGAGTATCGATGGCCTCTTCGCGGTACATACTCATCTTTTTCGGTTCCGCCTAATTAATGATGCAAAGACGTTAGTTTCAAAAAGAAAAAAAAATGCTGCCTTAGACCATAGTCAAAAGTGGCTAAAGAAACCACAAAGCGCTCGAATGTGGCTTATTTAGTTCACTTAACTAACCACCAACACAACCTGTGGCTGTTCAAAAAGTCTAGAGGATTGGGCACTAAAACAGCACTAACAATGCTGTTTTATGTGTTTTTGCATTAAACGGCAAAGTTGATGTCGTTTGAGTGTTCTTTGCATCAAAACGGCATTTTTTATGCAGTTTTAAGCTTGTCATGACTCAGATGGAATAAAACCGCATATTCAATGCCATTTCATTTTATGTAAATGATGGTTTTTAATATGTTTAAATAAGGTTGTGGTTGGTTTGGTGTTTTCTGAGTGTATGAGTTGTTTTGTTTAGTTTTTTTTTTTTTCTTCTAAAAAGTTGAAAGTGAACAAAACGATGGTTAGGAATGTCCTTAGGTTACCCTGATATCTCTGAATTTGTAGGATGCTGCAACAAGCTTCTTCATGTGTCTTATACTTGCCCTTAGTTATTATGTAAAACTTAATGAAAAATAATAGCAGAATAAGTTTTTCATTTCTCTATGCAGCATCTATCATCATATTTACCTCATGTCAAGGTTCCAAGATAATGACAAACTGAGAAAGTACTTACAAGTAAATCAAGTTGTAGAAGAAGAGCTGCAATTACAGGTGACTGATCCTGAAGCGCTGTCTGTAAATAGATAAGTAGGCTATGCATCGTGCTAAAAGTTCCTTCATCCTTGATGATTTCTAGAAGTTTCTGGTTTGAAGTTCTCCTTAATAATATTGTGTATGTTTCAGTATCAATAATAAGTGAACGCATGCACACATGTATGCATGCACACCACATCATTTCAATAAAAGGAACAATGCAGTAACAGAAATTATGAGTAAAATAACAGCAAATGCTTATATTCTTACCTGTTCAATTTCACAAGTTCATAAAGAAAGCGCACTATCTCAAACTTTTCCAAATCGTTCACCATCATAAAACTTTCCATTACCACTCCTAGCTGAACTTGATCTGCAATAACATTTCGACAATTTCCATCCACTTCCATGCATCTGACTAAAATTCCAATTGCAGCTACTCTTTCATCAATCATTTGTGACCCCAAACTCATAACAACACATTCAACTGTTCTATCTGAAATCAAAATGTTCGCTACACTTGATCCAGTTACATTATCCCCTCTCATTATTTGCCACAAAAGAAGCAGAGAGGCTGTTCTGGGTTTGATACACATATCATACACATCAATATCTTCCTCTTCCTTTCTACTAATACTCGCTACTAAAGAATCAATCATATCCATTTCCATTAAATTTTCCCATGAAGGAGTTAACAAATATATTAGCACAACAGCTTCAGGCAAACCATTCTTAAAAAGAGCAACCATGCAATCTACATCTGAGTCAACTCTAGTTAAAGTTTGCACCACTGAACTCTCTTTCAATGCTAATTCTGAAAGCAAGAAAACTGTCGCTCCAAGAATCTGAGGATTGACAGAGTTGAATAGTATCTCTACAAAACCATTCACAACAGCAGGTTTTGACAGAGCAGATATTATTCCAGGTTCTGAACTTGAATATTCTCTCCATGCACGTTCTATTTGCATCACTGCAGTTTCAGATTCTTCCAGCATTTCAGAAGTGCACAGTTGAGAAATTACGTTTCGAAGGTCAGAAATAGTTAGCTCAAGTGATGCTTGACTTACAACACTAGTTGGAGAAGGTGTTCGTGATGGACTAGGCTTAGAACTATTGCTACTAAGGGGAGGAGGAGAAGGGCTTTGTGAAGAAATTGATGAAATGGGAGTTGAGTATGGATTTTGTTCTAGCCAGCTTGCAATAAGTCTTTTGAGTACATAGTTGGTTTTGGGCAGTTGAGTACTTGAGAGGCTTTGGCGGGTTATCGGGCATGTGGTGTTGCCTCTATCTAACCATTCTTGAATTGCTTTACGCTCGTATGTCTGACCTGTTTCAAGTGTTACTGGGTCGTTGAAGATGTTGCTGGTTATCGAGCATACAAAGTCTTTTGGTGCACTTCTCTTTATTGATTCCATGAAGTAATCTGAATCCATTGTTGTTGTGTTTGAGAAGCTGAAGTAAATCACAAAATGTAGAGAGAGAGGGCTAGTTAGCATTTTCTATAGATGATTAAATGTTAGGAAATTACGCCGAAAACTGTAACATAGTTATTATCATACCAATGAGGTTGATATAGATTGATTTAAGAGTTAAATAAGTTTCTGTCTTATAAGTTATAATCCACAAAGGAAAAATATTGTCCTTAGTCCAGCTGGATATGCAGGTTTCTGTTATTTCTATGCTATAAGACAGATTAAGTTTGTTCTATTGTTCTGTCTTTTGAAACTCAGATAAACCGCAAGTAAAACCATGAAAGAATATGCATTAGTTCCACAATACATACTCCCAGTAATTCTTGCATATTTCACTTTTCATTTAGTACTTAAATATAAACAAAATGGATAATACTGGATACTTAAAGATGTATTTTGTGACATTAAACATACCATTCCAACTTGATGGAAGTTGCTTCTTGCCCATGGTTTGTCCTTTGACTATTTAGGAAGAATGCTGCATCAATATTATTATCCTATATATGACAATTATTTATTATAAATTAGTTAAGTAGACAAATATCTAAGAATTGCGACAAGAGTAAGGTGTATGTTGTTAATACCGTAGCTGGTTTAACCTTTGTTCCAGGTTTGTATTCAAATGATGTTTCCTTTGTATTTTTCTCAGATTCAGAAAAGCTGGAGTCAGGAGGTAAAACAGCATTTGATTTTCTTGTTCCATGTTTGCTTATCGGTTTTCTCCTTATGAAACTTGCAGAGACTCGCTGGGGATACAAATCATGAGCTTTTTTATTGTTAATATATTGCCTTTTGTTGCCATGTGAGGATTCGAATGATCGATCGTCTTCTCGCCACATTGGCTATCACAGTAAAATGTAAGTAAATAAATTAAATTATTTTTTAAAGTATATTAAACTATAATGAAACTAATCAAGTTTTTCCCGTCATTTTTGCTAGTACATAAAATAATATGCATCAGATAACATGATATTCAAGTAATGTCAAATTAAATTTCAGGCAAGTGCTGAAACATTCTGTTTGCTATAAGCTTTTAATAGAATGGGAAGTCCAAGAAAGAAATTGGGAAAAAGGTAATAA
This sequence comes from Allium fistulosum, assembly GCA_030737815.1. Classification (NCBI taxonomy): domain Eukaryota; kingdom Viridiplantae; phylum Streptophyta; class Magnoliopsida; order Asparagales; family Amaryllidaceae; genus Allium; species Allium fistulosum. The sequence continues at coordinate 552,568,224 of CM060906.1, forward strand.
AAGAAAAGGTCATGTGTGTGTGTATGTATATAATAAAGAAAACACAATTAAAGGCGTATAAATATTGATCAACATATGTCACAATAGAATGAAAAACAGAAAGGAAGGGAAAGTAATTATTGATGACATACGTAGCAAAAAAAATAAAAAAAATAAAAAATAAAAATAAAAAAAATGAAAGGGTTAAAACATTACAATCTGATACAAATTTAACCAAGGGAAAGAAGCCAAAAACAAAAGGAGGGCATTAAGCACTTTCAACTGAACATCCAAAAAGTAACTGAAATCATATTTGTACATAAACTTGTAATCAACTTTAGTTCAAATCCACTTTGGATCAGAAAATTGGAGGGAAATAATAATTCAAAAACTGTTTATTTCGCATGCAACATAAAAATATGCAGTCTGGTATCATAAGAACTCCTACTGCCTATTGATGAAGAATGAAGAGATTATAATACATATGAGATGTATGAATGTGCACCATGCTAGGGACTCTTTGCTGCATCACGAATGAAAATCAGAGGAGTGATGCAGCTAAGAGTCTGTTTCATGGATAACTCAGTAAAAATATAAAGGAAAGATAATTTACATTATTATACTGTCCACCACTCATACCAGCCACACTTCTCTGATCATCTTCAATCTCCGAAAACTCGCCATCTCTCGTTGAAAAAACCAACTTTGGCACAGTTAACCCATTTGAACCACCCACAACTAACTTCTTAAGAAACTGAGCATAAATCTTACAATTCTCATCCATAACATCCTCAAATCCTCTCTCCAACCCTCTCAATTCCTCCGTCTGCCCCCCACTCATCCTCGACAACACGCTCATCGTCTCAAACACAACCGAACCCATTTCTTCCTCCTCCGCTTCTTCATCATCAGCACCTTCGCTGCTACATTTCAAATAAACGCTAGAACGACGTTCAGAGAACCACTGAACAGCAGGCAAGAGATGAGGAATAAACAAGTTTTCAAATACTGGCAATGCAAGCTCTGACCGTGCAAACGAAGGGTCCAGAACGAATATATCAAGAAGGGAAAGACATGCTTTTACATGCTTTGAAAGATGAGTGTAGGCTATCGATAGAAGGAGGCAAGAGAGCGGGCATGGGTTTTGGATGGTTGGTATAAGTTTTACTATGTTTATGGAGTTTGTGAGCGATTGTATGATTAGTGATAGTGATTGCAGTAGAGCTGGGTCAAGTGGAGAAGGCAGTTTCAGGCGTGCTGATGATATTATTTGGTGCCTTAAGTCGGGTTGTGTAAGGACTTGCTGCAGGTAGGAGGTTGTGTGACGTAGAATTATTGATGGAGTTATTGGGTTGGACATTGATGATCGTGAGTACTGTTTGTGAAGAGGTCAATTAGAGGAAGTGTTTGTTGTAAGTACATGATTCGTAATTCGTTGTGGGGGTATAGTGATTGAGGACAGAAATGGTATTTCCAGGGTTGACAATGGCAGAGTTGGAGACGGCAATAGCCGGCACTGGAATTGATTGTAATATTTACAAATGTCTTTGAAAAACGTACATCATTTTGGTTGGTTGAATTAGCACACTCTTCCATCTCTAAACCCCATTAGCTTGTGTCCTCGAACGACTTTTGAATATGATCGTTCAATTAGCATGACTAGTATTCCTTTGCTGCCGTAGTTTGGAATATATATCATATTAAGATTCAGTATTTCTTTAAAATAAAGAAAGGAAAGAAAAACTTAAGAAAAGTGTTTAGCGTATAAACCTGACACCAGTGACAAAACGTCAATTTGTTCTGCTGTGGTACCAATTCCTGTTACGATGGTGCACCATGTAATAATACACGTTAGATCCCCTTAATTGTTTTCTTCGTCTTTAAAGAGTTTTGATCCAATAGCCTCTGCATTACTAACCTTTAAACAATATTAGCATTGTTAAAATTATTCCGGTGAGCTTGTTAAAGCAAGTACATTGAACAATTGAAGAAACAAATAACTCGGCAGAGTAAACATTCTCTGCTAACACAATTTTGCTGACAAAACCAACTTGGAAGATAAATTGGTAAGTGTTAAAGGTTATTCCAGTATGTTAATGTAAAATAATTGCACAAGTCAAGAAGCAAATACTCAGCAGAGAGTCAACGTTTATTACATCAGATACATTATAAGCAAACATATAGAATTAAGAAACATTGACATATCAACGTTCCATTTATGAGAGAGAGAAATTTGCTCATCGACCCACTTGTAGAAACAGATTTCACGTACTTGCAGAATATAAAAAGATTGACTGAAAACACAGAGCTATTGTGTGGTTAACATCAAAACACTCGCAACATTGCATAGTAGAAAATTGTAGAGAACTTTCTTAGCTATTTACTTTCCGCTGCAACGTATGCACAATCCTCCAGCATAGTTCGAATGAACATATACACAGAAGCTGCATAGTAAAACAACTTGCAGATGGATCCAATGACAACAAATTCATGTTTACAAGGAAACATATTTACGTAGAGGTAGAACATATGAAGCTCATAAAACACATATACGCTACAGTACTTTTCAAGCAGTATAGGAAAATGCAGCACAATTATTTGATTTCAAACTACGTGCCATCCCATTCACGCGAGTATAAATACAAACCAATAACATCAAATTTTAAACAACCGGAGTCAAGAGAGGCTTCTTCAGAAAATGGGCCTCCAAATTGCCTAAAACAAGGTCAGCCATATCAGTCCTAGTCTCCACCGTCCCACTCCCCACATGAGGCAACAAAACAACATTATCAAGGGCAAAAAGCTCTTCAGGCACATGTGGTTCATGCTCAAAAACATCCAGCCCAGCACCACCAAGTCGGCCCTCAAGAAGGGCTTTCACCAGCTCCGGTTCATCCACGTGGGGTCCCCGCCCTATGTTTATGAGCACACCTTTCGGGCCAAGAGCGTCAATCACTTCCCTGTTGATGATGTGGTGGGTCTCTGAGGTTAGTGGGCAAGCTACTATGAGCACATCGGAATTGGAAGCTAGCTCTAAAACACTGGAATAGTACTGGTATGAGTTCGGTTTTTTGGTTCTTGTATAGTAGCTGATTGGACACCCGAATGCTTCGGCTCTGGTGGCAATGGCTGCTCCGATTCGACCTAATCCGATGATGCCCACCCTTTTGCCGCTGAACTGTAAGAGAAGATAATACAGGCTTAACCACACCAATTCTACAGATGCAACCACTATATTCATATATATTATTATGAATTGATTTGGTTCAGACGCGTTTATATCGGGATCGATTTTCCATATATTTAGCCCATTTATCAAAACATAACAGATTTTACACCTACTTCAAAAATTATTGCGGATATAATCTTGATTTTGTCACATCTCCTAACTCACTTCGTAATAGCGTCAATAGAAATTCTTCAATATGTCTTTTACACCAATGCATTCTAAGACTGCACCAGGAGAAGTTCTTTAAAAAAATAGTCCAGAGCAATCTCAATATGTGCCAGGAGAAACTCTTCAGAAAAAGGGGAAGAAAAAAAAGTTCAACGCAATCACATGTTGCACCAGAAGATGTTACTGAATCAGCGCTAACAGGGAAAAAAACAAGTCTATTTATTATGTGCTTTGAAAAGCAGGCTAAACTTGCAAAAAATCCAGTTAGGTTGGAAGAGATAACTGGTTGACTAATGTTGTATAAACAGTTATCATAAATATTTACCCAATTACATACTGAAATAATTTAAAGGAAGCAATTTTAACATGGCGCACGTCCCCGCTTTATACACCGCTTAAAATTCTACTACGTCCTTTTGTATTAAAATATTTGAAATTAAATATATATTTTTTCAGATATAATCTAATGTTATCGTGATTGCCTTCGCCAAAACATGAGTCGATTCAAAAATTTCAAGTCCTTCGAAGTTACATTTAAAATAAGTTTAAAAGCAGTGGTGGGAACACAACTGCACAATACAAAAAATGAAAGCTAAATATTAATGTTACTTGTGGTGGTGGCGATGAATGAAGAAACTTGGCTAAACATAAAGGAGCAAAATGCAAAAGCAACATCATAAATATTCTATATTACAAAGTACAGTTTTAGATTTCAATTATATTCATTATCCGTTGTAATTATATGACAAATATTAAACTAAAAAGGAAAAAAATTGAAAGTACGATTTGTCACATGCTAAGTAGATTTTACAGTGTAAGTTATTCTAATTATAATCGACTAGATGACTATATGAAAATTTTAGATTATATAATTTAGATTGAACTAAAAATTAAGCAAAACTTCCAAGATGTTTCACCGTAAGAAAAAGATAATTAGAGTTATGAGAATTTCTAAAACCAAATATGGTAAACGAGCGTTACGGCACGTGCTTTGCGCGTGATGATGGATCGCATTTCTTGCGTGAATTATTATTTTTATAAATTGTATATGTTTAACTCGTTCGAAAAAAATAAAATTTGCACAAATATTTAATCATATTTTTGCGTTGAAATGATATGCAGTTAGTTTTAATTTTTCTTTCTAAATTGTACCAACTAATTTTTTGTTAGATTGAATTTTTATTTCTATTATTAATTACTAAATAATGAACTTAACTTTTTATTGGTTTAAATTTTTATTTCTGTTATTAATTAGTAAAAAACGACTTTGAAAAAGGTTTGTTCGTAAAATCCTATTTTTAAGTGATATTAAGATAAATGCGTTTTGAATTGGTAAAACAAATTAACTGTTAGATCCTATTTTTAAATAATATTAATATTTAATAATATTTGTAGAGGGGCATTTTTGGTAGTTTACGTTGATACCAAAAAAATGTAACACCAAAGGTATTACAACTATTATTAAAGATAATTATGATATGGGACCGCATCATACCCACCAAAATCAAGCCAAATCAGTTTTGATACTTTCTTCTCTTCTCTCTTACACTTGAAACCCAAGTTTTCCAACTAAATCATTTTTGTTTCAAACAGTGTAAAAAACAAATTGCCCCAGCATGCCATCAACAATCAATTTCCATCCTCCAACTCCCCTGCCGTTACATACTTAATCATTTTTGGCGGATATTTTGGAAATCTCAATGGGGCCGACCGCCCCCACTAGACTCCATGTAAATCTTACCAATGGTTAAAACGAATATTATTGAAGACCCACTTGGAATTTCAAAACAATTCAAGTTTCTGTAAAAATGATTTCAGCATATAATATTTACATTTTACAAACTTTGTTCTATTTCAAATAACGATTCATGATTTTATCCATTGAATTGTAAAAAGTTTGTGATTATACTTGACAGTTATTGTTAATAACTATTTTATACTCATTGCTACAATGGGGTTGGTTGTACATGCAATTTGTTGAGGGTGAGTTCAACAACAGCCAAACACATTCTTGCATCATGCCAAGCCAATGTACTAAAGCACATTTAACGAGGGTATGCAAATCTGTGAAGTTCTTGTTCTTTCAGCGCTTCGCTTTGTCTAGAAAAATTTAAAGAATTAGTGCACTAAACTAAACTTCTTCTAGACTGCCACGTTCTAGATTTTGGAAAGTCTTAAATAACATGATGACTTATTTTTAGGACATACCATTTACTGATATTTCGATAAAAGGATATATTGGCTACACAAGCAAAATCAACTTTTTTAAGTATTATGATAAGGGCAAACTTTCATTACAAAATATGTTTTTTTTTAAATTTTTTTTTGGAAATTTTGCTCATGTAGGCCAGTTTTTGAAAACAATAACAAGTTTAGGCCAGTTTCAAAAGTAATTACAGGAATAGGTCATTTTGGCCATGTCAGCGGTTAACTGGGTATAGTGTGAAGGCGATTTTTGAAAAGTCGCCCAAGGGCGATTTTTTATTGGGTAATTTTTTTTTTAGAAATGAGTAGGCGATTTTTCACAACTTTTCAAAAATCACCTTCACCCATTTCCCAGTCAGCAGCACACGTGGTCAAAACAGACCTATAAGCGTAATTACTTTTAAAAGTGGCCTATTCTTGTTACTATTTTCAAAATGGGCCTAAATGAGCAAAATTTCCTTTTTTATATAACAAAAAGAACCTATAAATATCAATTTTAGAGTTTTCTTTCTTTTTTTCCATTATATAAAATGATTGAAGAATCTAAAATTAATGAAATAACATATTATTAAACTCCCATCAGTCACTTTTGGGAATTCCAACATAAGGCTTGAAAATTTTCTTTTACAAGACACTCCTCATACAAAACAAAGTACTAAACTCTCAACAACCTCTAGATTCTCTACTTGTGGAAATTCCAACATATTCTTTTACAAAGCACTCTTACGAAACAACTCAATGACATATTATGGGTTCAATATCTTGAAGAAAAGTTACAATTAGGCAAATGCCTACGTAGAAAAAATCATATAGGCTTTCTAAATAAGGACAATGCACTGAAACTTTACATCATTTTCAAATAAAATTTATCAGAAAAGGTATTTTCATAAAATTCTACTACAACAAAATATTCTATCTTTGAAATGAGCAATAAAAGGGGCAGGAATGTTACTTAGAAATTCATACTGTTAAGTAAAAAAATTGCTGCCAGGCAATTGAAACCTAAAGTTCGAATTATAATTGTGTAAACTAAGCCACAATACCTGGTTGATTGAGTTGTAGCATCTGAAAATTCAGCTATAATTGGTTTACTTGACAGTGCAGTGTCCAGTTAACCACCATAGCCCTTCACTTCGACTAGTTTTGTAATGCTCTATGCAGAACATAAGGACAATAATACTCTCACTGATCACCACATATGTGTGTGCGCGCGCGTGTGCGCGTGCATGCATTGTAACTTCTTAGACAAACAATCGAAAGCAATATTAACTTGTTTGTTAATGCTGATGCTCAAAGCATAAATACCAATATGCACTTCATTACTCTCATTGATCACTATATATGTGCGCGCGCGGGTATATCCTAGTATGCACAAACTGGTTATTATGAGCAGTGAGCACACATGAGTATTAAGAAATGGTGCAAATATAAAAACCGATAAAGCCAATTACTAATTAGACAAAGATAATATCAGAAAATCTTTAAAAATTGGTCGTTTGAAAAAACAATGACTATAAATCGAGGAAACAAAAAAATCAATTGTCTTCCAACTTTTAACACATATGCACATAAATTACATACATATACATGTATGTATGTATGTGTTATGTATTAGTCAAATGTGCATCTCAGTAATACAAATACAGCACCTAGTGTTAATTCCAATAGTGAAAAACACACACAAAAAGCTTCGCCAATCACAGAACAGGAGTTATTAAAGGCCTATGTAAGACATGTGCCTCTAAGTTCCCAAGAACAAGGTTGGCCATTGCCAGACAAGTTTCCTTGGTGTCGCTTCCTACATGAGACTGAATAACTACATTTTCAAGCCCAAACAAGTCTTCAGGAACATGTGGCTCATGCTCAAAAACATCCAACCCAGCACCTCCAAGACGACCGTCCAGCAATGCTGACACCAATTCAGGTTCATCAACATGTGCACCCCGCCCAATGTTAACGAGAACACCATGAGGACCCAGAGCATCAAGGACCTTACGATCTATGATGTGGTGGGTCTCCTTATTCAAGGAGCAGGCAACCACTAACATATCGCAATTGGCTGCCAGGTCTACGACATTTGCATAATAAATGTAATTTGTGCTTGGTTTCTCCGACCTTGAGTGATAACAAATGGAATACCCAAATGCTTTTGCCCTCTTAGCTATAGCTGAACCTATTCTTCCAAGTCCAACAATACCCATTGTCTTACCACTGAACTGCATATGAGAATGTCAAGAGGTAAGCGCTTCATAGAGTAGAAAGTACCAATCATTGATATAGGTAACTGTGGAGATCCACAAAACTTCAGTCATATGAACTCCAAAAAAGTTGAAGAATCTCCCACATGACCAAGGCACTTTTTTAATGACCTACAGAGAACTTAATTTATGATCCTTGTATATGTTTTTTAGATATAGGCAGACACATCTCATGCTATTATTAGTTTTTCTCTAAGCAATTCTTTAGCATTGGACACTAGGAATAATTCGTCAAAGTTTGTAAGTTGAATTTCATCATGCTACCAATATAAAATAAATCGAAAACCATCATAATTTTCCTTGCTCCTCCACGGCTAGGGTGTGTTCTCCACTTATTCCACAAACTTAGCTATCGCCTTCCTGGTACTCAATAGAGAGGACAACCTACAAATGTTTATTGTTTACGTTTTCCAACCTTCTTTATCCTTTTCTAACCAGAGTAATCACACTTAAGCTCCAATCCTAAAATGGGTATCACTAGATACTATTAATATTCTCACCACTGATTGTTTTAGTGATAATCATAAAAGGGATTGTTAAAAGTACTCTGTTTTTTATAAAGAGGGGACATTATTTTGGTTTGATAAATGTTATGGAGGATCATAAAAAATAAAACAAATTAACTTTTTAGCCTCACGTCATTACTCATATTCGTCTGAACACTTGCCGAAATTTTCTTTGATTTCCAGAGTGCTCATATTGAGTTTACTATTTATTTTCGGTACATTAGTGTAGAAGTTTACGTACTCAATTTTTTTTTTCTGCAGGTCCTTGTCGCTTCATATCTCGTGAACTGGTTGTGTATTTTTTCAGCGGTGATTTGGTAATTGGTACAGTATATTCACAATATATTTTTAAATATCCCTCATAACAATTTCAGTTTAAGTGGAATCACCTTAAAATTGCTACCCTCTTTTGTGATTTTCTTTAACAATCCACTTAATAAATATGACTGCTTTAAGATATCAAATAGTGCTTACTGACTAGTCCATTCATGAGGTTTAGCATATATAGCAGATTGATTACTAAAAAAATCATAACAAACAAAATAAAATCATTAAAAAACTTAGACCACTTTGCAACACAGAATATCTCACTATACGCTAGTTTCAGACAAGTTACTCAACTCTTTACTGGTTTCCACTCTAATTACATCATTCAAACTCAAAACACCCAACTCTACAATTTAAGGTACCAAAATATTCAACTCAATGCTAACAAGAGAAGGCATAAATAAAAATATGCAAAACTAGGGAGGAAAAGTCCATGATGCCTGTGGGATACTAATATAGCAACGTAGTCATGGCTATAAGAATAGTAACTCGCGATGTGTATAAATAGAAGCTCTAAATTAACATGGTTAATAGGATGAGCGTATGCTTAAAAAACAGCAGATATCTGGATTAAAATAACAACTATTTACTTGATCATTAATGTTCTGTACAACACAGAAAAAACAAAAAGGAGTACAAAAAAATTGCTGATATCATGAATTTGATAGCCATGAGTGTAATTTAGTAATTTTCAACAAGAAAAAAAATCCAGTAAATAACTATTTTCGGTTAATGTAAGGAACATCCGAACATTCTAAAGTATCTTTATGTCAAATCAAACATCACATCACCCGTATAGGATAATGCAAGGTGGCAAACAAGGAGAATCTTCACTATTTGAGTCCGGAGCATCTTTTCTTAGTGGGAGACAGTGAGCATCTTTGCAAATACCAGGTAAGAGTCGGTACATTTATGTCACATCAATAGAGCGTCTTTATTGGTGGCAGACAAGAGACATCTATCTTTTTATTGCGGATGATGTGATGTTTGATTTGACATCAACCTTCAACTCCGATGTACCTCCTCCTAAAGCACAACCATGCCTCATGATGAAAAATTACGACGTGTATTTCCCTCCCCTTGAAAGGAGAGAACATGATAACACTTCATCGAGACCCTATATTCAACCACACGCTGTTGAACCTTCTGGACAGCTGAAACCTCTATCACGGGGCGAAGAAGTCCTCAACTGGCAAACCCAGAACGCCAGAGCCCAGAACAGATCACTGCAGGGAATAGATACAAAAGTGTCTCGGATTCTTGAGGAAGTCGGCAGCACTAGCTCCCAAATTGATACTCTTAAGGCTCAGCTACAATATGTTGAAGAAAAGCTGACCAACAAAATAGCCAATCTTGATAGAGATCTCAGGAATCTTATTGCCAGAGGTGATTTTGGAACAAAATCTCACTCTAAAGAAGCTGAAATCAAGAACTTGAAGAAGGAACAGACCAGGATTGAATATGACAAAAGAGTGTCCTTGTTCTCATCACTAGACCCCCGTTCTCTGGCGGTATGACAGCAGGCCTATCCCCTCCAGTAGAAGACTATTCCGGAATGTTTGAACTGATACCTGGAAACCTAACTGGCTCTTCACAAAGACATGCTAGGCCTGTTAAAAGGTCTGAAGGACCAAGACCTGACAGATCGAGGTCTGAAGGAAAAAGAGCAGCTGACACGCTTATGGCAACATCCTCCTATGGGAGACCATTAGATTGGGCTACGCAAATAAAAAAATATAAGCTCCGATCCAAGTCTCTGATACATACCCGAAGCTCAACAATCTGAAGAAGAGGAGGAGACCGATTCTCAGTCCTTCGAAGAACCCACGTCCCAGTCAGACACCTCCTCCGACAACTCCGGCTATGTTTATGGCGGTAGATCCAATAGTAGAAGGAGAGGATGATGACAGCACATACAATGACACATTCCAACAAGACCACAGACCACGGAAGATCGGAGCTCAAAAGCAACAAATGTTTCATGGTTCACCTTTGATGATGTCCCACTCCTCAAAAGAAGGGAGAAACTTTACCAGATGTCAGCATGGCTTGAAAACAAACTAAATAAAAAAGAAACGAACCTCCGAGATGTTCTAACAGACTTCTCTATCAGATTCATCGGAACACTCAGAGATTGGTGGATATGTTTGGGCGAATACAGAAGACTCCAATTCTGTGGATTCAGCTCTGTAAGCGAGACTTTAGATGAGATTCACAGAGAGTTCATCGATGATCCCGGACTCTTTTTCAAATCTATGTCAGATGAGTACTTCGCCAGAAAGTGTTGTTCCCTAAGAAGAAAAGATCTGGAAAAATATTTCAAAAGAATGTCAGAACTTTACTACTTACTGAATGGCTATGATGATCCAAACATGAAAAATGTATACATTGTTTCCCTTCCAAAGGATATACAACCAGAGATGGGCAGAATGATCCAGAGTACTGGAAGGAGTGTTGCTGCCTAGACCATTGGTCAAATCAACCATTATGACATGCGGCCATTGACAAGATCTGTGAAACCATGAACAATTTAAAACAAATGATGGAGAACAGCCATAGAACAAAGGCTATCTGCAACAAATCCTATTTAGAAATCGAATGCAAAGAAGCAAAGTGCAAGTGTTCATCTAAGGAGTACAGGAAAGAAAACAAAAAGGTGGAAAAGAAGAGATATTGTTTCTTCCAACGGAAACCATTCAGAAAGAACACCTCCAGCATGTGTTATCTATATGAAAGAGAATGACATTATACAAAGAATTATCCTACCAAGCAAAGCAAAGCGGCTAAGCTGGTTGTCATGTCTTCCTTCACGACAAGGCGGATACATACGACGCCGAAGTAGAATCCCTTTTCTCAGAACAGGACGAAAGAGATAGTGAAACGGCCTTCGCTATAGAAGCCTCTTCAAACGATGAAGATCTAACCGACGACATTCCCTACATTCTCATGACGGATAGCATTTCAGTTCTCCGAACAAGCCATAGCAACAATATTCAGGAAGGAGATCCGTCACCAAACGTCGAAGTAAAGATCTTACCTTCCAAGTACGAGAGGTCCATGGGGCCATAGGAATGCTGGACACGGGAGCAAGAAAAACAATGATGAACTCAGACATCCTGCCAAAAAGCGCTTGAAAGAAGCACCATGAATATTTCAATGCGGCCGACGGTGAAACTTTCCATACCTCTCTGATCTCCAAAAACCCGATCGGTATACAGATATTTCTGAACTGCATAGTCTGGATAAAAGTGATAGGAAACAAGCTGCACGGTTATGACCTTCTGATGGGTTTCGACATATTCTTTAAAGCACAGAAACTTCAGATTCACTCTTATGGGTTGAAGTTCAAAAGAGAGTTCAAATCATTTTCGACAACACAGAAACTCTTCTCTCTAACCAGTGCTCCAGATGAATTCAATCAGATAACCAAAGATCTGAAGAAGTGTTGCGCAGACTCACACGAACAATTCAATCATCCTCATCTGCTATGAAGGAATGAAAAAAAATTCACGTCAGGATGTCTGAGTTCATCGTTGTTTTTTTGCTCCCGTGTCCAGCATTCTTATGGCCCTGATGGACCTCTCGTACTTGGAAGGTACTTCGACGTTTGGTGACGGAATTCCTTCCTGAATAATGTTGTTATGCCTTGTCCGGAGAACTGGAATGCTATCTGTCATGAGAATGTAGGGAATGTCGTCGGTTAGATCTTCATCGTCTGAAGAGGCTTCTATAGCGAAGGCCGTTTCACTATCTCTCTCGTCCTGTTCTGAGAAAGCCGTCTTGTACCTGTCTGGTGGATCAACGCTTAGTTGCCAGAATCCAGATTTGAGGTCGAACTTGGAGAACATTCTGGCTTTCACCAGTTGCGAGAAAAGCATTTGTGTCTTTGATAAGGGGAACTTATCATCTATGAGGAAATGATTCAGGGGCTTATAGTCCATCACCGGTCTTCTCTTTCCTCTGATCGCTCTAACCTCTTGTTTACATAAAAAATCGGGTAGGCCTAGTTTGACTTTGTTGGTTTAATCAACCCTAGAGCTAGAGGTTGCTCACATTCTTTTCTGGCCAATCCGAGTTCTTCTGGATTCATGCCGGGATAGGTCGCCTTGGTAGAGTTGATGTCTTCGTTCTTCTTGAATGGGAGTTTGATGAAGATTTTTTCATTCTTCCACAGTCGATGGGGATGATTGAATTGTTCGTGTGAGTCTGCGCAACACTTCTTCAGATCTTTGGTTATCTGATTGAATTTATCTCAAGCATTGGTTGGAGAGAAGAGTTTCTGTGTTGTCGAAAATGGTTTGAACTCTCTTTTGAACTTCAACCCGTAAGGGTGAATCTGAAGTTTCTGTGCTTTAAAGAATAGGTCAAAACTCATCAGAAGGTCATGACCGTGCACGGGTTCAAATCCTGTCCCCGCACTGGAGTGTGTATGGCGAGATTGTCGATCGAAACTCATCAGAAGGTCATGACCGTGCAGCTTGCTTCCTATCACCTTTATCCAAATTATGCAGTCCGGAAATATCTGTATACCAATAGGGTTTTTGGAGACCAGAGTAGTATGGAAAGTTTCACCGTCGGTCGCATTGAAATATTCATGGTGCTTCTTCCAAACGCTTTCTGGCAGGATGTCTGGGTTCATCATTGTTTTTCTTGCTCCCGTGTCCAGCATTCCTATGGCCCTGATGGACCTCTCGTACTTGAAAGGTAAGATCTTTACTTCGACGTTTGGTGACGGAGTTCCTTTCTGAATAATGTTGCTATGGCTTGTTCGGAGAACTGGAATGCTATCTGTCATGAGAATGTAGGGAATGTCGTCGTTAGATCTTCATCGTCTGAAGAGGCTTCTATAGCGAAGGTCGTTTCACTATCTCTTTCGTCATATTCTGAGAATAGGGATTCTACTTCAGCATCGTAGGTATCTACCTTGTCGTGGAGGAAGACATGGTCAACCAGCTTAGCCGCTTTGCTTTGCTTGTTAGGACAATTCTTTGCATAGTGTCATTCTCTTCCACATAGATAGCACCTGCTAGAGGTGTTCTTTCTGAATGATTTCCGTCGGAAAAAACGGTATCTCTTCTTTTTCACCTTTTTGTTTTCTTTACTGTACCCCTTCTTCTTAGATGAGCATTTGCACTTTGCTTCCTTGTATCCGATTTCTAGGTAGGATTTGTTGCAGATAGCCTTCGTTCTGTGGTTCTTCTCCATCATTTATTTTAAATTGTTCCTAATTTCACAGATCTTGTCAATCGCCGCATGACATAACTAGTTGATTTGACCAAGGATCGAGGCAGCAATACTCCTTCCAGTGCTTTGGATCATTCTGCCTAGCTCTGGTTGTATATCCTTTGGAAGGGAAGCAATGTATACATTTTTCATGTTTGGATTATCATAGTCATTCAGCAAGTAGTAAAGCTCTGACATTATTTTGAAATGTTTTTCCAGATCTTTTCTTCCTAAGGAACAACACTTTCTGACGAAATACTCATCTGACATAGCTTTGGAAAAGAGTCTGGGATCGCCGATGAACTCTCTGTGAATCTCACCTAAAGCCTCGGCTACAGAGCTGAATCCACAGAACTGGAGTCTTATGTATTCGCCAAAATATACCCACCAATCTCTAAGTGTTCCGATGAATCTGGTAGAAAAGTCTGTTAGAACATCTCGGAGGTTCGTTCCTTCTTTATTCAATTGGTTTTCAAGCCATGCTGACATCTGGTAAAGTTTCTCCTTTCTTTTGAGGAGCGGGACATCATCAAAAGTGAACCATGGACCATTTGTTGCTTTTGAGCTCCGATCTTTCGTGGTCTGTGGTCTTGTTGGGATGTGTTCATTGTATGTGATGTTATCATCCTCTCCTTCTACTATTGGATCTTCCGCCATAAACATAGCCGGAGTTGTAGCTGTATCGGAGGAGGTGTCTGACTGGGACGTGGGTTCTTCGAAGGACTGAGAATCGATCTCTTCTTCTTCAGATTATTGAGCTTCGCGTATGTATCGGAGACTTGAGTCGAAGCTTGTATTTCTTATCTGCGTAGCCCGCTCTGATGGTCCCCCGTATGAGGATGTGGCCATAAGCGTGTCAGCTGCTCTTTTTCCTTCAGACCTCGATCAGGTGTCTCGTATTTTTTTCTTTAAAAAACCCCTTTAAGAACTCAGACGTAGAGTAGATTGCATCACTGATCTAGCTAGTTGGACAATGTTTGGTCAATAGACCACTGAAAAGCAAATTCTTGCCTGCCTCCGAGATGATATCAAATGGTGTTTTGCAAGACACTTTGTCTTTATGCATTAAGGCATCACTAACTTATTTTTGATAAGCTCCGCATAAATTCCTTCAATTTGATATAATTTCCAAAATATCTCACAAAACAAAGTAGTCAAAAGCATCATTATTATGAAGTCGCCTCTTTTGTTCCACCAATAAATGGCAATCGGACTGATGTGATGTTTGTTTTTTTAATCCAATTGGACAAGGCTCCAACACAAAATAAGATGTGAAGAAGATAAAAGCATTGTCTGATTTTTCATCTGATCCATATATTAGAGGTTAGCATATATAAATGTTCAAAAAAATTAGCTGCAAACCACTGGCTTCTTTTATGCTTTGTTTCTATAAAAAGAAAAAAAGACACATCCATGCTCTCGACGGAACCACCACCAATAAAGAATATAAATAATGAATTTTGACGATAGAAATAAAACCATATATTCACAAATAAAAAACTTTCATTGTCAAAAAAAATCTCCCAATTTTTTGTTTTTTTTTGTTTTATCCCTTGCATTATTTATTCCTGTTTGCTTTTAGGATTCAATTGAAAAGTTAAGGTTTGGTTATATCAAAAATGATGATGTCTTGATTTGATAATCTTAATATTTTTGGTTTTAACAGTCATAAGTGAATCGCTTTATTAAGGTTACTCTATTTTTTCAAATTGAAAAAAAAAATCCTTTATTTGTTTTGATCGTATTTTTAGGTAGCTTTTACGAAGTTTAATACATGTGAATTAATGTATGCATTATCATAGATGTTTTCAGTTCATACTTTATACATGATCCAATCATGTAATTGCTTTAAATGATAGAAAGCAGTTTTCTTATTTTCCGTTTTATAACAAGAATATGAATATATAAAATAACGTTACTGAAACAAAAATATAGCATCACTAATTAATGAAAAAAACAAATAATTTTTAAGTTACTGATTAATGTTTTTAACTGAAAAAAATAAGATCTAATAGAGAATTCATGAGCAATTTGCCATTTTTTGAATGTTTTGGAGTTCCCACCATAGAGTTCTGCATATCTTTGATCCAATGACTGTGATTACATTAAGCTATTATAAATAAATTTGCTTGGGATTCATTGTAAGAATGGTTATTGTATTAGGATTTTAGGGATCCAGATTTCTTCATAACTTTTGGGAGTTTTCTTTTTAATCTTTTGATGAATTGATAATATTTTGTTTAAAAGAATTTGTTTATCTATTGTTTTCCTTCACTTCTTATCTCTTCTAAAATCTAATTACAAATCTAATTACGTAGAAATCCTTACGATAACTCTAACAGTTGATATCATAGCCTATTGCACAAATTTTTCTGAAAAGAGTTTGGTTATGGAGAAGATGAGTATTGATAAACTTATTGGAAGAAATTGAAGATTAAGGAAGACAAAGTTGAAAGATTTTTTATATCTTAATGATTTTCGTCGACCATTGAATAACAAAGAAGGGAGATCTAGTGGAATAATAGAAACAGAAACAACAGATGATCGTGAATTACAAGATTGATGATGAACAAGCTTTGATGCTGATGAGTTCATTACTGGAGAGTTGAGAAACGTTTATGATTACATAAATAACATAAATTCGGACAAGGTTTTAAATCTTCTTCATCTCACCCGAGATAGAAATCCAAGATTTTCTCCAATCTCCTTCATTTCAGCCGAGATTTTCTTCAAAATCTGAGATTTGAAACCTTGAATTCGGATAAAGTTATCTCAATGGAATCAGTAGTTAGGAGCCTTCTTAATGAAGAGATGTGGAGAATGAACCTAATGAAAGAAAATGTTAATGAATAAAAGAAAAATGAAATCTAAATGTGTGCATCTTGCAAGAAGGGGTAACCATCCAAATATGAAAAAACGATCAAATAGATCAAACATATGAAAAGAGATTTCATCTCCTATTACTGTAAAGAACCAGATCACCAAGTGAAATTTTGCAATAATCTTTAAAGGGATAAAGAGATGATGAAGGTATTGAAAGAATATCAAAAAAACAAAAGGATAATAAGTTAAAAACGACGGCGGGTGAATTTTGGTAAGGAATTCGATGATAATGTCCTATGTGTAGATAAAGGCAGAAGCAAAAATTGACGTTTGTTCCCACGTATGCAATCAAAAAAGCATTTTTTGATTAAAAAGAGTGAAACGATAAGGTTGAATCTGCTGATGGTAGGGATTTGCATGTTAAGAGCATAAATTCAATTAGACTGAAGATGTATAATCGAATGGTGGTGAAGCTTATACGAGTTAGGTATATCCCAGAATTTAAGAAGAATCTTGTTTTACTATGATAGTTGAAAAAGATAGGTTGCAATTTCTCAACTAGAGATGAAGTCACAAAAAGCTTGAAAGGTTAATAGCGAGGTTCTGCATGGAAAACAAAAAAAATGTAAACTACTAGGGAAAACGGTGTACAATGGAGGAAATCTCATATTGGAGTTGGGGAGGCAAATTTGTCTGAATCAAGGTGGAGCCAACAACGAAAATCCGCAAAGTCCACATTAAGGCCTTTTTGGTAGTACAAGCATTTCTAATTCTTTGATGAAGTGCGTATTCAATTAGCGGACATGCATAATTAAGTGGTTTTGCGATTAGATAAGTTTTTTTGGGATAGAGACATTTATTTCCATGGTGGAATTGAAAATTATTGAAGGATTATGGAGTTGTATGCGGAGTTTAGACGGTTTCGTGAATATATAGTATTAGGATGAAGATTGTTGGGATATGTGATACAATATTTCCAAATTGAAGAAGACGACGCATCGATCGAAGAATCAGAGTTGCAGCGGCGACAAGACAAAGGAAGATGAAGAAGAAAGATGGAGCGTTGAAGACATATAGCATAAGCTATAGGCATCTAGCCAACTAGAAAATGTCCAATCGATTGGGACCCTTTCCAGTAGATTGGTAAATTTTCCAAACGATTGGATGTCGGCTTGTTTTGGACCGGAGCGCTTTGTTGATTTTCCAATCGACTGGAAATTGATACTAGTCGAATGTCACCAGTTAATTGATGAACTTTTCAGTCGAGGAATTCTAAAAAAAATTGGAGCACGAGATTCCGGGGTAATTTTATCATTTTCGGAGTGTCTTGGAGTTGCCGTTGTAGATTTCCATGTATCTTTGATCCATTAATTGAGATTACATCAGCTATTACAAATAAACTTGCTTATGGTTCATTGTAAAAGAGAGAAGGGTTATTGTATTAGAGTAATATAGATTGAGATTTCTTCTTTAACTTTTGAAAGTTTTCTTAGTAATCGTTTGGTGAATTTATAAGTTTTGGAGGAAACAGTTTGTCGGTTATTTTTCTTCACTTCTCATCTCTTCTCAAATCTAATTGTGTTGGGATAATCCTAACGAGCCTAACTGTCGTTTAAGCATAATAAATCAAGTATATTTGTATCAAGACATTATATGATAACATAGTTATCAAGGCGCGCGTCTAGGCGCGTTTAGGCTCAAAAAGACTTAGGCGCATGTTGTGCGCCTTTTTGCAGTTTGAGTGCACATTTTTGCAGTTTGATGTGACTTTTTGCAAAATTCAAATTTTAGTTTACAAAATAGTTATATAAAAAATTTAAATAGTTAAATGAATTATAAAATATGGTTTAAAATTTAAAATTTAGATAATAAAATATTTAAATTGTTGAATGAATTATAAAATATGGTTTAAAATTTAAATTGTAGTTAGTAAAATAGTAGATCAAGCTTGTATAAAAGGCACGCAAAAAGGCCCAAGGCTCAAGGCTTGTGCCTTAGGCGCCTTAACTACTCTGTACAATGATAAAGCTTATTGTACACCGGATCCAACCACTTTAGGCCTCCGAATTTAAGGGCCTCAAGTTTACATACATGCTATGCTTTTCATTTATAACTAAAATTTAATGTGGTTCAGTCACGAAGTTACTCGGTTTCTTTGAAGAAGATGTATGTTAAATTCTTGCCACCTGCATTAATTTCGTATGTAAATTTAATTTGCTATGATAGGCAACCACTATAATGGCCACCAAAATTTCTGCCTGGGCTCCGTTATACACTTGATTCTCTCCAAATGTCTATCCACATATTTTGTACCTCGTTCTATTTCTAAAGGTGTCACTTTTATACTATTCCATGCTAGACTAATATAATCTGGAATAAATCCCACAAATAACCAACATTAGATCAAAATCAACATAATTAAATGTATAATCAAACCTTAGAAGTAAGCTTAAAATCGCCTTTCAACTTCCAAGAACCTCTTCTAACATACCGATCGGCCTCGCAAATCTTCCTCATAACAGCAAGTGCCAACCCAATCGCCAAATCAGCAACATCGTCGGTCAAAACATCCGGCGTGTTTGTCACCTTAATCCCCTTTTCCTTGCATTTCTCCAAATCCACCTTATCCAATCCCACACTAAACGAGGCCACAATCTCCAATTTTGGGAGTAATTCAATCATCTCCGCATCAGCACCAGCGTAGGCATTACCAACAATCGCCCGGATAGATTGGGCATGGGTTTTGAGGAATTCAGTTCGGTTTTGGATCGGGACGTCGTATAGTTTGAAAAGATTGTAGCGGGTTGAGAGTTGTTGCTCAAGGTATGGGTGCATTTGAAATGTGTAGAGGACGCCTAGGGTTTTGTCCATTTATTCCTGTTTTACTTTTTTTTTTTCTTTTTTTCTTTTTTCCTCTTTCAAGTGAGAAACCAGAAGAGATGAAAGAGGATGTAACTAGTTGTTGGTTTATGGATGGAGAATATATGGCCGGTCTTTTTTGTATTTGCTGCCGTGTGCTTGCCAAAATTAGTGGATTGCACGCCCCCCCATTATTTATTTCTACGCAATTGTTTTGTAGGTCCTATTAATTTTTATCAATGGAAAGTGTAATAAAATTAAGTTTTGTTTGCTCTATAAATTATTTACAATTTTTTTTTAAAAAAGAGAACAGAAAACCCTTGAACCTTATCATTATAGAAATTGACTCTTTAAAAGTTTTGAAATATAA
The DNA here is from genome assembly GCA_030737815.1 of Allium fistulosum. NCBI lineage: Eukaryota > Viridiplantae > Streptophyta > Magnoliopsida > Asparagales > Amaryllidaceae > Allium > Allium fistulosum. The sequence goes on from CM060906.1 coordinate 552,588,171, forward strand.
GAGAATCTTGAACTTTTGTAAAAAACGTAAAACAAACCTTTATTTTTATTTATTTTTTGAATTTTCTACAGTACAATGTTGTGTTGTTTACAATGAAATTAATCTAGTATTATTTCATTCATTACCTTATTAAAATACAACGTACGTAATTTTTTTGGCTTACATGCTTTTGACAAGTAACTTGGCTTATACTTATACAATATATTTCATGCATCTAAATCATATAAACATACTAAATAGAGGGAATTACACAACAAAACAAACTTGAAAAAAAATTAGATATAGGCTACAAGTTTCAATATTTGGGGAGAATGACAAGCTTTTTCCACGTACCCTCTTCCCCACCTCAAACTTCACGTCCAGCTTGCCACCTAACCACCTAAATTTGCAACACCTTGTCGCACACATCTCCACCGTCTCACGGTCAAAATCTCAACTACGTCATCATCATCAAGCACAATCGTCCAACCCCATCGGCCAGCTCCAAATCCTAAATCATAGCAAAATATTTGCTCACCAGATCTCGCTGCAGCACCATCGCGCGACTCCACCTCATCAAAATCATAATCGATACAGCAGCAATAACAAAAAATTCTAACAACAAAATATGAATATAATGATATGTTCATTTTTACAGTTCAAAAATGCTGAATCAAATTAGCATTACTGAATAAAAATACTAAATTAAATTAGCATCATATGAATGTATATTTATTTTTTAATGCTAGTTGTAATTAGAGGTTCGCCCATTTTCTCAAAAGAAAATGCTAGTTATAATTAGCATAATACGCTGAAACTTCAAAAAGAAAGAAGAAAAAGAAGAAAGAAACAGAGCTCCAACTTCGAAAAACTAGGGTGTGCGCGCGCACGCGCGTGTGAACGTAAGTATGTATGTATACACATACATAATATATGTGTGTACGTGTGTGTATTCTCGTGGCTCATGCTCAAAAAATCTCTCTAATTTATTCTAGAGCTCCAACTTAAGAATTTTTTCAATAGATTTTTCCAATCAAATCGCAAACACGAGATTTTCTATAATTATTTATACTTTATTTTTAACTATTTTACATAGTAACATAAGAGTTTGATATTCTTTATGAATAATCTAAAATTATCATGTTATGTTAACTTGTAAAAGTACTCGTGTATAGGTATAAAGTTCTCATTATCTAGTATTTTTCACAAGCAACATTGCGATGATATTGGACTACAAAATAATGAAGGAGTGGATGTTAAACTCAAAGATGATCAAGTACGAAGAATAGTCAAGGAAAACTGGGAAACTAAGCTAAGTCCATGTATTCGTCATTTTTTCCATTTTATCGTTTTTTCCTATTTTATCCCTATATCTTAATGAAGATCGAAAATATCAAGGAAAGGAGGAAAATATAGGAAATTAGCTAAGTCTATAGATCGGTACCATCCATCAATTTCTTCTATTTTCTCAGTATTCTCGGTGAAGCCATGAAGAAGCAAGCTTAGAAATATCTAATAGAGTCATGGTTGTGCCTTAATGCAATTAAGTAATTTTAATTATATAACTTAACTCTTTAGCGAATATTGTTCGAAATAAAATAAGCTTTTGGTTTTATTTTTTATTGTATATATTGTTATATTGGAATATAAATAATGTTATAAATACATTAGTACATACAAATGGAATATCTTTAGGAATTGCATTTGATTGATTACAATTACGAATTTGCTCATAACAATGGGTGTTGAATCATATAAAATAATCATTTCTCCTTAAATGTTCCTAGTCAAGATGCATCGAGAATAGGATATCGAGATATCTATTGAGACTAATATATGTAACGCTCTTCATATGACGGACGATGAATTACTCATGACTGTTGGGGACGCCAAGAGGTTACGTGCATGTGGTTATTTGAAATAATTATAGAACGACTCATTGGTAGTCTTCTTTAGGTTAAAAGTCAAATAGAATGTCTCACGTGAGGATGTGCGATAGTTTTTTGACTTGAGAATATTGTGAATCTTAAGTGTCCAAATTATACTTTACTCATGGTCAGTCATACGACAACGTGGATCGTGTTAAAGCCAAAGTTGGGTATAAGTTGAACTACCAGAAATGAAATACTATTCAAGAGAGCGTTCATAATTGGTAGTCAACCTAAAGTGAAAGTCTTTGGCTAAAACAAATTGATTAATCAATCATTGTTACCGAATTAAACCATGGATTTTAATATTAAACTTCGCAATTAATTATGAATATCATTAGAGTTTTAACCATTGATCGAGCTTTAGACATCTAACTGATATAGTGATAACAAAGAGAAAATGTGCACAACATATCGTTGCTTAAGGGTATCGCTTAAAAAGATAAGAATTTGGATTTTGTTAGGATAATCTGTAAGCAGCCGAACTCATGTCAACTATTGTACTTCAGCAAAGTCTATATATGCTTTAATATTTAAATTGTTTGATGACTACTAAGGACTGAGTTCATACTTAGTGCCACAAAACCGCAGCTCTTAGTTTTCGGCCTAAATTAATTTATTGAAATAATTTACAAAATTTATAAATTATTATCATGGAGAAATTAATGTGTTGGTTTATTAATTTATTTATTATTTTTAATTATTATTAAGGAACCCAAAATTAATTAATAAAATATATAATTATCATATATTCTATTTTTGGGTCAATATAATAATTTAAATTAAAAAAAATATGTTTGCATCGAAAATGACCAAACATTTTGGAATAGAGATTTGGTAGAGCCTAGGATTCTAAGCGTGATCCTAGCACTGGTTTCCAGAAGGTGAGATCTATGTTCGCCAAAATATGTTAAATTCTTACTCTAATTCAAATCATAAACAAATATTCTAGAAGCATAAAGTAAAGTACATAAAAGTAAATGTTACATAGAATTTTTATAGTGGTTAGGCAATCTTCGACCCATGTCCACTTTGTACATTTTATTATAATTCTCCGATTTACAATTGCTACCATGCTTGTTAGAACTCTCTAGATCGATTGTTAATGGTCAACTCCTTAGATGGAAAGGCTCCGGCTTCCCTACATTTTGAAAGAGTTGAATCGAATCTCTAATGGTTGTTGTTGGATTGTGGATCTGATCGGATCAGATCTGTAGCGACGTTTTTAGATGTTTCCTTTCTGTCCAAAAGTGTCCAGAAGCTTCTTTCTTTGATTCCATGGAGTTAGGTGTTATTGATTCCTCTTCTCAAAATGATGATGCTGGGGGTATTTATAGATGTATTCGTAAGGCTAGGAAGCTCTGAGGTTGTTGAATGAAGATGGAAAATCATCCAACTACCTAACATACCATTTGTATGGTCTAGTTCTAGTGTCTCGGACTTTGCCTTCAGCTTTGCCTCCGAGTCTACGCTATCCAGTGCTTCATTAGTCCTCCATACACGTTGCTCCCATGTGTTATTTTGCTAGGTTTTGAGTTCCATACTTAGCCATTTGCTAAGTGGAGAAGAAAGTTGAACTGTTATTATCGAAGTCATAACTTTTTTATTTAACTTGGATAAGTGGCTTTGTAACATCGAGTAGAACATTCCTTGCCTTCAGAATTTCCATTTGGGTGAAATAACCAATAGCTCTCCAAGGTGGGCCTAAAACGGTTAAGTAGAGGATAAATTTTCATACTCTTGTATCTTTCAACACGTAGCTTGAATCTAGATGCACTTTCGACCTAGGTGTATGTTTTGATATCGGAAATGAATGTTTTCCAACTGATTTGAGTTTACTCCGAGATTGTGGAAAATTTTCCACTAACACTTTCCCCCCAAGTATACTTTGTGGATATAAAGTGTGTTTTTCTCAATCGTGAGAGGGGAATGGTGCGGTCAAGGCAGAATTCCATACTGCTCAAGTGCAACCATTCGTCTAGCCTATAAATCATGGGCTCTATCCAACCTATATGATCGAGAACATCTATTCTTCCCTGGTCATAAGTCTTTTCTCCCACTCCCATGGGTTTCATATATTTAAGTGACAATGTGTTATTATGCCCTCGAGTATTTCTATTAGATATCAATAAAATTTCGTTTATAAAGGTAAGTCATACCTTAACGTTACATCGAATATAATCCATGAGGGTACTTAGTCTTTGGAGTATCATATTTCATGTTCAGATGAAGTTGACCCTTTCTCTAGGGTTTTTTGGAAAGATTAGACTCAACTTTCTCTGGTGGAGTTAGGTCCTGTCTTTGGGAATGGTCAAAATTACACTTACCATCTTTGGAGAAGTTGAGCCTAACCTCTAAGGATGAACAACTGGATACGTCACCACTATACCTTATCTTTGAGGTTAAACAACATTATTCTCCAATATCTTTAATAAAGTTGAACATTATCTCTTGGGCTAGGAAGTTTGAACCCCGCTATCTCTTGTATAGTTAGGTTAGTTTATACTTCATTTTCTCTAGGTAAGTAGTTAAAATCAGTATCAGATACGTATCGGTCCAGTACCGATATGAGATATTTTAAACTATTGGATAATATCGGTAAAATGTTGGGTATGTATAAACATGTTATAAACAATATTGTACTATGTTATAATGTTATAATAATGTTAAGTTTTTAAATATTTAGATCCATGCTACTAAATTACTACTAAAGACTGATTGCATATAATTTATAAGTTACAGTCTGTCTAATGAGATATTTTACTAAATAAAAATCGTAATAGAGGTTCATAAAAACTGCGAAATTTGTATAATGTTCATCTTTATTATTTTCCGCATTTGTATACCATGTTCTAAGTTTCTTTGGTCATCTAATCATCTCTGTTATATATATTCAATTTATTTTAATATTCATAGTTTCTTTGTTTTCATTCACACTTAAATTATCGAACAAATAATGTTGGTTTGACATCGATTACTACTTCTACCCCTTTATTTATCGATATGTCAAATATATAATTTTACTATTATTAAGATTTTAGTTCTTTGTGCATAATAATAACAAAGTAAATGAATTTTCATAAGCCAACTTACCAACTAGAAATAACGAACAAAGAAAATAACTAAATGGAAAGCAACTCTTACGGATCTTGTCTTTAGTGGTAAAGTGTCCACACCAAATAAAACAAATAAAATACTAAAATAAATAGATTTTCCTTTATTAAAAGGCTAGTAAAGAGAACTAAAAAAATGTGGTTAAAACCGAAAAATTAAAATTAATGCATTTGGATTTCTAATATGGTCTACATATTATCATTGGCCATACACTAAATAAACATTAAGAATGTGGAAAAAAATTCATTATAATGATTGATATTCCTAAAAAATATCGAGTATTTTACACTAAATATCATAGCGATATATCAGCAAATATCTGACGATATATCGATAATGATATTTAAAGTGATATTTTGGAAAAAAATTGACTAGAGAGCGATATAGGATATATCAATGATATTATCCGATATTGGTTACTTAGGTCTCTAATAGAGTTAAATGAGTTCATACTCCGTAGTCTCCGGTAGAGTTATTGAGTTTGCGCTTCACCATCTTTAGTAGTGTTTTATGGGTATACTCCACTACTCTAGTAGATTTGAATGATTTTATACACCACCATTCGGAAGAGTATAGGAACAAATGGTATGTCATTTAAGTCATTTGGTGGTGAAAAAGACTCATGGCTTCTAGGTCAGAAAGCATATAACAAGTCCATCCATTTACTCATCAGCAAAAGAGACTTATGTCTTTAAGATGATAAGCATTCAATGAACCCATCCAATTACTCATCAAATTGAAAGAATTTATGGCTAATATGTTCCTTCCAGTTCGCACACACATCTATCTCTAGATGCCTAACAAGAGATGGACTTGCACCGACATCCATGGGAGGGGAATCCAACACTATGCATTTGAGCATGACTTATACTCTTCCTCCACAAGGACTCATTTCTATCGAGAGCTTGTGGAATGGAGTTCATGGCACTCTCCTAGAGTTACCTACAATAGGAGAAGTCAAGCCCAACAATTAATACATTAATTCCATAATGCTATACTACCAAGAATGTAACAACCTGGAAATTTAACACAAAATTTAACATGAATTTAAACGAAAATTTAACAAGGAAAGTAAATTTAATTAAAATAAGGAATAAAAAGAAAATTTCCACAGATGTCGAAATTTGGCTATGAAACTTGCACCATTGCATTTGTAGCAATTTTTTAAATGATTTTCATATGTAACACTTTAAAACGGAGTTCGTATGGAGAAGTTACGAGTATAGAAAGATTTTAAATAAAATGAAAAGAAAAGGAAAAAAAATAAACATAGGTCGATCTTGGTTTTGCCACGGTCGACCAGTATAGGTCGACCATGGGCCTTTTAGGGTTGACCATGGAACATGAATTTACAGGAACCTAGAGCTTTATGTCAATGGCTTTGATCGTTCCTTGCAAGCCAAGTTTTGATGAGCGTGTGCGATCTTAGCAAAATATTCTTCAGCTAAAATCAACGCCATAGATTCACGCTTAATCTCTATAAATTAGAAAATAAGCTAACGCTAAAACCAATAGGAAAGTTTACTGTAACAAACTCTGCTAAAATTCAACCTCTCCTCTAACCCTAAATCTTCTTAAAAGCAAAATAACATCAACCTAAAAGAGTGCCAGCAATTGGATCTACACTAGGCAAGCAGAGCTAGCATTCAAAGGGGTGATTTTCATGTAAAGCAAGAGCTTAGGTTTGAGGTAAGTGAAATAATTTTAGTAAGATGATTAGAACAGCTAGGTTTAATCTATTAAAATTGATTTAGGTTATTAGTAACTTAAAATTGATACTGATAACCTTAATTTGAAATCCACAACCTAGGGTAGAAATTGAAATTACAGTAATTTGATAAACCTCATTTGATGCTAGTATACCCGTTTCTATTAATTAAATTATGGAACCCTATGCGAAATCTAAAATCTTAGATTAGAAATTAAGAAAATGGTTAACTTGATGTTCATTAGTATACACTGATTTTACAATTGAATATGCTGAAACCCTAGGAGATAAATTACAATAAATTATTAACCTGGATAATAATTTATACTCCTAATTTATGATTAAACTTGCAAACCCTAAATAGCAAACCCTAAATTGAATTGCAAGTTGATGAATAAACTGGTCACATAGTAATTAAGGTTAATCAAACAATGTTGACAACATGAATTAAGAAAATAAAGAATTGACATAAGAAAACAGCGGAAATCCTAATTTTACTACGCGAACAGTCGACCCTAGAACCCAAATGGTCAACCGATAGTGGTTGACCATAAGTGAACAACGGTCGATCGTTCAAAACAAAAATCGCACATGTTGAACCTCGACCTAAGGACCAATTTAAATAATAAAAATTATATAGTTTAGTAAAAAATTATATAAATGATGGACTATTTATCTGAGCTTATTTTTGGCTAAGTACACATGCTTGAGAGAGCAGGGAAGCCAGTTCCCTATCATAGTTGGCTATGGCGATTTATTTTGCAAACATGGATGTTGATTAGGGCAATGAATTTTGCAAACACGGAGTTAATTAGGACGATGTATTTCGCATAGGCTAAGGGGAATTTCGTATGGGTAGGCGCAGCACTGGCGGAGACATTACTCGAGTGAGCCAGGTGCTAATGGAAGATTTATGTATGCACGATTTCTAGTGCATCATAGTGCAGATGGACGCTGTCGTAGCAGAATAAGAAGCTATAGAGTAAATTGGGCCCCAGTACTAACGGATGTTTTTAAGATGGACACCGGCGCAGTACGATAAGAGGCATTTTTCCACTACGATTGAGAGATGAACATGGGTGCATAGGACAAGTCACTATGCAAGTTTGCATTACGGTGTTCTCCCTCCCCAAGCCAAGTGCTGATGATAGGTATGATGGGAGAGTAGTTAACACTTCGATCGAAAGTTAGTGTGAGGTTCGATCCGTAGTTCGATCCTTGTAGTAGCCTATACAGGTAGTAGTGTAGACATGTATTAAATAAGAACCCTTAAATAATGAACCTTAGGAATTCACAGACACTTGTAGTACACCCTATGTCATTTAAAATAGTTTTGAAGCTAACTGCACATGATCATCACATATAAAACTTGTACTCATTCACTAGACTTTTGATCCACTCTTGCCTTTCCATTTTTTCCTACCATAGGATGACAAGTTTGTAGTTAATTGGGCATAGTACGTGGAGAAAGGAGTTTCACGTTGGAGTTCTCATATTATTCATTGTTCCTCTTGTAGTCACTTATTGTATTAAATATCTATAAAGCTTATATTGTACTTTGAAAATAGTGTATATTTGGAGACTATTTTTCTAATATGTCTATTTTTGTATACTTATATTTTAATTCCTTCAGCCGTAAGATCTGAAAGTGTAGAATGTTTTATAACTTATCCTTATAATTATGATCTAAAATGTTTTTAAAATCCCAACAACTTGTATTTCTCGGCATGACGTATTCGAAAGTCACACTTTGCATGGGTGTGTCGAGAGGTGCAGATTGTTACATTTGGTATAAGAGCTTAGGTTTAGGTTTTCCTAGGATTTAGGCACGTATTGAGTGAGTGTACTTGACAAGTTTTTGAAAAAAATGGTATTTCAAAATGTTTTCCAAAAAGTTTTCAAAATGGGTTTTGATATATACATATGCATACATACATAAATACATACATACATACATATATTTATATATTAAAAGTTTTCAAAAAGATTTGCAAATATGTTATCTATATATTGACATTCCTTTGATCTGTGCCCATACTATCTGTGGGAAAGTTGAAAATAATTCTCAAATACAAATAGTGATAATGAGTACAAGTTTTAGGAGATAAGATGTTCCAAATCTAACTAGGAGGGTTAATTATGATTTTGTGACATGTGTATTACTATACAACACCCTATACATGTGAGCACGTAAGGTAGTTGTTGGCATATTCCTTATATAAGCAAACAGTGGTGAGTTCAGGTGAATGTTAAAGTTATAACAGTTAAGGTGGAAGATAAACTTTTTATGTTTATAGTGGGTTTACCCCATAAATAAGAGCTAGTAGAGGTTTTCTATACCAACTAGTAGTAGAAAGCGTGTTATGGAATTAAGGGTGAATGAAGAAGACTAGTACCAAGAGATACATATAATAAGAGTAAGATGCCAACAAAGTGTAAAGGAAATATGAAAGAGGAATTTACAAACTTAAGGCAAAATTTTCTTGGTTATAGTAGAAACCCTATCTTTATATATTTGTAGGAGTTGCAAGGACTCATATTTGCTGAATGGTATGGCTAGATTATTAAAAGTTAGACACTATGTTGGAAAATAAACTTAAGTAACTATCTTTGAAAGGAAGACAGAACTTTATACACTTAAAGCGACATTAGGAATAAGTGAGCTTAAGTAATTAGGTTGTTATTGCCTACTCCAACGTAAGTGGTAAACTAATGAAAATGTTTTCTAAAAAGTTTAAAATGGTAGATATCTGATATATATTAAATAGCAAAAAAAATTTTTTTTTGGCAAGGCCGACGGTTTTATAGTGGACCGACCACTTTTATTACGTAAGTAATAAAGTTGAAGTACAGGAGTAAGGCAGAGATACCTTAGCTACGAAATACAAATCTAATACAGGACAGGAGTATGACAGATGCGTCACAACTACTAAAATAAATACCACAGCTAGTCCTCCTCCGTAGAGGAAGAATTTCCCACACTCTCATCATCCTTGGAAGAAATCAAAGGTCCACCATCAAGAAGTCCAATAAAGGGACGAAAAAGAACAGCAAGGGACGGATCATAACAGTCACTGCTAGAAGAGTAAACATAAGATCTTTCCCAGGTAGAATCGGCAAGAAGCTCTGCGTTCGTCAGAGCATACGTTCCATCCATGTCAAGAACCAAAGTATCACCAGATATGGAATAAAAAAGGCATCGAAGATCCAATAAATCATCAGATATGTATCTAAAATATGAGTTATCCACTGGGTTGTACCTCATATCAGTACGACAATCAACCCAAGAGAGTTCAGTCTTAGCCCAAACAATATGAGACGGATAGAGAACTGGAACCACAGGGGGAACCGGAGGAACAACACCAAGGTCAGGGGAAACAGCACCATGATCAGGGGAAACAGGAGGCTCAAAGGAGGGGTCAGAGTGAGCTACAACCAGAGAGGCCTTGGGTACCCATTTCCTAAGAGGAGGACGAGGCAGAGGAATTCTAGGAGCAGCATCAGGAACAACAGAGCGCACGCAATCAGCGTCATTATGTCCAAAGGAATGACATGAGGAACAAATATCAGGGACCCATCCATAACGAACACGAACATTGGCCACATGTCCAACAGCTAGCTGAACAGGAATAGTGGTGGGAAGAGGCTTGTCAGGAGTAATCTCAATCAAGGCTTTGGCAAAAACAAGCTTGTCACGCGCAACCGTATTAGAGTCAAAGCATTTCAATTTTCCTATATTGCACGCAAGCCAATTCAAGCCAAGCAACGGTTGTAAAGCAGAAGGAATTTGGGAGAAATAAACCCAAACAGGGACCGAAAAAACTTGCTCGCGAACACTTGCTATCGTTGGCGACCAGGGGATAAGAATAAAAGGCTGACCGTCAAAGAAGGAAGGTTCAGACTCTAGAACACGTCTACGTTCCTCAGGGGAGGAGAACAGAAGGTAGTACAAGGAATCAACCAACTTAACTCTAAGACCACCATGCAGTCTCCAGGCTCTACGACATACAGCAGCCACATCACGAAGACGATGATTAGGGTCCAAAAAAAATCCAACAACGTATCCGGACCAAAAGTCAATTCCGGCTTGCATTACACAGGGGGGAGGTATCATAACTCCATTTTCCTCAACGATATCGAAATCAACTGGTTCATAAATTCCCGCGTTACGTGGTTTGGAGGAAAATAGGGAAGTCCAAGGCCTGGGAACAGAAGGAATAGGGACAGCAGTGCGAGGAGCAGCATGACAACACTCAGCATCAGAAGTTGAGGCAACCGGAATGGTGCAAGGAGAATCAGCACACAAGACACTACCAGGAGATAAATCATTGTTCACAGGAACAACAACAGCATTGGCAATTGGACGCGTAATGTCACAGGCAGATCCAACGATGGGACAGGCAAGGGGAGACCCAGAACAAACAATGTCTGATGGCATGATATCAAACAAAGGGACGGCCGTGCTATTTATTTTACAGATAGATCCAGATCCTACTGCTGCATTAACACAAACACTAGAAGTGCTACTTACTGGAATAATATTTTTAGCCTTGGCAAAGACATCCCCTGCCATACTGCAAAATTCACTGACGGCATCAGAAGAGCCCGTTGCAAGTTCATCCAAGGCGTTACAGTTTGCATCATCAGAACAAACAAAGGTTCTGGACATAGTAAGGAAGTTCTGCTTACCAGAGAACGTTTGCGTTGGTGACACATCAGTCGAAGCTTTAATAAGTCCAGAGCTAACAGCAGGATCAGTCATATTCGACATACTTGCACTTAGAGGGGGGAAATCTCGGGACGAGAGAAGGTCAGGATGAACGACAGCATCGGCCGCCAAGCCACGGAACCGACGGCCAGATCGCGTTGATGAGGGAGAGGGACAGAGCTGAGATAAAGGAGGAGAAGGGAACATGAAAAGGGGCGAGCGAACAGCGAGAGCGCCACGGAATCAAGAAAGCGATGGAAGGATTCGCTAGGAAAAAATCGCCAGATCTGCCATTGTTCAAAAATCGCCAGTTTTAAAACATTTTTCACAGCTTATGATTTATATAAAATAGTCAGATAAACTTTATGGAATTTGTTTAAATAGGTAATATTAAAGAATTTGATGAAAAGTTATTTTTAATAACTATTTTTAAAGCTTTAGTTTTGTTTTTGGGCACATTGTTATACTTTTGACAATAGAAATTTTGTATAGAAAAATAAAAATTGAAGGGTATGCAAGGTCTAACTTTTGAATTCCTTTTATAAATAAGAAATGGTTATGTATTCAAAAATGTTTTATAAATATTTCTATTATATTCCTAAAATAATAATATAAAATATTCTTTTGTGAATATTTCTTATTTATAAAAGAAGATTTTAGAAATGTGTGTTTTATGTACATATTTACTAAGTTAAGTTAATCATTTTTGATAATTTAATTAAAGAAAATGTTATGACCCTAGTAAAAGGAAATGGTTGTTAAAAACAAATAAAGGTTTAATATTTTAGAAACTTACTAGTTTTGTAGTAATGGAAAAATCAAATGGAAAAATCAAATGGAAAAATGAAAATATTATGACTATCACTTAAAACTTAGAAGGATAGGAAATAGATTAGAGTTAGATAAATAGGATTAAATAGCCACTAGGACAAGATTGACTATGGAACATGAAGGTATTGAAATGATTGAGATGGAGATAAGAAGTAACATGGGAATTTAATGATCTTTTCAATCAACGGTTAAGGCTGAAAAGATACAGTGCTAGGTCAAAATTCCTATAGTAGTGAAAGGTGAACACCGCCTTGTGTTTCTCCACCTAAGTATGGTTTGCATTATAGAATCTTTTATGTAAGGAAGGTTGAAAAGTATGATTTGAGTAAACCTATTTTAGAATAAGGAAAGAGTAAGTCAAATTGTTTTAGTTGTATCAAAGAATAATGCTGATACAAGAAGTTTTTTATTTGAAATGTTAAAGGGACAAGTAAGGTCTACTTCAATCTATATTAAGAGTGTCAAGTAACAAATAGGCATTTCCTTAATTATATTAGACAATCTTAAGTGGAACAGTAAGTATAGGCTTGGCACTATAGCAGCAAGACATTAGTTGGTACCATATAGATGAGAATATGATACCCATAGGCTACGAGCAGTCCAAGTATTGCGTTGTCCCCTATAGGCTACGAGTAGACCAGGTGGACAAGAATGGGAAATTATCTATTTTATACATAATACCAGAATTATATCATAGTAGTTGTGTTCCATGGATGCCTATATATGAATCTTAGAATGGTAGGGTTGAATGTTGCACATACTTGAATATGGAAAATATGGATAGTAGTAGTTTCTGAAACTTATAGATTATATAATAACTCCAGATTGATAGACTTAAATTACTTAAGCAAGTAAAAATATGAAATTAGTCATCGCATTAAATTGTTGGACGATTGATATGGATTAACAAACACAAATTCGAAGTTGTCATTAAATGGAAATGAGATTTAAGCAGTATTTTAATTCATTGGGATGAAGTGTGTAACAATGTAAATTTTTATAAATTATCCAGTTCCAGTACGAAAGTATATTGTTTGAAATAACAAGGAATACACCCAAAAGAAAACGATGTACAAAATATGGATAGTCACCGTATTTTGTACTGTCTATTTCAATAATAAACGAGATAGATAATTCCTTGTAATTCTAAACATAATACAACATCCCCTTTTAGATAACTTATGAAAAGTTACAGTGTTCGCGTTTTCTTTTGGGGAAGTGTAGCTCCAATGCATTAAAATGTGGAAATCCCTAAGTATAAACTAAAGTAATGGTCATTATGTCTATTAGATTAAAATGGCAAGTGCCATTTCATATTAAGTTGTCCCAACCATACAATAAATGAAACAATTGGAATAAAGTGATAAGAGATTACATTTGACAAAAAAAGAGAAGAGAGATCTCATTCATGGAATGAAATCCAAAATAAAAGAAGGAATTTTTGGAAGTTCAAACTACAAAGGATATTCTAGATAAAATTTTATTCAAGGTTTCGCAATGAATGGTGAATTCAAGAATTAACGACTTCATCAAGAAAAGATATGGATATTTGCATGCATGAAGAATGCGGAGGCTCTTTTCATATGAAAGAGGACCGGAAAATTTTTGGCAAGATTTGAAGGAAGGAATAAAAAGATTTTTTTTTTAAATCATCCCTCAGATTGGAGGAAGACTATTTTCTTAAGAAAATTCATGGAAGACTGACTTACAATGCATAGTCATGTGCATAGCAACAACACGCAAATGAAGTACCCCTTTAAGTGATTATCATCAATGCTAGAATGATTCTAGGATATAACTCCAATTAATTTTATGACTTTTATTGTTAAGATTGAATGGGAAGATAGACCAAACTTTCACTTGTAAAACTTATGACAGATCCTTATAGATTCTAAACATGATAACTAGGTACCATGATTTTTAAAGGATTGAAGAAACCATTCAGAAGTAAAATGAGATAGCTTAAGTTAAGCCGAATTGGAAAAGAAGATATGCTATTTTTTTAGCAATTGGGAAATCACCAGTTTGGGTAGCCATAAGGAAGAGATACCATCCACATTTGAGTTGTCCCACTTGGTATCTAAAAGTTGAGGTGATTAGGCATACCACTAGAAGGGTTAGGACAGTAGGTTGTGCATTGATGATTTTCTAGAGCTAAAGTTAGTGGGAGCATACTTAGCATGGTACAAGATGACATCATTTGAGTCAGTAGCAAGGATCGTGAGAAGTTTCTGATGCAAATATAATTGAATTGAGAATTTATGTCAATGGCAAAAGTCAGTAAGGTCAATCGGGATTTGATTCATAGAAGGCAAGGACTACATGAGATAGGTAAAAAGCAAGTATTGATAGGAGACATATGGGGTAGTCCAAGGAGCTGAGTCCTATATAGTCCATGAAGTTGAGTCCACAATTGGAAAACAAACAAGTAGAAAATCCCCAAGGCAAGATAGAGCATGACTATACTATAAAGAATCCATCATTAGGTACTTGCGGAAGTGTCTATGTGATGTAGTTATCAAGGTCAAGCTGTAAAGGATAGGTGAGCCCCTTGTTCACCATGCACCTGCCAGTATTTTTGGGCATGAGACAAATCGACTCTGTAATTAAATAATTAGACTTGTTAGAGTCCAATAGGAAGACATTCCAGTTGAGAATACATGGGAGCTTGAGGAAAAAGTCCAAGCTACTCATCCTAAACTCTTTTATGGCACGTTCCCATTTTAGTTAGAAGAAATTCTTTAGTATATAAGTTCTAGCTTAAGTAGAGACCATTAGATGGTGAGAATGCTTGTAAAGATGTCAATAGGACGTGTTATGGATGATGGATGCTAGTAGATGTATTTGGATGTTTGGATTGCTTGTTATACACATTTAGGGCAGTATATCCTTTAGGTAGTACACACACATTCGCATTATCTCATATTAATGTCTAGCTTGTTTTATATGATGCATATGGATGCCATATTGTTGTTTATTGTGCATATGGATGGAATGGTTGCGCATATATGTAGAATTGCAAATATACTTATTTAGGATGTTGTATACATTTTGGATGCATGGTATGAGCACTTGCATGATGGGAGGTCGACTGGATCAGTAGATCGTCTAATTTGTGCATTAGCATAGGTTCACATGCATTTCACATTGCATATATATGTACATGTTACATTAGAAAATTTCTAAGAATAATGATTGTTGTGGATGATGGACGAGTAGATGGTTGTAGTTATTGGTTGCTATGTGTATAAATTATATTATTCCATCCTTTAAGATTAAATGGATGAAATCCTTTTAAGGGAGGGGAAATGTAACACTGTGGAAATTTAATAGAAAATTAACAGGAATTTAAGCGAAAAGTTAATAAGGAAAGTAAATTTAAGTAAAACAAGGAGTAAAAAGTAAATTTCCATAGAAGTCTGAATTTGGCTATGAAACTTACACCACTGCATTCGTATCGATTTTCTAAACGATTTTCATATGTAACACTTCGAAAGCAGAGTTCATATGGAAAAGTTACAGGCACGGAAAGATTTGAAATAAAATGAAAAGAAAAATATAAACATAGGTCAATCTTGGGTTTGCCACGGTCGACCGGTATAGGTCGACCATGGGCCTTCTAGAGTCGACCATGGAGCATGAATTTATAGGAAACCGGAGCTTTATGTTAGTGGCTTCGATCATTCCTTGCAGGCCAAGTTTTGACGAGCGTGTGCGATCTTAGCAAAATATTCTCCTGCTAAAATCAATGCCCTAAATTCACTCCTAAATCTCTACAAATTGGCGCCTAAGCTAACCCTAAGACCAATAGAAAAGTTTACTGTAACAAAACTCTACCAAAATCTAACCTCCCCTCTAACCGTAAATGTTTTTAAAAATCAAAATAACATCAACCTAAAAGGGGCAAGCAATTGGATCTAGATGGCACAAGCGGAGCTAGCATTCAGAGAGGCGATTGCCAGGCAATGCAAGAGCTTAGGCTTGTAGTGAGTTAGAACAATTTTAGTAAGATGATTATCACAATTAGGTTTAATCTATTCAAATTGATTTAGGTTGTCAGTAAATTGAAATTGATACTGTAAACGTTAATTTGAAATCCACAACCTAGGATAGAAATTGAAATACAGTAATTTGATAAACCTGATTTGATGCAAGTACACCTTTTTTCTGTTAATTAAATTGTGGAACCCAATGTCGAAATCTAAAATCTTAGATTAGAAATTACAGTAAGCGATTAACTTGATGTTCATAAGTATAAATTGCTTTTACAATTGAATATGCTAAAACCCTGGAGATAAATTACAGTAAATTGTTAACATGGATATTGATTTATACACCTAAAATAAACCTACAAACCCTAAATTGAATTGCAAATTGATGAATAAACTGGTCACTTAGTAATTAGGGTTAATCAAACACTATTAACAACATGAATTAGGCAAATAAAGAGCCGAAATAAGAAAACATCAGAAACCCTAATTTTACTACGCAAACAGTCGACATTGGAACCTCAGCGGTCCATCGGTAGTGGTCGACTGTACTGGAACAGAAGTCGACCGTTTAGAACAAAAGCTGCATATGTTGAACCTCGGCCTAAGGCCCAAGTTAAATAATAAAAATTATATAATTTAGTAAGAAATTATATAAATGATGGATTGTTTGTTTGAGAAAGTACACATGCTTGAGAGAGTAGGGAAGTCAGTTCTCTATCGGTGCTGGTTAGGGCGATGCATTCTGCAAACATCGATGTTGATTAGGGCGATGTATTTCGCAAACACGGAGTTGATTAGGGTGATGTATTTCGCATAGGCTCAGGGGCGTTCTGTACGGGTGGGCACAACACTGGCGGAGACTAGATGAGTGAGCCCGATACTAAAGGGAGATCTATATATGCACGATTTCTGGCGCATCGTGGTGCAGGTGGACGCCGGCACATCACGATAAGAGGCTATATAGTAAATTAGGGCCCAATACTAGTGGAAGTTCTTAAGATGAACACCGGTGTAGTATGATGAGAGGCATTTTGCCACTACGATCAAGAGATGAACATGGGTCTGTAGTTTGACGCTTGTAGCAGCTTAAATAGGTAGTAGTGTAGACGTGTATTAAACAAGAACCCTTAATGAACCTTAAGAATTCATGGATACTTGTAGTATGCCCTATGTTAATTAGAATAGTTTTGAAGTTAACTACACATGATCATCACATATTAAACTTGTCCTTATTCATCAGGCTTTTTTATGACCACTCACTCCTTTCCAATTTTCCCCACCATGGGATGAAAGGTTGGTATTTGATTGGGCATAATACATGGAGAAACGAGCTTTGCATTGGAGTTCTCATATTATTCATTGTTCCTCTTATAGTCACTTATTGTATTAAATGTCTATAAAGTTTATATTGTACTTTGAAAATAGTGTATATGTAAAACAAGTATTTTAGAGACTGTTTTATTGATACGTCTATTTTTGTGTACTTATATTTTAATTCCTTCTGATGTGAGATCTAAAAGTGTAGAATGTCTTAGAATTCACCTTTATAATTATGCTCTATAATGTTTTTAAAATCCCGACAGCTCGCATTTCTCGACATGACATGTTCGAAAGTCATGTTAGGATTTGGATGGGCATGTCGGAAGGTGCGAGTTATTACAAATAAGAACACAATATTATTTGTTATAAATCAATCATAAAGCACAATTCTATTAGTTTAGAAAATTAATTTTGTGTGGTGACCCACCATTTTTAAAATCTAAAATCTATTATAAACGACGTCAAAATATGCTTGCTACTAATTTTACATATTAAAAGCAGTGGACCATGGATACATAAAAAAATCTAAACAACGAATAAAAGGGGAAAACATCACAACGTAGTCAAACAACAATAGAAATGAAATTCATCTCAATAATACAATTACTTTACAAATTTATTACAACAATTTATATTTCAGTACATCAATTATTATTAGCTCATAAATGATGTAACCATGGTACAAAAGAATATGTCAAATCAGCTATCCACGATATAGCCTTCATCCACCTTCCCATTTCCTCTTTTGCTCCTACCTGAAACTTCACACCTGTACATATACATACATACATACATACATATATATATATATAATAAAAAGAGAAAAGGTTTCAACTATGTTAGGACCGCGCCTAACCCTGTAAACTACGGCCAAAGGCTCAATTGATATTACATAGGAAAGGACTGTCTATGTACCTCTTTTGGGGGATCAAGCCTACGTAGTTTTATTTTATTCTCTTCTCCTATATCCAAATACTTGTTATTACATAACAACTATAACATCCATGCAATCATTGCAACCACCACAAACAATACAATCCATGCAACCAATGCTCATTGCAACCAATGCATATATCAAAAGCAGAAAATAGTATTTCTACGTATCCATCTCAACAAATCATCATATAGGGTAATTACAATAATAGTGCACAACCATCAAATATCAACAATATTTAATAATAACCCCAATCACTAAATAATGGAACAACAACACAAATATATACTTATAATAATACATCACCAATGTATACTAATACATGTGATACTAACACAGCGTCAATGCCATCAAATGTGTACTAATCCAACCAATATTAGTAACACAACATTCATCATTAATTAACCATGATTAACTACCCATCACCCAACAGCAACAATGTAAAATATCCCACACTCAATTTAAATTTGACTCCATCATCAAATACCAAATACATGTGATAATTATGATCGACAATTAATCACACACTTTCAATCATCTAATTGGTATATTTACATCTGTTATTATCTTAATTCATTTTACTATTGTTTATTGTAAACCACCTTTATTTATTCATCTTAAAAGTAATAAGAATTCTTTCAAAAATAGCAATATACTTCAAATTCCTTTATTTTACTCCATTTTTTCAAATATCCCAAAACACCGTATTTTAAATAAAAATAGTAGTTTTCATCAAATTGCTTTTTAAAATAATAATATTATTATTTTACATCAAAATAATAATGTACACCAAAATCTCTTTAATTCTTTCCAAAACTAGTTCACTACTATTTGTCCCAAAGTACAACATTTTAATTTTAAATCATTGGAACTTCTTTTTATTTCTGTTAATCTTAAAATAGTAATTTTCCATAAAACCATGTTTAAAATCTTATTCTGTTTTATAAATACCAAATATTAATTTTAAATATAATTTTAGTTACTATTTATGAATTTCCTCATAAACTCATAAATAATAACCTTATTTGATTCCATATTTTAATTTCAGTAAAGTCCGTTAAATCTTCGTTATTTACAGAAACCATCCAAAATTTGTAAATAACCTTATCTATAATTTGTTTATTTAACTTTCCTGTTATTACCCAATTTACTCCAATTAATTATTTCTAGCTCAAATCAAAGAATTATTTTAATTAAACATCTAAAATATGATAATTAACAAAACTATCCAACCAAAGCACAATACATTCAAAATATTGTAACAATTAAATAGTCATCCATAGAACATAACATACATCAACGAATATATTTTCCATTAATAATTACTAATTTTATAATTTAAAGTCCAATTAACAAAATTAAATAATTCATACCAACATGCTTTTTTCAACAGTCTCTAAACTTAGAAAATCCTATGTCATATTGTCTAAAATTTCACCATGAGTCCAACGAAAGAAACCGCACGTGAATCTAAGTTTGTGTGCACAAGATATAATGATTACTAGTTTCAGGGTTTATTTTGTAAATAAATAGAATATGATGTTTAAATTGCAGAATTACTTCCCTAAATTAAACTTATCACCGTCGGCCAAAGCTTTAACCACCCAAATTCGTCGATGCCAAGCCACAATAGCCAGCATCGTTGTCCTTACTAAATTCATCTCGACCTATGCTTCTTGACCGCACCACTCACACGTCCTCCATCGCCACTAATCGCTAGCACCGCCACCTTACATGGAAACCCTAAAACCTCAAATTATGCCACTAAAGATCAAATTGGTCCACGACTCCACCACCAGTCGATTCCAATAGTCGACGCCGATCGTTTGCCACTAACACTGCCGTCCAATTTGCCTCCAATCAAAAACCCACAATTGTACCATATGATTTCACTATTTGGCACCTTTGATAATGATTTATGGTTTATCTAAGCATCATTTTCAAAAGCAAACATATGGTATTGACTTCATTCACAAAGACTTTCGCAACGTTATATAATTCGATAGGGTTTGGACACTTTGAATTTTTAATTACTTTCTAATTAATTCACTAATCACCATTAGTGGATAATTAAGCAATTGTGGGATTAGTGAAGAAAATTGAAGATAAATGTGATGGCTAGGGTTCTATAGCCTCACTTATACATTTGT
Source organism: Allium fistulosum (assembly GCA_030737815.1). Taxonomy (NCBI): domain Eukaryota; kingdom Viridiplantae; phylum Streptophyta; class Magnoliopsida; order Asparagales; family Amaryllidaceae; genus Allium; species Allium fistulosum. The sequence continues at coordinate 552,608,835 of CM060906.1, forward strand.
TAGGCTGGATTTTGAGCCGTGTATCATTAGAATTTATATTTTATATATCAAAACACTACACCAGATGTAACGACCCACCTTTTCGATCCTCAAAAGTTGACACTAATACATCCACGGTATTCACGCATCGAACATTCAAGTGCCGGAAAGAAAGATTGTTGGGGCGGAAGAAAGGAAAGACAGAACAGAATCTCACATCGTGACGAGTAATATATAATATGTAATAGATCATTACAAAAGAAAATTGTAATATACATACATCAATCAGAGTAAAATAACCGATCATCAGCCTGGACAATTATAACAGTCTGGCTTCACAAATGCCGATAATACAAACAAGATAAGCAACGGAAATAAGATATACGTGAATATGTCTTGGAGGCATCCAGCTCATCTCCTAAAGCTCCAAAGCATTTATTACTAAATCTGGAAATATGCTCGAGCTGACCTAAGCATTAGAAAAAAAAACGCTCAGATTAGTCTGGTAAACTAGCATGAGAAACAAAAATCAAATGGATTTTAATATTATAAAACCTTTCAAAATAAAGGTATCTTGTAAGATCACACTGAACATAAACATGGACGAGATTTTACCTTACGATAACCAAACCATTTCAAATAAAAAATCCAATGATATTATAATAATGTATAGGGTTTAAAATAAATATATAAAATAGGCGGAATGGTTGCATCTCACGTTCCAACATATTTGGGCATAACAAAGTCCATAAGGCACCACTAGAGAATAGATTCCATACCGTGACAAGGCTAATGGGGTACCGCCTCCCATAATACACTTTAGAAAAATATACCGAAGACCTTACATGGACCCTTTGCTAATATAGGACCGACCTACCCCTTACTGGATGGTACGGAATATGTCATCACCCCGGTTGCTGGCCAACAACGGTCCCGAGTCATTAACATACATAAATACATAAATATCGATCTAGATCGGATGATGACCATACCCTAATGGTAGCAAACCACATAGCCCTGCTGCATATTTGTTTTACTCATTACAGGATGTGAGGCTCGAGGCTACGTTTTACCATTTTAGTAAATCCCACTTGGAATGTTAACACTACCCTCTTGGCAATAATGCAATGTCAGCATTCATCCATACAAGTTGTTCAGGATATACAGACTGAAGGTACTACTTCTACTATATCCTCAAGATTAGTAGCAAGTAGCCCTTGCACTTCAAAGAACTCCGTCTTCGATTCCATCATCTTCAAGATGTCTTCAATTCGAATGCTTATGCCGGTTTGAAGTGGTTTACGGATAACATATCTGATCCCGGTCTCTCCGAACCAGAAATCAATAGTTTTAAAACTGGCTAAGATTTGATAGTCGGTTATTTACTATCAAATAAACAACCAATCAAATCAGGGATTTAATTTCACATGGAAACCAAGCATGGTTAAGTACATAAGCAACTTCTAAGCCTCTTTAATTAATCCTAGCATTAATTAAAACCACATTTTAAATACTTGTATCAAAATACCTTTACAAAGATATATTTACAAACCCTCTCTACTCTTTTCTATACTTGGAAAAATATTTATATACTTATTGTTAACGAATTTCTTCATCAACCCCAAAAGTGCAAGGATGAGAACCTTGGCTAATGATGGAATTTGAAGAGCCTAAGTTTAACCTCAATGAGTGTTGGAAAATAACGAAACTTGGCTGAGTTAAGGCTTAAGAGGAGTGACTGGCAAGTTTAAGTTCATAGGGAAATCATATGCGAGGCCACATGAAATCGTATATGCTTAAAGTGAATCCATATTAGATAATCATATGATCAAAAGAGAGAAATCAAGAATATGAGTACTTTTGGAATTTGAAGCAATCTTTGATTAGCAAATCATATATGCATTGGAATTTGAAAGTAATTCATAATTCAAGATACCTTGTCTTTATTCAATATTATGTCGAATGTACAATGTCCAATAGTTCAAGTGCTATAATCAGCTCTAAATCCCCAAATTAATTTAGGGTTACAAAGTTTAAAATGTAAGAAGAGTGATAAGAATGATCTGCCCCTCCCATAGCGCATTTAGGTCCCTATTTATAGGGAAGAGTTGTGGCACGGCAGGTTAACTTTGGTATTCATAACTCCTGGCATTGTCAGCATCGCGTAGGGCTAATCCTTTCCCGGTCATCACCTTCGACATTATAAGTGTATAATAGGGCTTCAGCATTGCTCCATTAACAGTGATATGTGGTGTTAATGACTTTTGGCATTGATGGCTCCAGTTATGATGATCAATTTCCTTTATTAGTGGGTGGCGACATTAGCTTGAATCAACATAAGTATGGAGCAATATCAATAAGGAGCAGCTTTGATAGCTTATGTGGATATTGATGATGTTCATCATCAACATCGCATGTATAGGTAGGAGGTGACCTCCAATTGTTGATGAAATGCGCCATATGAAAATTGATTATGTAGTGTGGCTGTATTCCTCATTGGCGGGGTCAACAATGGGCAGTACTATCTAAAAGACGATTCTAAAATACGACGACGCTGGAATGGGAGCAACATCAAAGGGATGCGATATCATTATTTAACGGCTTTGGTTGCCGGTAGTATTAGTGATGAGTGAAGTTGAAAGAGTGTGGTACTGATGAGTTGCGATGTTCATTTTATTTTCACAAGTGAAAGGCAGCATTGATAAAACATGGCATTGATGATATGCGGCATAGGTCATGTTTGCATAGCAACGTTGGTTTATGATGCCGGTCACATTCGACATCACTGCTTCTTTAAAGAGATGTGGAATTAGTCACATGCGGTATTGATGATGAACGATATTCCTAGCTCTATTAATAACATGCGGCATTGCACATAACTCTTTATTGACGAGATGCGGCGTTGATTCGTAGTCATTCTTTCACTATTGAATATTGTTACCGCATCATGGTTAGGTCGCATGCGGCACATCTTCAAAGTCAATAATGGTAATAACATTTGCCCCCTAGTATAGAGAAAGAATTGACTTTCAAAGTCAATTCTGTCGACATTAAGTTTACCGCTGTCGGTATTCCTAGCAGATCTAGCCGTTAATTTGATGACCCTCCAATCGATGAAGAGACCAAATTGATACAAAAGAGGAGGAGGAGGATGATGATGATGGCATCAATGATGATGATCATGATGATGATAACGACGGTGATGGTGGTCATGATAATAATGACGGGACTGGTGGTGGTGATGGAAAGGGTCTCTTTGGATCGGCGGATGGGAAGGATGGATTGGGAGATGCTAACCCGAACTTGGTAGCAGACATTACTGAAATTCCCAATTCTCCAAGTAAAGATTCTCTTCAGAAGGACAACGCTCCTTAAAGCCACAGACCCACAAGGAAGGAGAAAACTCCTTTATCTTTAATTCCACTCTCTCATATATGGATCTCTTTATTTAAGTGTCTAAGATTACTAAATAGCCTTTGGTTAATATGTTGATTATTTCAGTTAATGAAAAAAAATCAAAATATCATTATGAAGTTATGCTTGAAAAGAAACAAGTGGAAATAGATCGACTGACTAGAGAGTTGGATAGACAACCGAAAAAGTACAATGAGTTGTCTGAGAAACACAAGAATTTTACCACTGGTGCATCAAAATGAAGATTTTTCAAAGAGAGGCAAGTTGCTCCATGGATGAAGAAGGCATGCCTTCATCGAGAGAGACTCTTGGCGGAGAATTCAGAGCTAATGACCCTGTTTTGGATGCTGACTGATGATAGGAGCGCTTTGAAAGAATTCCTCTACAAAGTTTACTCTAGGGGTATATTCGTTTGATTTTTCCTATTTAGGCGACAACTATAGGAGTTTACTCAGACGCTTTAATTGAGATACTCGAATGAACACGGGTCTGTTCCTCATCCCGGTATAAGTTAGAATCTCCTAAGAGTTACCTTTATCCCTCTTTCTTCTTTCTCTCTTCCCCTCGAAAAAATAAAGTTTAATTGGAAGAGATTTATTTATGAACTGTATAATAAATCAATCATGTATAAACCCAAATGATTATATAATTGTAATATGTAACCAGAGTAGCTTATGAACTTCACCGTTTTAGTTTTACTATTATCAGTCTAATTTAAATATATTATACAGATTAAAGAAATCTCAAGCAGTGCTGTTCCTATGGAACTCTTGAGTAAATATGTCAAATTAAAGAAGGATTTTAAAGAAAAATCCTTAATTCTCAAGACATCACAGTTAGCAATACAATGCTTTCTTAGAGACCTACAAGAAGTGTACATGTAGTTTCCTCACTTTCGCTTTGATTTCTTGGGTGATGAAAAGGATGAATTATTGAGTGAAATTCGAACTTACCACGCTGAACTGATATGTGATCATGCTAGCTCTTCAGTTGGGGGATAGGATTATCATCGATTCCCTCTCATTAATACCCGAGAAGGGATTAAAGCTTCTTTTGACTCTACTCTTACCCTATCTGTTGGATCATTTGAAAATGCCAAAACAGCTATTTCAAAACTTTAAGAGTTAATTAAATATTTGAAAATAGAATTGTGATGTGATTCAAATTTCTTTATTATCAGTAAATATTTGTTGTTACCAATAAAAGAAGTTGTTTTTCATGTATTAATTCCTGTTTCACTTGTTCTTGATAGGAAACGTAGTTAGTTTGCACATCTGACCCCTTAGATGTTTTCTCGCGAGTGATTGAGATTAAAGATAGATTACTAATTGATATTGGAAGAGGAAGCCTTCTCAAGACGCTTCCGCTTTGCGATTTTCGAATAATCCAGAGGACCAATAATGGAATAGAAAATACTTCCAACTAAGATTAACCTTTAAAAGTTTAAAGGAGCGAATCTCTAGCTTAGAAGGAGAGAGTAAGTAGAGGGATAAAAGAATTCCACAGTTGAAAGAACGGATAGACCCAGCCCTAGAATCTAGGCCTTCGGTTGAGATTGACACCAAAATGGCTAAATTATACCAATGAATAAATGACCTTGAAGTGGGATTAATGAAGAGTCAAGTATCTTGCTATCCCTGGATCTCATTGTTAGTAAAGGTGATTTCTGCCTTTCCACTCCTACTCCTGGAAGGGCAACGAGATCTCGATCTTTAGCTAGCCAAGAATTCCCTACTTTACTGAATCCACCTCCATGTCTAAGTGATGGTGTGATCTCCAAATGGAGTGGACAAGTTAAATTTGAATTCATGCAATTTTTCAGTAATAAGTGGAATGAAAAAGTATCTCAATGTCTTAATGAATACGAAAGTCAAGTTGAAAAGCTTGGATGCGAAAAGTATATTCTTAAGCAGGAGATTGAAGAACTAAAGAGCACGGTTCAAACTTTTCGAGGAACCAATAAGATTCTGCAGCATGCTTTGAAAACTCAAATTGACTTGGTTGATGATGCAGATACTATTCGAAGGAAGGAGAAGAAGTTCAGAGAGCTTTTGACGTGGCCCTTCATCACATTACTAGCCCTTTAGTTGCCAAAGATTTGGACAGGCTATCATGGAGCCTTGAGCTTTAGCAAAGATTTTCTTTAAACATTTTCTTTTTTTGTCTGATTTTTTACCTGCAACTTTGCATATAATGTATTAGATTATGAATGAATTTTGTATTTAAATGAAAGTTACCTCAGATGTAAGGTATGTGGCTTTGAATTGAATATGGGTTCTTATTGCTTGACGGTTATTATCTTGCTATTATGTATTGAGCTTTTGATGTACAAATTGATAGTCTGCTTGTTAAGAGAACTAAGAACCTTCCTAATTGAGCTCTTTAGAACTTGATGCTAGAATTTGCTTTTCATTAATAAATATCCAGCAGCTTGTTTAGTTACAGAGATTCCAATTAAATGAATCCGAATTGAGAGTAGATTTAGTGAAGCTTTGCCATCAAAGTAATAACTTCCATAAATAATTTCTTGAAGTACTCCGTCTGTTGGTTGACAGTAAATTGAAAAACTCATTTGGCAGTAATCAATCTAAGATAAGAAAACCTATCTAATAATAATAGAAGACCAAAAATCCTTATTTGGCAATAATAGAAGAAGACTATAAATCCTTATCCCGTAATAATAATAGAAGACCGGAAACCTTTATCTGGCAAAAAATAATAGAAGATCAGAAATCCTTATCTGATAACAATAATAGAAGACCAGGAATCCTTATTTGGCCATTGAAGATTATGTTTGTTAAGGATCACGAATGGCTCATGTTCGACGGATCTTCCTCTAGAAGATTGTTTGACTTGGAGCGCTAATTGGCTCTGATTTTTTATAGATCTTCCTCTAGAAGATTGATTGATTTGGAGCGCTACTTGGCTCTGATTTTTGATTGATTTGTTTGGCACCATCTTAGGTGATGATCTCTACTTGGATCGGACCTCTTATCACCGTGATGATTTAGGTATGTCGTATGGTGTGTTTGATTTGCTATTATTAAGAAGAACCAAATACTTACCCAACCTCCTTTAGGAGGTGCTTCAGCGAGACCTTTAATGACAGCACTGAAGGCTGGTTCAGTGCTTTGGCCTAGTCATTCTAGACGAGGCCAAAGGCTTACTCTATCCTTCCTCCAAGAGGTGCTTCCGTGAGGCCTTTGATGATGGCACTAAAGGCTGGTTTGGTGCTTTAGCCAGGCCATCTTAGACAGGGCTAAAGGCTTACTCCATCCTCCTCCAAGAGGCGCTTCAGTGAGGCCTTTGATGATGGTACTGAAGGCTGGTTTGGTGCTTTGGCCAGGCCATCTTAGACGGGGTCAAAGGCTTACTCCGTCCTTACTACAGGAGGCGCTTCAATGAGGTCTTTGATGACGACACTGAAGCCTTTTTTATCATGAGGCCTTTTATGGCCAGATCTTTTTTCTTAGAAGAATCTTATTCCCCAACCATGTAGTTACACTTATTTTGTTCAGAAGATATCATTTTATTGATGGTTGATTTAACATCTTCGTACAAATTCATTCAGCTTTCCTTGCCCTAGGAAATTGTTGATCAAGCCCTCTAAGATTCGACATTGGTCTATGATGTGTCCATTGGCCCGATGATAATAAAAATATAACCCTCCGAGGTTCCTTTCATTTTTTGGATGCTTCTTTTGCAAGGGTCAGTAGTTAAGTTAGTCCTTGGTCAGAAGATAGATGTGCTCATAAGAAGTAGTAAGGGTGTAGTTCTTGGAAAATTGTGACCTTTTGGAGGATGCTCCTTTTGATTGGCATTTAATTCCTCTATCGCTTGAGACAGATTCCTCATATTTGATGACTAGTTTCCTTTTTATGGAGCATTGTGCTACACTACTTTTGTAGGATCGATCAAGCACACTCCATTTTCTAGTGAACCAGTCAAAGTCCCTTTCTATTTCCTTTTCAAAAATGGTCCCCTTGGCTTTGAGTTGAATCTCCTTTCTTATTTTCAACAAGATGCAATCCTTTTTGTATTGCCTGCCCATGGCAAAGATCGGTGTTGGCCTTACATGAAAAGGATTCAAAATTCATTTTTCTGGATTGTATGGAGCCACCTTTCTTTTCATCTCTTCCATAACTTGTAATGCCACAAGTCTTAGCACTTGTTCTTTATGAAGCTGGGGATCATTAATGATTTGGTAAGTTGGCCTAGATATTTAAGGCTCGAAGGATCCTTGCTCAGATATCTTTACATGATTAATTGGCATGACTAAGAAAAACTTAGTTAATGCAATTAATTGGTGTTAAGAATCAAAGGTAGGTTAGCTTGGAATGGGATATGCTTGGTTAGGGCAAGTCCTTTAAACCCTAAATATGCAAGCTAGGATAGTTCCACTTACGGTTCCAACGAAGATGGAAGTTCGAGTCCTCCTTTTAGGGCCAAAATGTCAATGAATTTCTTTTTCAACCCCAAAAGTGCAAGGATAAGAACCTTGGCTAATGATGGAACTTGGAGAGCCTAAGTTTAACCTCAACAAGTGTTAGAAAATAGTGACACTTGGCTGAGCTAAGGCTTAAGAGGAGTGATAAGCAAGTTTAAGTTTATAGGGAAATCATATGCAAGGCCCGTGAAACCGTATATGCTTGAAGTAAATCCATATCAGACAATCATATGATCAAAAGAGAGAAATCAAGAATATGAGTACTTTTGGAATTCGAAGCAATCTTAAATTAACCATATATGCTTTGGAATTCGAAAGTAAGTCATAATTCGAGATATCTTGTCTCTATTCAATATTATGTCGAATGTACAATGTCCAATAGTTCAAGTTCTATAATTGACTCCAAATCCACAAATCAATTTAGGGTTGCAAATTTTAAAATGTAAGAAGAGTGAAAAAAATGATCCGCCCCTCCCATAGCACCTCTAGGTCCATATTTATAGGGGAAGAGTTGCGGCACAACATCTCAACTTCGGTATTCATAACTTTCGGCATTGTCAGCATCCCGTAGGGATAATCCTTGCCTACTCATCACCTTCGACATTATTGGGTGTATAATAGGGCTTCAGCATTGCCCCATTAAAGAGATACGCGGTGTTAATGACTTTCGGGATTGATGGCTCCATATATGATCATCAATGTCCTTTATTAGTGGGTGGTGACATCAGCTTACATCGATGTGGGTATGAAGCAACATCAATAAGGAGCGGCTTTGATAGCTTCTGTGGATATTGATGACGTTCGTCATCAACATCGCACATATAGGAGGGCGGTGTCCTCTAAGTGTTGATGAAATGCGCCATATGAAAGTTGACTCTGTAGTGTGGTGGCATTGATCATTGGCCGCATCAATAATGGGCATTACTATCTGAAAGACGATACTAAAAAGCGGGGCCCCTATAATAGGAGCGACATAAAAGGGATGCGACATCATTACTTAACAGCTTTGGTTGCAGGTAGTATCGGTGATGAGAAATGTTGAAAAGAGCTGCACCGATGAGTTGTGATGTTCATTTTATTTCCACAAGTGAAAGGCAACATCGATGAAGCACAACATCAATGAGATGCGGTGTAGGTCACGTTAACATAGCACTGATGGTTTACGATGCTGGTCACATTCGACATCACCGCTTCTTTGAAGAGATGCGGCATTGGTCATATGTGGTGTTGATAATGAACGATATTCCTAGCTCTACTAACAACACGCGGCATTGCACATAACTCTTTATTGGTGAGATGCGGCGTTGATTTATAGCCATTCTTTTGCTATTAAATATTGTTGCGGCATCATGGTTAGGTCACATGTCACGCATCTTCAGGGTCAATAACGGTGAACACTTATCTCAACTGTGTAAGTATACTCATAAAACATTTCACTTTAAAAACTTAGCAACTTTTCCATATACTTATATCAACAGTATAAGTAGATTCACAAAACACTACATTCTCATACTTAGAAAATGTACCATATACTTATCTCAACGGTATAAGTGTATTCACAAATCTTAAGAAAGATTTTAGTTTCCAAAACCATACATATTTGGGTTAAAACAAATGTCATTTAAAAACAATGATAACAATAAACCCAAAACACTTTCTTTTTGGTGTAAGTAAACAGATCCTATGGAAATTAGACCAAAAACACATACCACCACTTTTTGATTTCGAACAGTACTATCCCTCGGTTAACAAGGAAACCAGACAAGTTAGAAAACTAACCTTACATCGACATACATTTTTAATTCTCAAGATAGAGATGAGTTTTCCACACCTCGGAATTTGATGTTAAGTATGAAAAGAATATATTCTATATCACTATAAGTTATAAAGATCATTTATGAAAATCAATCCTCATTCCTTTTATAGATCTCTTTTATATTTACAAAACCCATTTTATATATCTCCTAGTATAATTATATAACTCATTTTATAAATCTCCAAATATAATTATAAAACTCCTTTTATAAATCTCCAAATATATTTAAATCTTATATACTTTCCATAAAACGATCATTTTATATATCACTATAAATTCACAAATGTGATTTGTTATTCCAATTTACCAAAATGAGATTAATTTCCCTTTTATAAGATATCATTTATAAATCTATCCTTTTATACAATATTTTATACAAAACGTTCAATAAATATTCACTACACCAAACATGCCATTTTGTAACACTTTTTTCTCTTTAATTCGTAACGGTTATTATCGTTATAAATTATTAACGGATATTACCATTGCAATCAATTGTAACGGTTATTACCGTGGTAACTGTAGGTAATTTTGTAATTACGTGAAAGTATAGTGGGCAGACTTGTCATTCCCTCCATATTCTTACCTATCACAATTCTAACGCTTAATGCTTTCATACTTCCTCCTTCCTGCTTTCAATCTAGGGTTGCCGCCTTGTCCACCCACCATCACCTCGTCTAGGGTAACCGTCACTGCCTCTTCAATCTTCGAGGTATTTTTCATTTTTCTATTTGTAAAATTGTAGTTTTATTATCAATTTGATTTTCAATTTTGGTTTCAGTTCTAATTCAAGGTCGAATTTTGTTTCATGTATCGAATAGTTGAAAATTTCGTTTTATGTATAGGTTTTGATTTTGAATTTTGTTTCGTGTACCAACTAGTTAAAGATTTCGATTTGATTTTGAATTTTGTTTCCTGTATTGAAACATTGTCCACTGAAATTGTATTCAGTCAGCTCCTTCAGGTAGCAACATCTTTTATTTATGCAACAAATTTTACTCTTAACATCTAAAAAGGAAAAATCATTAGTTAGTTTTGTTAATATTTTCATTAATTAAACAAACTTACACTTGGCTTTATCCTAAAGTATAGTTTAGACAAGAAATGGAATGAATGAATTAGAGGAAGAAAGGTCTGTTCCTAATACTATTAGACTAGTTGGAAAGGTCTGTCTAAATTTTCTTTCGCTTTATCAGTTAAAATTCTCTTGCAAACAATGTCACAAAATTGATTTCTATAGCTAATTGAATTAAATAAATCTGAGAAGTGCATGATGGCTTCTTGAGCAATAAATTCTGATGTTGATTTTAAATTTCCATTTGCATCTAAAATGTATCTCCCTCTGTTATTAGTTTTAGGAATTGACATCTTGCTGTGAAATAATTAGATGTATTATCATCATGTGTTAACCAGTTGAGTTTTATTTTTTGAGTATTTTCCACTGCAATTTTCTTCATAATGTTTGAAAGATGTTCAGTTTTCTTTCCATAGAGCACTGCTATATTATAATCAGTAGGATTTTGCAGCATTTGGTTGTACAACTCATTAGCTTCCTGCCTGAATTTATCACAAATTTGCCGTGTATTTTCTTTGCCTTTGATCCACTCTTTCAAAGCTTGTTTTAACAGTTTTAAGCTTACTACTGAGAATAAACAGAGGATTACCTTGGACATTAGTGTTTAATGCTTGCTCCACAATAGAGTTCTAGTCAAAATTAAGGCACCAAGCATTAGTATATCTGATGCACCCTAGCGTAAGTAGGAGGATGAGAGGTGAATTTAACAAGAATGGGTGTGTGATCGCTTAAAGAGTGAGAACCATAGCGAACACCAAACTCCTAAAATTTAGTCTCCCACTGACTATTAACAAATACCCTGTCAATCTTGCTATGAATGGAGAAATTTAATCCACCCTTCCAAGTGTAATAATTGCCAGAAAAATATGGTTCAGTAAGATTAGATTGAGTGATACGGTTCATAAAGTCTGTATCACCTGTTGAGTTAAGAGTACCATTGTTTATTCTATCTTGACTGGATACGGTAGCATTAAAATCACCTAAAACAATCCACGGAAGGTTAATTTTCTTAGCTTGATCACAAAGATATGACCATAAATCTATTCTTTATTCTGCTGTATTATAAGCATAAATTTCAGTACAGCTCAAACTGAGCCCTTCTGCATTATGCAATGTACAGGTAATGAATTGAGCTTTAGTATGTAGAATAATACTAAACCAAATAGTGGAATCCCATAAAAGTAGAATTCTACCTTTGTGATCTGAACTATTATTATGTGCGTATTTCCACTTTTTATCCACTTTAGCCGTTAGATTATCTGTACTATCAGAGTTAAGTTTGTTATCTAGCAGACCTATAAGAGAGTACTTGTGATTGTTGATCAATTGAAAAAAGGTATGTGCAATTTTTTACTATTTTTCATCAAAAATAATATACTGGTTGAAATAAATAAACACTAATTGGTGATATGTTTTATTACTGAAGGCCCGTACCAAAGACACTAATTTTGAAAAAGTAATCGCAAAAGGTTATGAATTGCAAAATATTATGATTTAAACCTAAAATAAATCAGATGGCAAAAGTGAGCAGTGCAAATATTTTGGAAAGAATAGTAAGGTGAGATGTCATATGAAAAAACCTTCACATTATTAACTTTTGTACAATGGAATTGGTTGTATAAGTCAGTTTAATTTATATAGTTACATACAAATATAGTTTACTTAGGTACAAATGAAACATTACTCATGGATATTTCTCGAATATTATTTTCAGCGACCTCGTGATTGTTTTTATTTTTGAAAAAAATGTTATTAATTTTTTTTATTATCATGTCTATTTCGTGTATAATCTCTAAGGAATGGCATATCAGTTTTGACTTTAAGTATTCTTTTGGGCCGTTGGTTGCATCTAAATATTTGTTGCTTTAGATGTTGAGTCGTTGGTTACACCTAAATATTTGTTGCTTTTGATGTTGTACCCAACGGCCTCTGTTTATATGTACCATGATTCGTGTTTAAATATATATGGTACAAAATGTTGGAGATGTATATGGATTTTCTATGTAATAGGCTCATGTTCTTCCCTTGAAAAGGCATATTTCTGGTTGTCCAAAATATGTACATATTTTGCTAGAGAAATGTTTCTTAGTTGACTGAGCAAGCTTATCTTCTCAAAAGAAAACATCCTCACTAGAATATCTCTGTATTTGAGTTCTGAGTCTAGTGGACATGTTTTTCCAGAATTGGATGTTTTAATGTTTTTTCTTCCATGTATTATGCCAACGGTTTCGATTTCAACCCTACTATCAGGATATCAGAGAAAACGTCTTTTATCCATGTCTTTAATGGAACATTTTTACTCTAGTTGACAATTCTTAACAAGTGCATTTTGAACAATGGGAGTGCTGCACAACCTCTTATGTGATTCTATTATAACACTGCTGATGTACGTTTTGTTGGAACAAGCACACTACACATGTATTTGCAGTTCGGTGGTATTCAGAGCTTTTGTGCATCACTAGTACTGTTTCCACCAGTGAAGACTATTCTATTAAGCATGTGTGTCTAAAAGTGGTTGAAACTCTTTGCAACAAGTTGACGTTCATGATGTTGGCAAGGCAATGGAGTTAGATCTGTTAAAGCAGTACAACCAGGTTAATATTAAGATATCCATGTTTATTTTACAACCTTCTATTTCTCTTCTTTTCTTTATCGAATTGACATTATTGATGATATATAATATGATTAGGTTGAGAGAATATTCGCTGATAGAATTAGCAAGACCAGTAGTGATTATGTGGTGCCGGAGTATTTGGTAAAGTGGCAGGGACTTTCCTATGCTGGAGCAACATGGTATATTTTTGCTCCTTATTGTTTTTATATTAAAGAAATGCAGGTTATTGCTGTGATGTCTGTAATTAGATAAAATATATAATGTTTCCTTTTAAATATAAGAAATAGGTCAAAACTATCATGTTGTTTTTAATGCATAAGAAAATATTATCCTAATATTATTTGGTAAGTTTGTTGAAGAAAATTATCCATAAATATATTTCCTAATATTATTTGGTATTTACGTAACTAAAAATGAATAACTCCCTACGGAAAATTTAGGAACCCAAATTCATACAATTAATTACCTTTACTGTAGAATTAAAGTTAGAGTTAAGTAAAAATACCATAATTAAATTTGTTAATGATGACCCGAGTAGTTAGCATTTCTGTGAATGTTTACATTGTTTAGATAACGACCCACATTGCCTGCTGTATCAGCGTACAACTGCGGATGAATATTTGTGGATCCGTTGCATGGTTTCGGTTTGTAAAATATATTTCTCTACTTATTTTTTCTACTTGCTTATGGTGGTCTAATATGCCATATTGCAATTTTATCCGGATTCATTGACTAAGCATAGTTACCTTTTAACGTACATAGCTTGGCGCATGATATGGAAGGTGTACCTATACTAGTGGATCCACTAGAATGGATGGTTGACATACCAGAATCATTGTATTAAAATTGCACTGCAGTATAGATGATTTTGAAATGCTAATATCAAATTGAAAAAGTAATGACATAAAACTGATTGCATTGCAGTTTTCATTGTATTATATTGCACTGCAGTTTTGAAATTGCACTGCTGTTTTCTCAGACTTGATCAGGCTAAATCATTTCTGGCAATCAACTCCTGATCATAAGATCTACGTATTCAAAAATCCTTTAAGAAATGCAAGAATTGATTACTTATATACCACATATATCATCTATCTTTTACTACTGTTGTAACTTTCAAAGGTGAATCCTAGCTAAATGGTTAGATATCTCCCAATGTTTAGATATTAAATTCTCAATAGTTTTAAATAACGTTGTTTTAAAGGCCAGCTAAATGTTTTGTTATGGTATTTATTCTTCCTACTTTACCTTTATTTTTTATAACTCCAACTCTGCAAATTTTTATACTACTTTTTAATTTTTTCAAAATAAATAATCCAAATAAGATGAGAAATCAAGTAACTGATGATCTAATTAGGCCTGTCAAAATACAATGTTGCGACGAATTTCAAGTTACTTTTTAACTTTTTAAATAAGATGAGAAATCAAGTTACTTTTTAACTTTATCGGCTTACCTTGCTGCGATGAATTTCATGTACTCGACTTAACTTTTCATTGATTGTGTGTAATCAGTTTCAGATCTTATATTGGCTACACACTGACTATGCACTGCATTTGAATTGAACTCTTCAAAAGTCGGGCATGCTATTTCTCCAATGCAATTTAGGGGTCCATTCATGTATATTTAAATGTGTTAAATATGGTCACTGGAACTATCATTGAATAGGACTTATTCTTTTCATTGGAACTAAGATTTCAAGCACAATTAAATAGAGCATGAGAATATCCTTAAAAGAAAAAATTGAATTTTCATGAATAAAGTTTATTTTTTCTGGATGGTAGCAAGTATTATCTTGATTAAAGTTTATGAAATTGCCCAGGTAATTAACTAATCATGCCCTTGTTACTTTTTCCTCTATCAAGTATTGATAATTGATAATCATCACTCACCTACACCTGGCTTTTGTGTTTTGAAGACAATATATACGACTGATAACTAAAATAAAATACAAAATATCGCACTTACAGGTCAAAGAGAGAAGAATGGATTAGCTTAGATGGTACTTCTTTTTCTGAAGCTAATACTGCATTTGGTTCTAAGCTACTTATTCAAAACTCATTCTACCATCTTTAAGTAAAATATGGTTGGGCCCAAGAAATATTGTAATGCTAATATATCGTTGATGTGTTATGGTATTATAAGTTTAGCTTGCACATCCCAAATTTTGAAGGAGAAAATTTCTAATATTATATTTATCATGAATTATAGTTAGTGTAATATTATATTTATCATCAAATTTAGTCAGTATAGCATGCAATTGTTTTATTCCTCCTCGTCAGTCTGCCTCCATGCGACTAATGAAAGCAAAGCATTTGTTGTCTAGTGGTCTCTTGAGCCATGAGAGACATTGCTGGTTAAAGAGCGTCAGTAGCAAATATTAAGAGGATGACCTGATATGTTAGAATTTAACTTAAAAAACCTAAATACTAATAGTTACGTCACGGCCAGAGCTCTTATCTTTTGACTAGGCGGTATTGAATTCATTAATTAAAATTGCACATATACATAAAGAAGTGATTAAGAAAATGGTGATGTGCCACCTGATATTATTAGACAACCCGCACTTGGTGACTCTATAAATGGAGAACTACCCATTACATTTTAAAATCATATAACACTTTTCTTTTATAATGGTGTTTTTATTTTTTTCCATATACGCTAACATATATCAAAACTGAATATTTTGTAGAAGGGCAAATTTTATTTGCAGACCTGAGAAAAATATGCATTTAAAACTAGACCTGAGAAATTTGCAGACCTGAGAAAAATATTTTGTAGAAGGGCAAATTTTATTTCCAGTAACCAAGCATTTAAAACTGTCTTGTACAAAATATGCATTTAAAACTCAGTTGGCCACATCGATTGGCATTAAATCATACCATACACTGTTAGGCAACTAGGAAATAGAATAGCTTATAATTTTTAACAAATATGTTGGCTTGCTCTAGACTGACTTTGTGTTCTGCTAATAACATACTCATAAATTTTTATATCAATTCATTTTAATATTCAGGCTTTAATAGAAGCAGCAGAAGAGAGGCAAAAATCAGAAGCTAGTGTTAATGGTAAGGAAGGAGTAGTTAGTTTGGAAAATTTTAAAAGAGATGCCGTTGCTGAAGTTTTTGGAAATGATAAAAAAAGAAGCTATTGCCGTGCAATTAGTTCTACATCTACTGTGAAGCACGTAAAACTCACTCAAGCTTCAAAAGCAATTATCAATTACAAAGAGAATGAAGATAAGCGATGGAAAATGGAGATGCAACAGAAGATTGATCAAAATGGTCATTATACATTATCCGAGTTGGTTGATGGTGGTTTTGTAGTTTGGCCGGAGTGTCGTATTCGTTGTCTGTAAACTTCTAAATATGTTGCAGTAGTGAAATTTGAAGTTGTCACAATGAACTTGGTAGAATTCGATATGTACTATTTCGTACGTTTGATGCTTTTTAACAATTTGATGATATGTTAGTTTTGAATTTTAGTTTCGTGTTTTCTATTGTTATATATTCGTATATATATAGTTGAATGAAATACTATTAGATGCTGATTAAGATTGTTCTGCTATACCAAATTTGTAACACTTATAACTGTTGGGAATGTGAAGTAATTCCCAACGGTTATAACCGTTGGGAATCACCAAAATTCCCAACGGTTATAACCGTTACAAAATATGTAAAAAAAATTGTAACGTACCTTCTACCAACGGTTATAACCGTTGGGAATTAGATTACCAACGGTTATAACCGTTACAAAATGGCAGTTCTGGTGTTGTGATTTATTCCAAAATATTTCTATCTTCTTTTAAAATAGAATCACTTTATTATGAAAGATAAATTTCCCTTTTTCTTTAAAATAAACATTTGTTATTATATTAACCTTTTTAATGAATAAATACTTCCAAAAATACTTTTAAAACATTTCCAAAAAGGTTAGAGTAAAATAGAGAAGTTTGAAAACCATTTCTAAATAAAATGCCACAGAAAATTCCAAAAGTCACATTCAAAAACCATTCTCTGAATCAAGACCAATTTCAAACCCAAACAGCAAATAATAGTGTTCAAAATACTATAATGAGGCCAATAGCTACTATGGAACTTAACCTACTACTACTACCTTTATTGCTAAAAAAAGGTTAACTTTTAACATATATCAATGTCATATCCAAGATGGCTAAACTACTAAGTTTTGACATTCAACAATTTATAAAACAAGTATATAACTAAAATTAAAATCAATAGTAATAAGGAATCCGGCTTCCTCTACAAAATTCCATGTATTTCATTTTAAATATCACTTGCTTTCCAAAGCGAAAATTCAAAAAAAAATCATTCAAACACGAAAACAATAATTTATATCTACTGTATATCATTATAGTATTCTTCCAAAGGTGAGATAACGCACCAAAATTCCTGTTGATGCTTAAGCATTCCAGTTTGATCTAAAATTGAACGGTGTTCAATTTTTACTTAAAATTTCACTTGCTTCAAATGTAACGACCTACCTTTTTGACCATTGAAAGTCAACACCGAATACATCTACGGTTTTCAAATGTCGAACATCCAATAATTGGAAAGGCAGATTGTTATAGTAAAATAGAAATAAACGAACAAAGAATATGGAAAACATAAGCTTATAGCAGAAACGAAAAGATATAATATGACTTAAAGTCTTGTGGATCGTATATTATGTAACTTGTGTATAATATGCAAGTGTATAAGTTAATGCAATAGTGGACAAGAAATAGTAAAGTATAAAAAGCGTGCAAACCAGAGTTTTTATACTGCTTCAGACCTCCTGTCCTACGTCCAGTCCCGAAGCTCCCTTCCAGTATTTCCTTTAGAAAAATCACCCTCACTCCTCCTGGAGGAATAGGATAATACAAAAGGATCTCTGACAATCTTGTGTTCCAAATAACATAGTTTTTGACTTATAGTACAAATCTTCCTATGATCTCCTTTGGGTATATGAATATGAATGCTTTGAGTTGTAGGAAGTGATTTAACCAAAATTATATTTTGGTTATAATAGATTGAGAGTATGTGAACAATGTATATGCAAGAGAGTGCTTAGAAATCAAGTGAGTAAAGAATAGATTAATTCAAGTTAGATGATTTCTACTTCTCAATCAAAGTGGTATTTATAAATTCAAAAAGGTTCAGATGAAGAGTTGTTACTATTTGAGAAAGTCTATTCATTTTAATGGTTGCAACCTTTCATTGAAAGGCGATTTCCTTTTATTTCAAAACAAAAGTGTCTATTCATAATTGACAGTTTTAGCCCATGACAGAAGTTTGTGGTAAAATCTTCAGACGTTTGTGACTTGTTTAAATTTTAATCCGAGACTTGTCAAAGACGTCTGTGATAAAACAACAAACGTCTGTTTGGTGTAAAAACAGTTTTTTCACTTTAATTTTGATATACATGAAATTGTGTGTGCTAGTGTATGCATATATACTCAAGGAGACCTTAAAAATATTATATTCAGGATTCTTTTATAGTAGAATAACCTTAGTATGGTCAATGAATCTTCGTTTCTCTTTGAGTCTTAATATCTTTGAGCATGGTGTCTTCTGCAGTATATACCTGCAATCTTGATAAGGTCTGTATATGTATATGATTTTATAGTTGTTATCATTGAAACATAAATTGGAGGTTCTAACAATCTCCCCCTTTTTGATGATGACAACTATACAATCAAATATCAACTATACAGTGAAATATTAACTATATGATCAAAATATCAATTATAGAATGGAAGTACTATTATGTTTGTTTATGTTTGTCTCCCCCTATGTATATGCGTCTCCTCCTATGTATATGCATAAATCTCCCCCCTTTGTCATTATCAAAATGGAGAAAAACGATATAAGATACGGAGATATTAAATAGTCATAGCATGTCATCACTTCAGATTATGGAAAATTAAATATGAAAGTTCAAAGCAAAATTTAGAAGCAATTGTAACAAAATTTATACATAGGAAAAAAAACAAGCATAAGAGTTGAGAAATAAAAGAAAAACAAAGTCTAATTGTACTGATTTTGAGAACAGGATAAGCCTCTGTAGTTCTCATAATACTCCCAGTAAGAGGATGGATCTTGCTCATATGTACCTGGCCATTGTGTTTGGTCGTTGTACTCCTCATCTTCGTGAATTAAAAGGCCTTGAAATGCCACGTAAAATGGTTGTTGAAAATGTGGAGTATCAGACACGTACATTTCATCATTGTCTTCTTCTTCTTCCTCGGCTTGTGCGTGAATAGAAGTCTTCCCTCGGCCACCTCTATCGTGTGGCGTACCTTCGGGCCAGGCTTGAGAGTAATAAACTGGTGTTTGAACCCGAGGTGGAGGTGTTGGGGAAGGTGAAGATGATGAGCGTGAGGAAGATCGGCTACGTACTTTGCACATCACTTTCCTTAAAGTGGAGACCACTTTGTCCAAAGTCTTCTCCATCTTTGTCATCCTAGTGGAGAAGGAGCGTTCCAATCCAAGCATTTTTCTTTTTAAAGCTCGCTGATTGGCCGCGATTATTTTTTGGTTTTTGATTGCCAAATCACGAAGAGATTCATTTGGTGTTAGTTCAACACGAGCATCTTGTATTTCTAAGTCCGAATAATATTCGGTACCATGACTAGAAGAAGGTGGTTGTTGGGAAGGATGAGGAGAGTAGGTTTGCTGAGGAGTGGTAGTTGGAGGAGGACCATGATGTTCTTGTTCTTGTTGTTGTTGAGTCCATTGGTTGAAGGGAATGATACAAGGTGGACTTTTAGGAAGATGCATCAGTGAAAGATATCGTGGTCCACCATCTTTAGTTGGAATTACTTCGTATTATGATATGTATGAAGGAACTCCGAGATTTTACAAGATGCGCATTATATACGGAGCATAAACAATGGAACGACGATGTGTAGACCAAAATCCTTTAATTTGGTCATGAATAAATTTTGCCCAATTAACCGGTAGGCAACCAAATATTGCATACAAAGCTCTATGGTCATTAGGATAAATTTGTTCGTGGCTACCTAGACGAGGAATGATGGTATTAATTATCATTCGATTTAATAGTTTAGCTCTTGGTCGAAGGTAAATGGATTTCCACTGTGGCATTCTATCTTCCCATATTTGACGGGTAACTTCATCCCTAGGTAGAAGACTATGATCTGATATATCAGTTAAATTAATCCCCTCAGAAGAACATCCTAAAATACGACCAACGGTATACACATCAATTTTAACTTCTTTCCCATAAACACTTGACCATAACTAACAATCATCATTCTCCGGATTCCAAATCTCCGAACTACATAGATTGGAGTAGAAGAGGTAAATAGCTAGAGGATCAATGATTACTTTATTTGCATCATAGCTAATCAAATTGCAACAGCCAGCATCCGTAGTAATCCCTAGGATTTCATATTCCATTACATTGCCAAGACGATAAAAAGGACCAGAGTGGATCTTCTTTTGGGTAAGCGCCTCGAATCATTTGATTGCATTGGGATTATTGCGCAGCCATTGGTTAATGTGAGCTTGTGTGACCGGTGCTTGAGAGGAGGATGAAGATTGACCTTGCTTTTGTTTTTTGGAGACGGTAACCTTCTTGGGAGCCATTGATTTAAGAATTTGAGTGTTTTGAGAACTAGGGTTTCAGGAAGTAGGAGTTGAAATGAAGGTAAAGTAAAGAGAAAGGTAAAGTTCTATATATACGGCTGCTGGAAAATTGTTGCCAGAGCAGCGGTAGACGTCTGTGGCTTTAGTAAAAATGAGCAAAGAGATTCGACAGACATCTGTGATGGTTCCACAAACGTTTGTGGCTACATAATTTTTAAATAGAGAGTCTTCACAGACGTCTGTGACGTTTCCACAGACGTCTCTGGTTACAGGGAAAAGTTTCTCGTAATTGATAACAGACGTCTGTGGTATATTCATAGACGTCTGTGATATGTAAATCTGTTATATAAAGGAAAATTTTAATATAATAAATAGTATACATACCAAAAATAAATAAATATGATGTGTAACATAAGTTTTATTTTTTGTCGGAGAATTCTAAATTATTGATTTGTTGTATATCCCACAAATTTGGTTCAACTTTTGTATCGTCAAGTAATGGCTTTAGTGGAGACCAACTTGGACGAGCTGGAGTATCAATCCAAGCTTGGTTCGATGATCCCGGTTTGCACCAATTTCTTGGAGTAATGTTATGCACTTTTGTAGGAGTTTTTTATAATCGAGGAGACTTTTGATGTATGCAATTTTTTGTTGGTGAATAACCACAAATTGCTAAAATACACTTTTTAAGAAAATTTAGATGAGATTGTTGACGTCGTTGCTCATAATACATTTCACGTTGAACGCCAATCATTTCTTGTTGATAGTGATATATTTCATCGACTTTGTCGTAGAGATGTTGATTTCAGATCAATTGATCGTTTAGCTTTCTTTCCTTTAAGAGAAAAGCAGGTGTGGTATGTTGGTGATGCAACAATATTTAGAGACCTGAAATGAGTTGATGTCGGTGTGGATTTAGTTGGTGATACGTAAGTACTATTTGACGAGGGGGATTTATAGTGGATAGTTGAATAGGTGGAGCCATGATCAGAAGACATTGTTTTATTTGCTGTAATAATTTAGTTATGTTTTTTTTTGTTAAGTAGTATATAACTGAATTTATAAGATAAAATTTTAGCTATATTTAGAAAATTAGTTAAGAAAAATGAGTTAGGTCATAGGAATTGAACATATATTAGTTTGTTTTTAAATGGTTGTTATATGTGGTTGTTGTTAATTCTAAGTTATAAAATCAATTGTTTAGTTGAAATTTTATATAAGTTATTATAAATTTAAACGAACAAAACATTATTTCTATAACTTTAGTTAACCAACTCATTGAACGAACGAACTCCTAGATCCCGTCTTAACTTAATAAAAGTTAGTTCACTTAATGGTTTTGTAAAAATATTAGCTATTTGATTTTCGATATTAACAAATTCTAGAGTTATTATTTCTTTTTCAACATTATCTCTCAGAAAATGGTGATGAATATCTATATGTTTGTTCGTGAATGATTAATTGGATTTTTAGATAAATTTATATCACTAGTATTATCGCAGTATATTGGAGATTTGTTTATTATTTTTCCATAGCCTTTAAGTGTTTGTTGCATATATATTACTTGAGCGCAAGCTAAGGCAGCAGAAATATATTCGGCTTCACATGTTGAAAGAAAAACACAATTTTGCTTTTTACTAAACCACGAAAATAACGATTGACCAATAAAGTGACATGTGCAACTTGTACTTTTTCTATCCGATTTACATCCACCAAAATCTGCATCACTGTAAGATACAAGTTCAAACGTACTGCCTTTGAGATAAAATAGACCATAATCTTTAGTGTTGGTTAAATATCATAAAATCTGTTTAAGCGCCCGAGATGAGATTCTTTAGAGAAATCTTGCACATAAATAAACACTCATCATAATATCTAGTCTACTAGCGGCTATCGTGCTTCGATATAGTTTTTGATCGAACTCTTTTCCATGTTCATCTTTGTCTAGATGAGTAGTAGAACTTATTAAAGTGGGTTTACTTGATGTATTATCCATTCCAAAACGTTTTAGTAATTCTTTGCAATATTTTTCTTGATTTATAAAAATTCCATTATTTGATAGTTTTATTTGTAATCCTAAAAAGAAATTCAATTCACCTATATGAGACATTTCAAATTCGTTTGTCATTATTGTAGAAAATTCATTACATAAATTTTCGTTAGTAGATCCAAATATAATATCATCAACATAAATTTGAACAATTAATATATCCTTCTGTTTTCTTTTAATGAATAATGTTGTATCTATTTTACCAATTTGAAGACCGAAATTAATTAAATGTAATTTTAATCGATTATACCAAGCCGAGGTGCTTTTTTTAAACCATATAATGCTTTTTTAAGTTTAAAAACATGATCTGGATTATTTTCATGAATAAATAGTGGTGGTTGTTCTACGTAAACGTTTTCTTTTATAAAACCTTTAAGAAAGCACTTTTAACATCCATTTGAAATATTTTAAAGTTTTGATGACATGCAAAAGCAAGTAATATTCTTACGGCTTCAAGACGTTCCACATGTGCAAAAGTTTCTTCATAATCAATTCCTTCTTCTTGATTGTATCCCTATGCCACTAATCTCGCTTTATTACGTATAATATTTCCATTTTCGTCAGCTTTGTTTTTAAAAACCCATTTTGTTCCAATTATTGAGTGATCGTTTGGCCTTGGTACTAGTTCCTAGACATTATTTCGTTCAAATTGATTAAGTTCTTCTTGTATTGCTATCCAGAAATCATCATTTGATGCTTCCTTGTAATTTTTTGGTACAAAATTAAATATAAATGCTACATTACTCATTTGATTTATTTATCATCTAGTCGAAACTTTGTTATCTAGATTTCCAATTATGTTATCAACTAGATGATTTTTTAAAATACGGGGTGGTGATTTCAAATCACTGTTATTTTGATTATCATTATTATTTTCAATCATAGTTTCAATCATAGTTTCAATGGCTTTATTTTGATTAGTGTCAAAAATTTCTTCATCATCTTTATTTATATTTTTAAAGTTTTTATCAAACGAGACATGAAGACTTTCCTCTATAACATTTGTTCGTTTGTTAAAAATTATGTAAGCTTTACTTTGATCTGAATATCCAACAAAAATTTCTTCATCTGCTTTTGAATCGAATTTACCAAGATTATCTTTTGTATTTAGAATAAAGCATTTTGATCCAAATATTCGAAAATATGATACTTTTGGTTTCCTTTTATAGAACATTTCATAACATGTATTTTTTAGTCATAGGTCTAAGAGTTATACGATTTAATACGTAACATGCAGTAGCAATTGCTTCGACCCAAAAATTCTTTGGTAGGGCACTGCCATTTAGGAGAGTTCGAGCACATTCTTGTAAGGTGTGATATTTTCTTTCAACTACTCCATTTTGTTGTGGTGTTTGTGGAAATGAAAAATTATGGGTAATTCCCTTTTTATTACAAAAGTTTGTAAATAATTCATTTTCAGATTCTCCACCGTGAACACTTCTTATACTTTTTTATTTTTAAATCCATTAGAGTCTTAATTCGTTTAGCAAAAATTTTAAACATTTCGAACGTATCACTTTTATGTTTTAAAAATAGCATCCAAGTATATCTTGAAAAATCATCTACAATTACAAAGACATATTTATTATGATTTATCGAACGTACTTGAGTTGGACCAAATAAATCCAAATAAAGTAATTCAAGAGGTTGTTTAGTAGAGATTTCTTTTTTAGATTTAAATGAGCTTTTCTTTAATTTTCCAAGTTGACATGCATCGCATAGATTTTTAACTTTGAAATTTATTTTGGTTAATCCTCTTACCAAATTGTTTTTAGCTAATTTATTTATATATTTT
Organism: Allium fistulosum; assembly: GCA_030737815.1. Classification (NCBI taxonomy): domain Eukaryota; kingdom Viridiplantae; phylum Streptophyta; class Magnoliopsida; order Asparagales; family Amaryllidaceae; genus Allium; species Allium fistulosum. The sequence goes on from CM060906.1 coordinate 552,633,636, forward strand.
AAATTTATGTGATAAATTCTTTTATGCCATATCCATGGATCATCATGATTTGCGGTTAAGCATAAATCATTATTATGATTAATATTCATGTTTAGAATATAAATATTTCAATTCCTTTTTCCTTCAAAAATTAAAGTTTTATTTTGATCATAGATATTGCATTTATCTTTTTCAAAATCGATTTTAAATCCCTTATCGCATAATTGGCTTATACTAAATAAATTATGTTTTAAGTTTCTAACTAATAAAACATTTGAAATAATAGGAGAAGTAGATATACCGACATTGATGATGTTTCCAATTCCGATAACATATCCTTTGGAATTATCCCCAAAGTGACCATGTCACCGTCCATGTAAGTGATGTTTGATAGCATGTGTGCATTTCCCGTCATATGTTTGGAGCATCCACTATCGAGTATCCATTTCTCCTTATTAGTTTTGTTTTTGGGTACCTGCAAAATAATAAAAAGTTTTAATTGGTACCCAATTTCTCTGTTAGGGTCCTATGTGTTAGTAGGAGAAGGTAGCCATACCCATGAGGGTTTGAAACCTTTAGAGATGTAATTTTTATTATGAACTACATCTTTAAAATATACATTTATGTGTTTTTGTCTAATTAATTTATTATTTGTTTTAGGAATCCATATTTTAATCATTTTTTTCTTTCTTATTTTCATGTTTAGATTTTGTTTTTCGAAAATTTGTATATAATGTACTATAGTTTTTGAATCTTTGATTATTATTAGAAATCAGATTATTTCTAGAATGTTTATGAATTTTTTCGTTAAATCCTAATCCCTTCCTATTTCTTGATGTTTTTGAAATCTTTATCAAATTATCTAGATTTTGCTTTCCTTTATTAAATTTTGAAACATTATTGGTAATTTTATCTAATTTATTTTTACGATCAGAAACTTCTAAATTAGCTAATTCAAAATTTTGTTTTAATTCATTCTTTTCTTTTTTAAGTTTATAGTTCTATTTTGTTACTCTCTATACCATGTGTTAAAGTAGCATTTTGAGATGATAATTTTCTATATTCCTTTTGTGCTAATTCTAATTCTTCTTCTAAAATAGTTTTCTCATCTTTTAACAATCCAATTTCTAATTCAGCTCTATTTAATTTTCCCATATTTTCTTTACTTAATTTTTTTAATTCTCTATACTTGTCATCTAATTCTATACTAATTTCAAGAATTTCATCATATGTTAATTCAGGACGTACCTCATTTGTGTTAGCCATGAAGCAAACATTTGCTTGTTCTGAGTCACTGTCGCTATCGAATGATGAGGAAAAGTCGGAATCATCCCAAGTTACTTGAAATGCTCCTTTTTCTTGAAATTTTTGAATTTGTTTTTCTTTTTATCATTGTTGAGTAGTGGACAGTCTTTCTTTATATGGCCAAATTTATCACACCCGGAGCACTTCATTGATGTTTGATTTGAGGAATTTGTGTTGCTGTTGTTGTGAAATTTCGTCATCCTTTTGAACTTCTTGAACTTGTTGTAATTTTTGGCTATGAAAACAATCTCATCTTCTTCTAAGTCGAAGTTGTCATTACTTGCCTAAAATGCGATGTTTTTCTTTTCTTGATTTTGTTCTTTTCTTGCCTGTAAATTAGCTTCATACGACATCTGATTTCCTATTAACTCTTTGACTTTGAGTTGGGAAAGATCGTTAGCTTCTTTGATGGCTAAAACTTTTCTTTCCCATTTGTTTGCCAAAGAGTTCAAAATTCGTGTGACTAAATCAAAATCAGTGAATTTAACTTCTAGTGCCATATGATCGTGTTGTATAGTTTGAAATCCAGCATACATGTCAATAATTGACTCATTTGATTTTATTTTAAAGGATGAAAATTGATTTTGTAGAATAGAAATTTTTGTTTGCTTAACTTTGTTTGTGCCTTCATGGGTAATTTGTAATGTACGCCATATATCATAAGCAGTAGTGCAAAGAATGACTCGTGAAAATTCATTTTTATTGAGTGAGCAAAATAAAACATTCATAGCTATGGCATTGTTAGATGCCTCTGCTTTTTGTATATCAGTCCATGTGCCAATATCAGTGTCAGGTGCTTCATATTTATTTTGAGTTGCTAGCCATATTTCTAATCCATTTGCTTTCATAAAAATTCACATGCGCGTTGACCAATAAGCATAATTAGAACCGGTAAATAGTGGTGGATGGGCAATTGATTACTTCTTGAAATGTACTTGCCATTTTAAAGATTTCGATAATGTGTTATTGTAGATTGAAATAACTAAGCTCCGATACCAATTGAAAGTCTTGTGGATCGTATATTATCTAACTTGTGTATAATATGCAAGTGTATAAGTTAATGCAATAGTAGACAAGAAATAGTAAAGTATAAAAAGCGTGCAAACCAGAGTGTTTATACTGGTTCAGACCTCTCGTCCTACGTTCAGTCCTGAAGCTCCCCTTTGGTATTTCCTTTAAACAAATTACCCTCACTTCGCTCGAAGGAATAGGCTAAACAAAAGTATCGCCGACAATCTTGTGTTCCAAATAACACAGTTTTTGACTTATAGTACAAATCTTCCTATGATCTCCTTTGAGTATATGAATATGAATGCTTTGAGTTGTAGGAAGTGATTTAACCAGAATTATATTTTGGTTATAATAGATTGAGAGTATGTGAACAATGTATATGCAAGAGAGTGCTTAGAAATCAAGAGAGTAAAGAATAGATTAATTCAAGTTAGATGATTTCTACTTCTCAATCAAAATGGTATTTATAGATTTAAAAAGGTGCAGATGAAGAGTTGTTACTATTTGAGAAAGTCTATTCATTTTAATGATTACAACCTTTCATTGAAAGGCGATTTCCTTTTATTTCAAAACAGAAGTGTCTATTCATAATTGACAGTTTTAGCCCATGACAAACGTTTATGGTAAAATCCTCAGACAGTTGTGACTCGTTTAAATTTTAATCCGAGACTTGTCACAAACATCTGTTGTTTTATCACAGACGTCTGTGAGATGTAAAAATAGTTTTCATCTTAATTTTGATGTACATGAAATTGTGTGTGCTCGTGTATGCATATATACCTCAAGGAGACCTTAACAATATTATATCTAGGAAATTTTTTATATTAGAATAACCATAGTATGGTCAATGAATCTTCATTTCTCTTTGAGTCTCAATATCTTCGAGCATGATGTCTTCTTGTAGTATATACATGCAATCTCGATAAGGTCTATGTATGTATATAATTGTATAGTTGTTATCATTGAAACATAAATTGAAGGTTCTAACAATAACAAAGACACTATAAAATGACACTCTAAAAATACACAGTACATCAGAGTTAAAAACAAACTTTGTCGGCTGGATAGTTATACAATCTCGACCTTACAATTGCTGATAGGGATACTATATAATACAACAGAAAATAAAACACTACGAGCACAACCTGGGAAAATACTCTGTCTGACTCGAGCAATTTTAAGTCATTAGGGTAGTTACACCAAACTTGATGAAATCAATTCCAATGTGTAGATAACGCTTCTACGAGCACAACGCAAAAGACCACGTCTCGATTGGACCTCGTATGAGAGAGATATTCATTTTATAAAATTTTGAAATTAAATAATATAATTAATTCACTTAATTAAAAATTAATTACCCCCGTTAATCATCTTCCCCAAAATGCTAATTACCCTGTATATGCACGCTTCCACCACAACCGTGCACGTTCAAGCACCGATACGGAGCTACGCTCCACTAAATCACGAACCGTCAACTCCGTCGAACTTCTCTCTCTACAATCTCCACTCATCGAGCCCAAAATCATCATACTTGACTCCTCCTTTGCAATCGCGACCTAGGGATTAGCATCGACTGCCCCAAATTGTCACTCCACCCAAACAACCATCGAGCTCCACCAAACTCTAGCCTCCTATGCTATTCTCCTCCACAAACCCAACGCCAGCCTCCGTTTCGCCAATCGTCAACTAAATCATCCGCAAATCCAAACCCTAGCTCCTCCTTAGCCATGTCAAACACCCCCAAGTCATGCCGCACAAAACCAAACCAACATGGATTCGAAGATCTCGTCGATCGGAAAACGGATCCAATTTTTTAATTTTTCGTAGAGTAAATTATTTGATTTAGATTTTTGAAGAGGTGGCCATTCTTTTTCTTCTTTACAGGAAATAGAAAGTGAACAAGAAAGAGAAGAGGGAACAATCAAAGAATGAAGAAAAGTCTTTGGGTAGGGGTATGGTTTATTTAGCGATTTCTGACTTGTCGCTGCATAGAATTTCATTCGCGTACGAATCGCGAACGATAAAAAACACGATTGCGCACAAAAATGCGATACGATTACAAAACAACAATAAAATACACTGCTTATCTTATTCCGTGAAATTTCAAAATACCAACGTTTGTCTAAAAATACGTCAAATGGTAATTCAAATATTTTCCGAATTAAAAATTATGAAAAAATTCTATAAATTCATTTAAAAATATATCATCAAAACTTAAGTCATTTTATTAAAAATTGATTTTCTTATTATTTATCACATTCGAATCAAATTTGAATATTTAAATAAATTAAATATTCACATTCGAAACGTTAAAAATTGTGGGTCCTTACACCAGATTTACCTTTTAATATCGCACATAAAACCCTATATTAGCTTTTCATAACATTAGTGAAGACGCTATATAACGACAAGTTATAATATTCCAGACACATCTAGTGTTAAAAAAACGCTATTATATAAAACGTTTTACAGTATTATGTTTGCACTACGGAAATGTTTCGAACGTTTTTACCATGTCATTTTATTCACTCGGTAATGTTTGAACTTCTATTAATAGCGCTTAGGAACTGTTATAAAAAGATATCACAACGTCGACTTTTTTTCACATTATCTTTATTTCACCATGAAATATTTTTCCATAGCAATCTAATTTTTTCACAGCTCGGGAAAAACGTTATAATACGGTTTTCTACAGCGTTTACTTTTGCTGTAACAAATTTTAATAGCGCTTCGCCTTCTATTTCCATAGCTGTAATTTTCCAATGTTAATACTTTTAATATAACACTTGAAATTTTACTATGCTATTTTTGTTATAGTGATGTATAAACACAATCTTTTCCTTTTTTTGCACATTACAAGTAGGCATTTCAACCAGCAGCAGATTTTAAAAATACACAAATCATATAGAAAACATATCTGATGGCAAAACATGTAGCAATAACATATCTGATAGCAAACCACAAATCATATATAAAACATTAAAAATGTTCTTACATAGTTGATATAATACCATTCTTACATAGTTGCGTAAATATTCGAAGTTTAGACATAGCTTCAAAAGAAGACTATACATGAAAACCATGCTCCCTCGGTCTTCCTCATGTCAACTCATGCACATTCTAAACTTTTAGAACCTACAATTTACACAAGTACAAGTTAGAGACTCTTTCGTATTCACAACCGGTTAGATATATTATCGAATAGGTTAGACAACTAATCAACATAGGTTAAATCTGTTGCGAGAGAGAATATATATGCAAGCATACATAAAATAAATAAAAATCAAAGAAGGAAGCACGGACCTAATAAACTAGAAAAGAAAAATACAATATAATATTCATTATTCAGTGGATAATTTAAGGATTCATTGTCATATGTGCACTGTTCTTTTCCGCTATTAAGTTGGTCAGAGTATTCTAGTTAAAAAACATGACTATTCCCATGTACACATAGATGGTGTCAAAAAAGCTTTCATCTTATAAAATGCAAATGAGATTTTGAATCCATCCTCTAGTAGATAAAACCAAAAGCTAAACTCTCCCAGTATGCAAACACTACATCAATCTATAGTGTTTTGGTGTAGAATCTAGTCGGTGTAAAATTGTATTTTTGGTATGCCATAAGTGATTGTTGCTTCAAGATTTAAATACCTATAGATCATTTACCTTAAAATAGAAAAATAGTTATTTACTTTTATTTTCTCTAAACGCAACCTCTCTTGTGCATCTGAGATCTTTACAGTTTACAACAACGGCTCTATGTCTCTAGTATTAATTTTCATTAAACAAAAATCCTACCGTGTGAACTATCCAGCAACCAGGTCTACAACATCCAGTAACTTCAAAATAAAGTTCATAAACTTAGAGAAATTCTTAAAGCCTGATGTTCTTAATTTTCTTAGCTCCTCTAACATAATGATTACGGTTGAATGAAGAAGAAAAACTGAGATGTGTACCATTAACTAAGAACATAATAAAAGCTACAAAATGAAGAGGCCAGGTGAACCATTAAAAAAAGGTGAAAATCTACTACCTCAATGCATCAGTGCAAAGTGGCTTATACTTGGGTGAACTACTCAAAATTATTCCATAAAACTGTAAATACATCACAACTGTTAAAGCAACCGGTGAAAGTGAATCATTACACAATGACATGACATAACTTGCAAAACATGATGATCAAGAGCAATCAAAAATATTACAATTCAATGAGTGAATTACATGACTGTCTGAATTTATCACCAACTCACCAAAAAAAAGCGTACCAGTTCTTTCAAATCAATAGTGGTTTTCATGTAGTAAAGATATAATACATCGTTAATCATTAATCAATCAACGTAGTTTTTAAATAATAGAATACTTGCCTGGTTGAGTGCCCCCAGGTAATGACAAAGCCTGGGTAGTAATATCCTCAAGATCCCAATAATATGATTATATGATATGCTAGTAAAAATATAATTCTAACATACAATATAATAAAGTTATGATCAATACGTATCGTTGGTATAATTCAATAACTTTTTTTTAAATATGTCATATATACCAGCAACAGCACCCGACCCAGCGTTCTCAGGTTTGGTCAGGTTCGAACGATGGATATTGAAGGGTATTACTATGAAACCGAAACCAAACCCGATCCAAGAAGAATCAGTTACCAGCCTAATTGTCATAGTATAATTGCACATGTAAATTCTTGATAAACAATGCTTTTGACAAGGAACTTAGTCCATCTTAAATTACTCTTGCACTACACTAAAGTTTAACATAAGAAACTGCAAGGCTTAAGGTGTAAGAATCCAATATATTATAGAACAATGCAAGGGCCGTCCATATGAGGACACAAAATGGGACATATTATATGTGTGTGTGTATGCAAGCAGATTTATGTAGCATAGGCATGAACACAAGTATGCAAGTACAAAATGCCTATAAAAACATAATATGAGCAATAAAATTCTCTAACGGTTCCACTAGTACAATTCAAGGACCTTTCGATGTATGTCATTTATACTGTCAATTGGATCCGAATCGAAAGTTCTTGGGTATGCAACGACATAACTTTGAAACTCGGGTTTGGTCACATAAAGTAGTAACTATCCCCAAACCAAACTAATTTTTGAAAATTACAACTAAAACCTTTATGCAGTAAGGTATATACACATCTATTGTACTATGTTTGACCATCGGTCTTAGGTTAATTGTGAACTAAGGCAAATTGCCTCAGTTTTTGAACTCAAGGAACAATAGGGAAGTAAGTAATGCATAGTTTTTTGAATATGGAAATGGAAAAATGTATCACTTGACTAAAACTCTTGAGAAATGGATGAAATAACATAATTTTATGCAAATATTTTATGGATATGAATACAGATCAAATTTTGTACAATTTCTAATCACGTTACTACGTCGTGTATTCAAAAATGCTATGAGCTACAAGTTAAAAGTATCAATCCACTGCTACCAGTCTACATAAAGAACATACACAAATGCAAACACAGAACTGAATATGTGACTTACGATATAGGATATGAACAATAATTGAAAATATCAAATATGATGTAATTTGTTATTTTGATAGGTTTAAACCATCAAAATTTGAAGCAATTTTCGGTAAAATATGCACGGATAAATCTTAATGCAATGATCAAAAGTGAAACAAGCACAAATTTTATGAATCAAACAGCCAAAATTATGAATTGATGTTGCTCTTCTTTAAATAAGGGGTAGAAAATATTTGTTAAATGCAACTCCAAACCCAATTATTTAAATTGAAATAGACCAATCATATAGTAATATCCAATGATCTATTTATTGAATGATAAATGAACTATTTTAGGATATATGTGTGTCTTAGGATGTATTAAAACATAGAAAATTAAATATGTGTGTGGATGCGTATGTGTGTATTATAATGAAATCCACACATGTCATGACTGTTTTATACTTAAAGCTACCTTTAATGCACATTTTCCAAGCTTTGGTTACTTGAAGATTCCAAAATTGCCATGTATTGACCCATGTGCAAGGTACAAAGTTACTCTTGTTCAATTTGTGACATCAATGCCATATGTGCATTGAAGTACCTTCTAGAAATTTACTCAGCTTCAAAAGATAGTAAAAGGTAAGTTTTATAAACAAATATTGAATACAAGATGGTTATTTTTTTAATGTTCCTTATCCAACTCATTCTGCCACAAAAGAGTTCCATGAAAAATACAACTGGATACAAGATAATCATCCAAAGTAAGTAATTGATTCATACCAATTGTTTCATATACAAAAAAAAATTCAAAATTGTATGTTATTGAAAAATGAAGTTTACAAATCAACAATAGATCTTCACTGGTTCAGTGCTCTAGACTTATCACCTAGATTAAAGTAATTTCAAATTATAAGTAAGGTACAAACTTATTCTAGCTCAGTTTAGTTGACACCATGTATGCATTGACGAATCTTGTACATATTTACTAAGCTTCAAAAGATAGGAAACTAAATTTTTGTTAGTGGTAGGATCATCCAAACTAATACAGCTAAATAGTTCGATTTTTCATAAAAAATAACAGCTTAAAATATTGTATCACCGAAAAAGAAAATTTGAAAATTAACAATAAATCTTCACTTAACGGGATGATTTAATCTTATCTCTCAGACACATAACTCTAAAGCGTACGTAAGTCATTATATATATGTATGTGTGTGCGCAAGCGCGCACATAACTCTAAAGCGTACGTAAATCATTATATATATGTATATATGTGTGTGTGCGCGCGCACGTATGTATATGTATATATATACATATATATGTATATATATGTATATGTCTATGTATATACAGATATGTATATGTATATACATATATATATATATATATGGCAGTAATCGGTTACGCCTTATTTTTGTTATATCAAATCCCCCTTATTTCAACCACGTGTTCAGGTTTAAATAATTATATATATTCTCTCTCGTCGGTGATCCGGAGCACGACCACTGCGATCAGGCCACTAGGATGGATACTAGCCAATCTGGTTCAACTTTCGCACAATAAAGAAAGTTGGACAATGATAACCAAATAATGATATATATATATATAGTCGATACACATCCATATACACATACCGACACACGGCACTATACATATAATGACACACGACTAAATACATATGCCAACACACGTCTTTGTACATTGCTAACAGACGGCTCGATGTAACCACCGACGTGCGGCTCCACCTAAGTCAACGCATGACTATAATATATTCACCGCAATGAATATCACGTTTCATATCCTCATATTGAGTGTCGTCCACGAGCAAAAGAATAACTGAATAAATCTTACAATGACATCCCATACCACCACGTGTTACTAGTACATTTATTCAGTGCTCACACAAACAACACTCGCCCTTCAATATTTTATATAACGAGTCCAAAGAATAATCGGAGAAATATTACCGAAAGTCTCATATCAGATAATATTATAACTCCATTTATTCAAATTCTTCGTCACATAGAATAGAAATTATCACAAAATCATATAGAAAGATGCCATCACCGTATATAATCACATCAACATCAACTCAAAATAGATAAAGTAAATCACTTATATACTCAAATTCAATATGTATTGAATTGTAAATTCATTATGATTATTTATTCTCAATATAAGATTCAAATTCAACAATTCACTTCCAAATCCTATTAAACACATCTTCCTAAAACTTCCAAAAGCACTTTATAAATCAAAATAATTATAGAAACTATTTCGTAATTTATTATTTTTATAACCACATAATACTTAAAAATATATTTATAAATCGCCAAAATATTTCTTTCCAATTTAAACCATAATTTATAATTCAAAACCTTCACGATATATTCAAATCTCTAATAGCTCATATTGAAAAGCACCAAATATTGCTTTAAATTTCATTTCATAATCTTCTATAATGAAACACTATTTCAAAATAAATTTATAAGTTACAACATAAATTATATTTATTTCAAACCATAGAATATAATTCAAAATCTTCACTTTATACTTTAACAGTTAGAAATAATGTATTTTCCATTTTCAAAACAACTTTTATATCCAAAATAATTCCCAAAAAATCATTTTATTTACCAACCAATTTTTATTTATTTATAAATATACTTTAATTTAATTTTAAAATATCAAAAATAATTTTTTGAAGCTTTCAAAACATTTTAAAATCAAAAAATAAATTGAATGTCCAAAAATATGAATTATGGAGCAAAATTCTCCAAAATCATCAATATAGATTCACTGTTTGGCCTGAATCGAATTACATCGAATTCTGGCTGTCCATACGATGTACACACGCATATAAAAACAATTACACATCAAAATGCAATCGGACGGCATCTTCTTTGCATTTTGATGATCAAACATACATAAATTCTCAATTTCAAACCTAATATCATATCCAAACAACTATTAATTCTGAACAAACAATCAAACCACATAAGGATATATCATGCTATTTCAATCACTAACATCCATATCAATCAATTTCATCCCAACCAATATCAAGCAATTTATTCAACCAACAATTCAAGCAATAATTGGAATAATTATAAAAATAATGGATGTAGAAATAGTTGTAAGTTATAGAGATAACTCACCAAATGAAGTGTGCAACTCACTAATAGATTCAGCCCTGTTCCTCCAAGCCATCAACATCAGCACAACCGACCATCCATAGCCATGCACGCACGCGTACACCTACCCCTCTACCAGCATCGCCTGACATGCACGCACGCTCCACCACCATATATTCGGCCACAGTCTCCAAAACATACGGCATCACCAGGTCGACCTCCTCCTCCACGCGCCTCAACCCATGCCAGCACGCTCGACACATTGGCCTTCCTAATCGCGTCGCCAGTCAGAGGTTGCCCACGCTTGCTTCGATCGCACCCCTCCAGGTCACACAATCCATGACTATTCTCTATGCTCGACCCGCCTCCCATCTCGATCTCATGAGTTTTTTTTTCCATTTTTAAGTCGCGAATTTGATTTTAGGTTTTTAGGGCAGAATTTCGTGGATTCGGGTTTGGGTTCGAGAGTGCGGGAGTGTTTCCTAGAAATATCAAGAGAATGAAAATTGGTTTTGGGCTTTTAAAATAATTTTGGACCTTAGCTTAATTAAATTAATTTTTCCATTCTTTTCTCCTTTTAAATAATTCTTATTATTTATTTATAAACAAATTCCAATTTTATTTTTATTTGATTTACACTTCATTCTATAATTTATATTTCGATAATTTCACAGTTTCTTTCAAATTGACACTTGCCTAATTTTATTTAATTGTTCATTAAATTAACGTAAAGTAAATTTATTTTTTAACTATTTTAATGATATAAAAATTACTTACCCTTTGGGAATTTATATTTGTCAAAATATTTTATTCGATTTCATTATATAATCCGAATAGGATTTATTAATTTAATTTATTAAATCAAAATATTACATTAAATAGAATTTAATTAACAAAAATTTATTTTCAAAGTATTAATTATCCAATATCAAATTCGAACAATTTTATTTAATTCAATTTACGTATAATTACGACGTAGAAAGTAGGGTTATTACATTACTTTTCATTTTAAACCACATTCATCTACATTTGTAGTATTTTATTTAATACTAAAATCATTTATGAACCATTTAATAACATATTACTTACGTTTATAAACATTCAAGATCATATTCGTATAATACTCCACTACATCCTAAGAGTATATATACAATATCGGTCTACTTAACCGGGATGTTTAACAAATTTATATCTTTTTTTAACTTACTATCTTTACATTGTAGAGTTACAAAACTCTACTTTTATATTTTCACAGACACTTAACTTCAAGTTCTCAATTAATTCGGAAGTTTTCGACTGTCCAAAATCGTCGAAAATTCCATTTCATTTTAACTAATGAAAATTACCAAACAATATATCATAATGAGATGCACAATCCAAACTACCCTAATGCATATGATACATTCGTCCATAAAATAACTTAACAAAAAACTTCAGAACTAAGTACCTGGGTTTTATTTCAAATCATTTGAAATAAATATATATACATATCTCTTTTTGTATACCAGATCATACTTTTGGGACTAAATCAAAATTTTTTTAGCAAAACAACTCTGTAGCAAGCCACCATAGTAGCATCCAACCTTTGAAACTCGAAAATAAATGCCAATGATGCTGCAGTCATCACAAGAATTATTTTCCATCGACATAAGTGTAACAACTTGGATTTTTCCGCCGTTTGATTTTGAATATTTAAATGATTTTAAATATTGAAGTTGGAATATAAATTGATTTTTAATATGAAAATTTTGGTTGAATTGGTAAATCTGATTTAAATTTCAATTATAGCAATTTATCGTAATACAGAATTGGTAAATAATTGAAATTGGAGTTGAATACGAATCAAAACGATTTCTAATGCTGATATAAATTCTATTTAAATTAGAATTGAGTTAGTAAGCTTTTCAAACTGAAATTTCAAGCGATTTCGTAAATTTTGGAAATCGTCGATTTAATCGACGCGTTAAAATAGCGATTCGGGGCACAGTCTCGAAATTCGACAAAATTAGTTCCATTGGATCCGTAATAGTATATTATTATCAGATTTCAAATTTCATAACGTTTGGATGTACCGTTTGGTCGTGCGATCTGAAAACGCTTAGAAATAATTAAACTGAATTTAATTTAAATAGTCGATTGAAAAGCTATCTTCTTCATACGATCGAATTAGACCTCGAGGCTTGTTCCATTTTGTTCGAAATAGGGATATAACATTAGGAACGCCAGATGACACATCTAAACAAGGGTTCAGAATTTTGAGTTATGCAAAGTGGGATATTTTGAATATATATAAAATCAAATCAACGGTCAACTTTCTAGCCGACCTAACCCTTCACCTTAACCACCCGATACTCTGATCAAGTCGCCACTTCCCTTTTAAAATTCACGAATTCCTTTCTTCCTCTCCAAAAATTCACAGCTCGAATAAGAGAAAAAAAAATTTAATTCAAAATCGCGTATATCCTTTCTTCCTTCAGAATCCAAATCGAAACAAACAAATATATAAAAAATCATCGGAGCCTCGCGATTGAGTGGGCAAGGCAGTGCCTACACGCGCGCGAGGGGGAAAGAGAGGAATTGGAGTCGAGTGCCGCATCGATGCTTCGTGAACATCGCGATTTTCTGGGTGTTCGTTTGTCGAGGGAGGGGAGTTGCGAGCGCCTGGAGGTTTCAGCGATGATGCGGCAGTGCTTTGATGGAGACTCGGCTATTCCATTGTTTGGCGAAGCATGATGGTGGTTAGGCGGCAGCGTGGGGTTGTAGGCGCAGGCAGAGGGGTTTTTGTCACGTGCGTTACAGCCTGAGGGGGACGGCAGTGATGGGATACTGGTGCGTGCGTGCTAGGAAATCGATGGGAGGTTGGAGCAGTGACATGTGATGATGCGATGAGTGTTGCGTGGTTTGCAACAACGATGTAGATCGTGCGATGGTAGGAATCGTGACAAGCTTGGGTTTGTTGGCTGTAGGAAGGTAATTCACATTTGGCATTGTGTTAAATTAATGTAATTAGTTTTTAAGATTTTAATTAAAAATCAAATGCTATTAATTCGATAACTTTTACGTGCGAGGTCTAGAATCAACGAATCAAGCGACGTTGGATTCGTATAGTCACACACTACAACCTAGAATTAATTCGAAGTCGATGAGTGACAACTGGAATTTTTGGTTAAATCGAACGTCGGTTCGATTTAATCTAAAATAAGCATTTGCAAATAAAAATCAAGGTGAGTAAATCTCACTCAATTTGCTTAACTGTTTTAAATTTATAGTGATTAAAATTATTGATTGGTCGATTGGATGAATGGATTAATTATTATCAGTTTGGATGTTATATTATATATATAGTAGTATATATATTAGTAGTTGGATATTTTTACCCGCTTATTGGAGCGGATGAGACACTATGTGCCCCGCATAATAGCGAATGACCTTATATACCACGATATCCTGCCTCGAAGTGGGATTGGTATTTTATGTTATCTAACATATGTGGATGTAGGAAAAACAGGTTGGAGGGATCCAACTGGATTCCTCAAAAATGTTGATTTTATTTTCATATATAGTGATATATGATGTGCGTGAATAATCTGTTATGATTTGAATTATTGGATGCTATAATAGCACTAGCCTTAATTTGGTATTTTAAATACCATAAATATTATTTTTAAATTTGAAAGAATTTAAAAAGGAGATTTTGAATATAAAAACGTTTATATCGAAATTTGGATTATTTTTAAGAAATTGATTTGGACAAAAACAGTAATTGATTTTGGTTTGTATTTAACTATTCGTAAAAAATAGTTTAATAGAGATTTTAACATAATTTATATAAAGGATTTTTTTAAAACGATGGATTTTTAAACGATATTCCTGGAAAATATGAAAAGGAGTTGAAATCGATATTTTAAATAGATTTGTGAAATATATGGAATTTATAAGTAAATGGATTTATAAAATGAAATTTTATAAATAAGATTTGTTTTTATAAACAAGTAAAACCTAAAGGAGTTATAGAAATTTATATACAGTGTTTGTAAATAAGGTAAACGATATCAGATGATAATTTGGAAATATAAATTCATAGGGTGAATTTATATTAGAATATGAAAACAGGGTTGAGAAAAATAGAGGGTATTATTTTTGAAAAGTGGAAATGGTTAGGAAAATTGGAATGAAATCGATGGGTTGTGAATCAAGAGGAATTTATAAATTGAATTGGTTATTGGGATTTTGAAAATATATTTTTATTTTAAAAAGTTAAGTTATTTTTAAAAAGGGAAGTTTTATTTATCAAACCGTGTAATTTTGAACTAGTAGGATTGAAGTACATCGAAAAGTG
Source organism: Allium fistulosum (assembly GCA_030737815.1). NCBI lineage: Eukaryota > Viridiplantae > Streptophyta > Magnoliopsida > Asparagales > Amaryllidaceae > Allium > Allium fistulosum. The sequence goes on from CM060906.1 coordinate 552,648,886, forward strand.
AATTTTTCAAATACTTAATATTTATTTTAATAAATTCTAATTTTTTGAAATTATCTTTGAAAATTGATTCGTTTATCTAAAAAAATGAGTTATTAATGTTTATAAAAAGTGTTCCGATATTTTGAATAATTTCTTGAACATGTTTTAAAAATAAATTTATTATTATTTTAAATACTTGTTTTTTATATGTATATATAGAGTTTTGTGATGACTTAAATTTATTTATAAATTTTTCCGAGGTTTGGAAGCGGGTTATTCAGTAGATGGGATTATAAGAAAATTTACAAAGTATATTAATAAGAGTGAACTTTGAAAAATGAAATAGAATTCATAAAAGAAGTAGAAAGGGGTAATTGGAATTATAGACAAGTGTATTTGACTTTGGTAAATATTAAAGAGAATAAATCAAGGAATCCCGAAACTTATAGAATTCATTATAAACGAGTTATGGAATTTACAATATAAATTGTGAAAGATTTTGAGAAAAGTGAAATAAATGGAATTTTTCTAAGTATTGAAATAAGAGATGGATTGGAATATCCTGATATGGATATAAGTATTTGAGTAGTCTCGATTATTGAAATATTAGAAGGGATTTAAATATATATCTTCTAAAGATATTTTGAAAATAGATTTTGGAAAATTTATAATAAGGCCGATGACCGTTTATGGATGTTTTATTGATAGTTAAATAACCGACTATCAATTTTGGCCAAATTCGCTAATCGTTTCAAAGAGACGGGGATCATATTTAATCATCTGAAACCCACTTCGATCGGTTTGAACGTTATGAATGGTGAAATCGTGAAGATGGTGAAGATGGTGATTCGGTTTGTCCTGACCTAGGACAACTTGTATGGACGGATGTTATCAGAACATCGTCATTGGAGGACGATGAGCATTCTAAGTGGAATTGTTCTTGAAAGGTAAACATTAGCCTCAAGCCTCATCAACCAGGAATGACTAAAATAGGGGAGATGTAGTAAGGCTAAGTGGGTCGCACCCAATTAGGGTATGTTATCACCTTTCTAGATACCTTCGGATATAAAAAATTATGGATATGGTTGTGCATGGAAAAAGTGAGCGCTCGATTTAAGGGTGGGGACACCCGGGGTGATAACATATTCGGTACTATCCAGGTTAGAGGTAGGCCGGTCTTGTGTTGGCAAGGGATCCCGACGAGATCCTCGGTACATTTTTCTAGAGGTGTACTGTGATGGACGGTACCCCAGTAGCCTAGTCATTGTATGGAATCCATTCTCCAATAAACGTCGTATGATTTTGGTTATGCCCAACTATGCTGAAAAACGTGAGATGCAAGCATTTCAGCTATTTTCTATTTACTTTCTATAGACACTATTATAATATCGGATGATTTTGATAAAAATTGTTTTGGTTATCGTAAGGTAAAAACCCGTCATGTTTATGTGTGACGTGGTCTTACGAGATACCTTTGCTTTCAAAGGATTTTGATAAAAGTTAATAATTCAAATCATGTGTGTTTTCTCACGCTGGTTTTCCAGACTGACTCGGGTGTTATTTTATTATAATGCTCGGGCCAGACCGAGTATTACAGATTTAGGATAGGATGCTATGGAGCTCAGGAGATGAGCTGGATGACAAAGACGTAGTCCCGTACTTGATTTATATTTCCGCCGTGTGAGGACAAGTTATTAAACTGTCCAGATTGGTTGTTGTCTATCGTACTCTGATAATGGTATGTATATTAACAGTACAGTCCTTGTATTTAAAATATGTTATTATATATTATATTTTGTTCCGCTGTGTTGTAAGATTCTATGTTGTTGTTTCTGTTTCTTCTTCTACCTCATTCTTCTTCACCCCTAGTAATCCACCTTTTTGTTCAATTTGGGTTGACTAGTGCAGTTTATTGTCAGCTTAGACTGTACGGAAAAAGTGGTTCATTACAGTGGTATCAGAGCTGAAGGTTAAGCGAGAACCTTGGCTTTGGTGGGGATTACTCATTAGAGATAGAGTCAATAGTGAAAGTGTGCCATGGATCGTGTAATATGGATATACGATAATATAGAATATAGTGATAATAGCTATACAGTAAACAGTGCGGAATATAAGAGCAGTATAATAAAAATAACACCAGAGATTTTTATACTGGTTCGGAATTCCGTCCTACGTCCAGTCCCAGACTCCTTCTGGAATTTCTAAAATAGCAACCCTCACTTAACCCCGAGGAACAGGTCTATACAACCCCTGAGCAGCCAAACAGGGACCTGAATAGCGGAACAGGATTTCGCCTCGGCAACCGAAGAGGACTTCACACGCCTGAGCAGCAGAATAGGACTTCAACAAATACAAAAGATTGTTTGTCTTTTTGTGTTCTGATAACACGGATAAGTCTGTTTATAGTACACCCTTCCTATGATCTTCTCCTCGAGTATAAATATGTATATTTGAAGTTTATGAAGATTAGAAAGGAATAGTATTGCTTAGAATATGATATATAAATCTAATTTAAGCAAGTATAGTTGCAAGAATATTCAAGAGAGTTAGATAAGAGAGATAAGCAGATTAAGTAATTTGGAATGAAGTTAGGATATGTATTTATTGTTGTTAAAAAGCAGCGACCATTGGCAAAGAGTTCTGGTTTAAGCGTCACGTCCAAATCTCTTCGTAGAGATTTGTAACTCTTCACGAATGATCGTGTCTTTTTAGAAAATATAACTGTAACGACCCGAAAATTTCGAACCCGAAAATTCCAAATAGTTATGAAAAAGAAGAAAAAGATAGAAGAGAAGAAACAGAAACACAACACAGATCCTCACATTCGCAGCGGATAAAATATAATATCAAATAATAGCAGTTTACAAAAGAATAGTATATCAGTAAATTTTCAATTTAATACATCAGAGTTACATATACACATACACAGGACATATACAATCACATGGCTAGAAATAAAGTCACAGCGGAAAACACTCCATACGTCCTGCCATCCAGCTAGCCACCTGAGCTCCAAAACGTCCTCACCTGAAAATCTGTAATACTCGGTCTGACCCGAGCATTACATCAAAGTAACACCCGGGTCAGGCTGGAAACCAGCGTGAGTAAACTCATTTAACAAGGAATACCAAAACATATAACTTGTTTAAAACCCGGGGTAACTCATACGTAGATTTACAACTTCTCAAGTTGTTAGACTCCACTTATTTTACACATTAATTTCTAAGTACCAAAACTTAGATTAAATGGTTCCTTATACTTAAATCCTTCTATTACAGCCTATTGATTTCACCTATCAATTTATAAACAATCGAAGTGGTTTCGGGTATTTACTAATACCCGACTCCGGTCTCTTCGAAACCAATATCATCCTAACTTAAATTATTCAAGTGAAATACAATTAAATTTTAAATACATGATGTCACCTAATTCATCAACCATAGATAACCTCATCATTACGATTTAAGTCAAACATATCTTATCACATAGCATTACAACCCACATACTAGGAACAACAATTAATCAAAGGCTTTCAATATCATCCTATTTATCCTTTAATTACATTTAAGTAATTAACCCTTAATTAATTTCACAAAATAATTATTCTTAACCATATACAGTAATTAACCTTTAATTACTTTATTATTTAATAAATTTCTAACTATAATTATTAATCACCCTGGATTAATAACATCAGAAATCAACTTCCCCTAATTGCCAATAGTTAATTGTCTCTAATTAAATTAAAATAAATTAAATTAATCACTTCATCAAACCTTGCTTACTTATCCATCAATCAATTTATCAATCATCAGTTACTTAATATTCCAATTAATCATCTTTGATTAATTTAACTTTACTTATATTCCAGTAATTTCCTTTAATTTATTTACAGAGATTAACCTTTGAATAAATCCTAATTAAATTACATTCATATTGAATTTATTATATTCAATTACCTTATTGATTTATTATTGCCAAATTAAATCAATTTCCAATTATATCATTAATTACAATAATTAATGATCTTTAATCAATTATGTTATTAATTAATTAATTTAAGAAGAACTTAATCTTCAAATCTCATACTATCAATCATTTCTGATTTAATTCATACAGTAATTCACTTCCCTTAGCTAATTTCTTCACAATAACAATCTCAATTAATCCCACGATTAACTTCAAGTAATTATATTCCAATTACTTTTATCAACAACATCATCTAATTTATCCCCTTCGGTAATTTCTCATCCATTACTTCTCCAAGAAATTTTACATCCAAATCAACAAGTGGTTTGTCCAATTATCTAACTTGAATTAAATCAATCTGCTCCATTTATTTAATAAGTAACTCATCATTCGATCATTAATAAATCTTGATTTCTCTTTTAATTTAATTACTTAATCAATAATTAATTCCATTATTAGTAAATCTTTAATTCCTTTTAATTAATTAATTACTCAATGATTAATTAACTTCAAAACAATTATATTAATCAATTTCTAATTATAACATTGGGTGATTGTTCATTTAATCACTTCCACTAATTATTTTAAATAAATAATTATTTCTTACCATATTTCTTAACAATTTATATTTAAATTAAATTCCACAAATACTTTGAAATTTTTAAACAGTTTTAGAATTTTTTTTTAAGTAACAGCTTGAAAATCTGCTCCAAGCCTACTGCTCGAGTTCCCCCTCTTTTACTTCGAGAAAACGCAAATTTCCCCCGAGCAAACGCAGACTTCCCTCGAGCTTCAACCCGAGTTTTCCTCTCCCAGACCCAACAAAACCCCGACCAGGCAAACGTGCTCGTGCACGTGCACATGGCCGTTGGCCAACTTCGATCGCCACCGATACTTCGAGCACGTTGCAGCCCACCTCAGCTCCGCTTCCAGTCACCTACTTCGGTCAGATCGCCATTAAATCTCGAATTCGAGAATAACAAACTGGAACAGGATATACGTCACCATGACCAACCCTGTCAACACCGACTGCTCACCACTCCGGCAATCATTTACCACCAAACTCCGGCGAAGGCTTCAACAACCCCTCGACCTCCTTTCCCCAAAATCCTGTGCAGCTCGATCCAACATCGAGGAAAAACGAAACGAAAATAACTGCACTTCTCAAACTAGGTCACCAGACTTCCATCTCCTTCCGCTCCCTCCACGATCATCGTTCGATCACCAGCACAATTTTTCCATGACCCTAGATCACCCCCGCAGCTCCGGTCCAAACCCTGACCCTTCCAACCGCTTCGATCATCCACGACGACTTAAAATGCCAAAAACAAAGAAACACTAACTGCTCCTTTATTTGATCGCTGAAAATTTGAATCTTTGCTTTAAAATTCATATTATTGTATTCGAATTCAACTCATATTCACGAAATTGTGAATTAAGTAACTTGAAAATTTCCATATACAAGAATAGTTCTGTAGTTTAAACATTTCCAGTGACAATCACAATTTGTTTACTTAAAACAAAATTTCAATCTAAGGCTTACGATGATGCCTACAACTTTCGTTTGAACCTGAATTTAAATCATCAATCGGATAGGGAGTAAATAATTTTTGAAAACAACAGCTTGTATCTATGAACTAAGAACAGAGATAATTCAAAACAGTCTGCCTGTTATCTACTTACTTCAACATGTTCACAGATAACTATGTATTCTCAACACACATATTTTAGTTGAGCTTGTAAGGATTTAAACTTTTTAAATTTAAAAGTAAATTGTTACTCACATTTTAATAAGAACAGAGCTCTGATCATTTGAACAGGCTTGCACACAAGCTGGAACTTCTTTTCTTTGCTTCTTCATTTCTGGGTTGCTTGTTGATGGTGAATATTTATTTGAGTTTTTAAATGAAGCTTGTTTAAGCTTTTACCTTGTTCGAACTGAAATTAGGTTGCAGCTTGATATATAAGAAATGTGTTTACAGGGTCATCATTTTTGTACAACACAGTGTATGTGCTTTGTACTAAATCAGAGATATTTTCTTGCTTAGTTCGACTATGCAGTTTTTACTTGGCAAAATGGAGGCTGGCATTAAATGTGCTTGTACAATACTGTTTGTTGATATTTTCTTGTTTACATATACTTCTAGCTTCTTATGCAAGCTTCTAGTTATCTACTCACGTTTCCCTGTTTTGTTTAAGTATACCAGAGAAAATTTTACCTTGTTTCCTCTTAGATTTTCAGCCTGCACGCACATATCCTTATTAATTTGTACTTATATTTGTAAACTAGTCTACATCCTTCCATACATAGACATATGCATATCCATTAGTTTATAGTATATATATAATTTGTAGTTAAATTGTTGTCTTGTGCATTTTGTTTTGTTTATTTGTAAAAGTTTATATCCTTGTTTCATTTATAAATGTACATTCCTGTACATTGTTATTCCTTTTTGTCTTATTTGCTTTATAAATCTATAAATTTATTTTATATGTTTACTTGTTATTTCAATTTAATACCTATAGTTTTGTTCACGAATGTATTATTTTCTTCTTGTTTTATATTTAGATTTAATACTGATAAGATTTATTTTACTTGAACTAATTGTCCAGACTATATCATACATATATATTTTTAAATCACATATTAATAAAGTCAAATAAGATAGATTTCAGGTTTAAAATATTTAGAAACTCGTTATTTTACTCCCAAACCATAGCTTCTCCCAATTATATATATATATATTCGTTTTAAAATAATAACCTGTATTTTAATTAATTCAATTAAATATTGATTAGAATAATACTGCTAAAAATCCGGGATGTCACAATAGCTGTTATAGAAATTCAGTCAACTGAGCCTCTGGGTCAGTCGACTAAATATTCAAACGATTTTTATTATATTATATATACTTGTGCACCTGTGCATGTTGCACAGTCTACACAGGTATATGTAATATATATATTATATATGATTCTAACTTTAAAACTTTGATAATATATATATATATTATATGCTTATATATGTATAAATCATTTGAAAATAAGAAGATTATATATATAAGCTAATATATACGTAAACGAGGAGAGATCTTAACAATACTGACTTAAGACTCAAAATAAAATAATATAAAAGTTGATGCACCGATTTTGACGTCTTGTCTCCATGTAGTATATATTCTCTTTTTGTCGTAACAGTCGTTGAATCTATATGTTGCAGTGATAGCTTCGTGTCATAAATCAAAACCAAGTCTCAATATTCTCTCCCTTTTTGATTGATGACAACATGTAAATAGATATAGATTTCGACTGTATATATATAATATAATATGAATACTTACTCCCCCTGAATCTTTGGCATTATATATCCTGCATTCTTAATGTTAGTGATAATTTTCTCACCCTTTGTCATCGACAAAAAGGAATAAAGAACATGAATAATCGTATGATGCATGTATAGATATTCAAATCATAGCAATAAAAGAAACAAGCATTCACATGTCCGAGTTATGATTAACTTTCATATTTAAAACATAAATGTTTTTATCTCTATCTCCTTTGAAAATAAGATTCTGATTTTGATCGAAGATACTACATTTATTTTCAGAGAAAGATATTTTAAACCCTTTATCGCATAATTGACTTATACTTAATAGATCATGTTTTAGATTCTTAACTAATAAAACGTTTGTAATAAGAGGTAAATTAGATGTACCGTAATTGCTCACATCGCCTTTACCGATGATATATCCCTTGGAATTATCTCCAAAAGTGACAGAACCTCCATCTGAGTACGTAATTTTTGTCAGCATATCTTTGTCTCCCGTCATGTGTTTTGAGCAACCACTATCGAGTATCCATTTTCCTCTTTTCTTGAGTGGGACCTGCAAAAAATATGAGATGACGTTGGTACCCACCTTTTTAATAGGGTCCTAAGAGTTAGATCTTAGAAAACCAAACCCAAGTGGGTTCAGTATCCCTTTTATAAATATAATTCTTATTATTATGAACGTTTTCTATGAATGATCTAATATACTTATTCCTTATTAACTTGTTATTTGTTTTAGGAACCCATATATTGATAGTTTTAGAAACTAATCTTTTTGAAGATATGGGTGTTTTATTAGACTTAACATTGTTAAAATTACTGGATTGTGAATTTTGACTTTCCTCTTATAACCTAGTCCGTTTTTATTGTTAGCAGGTTGTGAATTTTCAATAATTCTAGATAAATTCTCTCTGCCTTTATTAAAATTCGATACATTTTTAGTGATTCCTTCTAGTTTGGTCTTTAGACTTGAATTTTTTAGTTCTACCATTTTGATATTAGTTTTCAAATCATGATTTTCAGAAACAAGAACATCATTCTTTTCTTTTTGAGTCTCAATTTCTTGACTCAATAATATTAGTTGAGAATTAACATTTGAAAGTGATTCTTGAGTTTTCTCAAGTTCTTCTTCCAATATTTTCTTCTCGTCTTTAAGCATATCTCTTTCGAATTCTGCCTTGTTCTGATTTTCTTTTGAGACTTTTTAAAGTATCTAACAATTCTGAGTTTATCTCTATCATATCATCAAAAGTTAAATCACTAACCTCATTATCTTTGGCCAAAAAGCATACGTTGGCTTGTTCATTATCACTGCCACTCTCGCTTTCTGAGGAGGAGGATGAGTCTGAATCATCCCATGTAACTGAGAAAGCTTTCTTTCTGAATTTGTCCTTCCTTTTATTGCGATATTCTTTCTTTTGATCCGAACAATCCTTCTGTATATGCCCCTTTTTGTGACAGTTAAAGCACTCTAGAACTGATGAAGACGATGGTTTATTGCTGTTTGAGCTTCTCTTGCCATTATTTCTGTTACCATTTCTATACTTCAAGAATTTCTTGAAGTTTTTGGCAATAAAGGCTAGTCGTCTTCGTTTGAATCTGATTCTTCTAGTTCTGCATGGAATGCTATATTCTTTTTATCTTGAGCTTGAACTTGTTTAGCCTGCAAATTCACATCATAGGACATTAGATTTCCTATTAACTCTTTCGGAGTTATTTTGGAAATATCGTTTGCTTCTTCAATAGCGAGAACTTTTCTTTCCCATTCTTCCGTTAAAGAGTTAAGGATTTTAGATACGATATCAAAATCCGAATATTTTACTCCTAGCCCTACTAATGAATGATAGATATCCTGAAATCTTGAATACATATCGTTTATAGATTCATTGTCTTTCATTCTTAAGTTTTGAAACTGACTTTTGAGCATGGATATCTTGCTTTGTTTGACCTTGCTAGTTCCTTCGTGTGTAACTTTGAGTGTACGCCATATTTCATATGTAATGTTGCACATGCTAACACAGTTAAACTCATTTTTATCTAAGGCACAAAACAACATATTCATGGCTTTTGCATTTGCTGTGGCATCTAGTTTCTGTGTATTTGTTCAAGCAGAATACTCCTTAGTAGGAATAGTGTATTCTTTCTGAGTAATATTCCATGAATCAAAACCATTTGCTTGCATATATATTCACATTCGTGTGGCCTAATAGTTATAGTTCATGCCATTGAATAGTGGTGGACGTGCAGTGGATTGTTCTTCTATGAAGCTAGTGTTAACGCTAGTGCTAGTGTTAGTTTCCATATTATTAGAGTTTCAGATAACTGTGTTACAGTTATATGAAGAACCAGCTCTGATACCAAATGAAAGTGCGCTATGAATCGTGTAATATAGATATACGATAATACAGAATACAGTGATAATATCTATACATTAAATAGTACGAAATATAAGAGCAGTATAATAAAAATAACACCAGAGATTTTTATACTGCTGCGGAGCTCCGTCCTGCATCCAGTCCCAGACTCCTTTTGGAATTTCACTAAAACAACAACCCTCACTTAACTCGGAGGAACAGGTCTATACATGTAACGATCGCGATTTTTCGACGCTCGAAAGTCGACATTAATACGTCTACTGTATCAATTGCCGCGCAAGCGAATGCCGGAAAACCGAACCATTAGGGTTAAAGAAGAGGTAGAAGAAGACAGAAGAAAAGAAAAAGAACAGAAAAACAGAAACAACAATAGAATCTCACATTCGTAGTGGAATAATATATAATAAATAAATCAATAATCTTTACAACAAAGACTATATCAGTTTATACATACATCAATCAGAGTCAATATACAACTCGATACAACAATGGACAATTATATAAATTTGTCCACATACAGAATACACAGCGGAATAAAATAAACAAGTACGAGAGTACGCTTCGCCATCCAGCTTATCCCCAAAGCTCCAGAATATCCAGAATATCCTGATAAAAATAACTCTAGGCTTCCCGTGTGGAAAATTATGGGCACCCAGAGTTTAGAAGGGAACAATAAACTCCGAGTCAGTCATGGTGACTGGTGTGAGATCGTAAAACAGTTATTTTCATAAAGAAAATAAAACAGATTCGCAATGCTTTTGGAAAATGAAACTACCATAAGACCTCCCGCCACACACACAATGCAAACGCAGAATTGGAGGAGATTTCTTCTTATGATAGTCAAAGATGCTTACTACGCCAATCATTGGATTATTATTATTATTAATGTCTAGTGTAGAAAACATTTCGAAAGTATAATATTAATCTTAGTCAGCATAGGCATTCCGCACTTATGCCTACTATAGCTACAATGTTCAACAGCAGGTTACCGCCACATTCCATAGCAGGTAATACAATTGCAATCGTAAAGGTTCGTATTATTTCTTTGGATTTTCCAACAAATGGTCAGGCTAAGGAACTTCCTTTCCTACTGCCGAATGGGATCGCCTCTGGCTGGACGTTCCGAGAGACAAACTGCTCTCTGCCAAACAAGGCCGGGTTACCCCTGTAACTAGGTAACTCACGAATATGTCATCCCCCGGTCCTTTGGGACCTTTATCCGAGCGCTCGGTAGCATCATCACACATAATAAATAAAGTGTGTCCACATGAGTAAGTATCTGGGCTCCATACCATGATACCACCCCTTTCCAGAAGGAAATGACATACCCTAAATGGCGCGACCCTCATAACCTTGCCGCAACATTCCTGTTTCGACCATTTCCGGGTTGTTGAGGCCCTGACGAAGTCTCGTCCACAAAGCTACGCTTTTTCACAAAGCCGTGCTTTGATAAAAAATGATCAATAAATGATCATCGTCACAGCAACACTCAGCATGCCACATTACCATATTGGGAATATATCGCTGATAAATTTCAACTACATAACCTCTGAGCTCGTACGTCTTAGAGAAGGGTGTTAAGCTAAGAGAATAAATTCTCCGCCACCAACAGATATGTATTTGAAAGAAATCGGCTTTATATCTCAAAATGTAATGTCAAACACGTAACCATACAAGTCTGTTCCGGGTTCGAACAGAACCGAAGGCACTTCCAAAAGAAGCCCTTGCAATCCGGATATTCATAATCCCAATAAAACTTCCCATCACAAAGGAAATCTCAATACCGTAGCTAACGGTGCAGAGACAATCGATAGGTCATCCTATCGTTTTCACAAATACCCGGTCTTCACTACCGGTCTTCAATACGATCCATATCGTCGTATTATTATTCAGAATGGGTTATCTGACACAAAGGTCCTTTCCCGGCTAAACCGAATAATAAGCGTTTGTTTTAAAAAACAAATTCAAATGCCATTTCAAAGGCAATATTGATAGTCGGTGATTTAACTATCAACAATATTCATAACAATCATCAGATTCAAATAATTTTCCCAAATTATTTAATTTCAAAATATCTTCACGAGATATATATTTTTCCACACTTCACATTTGAAAACCAGTTTCAAATCACTTTTCACCTTTCAACTTTTGAAAATCAACTTCAAATCCGTTTCCTTACGCGGAATACATTTCCAAATATTTCTTTTAAAAATCCACCTAGAACTTTTAATTTATATTTTAAAAACCACTTTGGAAAATATACTCGGCTTTATAGTGAAAATACACTTTCACTTCGAAACGGTCCATTTAAACCAATTAAATAAATCCTTATCGATTTATTTCAAATTTACTTTCAAATCGGTAAATTTATTCCCACACTTCATCACTTTGAAAACCGATTCCAAATCATATTTTTCACACTTTAAAAATAAATCAATGTTTATTTTTAAAACAAATTTCCCTTTCCTTTATAAATTCTATTCGAAATATACATGCTCAAATATTCACTTTCAACACCAAATCGACTTTCAAATTGATTTCTCAATTTTATATTCAAACTCCAAATCAAATTCCAAATTGATTTCTAAATTTACTTAAACACCGAATCAAATTTCAAATCGATTCTAATTTTAATCCCAAATACCAAATCATTTTGCAAATCGATTTTCAATTTATTCTCAACACAAAATAAATTTTCAAATCTTCCGAATAATACTATTCAAAATTCATTTATAAAATCTTTTCCCATATCTTGGAATTTATTCAATAAGATTTCGACAATCCATTTTAATATTTTAAAATTCCTTCTTTTAAATAAATCTAATTCTTAAAAATAAATTCATTGAAAGTTTTCCATTTTAATTTCAAAATCCAATTTATATTCATTTCTGGTATCCAACGATACCAAAAATACATTCTGCTAAATTATAGCCTTCAACACATTCAATCATAGATATAATCATACACAGAATATAAATAATCAATCACAGAACATATGAAACCAAATTCAAATGTTTTGAGGAATCCTGTTGGATCCCTCCAACCTGTTTCCCTGCATCCACAGATGTTAGCACAATACCAATTCCACTTCGAGGTGGAATATCGCGGTATATGGGATTTTATAAAATATCATCCGCTTACTAACGGCGCAATAGGGTCTCATCTGCTATACAAGGCGGGAAATCAACAACTCCAATATATACATATGCCAATATGTATATATTGCTATATATATATATATATATAGATATATCCTACTATATCTAATATTACAAATCCAAACAGTCAATCAAATCAATAACTGCAATTCAAATTTAAATCTAAGTGAGAAGATCTCACCTTTGCTTTTATTTTGCAATCCATTTCCATTTCAGCTTGTTTCTCCATTTTAGACCTTGTATAAACATTATACGATTTATTATCATTTGAATTAGTCGAATAATTAATTGCTATTTATTTATTTAATTAACTAAGAATTTTATTTAAATTCTTTTTCCTTTAATAAATTATTTTTAGTAACTATATAAATTAAAAAGCAATTAAATAAGTTAATCATCTTAATATTTATTTCTAAATGAAACAGTAAGTAAATATATATATATAAGTATATTTATTCATTTTCCTTTACTTTTGAAATCACATATACATATATATATATACACACACACTTATAAAATATGTTACCATTTAAAGTTTTCTACTTGCCTAAATCTTACCTACAAATATATTCCTAACTGTTAATTTATTTCTCTGCTTAACCTACAATTAAAAATTGGCGGGTATAGATATATCAACATTTATATCATAAATCTGTATATGTATAAACATTTTTTAAATCCAGTTTAAATCAAAACAAAAAGGATCGCAATACCTCACTGCACTGCTCAAGGCCGCCACCACTTCACATCGCGACCAGAGCCTCTCGAATTTGAGCTCGAGTTCGAGAATTCCCACGCCTCCAGGAATAAGAACGCGGCTTCACTCTCCCACGCGACTCGATAGCACGAGCGTCCTTCGCCTCCTAGAATCGTATGCGCCAGTCTTATTTGTTGCCATCGTGCCCACACCCTTCATTCCCAAAGGTCGAACAGCAGCCTACCAGCACCGTGACTTCGAGTCGCCTTCCCCTTTGAACGAATTTGATCTCGCCCAAAACAGTAGACAGGGAAGCTCACGATTTTGAAAAAACTGGGGATAACAGGAAGAACGCGGCCATGATTTCTATTTCTTTTGAACGAGATTGTTTTTGATTGTAAATCAGAGGGGAAAGGGAACGATATTTGTTTTCGATTTCGTAAAAGAAAGAGAAAGAAAGATAGCTCGGTTATCTCCAGTTACACGTGTTGGGTTGTTCGTTTTAGAGAGTACGCGTGTTCCATGAGGGAGGAACGTGTTAAATTTTCTCTAAGAAAATATTATATTAAATACATATATGTTACCTTTAAATTTTAAATTCAAATTTGAATCGTTTAGAAAACGAAGCCAAAAATCCCGATCTCCAATCGAGGCGTTTATATATCGTACGATCACACAACAACTCCGAATGCTATTAAAATTGAAATCCGATAATAATACACTATTACGGATCCAATGGAACTGGTTTCGTCGAATTCTGAGACTGTGCTCCGGACCGCTATTTTTAAATTCAATTTAAACAACAGAATTTCAAAACTGAACAAAACAGTTTCAAATCCAATTCTGAAAGTTCCAGTACCTTCAGAATTATCAATATGAATTTTCAAAGCCTTGAAAATATTTTTAATCGGCTTAAAACTGGAGATTCAAATTTTTATCCAGATTTAACGATTAAATTCAATAATTAATTTACCAAATTCACTTTGATATTTAAATTTCAAATTAAATTGAATTCCAAATATTTAAAATCAATTAAATATCATGATTTCCAATATCAAAATTTCAGGGTCGTTACAATCTTCCCCCCTTAAAAGAATTTCGTCCCGAAATTACAAGTAAAGAAAAATGCTCCAATTTCCATTAACTATTTTCTTAAATTCAAATAGTTTTAACAAATTTTCAAACCCAAATCTTTTTATTAAAGATTTGTTCACTTCAACTAACTTTCCAAACATTTTCATAGTTTTCAAACAACTTCATTTTACTTCACAATTCAAATTTAAATTTAAATTCAAATTTTAAATTGTCCAAAATTTCTCAAAAATTTCGAACTCTCGAAATTTTCGAAAATTTTTGCCAGCGTCTCCTTTGCGCGGCTAACACGGTACAACTACAAAACGTCCCTACGGACTCTCAGATTTCAAAAGAAAACAAAATGCCAAGTGGAAAAATCAGAAACTCATTAAATTTCATACTGAAATTCAAATACATACCTTTGCCGAGCAATTTCAAATTTTCTTCAAAATCAAAATCCAATCTCAAATATCCGGTATATTTTACTTAACAAATAATGTCCAATTACAACATTCTAGTTAAATTTATTCACTCATTAACTTAGGATATTTCTCAATTCTAAATTATTATTTTTACTTAAGAATTTCATTCATTCATTTCTTAAGTGCAATATAAGCATTTCTTATATTCATTTTCACTTCACGAACAAAGTTGTATATTCATTTCCTTATACTTTGCATTATCAATTTCATTTGAATTCAATTTACAATTTCAACTCTATTTGAATTCATTTCAAATCTCAATACTCTTATTTCCAAAAATTCCATTCAGATTTCCATTTCGAATTTTACTTGAATTCGATTCATCTTCTATTTCGAATATTAAGTTTTATTCATCTTCATCTCTAATTCCAATTTTTAAATCTTTTGTCACTAGTGAAAAATTTCCAAAATTTTCAAAAATTTTCTAACTCCCAAAATTTTCAGAAAATTTTGGCGGAGTCTCCTTTGTACGGAGGAGCTTTTGCAATTTGACAAAAGATATAAATATATATACATCGACCCACTCGGTCGTAAAAGCAGAAAAACAGTTAATATTTCCTATTTTGTATTGCGTAGGCGTACCTTTTAGCATTTTAAAGCAAAGCAGTTTATTATTAGCATATTAGCGTGCTCAAATCCAGTCAAACGGCTTGCAAAAACCTGTACTTACTCAATTTAAACAGGTAAGTGACAATATAAGAAATCTATTTAACAATTCACTTATTTCAATAACCAATATATAGATTTCATTAGCCATACATCCAAAATAAATTTCAGTAAGCAATTTATCAAGTTTCAATTCAACTTAGATCGCTTCCATCTAATTCACATTCAATTTCTATTCAATTCAATGGTTTATAATTTATTTTCTTCCATTCAATTCATTTTTAAATGAATCTAACTCATATCCCTTTTAATTGATTCCATTCAATATAATTTGCATTCCATATTCACAAAACCATTCGATTTGTTCAAAACCATCGTACAAAACTCGACAACAACAATGCAAATATTTATATACGCTTCTTGTATTTATTTTTCACTTCATTACTGAAGTTATACATTTATCACTATTCAATTTCGCATTTCAACTCATTAATCAACTAAGTTTCCCTTTAAACCATTTCAAAGTTTCACTTAAATTTGAGTTACTGTTCAATATTTACTTAAGCTATTTTAATTCAAAACTCAAGTTCATTTCCTTGTAAACAGTTTCCAATTTCAATTCTTGATTTGATTTTCATTTATCAAATCTATTCCATTCACTAATTTAATTCTATTAGTACATTCACTTGTTTATTTTAAATTTCAATTTCCATATTCAATTCATCTCAAATTTATTTTATCTTTATCAAGGAAATTCAATTTATTTCTACTACTTGAATTTATATACAAATTCAAATTTTATCTTCAAATTTAGCTTACAACAAAGCTTTAATTTAACCAATTCAACTTCCAATTCATTATTGCGTGAATTAATAAATTATCAAGTTTATTTACTTGAATTCAATCCATTTATTATTCTATTCCGATTCATTCATTTACAAATGTAGCTTCATTGGTTCACTCAAAAATTCATTTCTTTTCAATTTGAATTTTATTACAATCAAATTTCAAATATTTTATAAGTTATCAACTTATTTTACATTTCATTTGTGAATTTTATTCTCAAATACTTTCCTGGAATTCTATTTCCAATTATAAATCTCATCACAATTTATATTTACAAATCTCATTTGTATATGAATTCATTTCCTCATCTTTCAATTCATATTTATAAATTTCATTTGTTAAATGAATTTATCTTCAAATCTTTGGTTATACCATTTTATTTCTTATTTGTTTTTCATACAACAGTGATAATAATTTAATGCTATCACTTCTTAACAACCAAGCATCCATATACTATAATAATTCATAGAAAATCATTCTTTTCTATACAAAAATAGTTTTGGGCAAAATTATTTCATTTACCCCATTTTAAAACAATACTGTGTCAGTTTATCTTGTTTAAGAGTTTAGAAACCCCTATCGATTACAGTTAGCTAGACTGCACCAACCAGAATCTATAAACAATCAACCGATAAGTCAACACAATACAAAACAAAATTTTGTATTCACTAACAAATACGCGCTCATATCTATTATTACACTCAACTCATTCTAGAGTACTACTGACTCTATCTCTAACGAGTAACACCCAACAGAGCAGGTTATCGCTTAACCGGATGCTTTGATACCACTGTAACGATCGCGATTTTTCGACGCTCGAAAGTCGACATTAATACGTCCACTGTATCAATTGCCGCGCAATCGAATGCCGGAAAACCGAACCATTAGGGTTAAAGAAGAGGTAGAAGAAGACAGAAGAAAAGAAAAAGAACAGAAAAACAGAAACAACAACAGAATCTCACATTCGCAGCGGAACAATATATAATAAATAAATCAATAATCTTACAACAAAGACTATATCAGTTTATACATACATCAATCAGAGTCAATATACAACTCGATACAACAATTGACAGTTATATAAATTTGTCCACATACAGAATACACAGCGGAATAAAATAAACAAGTACGAGAGTACGCTTCGCCATCCAGCTTATCCCCAAAGCTCCAGAATATCCAGAATATCCTGATAAAAATAACTCTAGGCTGCCCATGTGGAAAATTATGGGCACCCGGAGTTTAGAAGGGAACAATAAACTCCGAGTCAGTCATGGTGACTGGTGTGAGATCGTAAAACAGTTATTTTCATAAAGAAAATAAAACAGATTCGCAATGCTTTTGGAAAATGAAACTACCATAAGACCTCCCGCCACACACACAATGCAAACGCAGAATTGGAGGAGATTTCTTCTTATGATAGTCAAAGATGCTTACTACGCCAATCATTGGATTATTATTATTAATGTCTAGTGTAGAAAACATTTCGAAAGTATAATATTAATCTTAGCCAGCATAGGCATTCCGCACTTATGCCTACTATAGCTACTATGTTCAATAGCAGGTTACCGCCACATTCCATAGCAGGTAATACAATTGCAATCGTAAAGGTTCGTATTGTTTCTTTGGATTTTCCAACAAATGGTCAGGCTAAGGAACTTCCTTTCCTACTGCCGAATGGGATCGCCTCTGGCTGGACGTCCCGAGAGACAAACTGCTCTCTGCCAAACAAGGCCGGGTTACCCCTGTAACTAGGTAACTCATGAATATGTCATCCCCCGGTCCTTTGGGACCTTTATCCGAGCGCTCGGTAGCATCATCACACATAATAAATAAAGTGTGTCCACATGAGTAAGTATCTGGGCTCCATACCATGATACCACCCCTTTCCAGAAGGAAATGACATACCCTAAATGGCGCGACCCTCATAACCTTGCCGCAACATTCCTGTTTCGACCATTTCCGGGTTGTTGAGGCCCTGACGAAGTCTCGTTCACAAAGCTATGGTTTTTCACAAAGCCGTGCTTTGATCACAAATGATCAATAAATGATCATCGTCACAGCAACACTCAGCATGCCACATTACCATATTGGGAATATATCGCTGATAAATTTCAACTACATAACCTCTGAGCTCGTACGTCTCAGAGAAGGGTGTTAAGCTAAGAGAATAAATTCTCCGCCACCAACAGATATGTATTTGAAAGAAATCGGCTTTATATCTCAAAATGTAATGTCAAACACGTAACCATACAAGTCTGTTCCGGGTTCGAACAGAACCGAAGGCACTTCCAAAAGAAGCCCTTGCAATCCGGATATTCATAATCCCGATAAAACTTCCCATCACAAAGGAAATCTCAATACCATAGCTAACGGTGCAGAGACAATCGATAGGTCATCCTATCGTTTTCACAAATACCCGGTCTTCACCACCGGTCTTCAATACGATCCATATCGTCGTATTATTATTCAGAATGGGTTATCTGACACAAAGGTCCTTTCCCGGCTAAACCGAATAATAAGCATTTGTTTAAAAAAACAAATTCAAATGCCATTTCAAAGGCAATATTGATAGTCGGTGATTTAACTATCAACAATATTCATAACAATCATCAGATTCAAATAATTTTCCCAAATTATTTAATTTCAAAATATCTTCACGAGATATATATTTTTCCATACTTCACATTTGAAAACCAGTTTCAAATCACTTTTCACCTTTCAACTTTTGAAAATCAATTTCAAATCCGTTTCCTTACGCAGAATACATTTCCAAATATTTCTTTTAAAAATCCACTTAGAACTTTTAATTTATATTTTAAAAACCACTTTGGAATATACTCGGCTTTATAGTGAAAATACACTTTCACTTCGATACGGTCCATTTAAACCAATTAAATAAACCCTTATCGATTTATTTCAAATTTACTTTCAAATCAGTAAATTTATTCCCACACTTCATCACTTTGAAAACCGATTCCAAATCATATTTTTCACACTTTAAAAATAAATCAATGTTTATTTTTAAAACAAATTTCCCTTTCCTTTATAAATTCTATTCGAAATTTACATGCTCAAATATTCACTTTCAACACCAAATCGACTTTCAAATTGATTTGTCAATTTTATATTCAAACTCCAAATCAAATTCCAAATTGATTTCTAAATTTACTTAAACACCGAATCAAATTTCATATCGATTCTAATTTTAATCCCAAATACCAAATTATTTTGCAAATCGATTTTCAATTTATTCTCAACACAATATAAATTTTCAAATCTTCCAAATAATACTATTCAAAATTCATTTATAAAATCTTTTCCCATATCTTGGAATTTATTCAATAAGATTTCGACAATCCATTTTAATATTTTAAAATTCCTTCTTTTAAATAAATCCAATTCTTAAAAATAAATTCATTGAAAGTTTTCCATTTAATTTCAAAATTCAATTTATATTCATTTCTGGTATCCAACGATACCAAAAATACATTCGGCTAAATTATAGCCTTCAACACATTCAATCACAGATATAATCATACACAGATTATAAATAATCAATCACAGAACATATGAAACCAAATTCAAATGTTTTGAGGAATCCTGCTAGATCCCTCCAACCTGTTTCCCTGCATCCACAGATGTTAGCACAATACCAATTCCACTTCGAGGTGGAATATCGCGGTATATGAGATTTTATAAAATATCATCCGCTTACTAACGGCGCAATAGGGTCTCATCCGTTATACAAGGCGGGAAATCAACAACTCCAATATATACATATGCCAATATGTATATATTGCTATATATATATAGATATATCCTACTATATCTAATATTACAAATCCAAACAGTCAATCAAATCAATAACTGCAATTCAAATTTAAATCTGAGTGAGAAGATCTCACCTTTGCTTTTATTTTGCAATCCATTTCCATTTCAGATTGTTTCTCCATTTTAGACCTTGTATAAACATTATACGATTCATTATCATTTGAATTAGTCGAATAATTAATCGCTATTTATTTATTTAATTAACTAAGAATTTTATTTAAATTCTTTTTCCTTTAATAAATTATTTTTAGTAACTATATAAATTAAAAAGCAATTAAATAAGTTAATCATCTTAATATTTATTTCTAAATGAAACAGTAAGTAAATATATATATATATAAGTATATTTATTCTTTTTCCTTTACTTTTGAAATCACATATATATATATATATACACACACACACTTATAAAATATGTTACCATTTAAAGTTTTCTACTTGCCTAAATCTTACCTACAAATATATTCCTAAATGTTAATTTATTTCTCTGCTTAACCTACAATTAAAAATAGGCAGGTATAGATATATCAACATTTATATCATAAATCTGTATATGTATAAACATTTTATAAATCCAGTTTAAATCAAAACAAAAAGGATCGCAATACCTCACTGCAATGCTCGAGGCCGCCACCACTTCACATCGCGACCAGAGCCTCTCGAATTTGAGCTCGAGTTCGAGAATTCCCATGCCTCCAGGAATGAGAACGCGGCTTCACTCTCCCACGCGACTCAATAGCACGAGCGTCCTTCGCCTCCTAGAATCGTATGCGCCGGTCTTATTTGTTTCCATCGTGCCCACGCCCTTCATTCCCAAAGGTCGAACAGCAGCCTACCAGCACCGTGACTTCGAGTCGCCTTCCCCTTTGAACGAATTTGATCTCGCCCAAAACAGTTGACAGGGAAGCTCGCGATTTTGAAAAAACTGGGGATAACAGGAAGAACGCGGCCATGATTTCTATTTCTTTTGAACGAGATTGTTTTTGATTGTAAATCAGAAGGGAAAGGGAACGATATTTGTTTTCGATTTCGTAAAAGAAAGAGAAAGAAAGATAGCTCGGTTATCTCCAGTTACACGTGTTGGGTTGTTTGTTTTAGAGAGTACGCGTGTTCCATGAGGGAGGAACGTGTTAAATTTGCTCTGAGAAAATATTATATTGAATACATATATGTTACCTTTAAATTTTAAATTCAAATTTGAATCGTTTAGAAAACGAAGCCAAAAATCCCGATCTCCAATCGAGGCATTTATATATCGTACGATCACACAACAACTCCGAATGCTATTAAAATTGAAATCCGATAATAATACACTATTACGGATCCAATGGAACTGGTTTCGTCAAATTCCGAGACTGTGCCCTGGACCGCTATTTTTAAATTCAATTTAAACAACAGAATTTCAAAACTGAACAAAACAGTTTCAAATCCAATTCTGAAAGTTCTAGTACCTTCAGAATTATCAATATGAATTTTCAAAGCCTTGAAAATATTTTTAATCGGCTTAAAACTGGAGATTCAAATTTTTATCCAGATTTAACGATTAAATTCAATAATTAATTTACTAAATTCACTTTGATATTTAAATTTCAAATTAAATTGAATTCCAGATATTTAAAATCAATTAAATACCCTGATTTCCAATATCAAAATTTCAGGGTCGTTACAATACAACCCTTGAGCAGCCGAATAGGGACCTGAGCAGTGGAATAGGATTTCACCTCAGCAGCCGAAGAGGACTTCACACGCCTAAGCATCAGAACATGACTTCAACAAATACAAAAGATTGTTTGACCTTTTGTGTTCTGATAACACGGATAAGTCTGTTTATAGTACACCCTTCCTATGATCTTCTCCTCGAGTATAAATATGTATATTTGAAGTTTATGAAGATTAGAAAGGAATAGTATTTCTTAGAATATGATATATAAATCTAATTTAAGCAAGTATAGTTGTAAGAATATTCAAGAGAGTTAGATAAGAGAGATAAGCAGATTAAGTAATTTGGAATGAAGTTAGGATATGTATTTATAGTTTTTAAAAAGCAGCAACCATTGGCGAAGAGTTCCGGTTGAAGCATCGCATCTAATCTCTTTGTAGAGATTTGTAACTCTCCACGAATGATTGTGTCTTTTCAGATAATATAGCTGTTCTAGAAATTCGGTCAACTGAGCCTCTGGGTCAGTCGACTAAATATTCAAACAATTTTTATTATATTATATATACTTGTGCACCTATGCATGTTGCAAAGATATTAGCAGGTCAGTCGACTGACCTACCAGGTCAGTCGACTGACCTGGTATTATCTGTGCAATTTGCACAGTTTACACAGGTATATGTAATATATATATATATTTATATATATATATATATATTATATATGATTCTAACTTCAAAACTTTGAATATATATATATATATATATATATTATATGCTTATATATGTATAAATCATTTGAAAATAAGAAGATTATATATATAAGCTAATATATACGTAAACGAGGAGAGATCTTAACAATATTGACTTAAGACTCAAAACAAAATAATATAAAAGTTGATGCACTGATTTTGATGTCTTGTCTCCATGTAGTATATATTCTCTTTTTGTTGTAACAGTCGTCGAATCTATATGTTTCAGTGATAGCTTCGTGTCATGAATCAAAACCAACTCTCAACAAATAGTACCCTAAAATGAGTTTGAGTTTATTAATAGATATGAGCGCGTATTTGTTAGTAAATATAAATTGTTTTATGTTGTGTTAATTTATCTGTTGAGTGGCATATAAATTCTGGTCGAGTAGTGGGACGCCACTAAACCGATAGGAGTTTCTAAACACTTGAACCAGGTAAACCGACACAGTATTGTTTTGAAATGGGGTAAATGAAATAATTTTACCCAAATTATATTTTTGATATAAAAGAAATAATTTTCTGAAATTATTATGGTACATTGATGTGTTTGGTTAATATTAGTATATAATCAAAATAAGATTATAAAATTGAAAATGGTTTATAAATATCAAAATTGAATTATATAAGTATGAATTATACAAATGAGTTAAAACTATAATTGGATTCAAACCAAAAATTGGAAATTTAAATCCCGAAAAGTTGGAAAATATTTTCTGAAGTGTTGAAAAAATAAAATGGTATTATTTTGAAAATACTTTTGGGATAAAAATGGTTTTAAATGAATTTTAGAAGTGATAAGCTTTGAACTCACTTTAGTCGTTGGAAAATAATCCTGGTAATGACTACGCAGCATCATCAGTATTCATTTTCGAGTTTCTAAGTGACGAATTGCTACCGAAATCATTTGAGATGAAGATTTTTGGTTGGTAAATAAGTGTTGTTTTGGAAATTCTGAAGGGAATTTGTTTTGAATAAAACCAAGTGGATTTTGAAAATTCCAATGAAATGGCTTGATAAACCAAAGGAGCTATATATATATATATATGATTTCAAAAGGATTTGAAATAAAAATGGATGTTTGAATTCTGGAATTTGAATTTTGTAAAATAAATTTTAACTTGACTAAGTTGAAATAAATGAAATTTATCTTGAGCTAGGTTAAATAAAATTTGATTAGAAATGATATAGATTGGGATTAAGATATAAAATTAAATGGAATTCAACTTAAGTTAAGTTGAATGAATTAAATTTTAGAAATTTAATTGATTGGATTTGAATTGAATTAATATAGTCCATTAATGAAAGAGGGGTTAACTTAAGCCAAGTAAATGAAAAAAAAGTGAAATGACGATGATAATGAAAAGAATCAATGAATTAATTAAATGGATTGAATGTTAATTAGTTAAATACAACTAACTGAATATGGAGAATGATATCAATAGGGAAAGAAGTGTGAAAAATTAAATTCTGGAATTTAAAATTTAACTTGAGTAAGTTTAAATGGATTGAACAAATTGAAATTTAACTTAAGCTAAGTTAAATAAAAATTTGAATTGGAATTGAAACCATATTGAATTGAGTTAAAAATAAAATGTGAATATACTTGAGTATAGAATTGATGGAAATGTGAAAAATAAGTTGTGTGTAACGACCCGTAAATTTTCGATAATTAAAATGGTTAATTAAATAAGATTTTGTGATTTAATATTTAGAGAAATAAAAATTTTGTAACTTATTAATGAAATAATAAGTAAAATAAAACGTAACAATGTCAATTAAAGTTAATCATTAACGATTTGAATGAAATTCTAATTTATTGAAATAATTTAAATGTTATAACTTGGGTATAAATTGAATGTAAGTAAATAAATGTAAATGTGTATAAACTTATGAACTAGTACATAATTAGTCGTAATTTAATAAAATTTGTGTTATATAGGTAAGTTGTAACATTTGTTTACAATAATAAACTTAAAGGTGTTATAAATGTGATTTAAGGTAAATGGTGACTAGTATTATTATAAGTTATCCATTTATTTAGTCCATTAAATCAAAATTGGTAATCAATTGCAATGAATCTAAATTCAATGTTATGTTAGTGTAAATTAAGGTAATAATTGGAAATAATGTTAATTCTATTCATAATATGACAATTAGTTGAATAAAAAGAATGGATATCAAGATTTATCAATTTATTGAAATTAAAATGATAATAATTGGATTAATTGCAATTAAATGAAATTAAATACTTAAATATTACGTTAATGGAGATTAAGATGAAATTTGGATATTAGTGTAATAAATCATGAACCAATGTTAATTTCACCCATTTGATAATAATGGATTGAATAATAGGAAGAAAGATCAATTAAATGGAATTATTGGACATTTGATTTATAATTATTGAATTTATTGAAATTGGAAGTAAAGATGGAAATTATTGAAATAATTAACATCGAATTAACCTGAAAATTTGTTTTAAATCATTATAAATGTCTAAGTAACCAAAAGTGATAGAATTTGTTAATTATCGAATCGGAACTGAAAAAGTGATTTAATTAATTAATTATTAATTTATTTAATTGACGTGAAAATAGCCATTTTGGCCACTAACTCGGATTTTGACGAAACTAGTTTCATCGGATCCGTAACGGTGAATTATTGTAGAATTTCAAGTTTCGTATCGATCGTACTTGTCGTTTGATTGTACGGGCTCAAAACGCCTAGAAATCAATTTAATTGAAATAAATTGAAATCAATTTGAAATAAGCTACTTTTAACATAACTTCTTCATACGATGGAATTAGGACTTGAAACCTATTCCATTGAATTTGAAATCATCAAAAGCATCTATTTTGATATATGGGTTGACCCATCTTCGTTCCGGAGTCGAAACAGGCTTTTCGGGTCATTCATCGTTCAACTTTCCAAACCAATCGAGCCCATTCCTTTCTATTTTGTTCTGCCTATATATATATATCGTTATAAACCCTAGGTCATTTCTTATTTCTTATTTCAGTACGTACATTTCCTTCTCAACTCCTCATTCCAATGGTAGACAAACCCTAATTCTCAAATTTCAAATCCAAATCAAAAATCAAATCAAAAATCAAACTCCTCAAATTATATCGAATTTTATATTGATTCGAAGCTCTCGAAGAGCGCATGTCAATTCTGCTATCCGATTCTCAATCTGAGTTTGTGTGCCCAGAATTCGATGGTTTATTTTCAGCCATTCATCGCCCGTCGATCAACTTCGTCTGATCGACGAATCGAGGTTACCAGAGTGTGGAGACTGTTGCACGTAGTGTATCCATGGAGTTTGGTGGGGTGTTAACGGTTGGATGTGCCGCGATAATTCGATTAGGTTTTGTTATGGTCGGCGGCGGCTGGGTGATTTTGCCTTCGATCGGTGACTTGGCGTTCGTGGAGTTGGGTCCATGGTCGGGGTGAGAGGCGTTGGCAGAGGTGACGCTTTCGAAGATGGTTGGCTGGCCGCGATCGATTGGCACGTCGATGGAGGGTTTCGCGTAGGCGGCTGTGGTTAGTTTCGCAAATTTCTGTTGAGAAGGAGGTGACGTAGTTGTCTTTGTGTGGGTGACGTTATTTTATTTTTTAATTTTTTATCGTATAATGTTCTAATCGATGTAACCTTCACATACTAGGTCCAATTCATGCGCGTTTTTCTCCGCTGGGTTCGTATCGAAATTCCGAATATTTTGACGCTAGTTTGGATGAATTCTGAGACTGTTCAAATTTTGGGTTTAAATTGGATTTAATTTCGATTTAAATTGAAAGGTGAGTGTTTTAACCCACTCACAACTTCTAAAATTTCTTATGTTTGTTAAATTAAATTTATGATGTGATTAGAAATTTATTTACGACTATTTGGTATATTTTAAATCATTATCTCGGTTAATTGAATTTATTTGAATTAAATCGTTATTTAATTTATTATTGAATATAAATTGCTAGTTAAATACCCGTTATTGATTATCAGTTCTATATTGATATTTATTGATTGATTTGGATGATGTTTGTATTGGATGTTGATTGTTGATATTGGATGAATGGATGTTTTATTTTATATCGTTATAAACTGCAAGTTCACTATGGGTTGAAATGATACATACCCGAATGATCAATAGATTAAGGAAAAATCATTATAGGTTGAAATGATAGACTCGAGCGATTTTATGGATTTTAATATTTTTGGGATTGCGGATTGAAATGATATATATATCCGTAAATATAAAATTTTAAATTGCGGATTGAAATGATAAATATCTGTATCGCTTGACCCTAGGGTAGAGAATTATATACGGACACCGGATTGGTTAAATTAAATGATTTTAAAGCTTTAAATTTTTGAATCCTTTTAAATGATATTTTGAAATAAAAATTGATTTATACAAATTGAATTATTATCGAAATTCAAGTTTATGATAAAAATTGGAATTGGTTTAAAGGTATTGTTAAAAGTATTTAATTGAAATTTCAAAGTTGAATTTGGAATAAAAAGTGAAATTTGTCAGAATTGAATTATTTTAAATTGTTTGAAATATAACTTTGAAATATATTGAATTTGGAGTAATTTAAATTGATATTTCGAACATGGATTGGAGGCGATATTGAATTAAATATTTTATTGAGAATTGGAATTGGAAAATTTGAAATTGGGTTTTGGATATTAAAATGATCCAAATGTACTGGAATGAAATAAATAGTTTAAATTGATATAAATTTCAAATTCATATTTTTATATAAACTATTTTAAAAATATATTATTTTAAAGACTTAAATTATTAAGATTTTCAACTTTTAAACTAGTTAACCTGTTTTAACTTATTTTAACTCTAATTAATCTATTTTAAAGCTATTTAATCTATTTTAATTATATTTAATCTATTTTTAAATCCATATTAAATATTTATAACTATTTAAAACTATTTTCTTCTAAATTCCAAACTAAGTAAAATGGATGGGTTTATATTCAAATTCTCGATTTTTAAGTGAATATGATTAATGATGTTATAACCTAAATTGGGATTTAAATAACATGTTTGGTTTAATATGATATTTTGAAATGAGAGTTTAGTCTATTTTGAAAATATAACTTTTGAAAGGAAATATAATTTCGAACTATGAATTCAATGTGATATAATTTCGGAAGTAAGTAATGATTTCGAAAATGATAAGATTTGAATTGAATATGATATTTTGATATCAATTATGAAATGATTTTGGAAATGTAAAAGAACCATCTATTGTGTAATAAGCGATTGGTTGTTAAAGAGACCGGTATCAGATATTTTCATACTCTCTACCAATACCGAAAACCACTTTGACAACTGTGTACGCGGTGGAGATTACATAATGAAGTAGAATGGTTGGCGACGATCATATATGAGGTATATACGTTGACCTGACTCCCATGAGTTAGCTTAAGGTGGTTAAAACAGGAGCAATTGACGGACTAAGTAAGGTCATTCCTCCGATCGGGCACATTCCTTCGATACTATATTCTGACTTTGCGCTTGATTTGGTGGCCACCCCTCGATTTTTGATTTGGGAGTGTGTTCCGAGGTGGGCGG
Organism: Allium fistulosum; assembly: GCA_030737815.1. Classification (NCBI taxonomy): domain Eukaryota; kingdom Viridiplantae; phylum Streptophyta; class Magnoliopsida; order Asparagales; family Amaryllidaceae; genus Allium; species Allium fistulosum. The sequence continues at coordinate 552,677,236 of CM060906.1, forward strand.
TAGTAGCTGCTATGCGTTACCACCAGTCCGGAAGTGTAATTGGTATATCTACCCTGGCATTGCCTAGTTGTGCCGTGTCACCTACCCTAGCGCGCCTTCTACGAGTTTGGTTTGTACGATACCTATGGAGTACCCTCTGACGACACCCAGTACAGGTGGGATTACGGTATTGTATAGACTATGAGAATATATAAAATGTGTTAAGAGGGATATGGGTAACACCTTAACGTTATTTTAATAGTTTATCTTACTGTAGACATATTATAATAGCGTATTGTACTACATAGTAGATAGTTTAACGGATCATTAGGAGATGTAAATCTCGAACATCTCGTAAGTTACTGCACTCACGTTAGACATTGTATAAGAGATGTCAAACCCCGTAAACATCTCCGACGCCGTTTACACTCATATTTATTTACCGTTGATTTGACTTACATAAGATCTTTTAGTTCTGACTCGGGTGTTTTGTCTTTTCAATTCGCTCGGGTCAGCCTGAGCATTTCAGGATTTAAAGACCTTATTTCTGGAGGACAAAGACGAAGATTTGTACTACTATTATTTACTTATTCTATTATTCCACTACATCATATTGTTCCGCTGCATTATTTGTTTATCTCTGATATGTGTAACTCTTATTTTTGTATCGTATAAGTATAATCAAATGTTTTGTATACAACTTCATGAACTGTTATTTGATTATTATATTTTGTTATTCCGCCGCGAGATTCTGTTTCATTTTTCTTTCCCTTCCTTTTCTTATTCACCCCAATAACAATTCGCCCTTCTATATGGTTTGAGTTGGCACGAGTGTCTGCTTAAAGTGTCCAAAAGGCGGGATGTTACATTGTGTAACTTATAAATTGAAAGGTGAAATAGAAAACCCAAAATAAAAATGGTGTGATATTTTAAAATGAAGAAATAAAGGCCAAACTTGAATTATAAAAATGAATTTGAACTCAAGTAACTTAAATGAAGTGATTCTTGAAATAAAAGTCAGACATTGAATACAAAAATGGAACTTAACTTGGTCGAATAAATTCGATTGTGGATTAAAAGTGAATATTGGAATTGGAACTTGAGTTATAAATAAAATTCGACTTAATTGTAAGCAAATTAAAAATATTTGGAAATGTTGTCGAATAAAATGGAAATGGTTTGAAATAGTGATGACTTAAGTTATAAACAAATTCAATGTAAGTGTAAATAAATTGAATATGGCTTTGATATCATTTAAATGAATTCGAGAATGAAATTGAGTATGGAATTAAAAAAATTGAAGTGGAAATGTATATACGTGATGAATAAAACGTATAATACACCTAAATATTAATTTTATGAAATGGTTCATAAATAAAATAGGCATGGATTGGTTTGTTGTTTGATATAAAATTGAGCAAGCAGGATTTTGTGTAAATTGAATATGAATTGGATAATTGATTTAAAATAAATTGGAAATGGTTTTTAAGCATAAGTGATTATTTTATTAAATGAATGTCACCGAAATTACCTGAAAATATTGTTGTGTGACGTAAATGGAAATAAATAAAATTCTGCGAATCAATGGGAAGTGAATAAATTGATTTTTAAATCAATTTGGAATGGATATGAGTTTGTTTGGTATAAATATGAATTGAATGCAAATAATTGGCTTGTAAATCATTCGAATTGAATGAAATGATATATAAATTGATTGAAATGAATAATCGAATGTTGGAACCTTGTGGTTATTAATAAATTCATGCTATGACATGGTTGTTAGTGAAAAATTATGTGTTTAAGTTGTTAAATGAATGAAATGTTATTAAATTTCATGTTTGGGTACTTACGTATTTAAATTGAGTAAGTACAGGTACAAGAAGACCATTTGGCTAGATTTTGGTCGCGCAAATTGCATATAAAATAAGCCGCTCGCTTAAAAACGCTAAATACTTTCGGATTAAATACTACGATAATATAAATAATGATATATATTGTATTTTCCAACCGTGTGGGTCAATATATATATATTTTTATCTCTCTTGTCATATTGCAAAAGGCTCTCCGTACAAAGGAGACTGTCGAAAATTTTCGAAAATTTAGGGTGTTAAAAACTTTTTTGAAATTTTTGAAAATTTTTGTTAACTAAAAAAGTGGATTTTTGATTTGAATTTGAAATAAGAGACTTTGAAATAGAAATGGAAACTAATTGTTATGGTTGAAACTAAAAGATTTAGAAATATGAAATAGCAAGTTAACTAAGTGGGTTTTGAATAACTTATGGGTTTGGGCATTTTCCTACCCAGCAATTTTGGGGACGAAATTCTTTTAAGGGGGGAGGAATGTAACGACCCGGATTTTTCGTCCGTTTGATTTTGAACATTTAAATGATTTTAAATATTGAAGTTGGAATATAAATTAATTTTTAATATGAAAATTTTGGTTGAATTGGTAAATCTGATTTAAATTTCTATTATAGCAATTTATCATAATACGGAATTGGTAAATAATTGAAATTGGAGTTGAATATGAATCAAAACGATTTCTAATACTGATATAAACTCTATTTAAATTAGAATTGAGTTAGTAAGCTTTTCAAACTGAAATTTCAAGCGATTTCGTAAATTTTGGAAATCGTCGATTTAATTGACGCGTTAAAATAGCGATCCGGGGCACAGTCTCGAAATTCGACGAAATCAGTTCCATTGGATCCGCAGTAGTGTATTATTATCGGTTTTGAATTTCATAATGTTTGGATGTACAATTTGGTGTGTGATATGAAGACGCCTAGAAATAATTAAACTGATTTTAATTTAAATGGTCGATTGAAAAGCTATCTTCTCCATACGATCGAATTAGACCTCGAGGCTTGTTCCATTTTGTTCGGAATAGGGGTATAACATTAGGAACACTAGGCGGCATGCCTAAACAAGGGTTCGGAATTTTGAGTTATACAAAGCGGGATATTTTGAATATATATAAAATAAAATAACATCAAATCAACGGTCGACTTTCTAGCCGACCTAACCCTTCACCTCAGCCGCTCTATACTCTGATCAAGCCGCCTCTTCCCTTTTTAAAAATCGTGAATTCCTTCCTTCCTCTCCAAAAATTCATAGCTCGAATAAGAGAAAAAAATTTAAATTCAAAATCGCATCCTTTCTTCCTTCAGAATCCAAATCGAAACAAACAAATATAAAAAAAATCATCGGAGCCTCGCGATTGAGTGGGCGAGGCAGTGCCTACACGCATGCGAGGGGGAAAGAGAGGAATTGGAGTCGAGTGCCGCATTGATGCTTTGTGAGCATCGCAATTTTCTGGGTGTTCGTTTGTCGAGGGGGAGGTTGCGAGCGCGTGGAGGTTTCGACGATGATGCGACAGTGCTTTGATGGAGGCTCGGCTGTTCCAGGAGGTCGATGTTTGGCGAAGCATGATGGTGGCTAGGTGGCATCGTGGGGTTGCAGGCATAGGCAGAGGGGTTTTTGTCGTGTGTGTTGCAGCCTGACGGGGATGGTAGTGATGGGATAGTGGTGCGTGCGTGCTAGGAAATCGATGGGAGGTTGGAGCAACGACATGTGATGATGCGATGACTGTTGCATGGTTGGCGACAACGATGTGGATCGTGCAATGGTAGGAATCATGACAAGCTTGGGTTTGTTGGCTGTAGGAAGGTAATTCGCATTTGGTATTGTTTTAAATTAATGCAATTAGTTTTTAAGATTTTAATTAAAATCAAATGCTATAAATTCGATAACTTTTACGTGTGAGCTCCATAATCGACGAATCAAGCGACGTTGGATTCGTATAGTCACACACTACAACATGGAATTAATTCGAAGTCGATTGGTGACAACTGGAATTTTTGGTTAAATCGAACATCGGTTCGATTTAATCTAAAATAAGCATTTGGCAAATAAAAATCAAGGTGAGTAAATCTCACTCAATTTGGTTAACTATTTTAATTTTATAGTAATTAAAATTATTGATTGGTGATTGGATGAATTGATTAAGTATTATCAGTTTGGATGTTATATTATATATATAGTAGTATATATATATATGTAGTTGGATATTTTTACCCGCTTATTGGAGCGAATGAGACACCATGCGCCCTGCATAATAGTGGATGACCCTATATTATCGCGATATCCTGCCTCGAAGTGGGATTGATATTTTATGTTATCTAACATCTGTGGATGCAAGGAAAACAGGTTGGAGGGATCCAACTGGATTCCTCAAAAATGTTGATTTTAATTTCATATATAGTGATATATGATGTGTGTGAATAATCTGTTATAGATTTTTGTTGCGATTTGAATTATTGGACGCTATAGTAGCACTGGCCTTAATTTTGGTATTTTAAATACCATAAATATTATTTTTAAATTTAAAAGAATTTAAAAAGGAGATTTTGAATATAAAAACATTTATATCGAAATTTGGATTATTTTTAAGAAATTGATTTGGATAAAAACAATAATTGATTTTGGTTAGTATTTAACTATTCATAAAATATATATTTTAATAGAGATTTTAAAATAATTTACATAAAGGATTTTTTTAAAACGATAGATATTTAAACGATATTCCTGGAAAATATGAAAAGGAGTTGAAATCGATATTTTAAATAGATTTGTGAAATATATGGATTTATACGGAATTGAATTTATAAAATGAAATTTTATAAATAAGATTTGCTTTTATAAAGAAGTAAAACCCAAAGGAGTTATAGAAATTTATATATATATTGTTTATAAATAAGGTAAATGATATCAGATGATAATTTGGAAATGTAAATACATAGGGTGAATTTATATTAGAATATGGAAACGGGGTTGAGAAAAATAATGGGTACTATTTTTGAAAAGTGGAAATGGTTAGGAAAATCAAAATGAAATCGATGGGTTGTGAATCAAGAGGAATTTATAAATTGAATTGGTTATTGGGATTTTTAAAATATATTTTTATTTTAAAAAGTTAAGTTATTTTTATAAAGGGAAGTTTTATTTATCAAACTGTATAATTTTGAACTAGTAGGATTGAAGTACATCGAAACGTGAATTTTTCAAATACTTAATATTTATTTTAATAAATTCTAATTTTTTGAAATCAGCTTTGGAAATTGATTCGTTTATCTAAAAAAATGAGTTATTAATGTTTATAAAAAGTGTTCCGATATTTTAAATAATTTCTTGAACATGTTTTAAAAATAAATTTATTATTCTTTTAAATACTTATTTCTTTTATATGTATATATAGAGTTTTGTGATGACTTAAATTTATTTATAAATTTTTTCGAGGTTTGGAAACGGGTTAGTCAATAGATGGGATTATAAGAAAAGTCTCAAAAATGGAATTTGAGGGAAACTAAGAAAATTTCCATAGTAGATAAATAAGAGTGAACTTCGAAAAATGAAATAGAATTCATAAAAGAAGTAGAAAGGGGTAATTGGAATTATAGATAAGTGTATTTGACTTTGGTAAATATTAAAGGGAATAAATCAAGGAATCTCGGAACTTATAGAATTCGTGATAAACGAGTTAAGGAATTTGCAATATAAAATGTGAAGGATTTTGAGAAAAGAGAAACAAATGGAATTTTTCTAAGTATTGAAATAAGAGATGGATTGGAATATCCTGATATGGATATAAGTATTGAGTTGTCTCAATTATTAAAATATTGGAAGGGATTTAAATATATATCTTATAAAGATATTTTGAAAGTAGATTTTGGAAAATTTATATTAAGGTCGATGATTGTTTATGGATGTTTTATTGATAGTTAAATAACCGACTATCAATTTTGGCCAAATTCGCTAATCGTTTCAAAGAGACCGGGATCAGGTTTAATTATCCGAAACCCACTTCGATCTAGTTTGAACGTTACAATGGTAAAATCATGAAGATGGTAAAGACGGTGATTCGGTTTGTCCAGACCCAGGACAACTTGTATGGACGAATGCTATCGAACATCGCCATTGGAGGACGATGAGCATTCTAAGTGGAATTGTTCTTGAAAGGTAAACATTTGCCTCAAGCCTCATCAACCGGGAATGACTTAAACAGGGGACATGCAACAACGCTAAGTGGGTCGCACCCAAGTAGGGTATGTTATCACCTTTCTAGATACCCTCGGATATATAACACTATGGATATGGTTGTGCATGGAAAAAGTGAGCGCTCGATTTAAGGGTGGGGACACCCGGGGTGATAACATATTCGGTACTATCCAGGTTAGGGGTAGGCCGGTCTTGTGTTGGCAAGGGATTCCAACGAGGTCCTTGGTACATTTGTCTAGAGGTGTACTATGATGGGCGGTACCCCAGTCATTGTATGGAATCCAATCTCCAATAAGCGCCGTATGGTGTTGATTGTGCCCAACTATGCTGAAAAACGTGAGATGCAAGCATTTCAGCTATTTTCTATTTACTTTCTATAGACACTATTATAATATCAGATGATTTTGATAAAAATTGTTTTGGTTATCGTAAGGTTAAAACCCATCGTATTTATGTGTGACGTGGTCTTACGAGATACCTTTTCTTTCAAAGGATTTTGATAAAAGTTAATAATTCAAATTGAGTGTGTTTTCTCATGCTGGTTTTCCAGACTGACTCGGGTGTTATTTTATTATAATGCTAAGGCCAGACCGAGTATTACAGATTCAGGATAGGATGCTATGGAGCTCAGGAGACGAGCTAGATGACAAAGACATATTCCCGTGCTTTATTTATATTTCCGCTGTGTGATGACAAGTTATTAAACTGTCCAGATTGGTTGTTGTCTATCGTACTCTAATAATGATATGTATATTAACAGTACAGTCCTTGTATTTAAAATCTGTTATTATATATTTTATTTTGTTCCACTGTGGTGTTGTTTCTGTTTCTTCTTCTACCTCTTTCTTCTTCACCCCTAGCAATCCACCTTTTTGTTCAATTTGGGTTGACAAGTGCAGTTTATTGTCAGCTTAGACTGTACTGAAAAAGTGGGTCGTTACATGAAGTGAGTTCAGTACTTTTTGTCTCCTTTAAAGTCCTTTTAAAATATTTCTATTCATAAATACTTTCAAATAATACTATTAATATTTTCCCAAAACTTTGAAAAACAATTTTCAAGAACACTGGATTTAGGTTTTCAAATTCTTAGCTTAAATCCTTTTTATTTATGAACCATATCCATAAACCATACTTATATATTTCACTTTCTTATATAAAGTCTTACAAATGTATATCTTTTTTAGATTATAATGAACAACTTTTATTAAAATAAAATTTTAACCCAACATTATCACTGAATGGCATATAGTAAAACTATGAAACTTAATTCACAAGGCGTTCCTTTCAATGTTCCCACAATTACTATCTACCCAACTCATATAGTGAAAAGGTAAAACTACTTATAAACTGGTCGAGCACATTTCAAAAATCAACAAATAACAGTCAATGCTCATAAACTGGCCGAGTATAACTAATCAAACAATAAATGATAATAATTGAATATTATCATTCCCTAACAAGCGAAAACATCATAAATAACTATATAAATTTTTTGAAAATTATTATTTTTATATATTAAATATAACCTAGGTAAAATTATTTCATTTACCAAGTTTTCAAAAAAATACCGTATCGGTTTGCCTTGTCCAAGTGTTTAGAAACCCCTATCGATACAGTCGTTCCTTTTGTATCGACCGGAATTCATAAACCACTCATAGATCAATCAACACAATATAAAGCATTTTCATAGCACTAAAAAATACGCGCTCTCATACACACACATATAAACTCAAACTCATTCTAGGGTGTTACTAACCCTATCTCTAATGAGTCTACCCCCTAAGGCCTAGGTGTTCGCTTAACCTAAGCTCTGATACTACGTGTAACGATCGGCGTTTTTGATCCTCAAAAGTTAACATTACTACATCTACGGTATTCACATGTCGAGCATTTGAGTACTGGAAAGATAGATTGTTGGGGTAAAAGAAAAGAAAAGAAAGAACAAAATCTCACATCTCGACGAGCAATATATAATATATGTTAACCCGCCTTTTGGCAAGGCCGTAGACAGGCGGATTTAACTAAATCGATTGCTCGGTTATCGAGGCTGGAATACGATGGGTTTGAGTCAACTGGATGGACAAACGATCAATCATAGATGATAAACATGATTATGAAGCCGAGATTCAGCATAGTTGATGGACAAAAGGCGCGGGATACTTAAAATATGAGTTTCGACAAAAATCGTGTCGCTTCAAGATGTTTGGAGTTTGCTTCGAGTCGCTTGTGGGTCTGCTTCGGGTTTTGAAGCAGATTACTTTGGGTCACTTGAATGGCTACTTCGGGTCACTTGGGATCGGTGCATTTCAGAGGGATCGGTGCTTACTTCGTGTCGGCGAGCTATGGACTTTGGGTCGGCAAGTGAATTTTCTCGGGTCGGCAAGAATAGAGGGATCGACAACATTAATTAGGTCGGCATGTTTTCAATTGGAGACAGGAGGCAGTTTGCTTCGGGTCAGATGTAAGGTTGCTTCGGGTCATCACCTAGGAAAACTAGGGTCGGCACATTTATGCTTGCTTTGGGTCGGCAACTTGTTTTCTTAAGGTCGGCTAAAGTATTTCTAGGGTCGACATTAGGAGGTCGGGTCGACAACATTCTTGGGGTCGACATGTTTTTACTTGGAGTCAGGAGGCAGTTTGCTTCGGGTCAGATGTAAGGTTGCTTCGGGTCATCACCTAGGAAACTCGGGTCGGCACATTTATGCTTGCTTCGGGTTGGCAGCTTGTTTTCTTTGGATCGGCTAAAGTATTTCTCGGGTTGGCATTAGGAGGTCGGGTCGACAACATTCTTGGGGTCGACATGTTTTTACTTGGAGTCAGGAGGCAGTTTGCTCAGAGTCGCTGGTCTACCTGCTTCGGGTCATGACCCGGGTCACTTGGGGTCGGCATGTTTGGATTCTCAGGTCGGCATGTTTTCTACTTAGAGTCACATTGCAATCTGCTTCGGGTTAAAATGGAGGTTGCTTCGGGTCATTACCCGGGTCTCTTGAGGTCGGTATATTTTATACTCCAGGAAATCAGTGGTCGATAATATGGACTCGACTATGGTTTTGGTGGGCCCGTATCATCCAAGAAGCCCAGTAACCCGGATTTTGCCTATAAATACAACAGTCGGGGCTTCAAAAAAGGGGGATTCTCATTCTGTTCTTCCATAACTTCTTCTACAAAAGGCTGTTTAAGTTATTCTACCATTTTTTGTTTTAAAAACTTGGGATTGTAACTGTAATCAATTCTCTAATCGATAAAAAGGGAATTTTTGGAGTGGACGTAGGCCGGAGTTAGCCGAACCACTATAAATCCTGTGTTATTACTGCTTTCTTTTTAATTTTTTGATTGTTCTTCATATTTATACTTTCTACATACATTCTATCTGTGATATGTAACTGTGAATTGGTGCTTTCAATGGCGTTTGGGTGTTAGTGACCAATTTTGGCGCTAACATTTTGGTGCTTTCATTGAGAGCGCAGCACTCAGGGATTCTAAAGCTCATATTTTGGATATAAAAACTTAGGGACTCGGATTCTGGAGATTTTGGCAAAGCTATCCACAAGGAGACAGAGAACGGAAAGGAGTCAGCAAGAAGGAAGTCAGGAGGCTTTCTTTGGAGCTAACCAGGCCTCAATCTATATTACTAGAGACGAGATGGAAATGATGCCGAGGAGGCATGAGGACATGATACAAAACCTACTCTGACAAGTTTGACAAGTTGGGGTGCAAAGTCAAGGGAATGGACCAACCGCAGCTACTGGCAATACAGAGCAAGGAGTCAGAGTTGCAGAAATCTCTGGAGGTCAGATTCAGAACCAGAATAGAGAGATTGACGGAAATCAGCAAAGGCTTGGAGGCAGACCCTTGGGATTGGATATTGGAAGACCGGTGAATGGAGCTCAGCAAGCTGGGGCCAACGCAAATGTAAATGAGCAGCATGAAGAATACTACCTAGAATATCCTCCCGGACATGGGGGGTGGGGTGGAGATGCAAACAGGGGACTACCCCCGGATGGAGATGAGCAGATGGCTGGATTGATAAGAAGGATTATGAGAGGAGGACTACCGAGCATAGGCTTGGAAGAAGTCAGTCGGAGTCCGTTCACTCCAAATATCAGAAACGCAAGGAACCCTCCAGAATTCAAAATGCCGACACTGGAGGCCTATGATGGAAAGTCAGACCCAACTATGCATGTAACCAGATACATCAGACATATGGAAGTACTAGGGGCATCTGAGGAGGTGATGGCAAGATGTTTTCCTTTATACTTGACAGATTTGGCCGCGCTTTGATTCAGGCAGCTAGAGAATGAATCTATCAGGACATGGGGCGAGCTAGTGGAACGCTTCATGAGATAGTTCAGGGTCCACGTGACACGACCCAAGAATGTGATGACGTTGGCATCAATAAAGCAGAGGACATGAGAGTCTGTGAGGGGTTTTCTAATGCGATTTAATGCAGCTGTAGCTTCGATAGAACGCTCGGATCCATCAATGATTTTGATGGAGGTGGTAGTTTGATTGCGGAAGGCACTGAATTCAAGGATTCATTGGCAAGGGATCCACCACAGGATCTTGGGGAGTTCTGTCATGAGGCGGAAAGATTCATTTAGTTAAAGGATTCACGCATCGAAAGGCAAGAGATAAACGCCGTGCAAGGCGAAGGAGCGTCTAGAGAAGGACGTGGGATGGATAAAGGAAAGCGCAAGCAGGACGATGGATATGGTGGTTCTGACAAATGAAGGAGAGGTCGAGAACCCAAATTCGCAACATATGCGGACCTGATAGATAATCTGGAACGGATTTACTTGGACACTCGAGGGCAACTCCCGATCGGAAACCACCTAGGAGGGATTCCACAGAATGGGAATGCAGGAGCGGGAAGTACTACCTATTCCATGAGCTAGAAGGGCATGCCACGGATGAATGCCGCCACTTGAAGGACGTGGTGGAGGAACATGTCAAAAGTGGCAGATTGCCACAGTACGTGAGGTACCAGACGAGAGCGGTAGAGCACGAACAACTACCGCCTGGATCAAACAGGAATGACCCTGGATTGGGGTCACGACTCGTCATCCGCTGATTGTGATGGAAAGGGCCGAGTTCAGGATTTGGACTTCGGTTATCAAATAATTTTTTTGATTTTGTTTTAAAAAATAAAGCAACTATGCCACTTACACATGTAAAGAAACAATATCAATCCCTGGGCATTTTCTGAGATGGTAATAGGCTGCTTTACCCGGAGAGGCAGCACTTAGCTTTTTTCTGTTTTTCTTATTGGACATTTGGGACTTGGATTTAATAAATGAATTTGGATTTTATGAAACAAATCCCTAACCAAAGAGTTACGGGATGGATATTGGAAGTCAGTTGGAATTCAATTACTTCACGTTCAGGGATACTGAACCGCAGTGCAGGAAGTGACACCGCTTCGTCGGAGAGCGACAGGATCAACTCGCTCGTCGTGGTTTCCCCTTCACCGAAGAGTGACAGGATGGGATCCAGCAAGAGCCCGGAGAGGCTGTAATCAGTCTAGGACTTAGGCCATGGCATCGCTTAATGTTCAGGAATACTGAACCGGAGTGCAGGGAGCGACGCCGCTTCGTCGGAGAGCGACAAGATCGGCTCGCTCAACGTTGTTTCCCCTTCACCGGAGAGTGACAGGATGGGATCCAGTAAGAGCTCGGAGAGGCTGAGATCAGTCTAGGAGGACCAGGGCATCGCTTAATGTTCAGGGACACTGAACATGAGTGCAAGGGATAGGTTGCTTTGCCGGAGCACGACAGGATCTGCCTTTTCAATCGTTAAGTTTGGATCGAGCTTAACAAGGGTCCAGAGAGGCTGTCAACGATCTAGAGAGATCGTAATACTTGATTACTGACTTCCAAGATGTGATATGGATTCAGATAGTGGCTTCGAACAACTAAGAATTTGGCTAAAGACCCGGAGTGGTCCCGGGTTTGGATTTGGACCCAACAAGGTCCCAGATTTGGATTTCAGGATCCGGAGAGGTCTCGAACTTGGATTTGGACCCGGAGAGGTCCTGGCTTTGGATTTGGACATGGAGAGGTCCCAGATTTGGATTATAGGACCAGAAGAGGTTCGGACTTGAATAAAACGATCTGGAGAGGTCGTGGATTCTGTTAATGGATTTGGAATGAATTCGGAATTGGATAACGACTCGGAACAGTCGCGGATTTGGCTATCGGACTTGGATGGAATTACTTGATAATAGATGGAATATGGACTTTGGATATCGGATTTAAAGATATTCAAAACACACCTTCCAATAGCAAGGGATGTTTTGGGAGGCCTATGTTAACCCGCCTTTTGGCAAGGCCATAGACAGGCGGATTTAATAAATCGATTGCTTGGTTATCGAGGTTGGAATACGATGGGTTTGAGTCAATTGGATAAACAAACGATCAATCACGGATGATAAACATGATTATGAAGCTGAGATTCGACATAGTCGATGGACAAAATGCGTGGGATACTTAAAATATGAGTTTCGACAAAAACCGAGTCGCTTCGAGATGTTTGGAATTTACTTCGAGTCGCTTGTGGGTTTGCTTCGGGTTTTGAAGCAGGTTACTTTGGGTCACTTGAATGGCTACTTCAGGTCACTTGGGATCGGTGCATTTCAGAGGGATCGGTGCTTACTTCGGGTCGGCAAGCTATGGACTTCGGGCCCGCAAGTGAATTTTCTCGGGTCGGTAAGAATGGAGGGATCGACAACATTAATCAGGTCGGCATGTTTCTACTTGGAGTCAAGAGGCAGTTTGCTTCAGGTCAGATGTAAAGTTGCTTCGGGTCATCACCTAGGGAAACTCGGGTCGGCACATTTATGCTTGCTTTGGGTCTTCAATTTTTTTTCTTGGGGTCGGCTAAAGTATTTCTCGGGTCGGCATTAGGAGTTCAGGTCGACAACATTCTTGGGGTCGGCATGTTTTTACTTGGAGTCAGGAGGTAGTTTGCTTCCGGTCAGATGTAAGGTTGCTTCGGGTCATCACCTAGGAAAACTCGGGTCGGCACATTTATGCTTGCTTCGGGTCGGCAACTTGTTTTCTTCGAGTCGGCTAAAGTATTTCTTCGGTCGACATTAGGAGGTCGGGTCGACAACATTCTTGGGATCGGCATGTTTTTACTTGGAGTCAGAAGGCAGTTTGCTCCGAGTCACTGGTCAACCTGTTTTGGGTCATGACTCGGGTCACTTGGGGTCGACATGTTTGGATTCTCAGGTCAGCATGTTTTCTACTTGGAATCACATTGCAATCTGCTTCGGGTTAAAATGGAGGCTGCTTCGGGTCATTACCAGAGTCTCTTGGGGTCAGTACATTTTATACTCCAGGAAATCAGTGGTCAACAGTATGGACTCGACTATGGTTTTGGTGGGCCCGTATCACCCAAGAAGCCCAGTAACCCAGATTTTGCCTATAAATACAGCGGGTGGGGCTTCAAAAAAAGGGGATTTTCATTCTGTTCTTTCATAACTTCTTCTACAAAAGGCTGTTCAAGTTATCTGCCATTTTTTGTTTTAAAAACTTGGGATTGTAACTATAATCAATTCTCTAATCAATAAAAAGGGAATTTCTGGAGTGGACGTAGACCGAAGTTAGCCGAACCACTATAAATCCTGTGTTATTACTGCTTTCTTTTTAATTTTTGATTGTTCTTCATATTTATACTCTCTACATACATTCTATCTGTGATCTGTAACTGTGAATTGGTGCTTTCAATGGCGTTTGGGTGTTAGCGACCAAATTTGGCGCTAACAATATACAAATGATATTTACAAAAGAAAATTTGTAATATACATACATCAATCAGAGTACACTATCCTATCATTAACCTGGATAGTTATAATAGTCTGTCCTCACAACACTGATAAATACAGTACAAGAAATGTAGCGAAAAATAAAATATGTGAATGGGTCTTGGAGGCATCCAGCTTATCTCCTGAAGCTCCAAAGCGTCCAACTAATTCTGGAAAAATAGTCGAGGCTGACCCGAGCATTATAAGAAAATATTTGCCCAGATCAGTCTGGTAAACCAGCATGAGAAACTCAAATCATAAGGATTTTTAATGTTATAAAACATTTCAAAAGTAAAGGTATCTGTAAGACCACACCGCACATAAACATGGACAAGTTTTTTCCTTATGATAACTGAACCATTTTATTAGAAAATCTTGAGATATTATAATAATGTCTAGGATTTAAAATAATAATATAACATAGCTGAACTTCCTGCATCTCACATTCTAACATATTTGGTATACAACTAAGTCCGTAAGGCACCTATTGAAAAATAAATTCCATCAATGACAACGCTACTGGGATACCGCTTGCCACAGTACACCTATAGAAAAATGTATCGAGAGCCTTAGTTGACTCCTTGTGAATCAGGACCAACCCACCCCTTCATGGAAAGTACCGAATATGTCATCACCCAGTATGGATCCACACCCGTACGGGGCCCGAAGCATACAAAGATCCATAAATATAGATCTTGATCGGGTGATGACCATACCCTATTGGTAGCGAACCACATAGCCGTGAAGCATATCCACTGTTTTAGTCATTACCAGATGTAAGGCTTGAGGCTAAGTTTTATGTAACGATCCGCGTTTTCGACTCCCGAATGTCAACACTAATACATCTATGGTATTCAAGTGCCAATCACCCAAGTGCCGTAAAGACAAATTGTTAGGGTAAAATAAAAATAAAAGGAAAAAGAAATTGAAACGAAAGAAGAGAACACAATATCAGAATCTCACATGCGGAACGATAATATATAATATCTCAAAAGGTCTTTACCGAATGAAAACCTTTATATACATACGTTAACCAGAGGAACTAATCTATCATTAGCCTAAACAATTATAACATTCTATCCTCATAAACGGTGATAGATACAAATCAAGTAATGTAGTGGAAAAAAATATGGTAAGAATTCATCGAGCTCCTCTCCAAGAGCTCTAATGTACCACAGCTAAATCTGAAAACATACACGAGCTGACCCGAGCATTTATAAAATAACACCCGGATCAGTCTGGTAAACTAGCGTGAGAAATTCAAATCATATAGATTTACTATATCTTAAAACCCTTCAAAATAAGGGTATCTCGTAAGACCACGCCGCCAATAAACACAGATAGGTTTTTTACCTTACGATGACCAAACCATTTCTATTATAAAATCCAATGATAATATAATAATGTCTAAGGTGTGAAATATAAATAACCATATAGCTGCAATGTAACATCCCCCACTTGGAGGCCCAAAACTAA
Organism: Allium fistulosum; assembly: GCA_030737815.1. NCBI lineage: Eukaryota > Viridiplantae > Streptophyta > Magnoliopsida > Asparagales > Amaryllidaceae > Allium > Allium fistulosum. The sequence goes on from CM060906.1 coordinate 552,692,554, forward strand.
CGGCTATGGATGCTGTAGTCACCCATAGTTATTATTTCTCGGCGACCAAATACGAAAATGTTAGATATATTGATATGATAGAAACACAAAAATATGGAAATAATTTAAAACACAAACATGTTCCACATTTCCATTCCAAAACATTTCAAATTCATTACATAATCCCAATACGAGAACCATGTTTAGAGAAAATATATTTATTACAACATACATCAAGAGCGACATATGAAGATGCCACATTGGATGATCAGAGTATATATAGGCAATTGAACAACTTTGCCTTTAGAACAATAACACAGCGGAATCAAAATAAAAGAGAACTCTAGATAGCTATCATGCCTCCTGCACGTCTCCGAATGCTTATTCTTCTAAAGAGGTACCTGAAAAACCTCAACTCTCGAGCTACTCAAAATTAATTGAGTACCCGAGAGTTTAAGGGGAAAACATAAACTTCGATTCAGGCATAAAGCCTATTATGAATAATAATCTACCATCTTAAACCATTTAGATATCTAGTGAGACCACGCCGCTTAGCGGAATGGGTTTTCCTCTCACTAGTACCTAAAACCTTTATAAAACCATATACTGTGCTCCTGCGTCCACAATGGTTAAAACAATTCAAAACAATATGATGTTATGCAAACAAATAAATCAATTCTGGATTTTCCATCCTCATTCATTTTGACTAACTGTCTCATTTATAGATTCTAGGGTCACCGTTAACCTATTAGTATTCATGGGCTGACTATATTCATGGGCTGACTAATAACCTGTTTAATGTTTGTGGACTCCCTGTCCAGTTTCATAGTTTTTATGGGATCACTAAAAACCTGTTGGCCCCTGCCAATATCATCATTTTTTCCATAGGTTCTCCCTGAACCTATTGGTAACTCTAATTAATTCCCTCTTATCCTAGTTTTCATGGGTTGACTAGGAACCTATTGACATCTGTTAATAGCTTAATCTGGATATAGTTTTCATGGTTCACTACAAACCTATTGGCCTATGCCAATATCAAATCATAGTTTTCATGGGCTAACTATGAACCTGTCTTCCTGACATCTTCCTTTGTGCATAGTTTTCATGGGCTTACTATGAACCTATTGGCCCCTGCCAATATCTTTTTCTATACACAGTTTTCATGGGCTTACTGTAAAGCTATTGACCCCTGCCAATATCTCTAATTAATTTAATTTATATTCACTACTGGGTCAACCTAGCTGGTTATTCTGTCCTTCCCCAAAATCACTGTTGTGGGTTCATTACAATATGAATATTTATATATTTGAAGAAGCAAACATAATAACATAATAATACCACTCCTTTGGGTTTAATATCCTTGAAATTATTTTCATATGAAACATGGTTAATCCCCTTAACCTAATATTTTATCAAGGAAAGCTTCTTCTAAAAACCATTTCAAAACTCCTTTACTTAGCCATGGGATTTTGTTTTAAAATGAAATTGGGTTATTCGTTTTGAAAAACTAAAGCTTTCGAAACCTTCAAAACTTTGCTTTCGACCTCACTGATAACCTCCTTCAAAAGCATATAAATCTCTTTTCAAAACATTAGGCCCCTGCCTTTTGAAACACTTTAAAACCTCTCTTTCGGAACCTTTCGAATGTAATAAAGTATTACTTATTAACTCTTAGAAGCATAGCTTCAAAACCATTGAAAGTACCAATTTCGAAACCTTTGGAAGCATCCCTTCCGAAACCATTGAAAGTCCCTCTTTCGAAACCATTGGGTTTATATTTAAAATATCATTTAGGTCAAAGTGAATATAAGCGAAAGTATCTCTTTCGAAACCATTCTTTATCATATAAAAGTATTGGGGAAAGCTTGATGGCGTCGGCACCATCCTTTCGAAAGTTTCAAAACATTCAAGAAAAACTTTGAAGGGTGGCATCAAAACCCACTTTCGGAGCCATTGCCTTCGAAACCCTTGGACCCTTTCCAAAGAATATTGGAAGTGGCTTAGCATAAGTTTAAAACAAAGACAACCCTTCGAAAGCATTGATGGCTTCAATACACTCGAAAGGCAAAAGAACCGCGGTCGGGTTTAGACAGTCAAAACCACTTCTTTCGAAAGCATCATTTTATAAATGAAGGAACCCATTCGAAAGCCTATACTTTTAAAATATAAAATGGCAACCCCTTCGAAAGCTATTAGAAAACCCCTTTCAAAAGCATATGGTTCGACTCCATCGAAAGCTTTAATAAAACAGGGGAGGCGCTTTTTCATTTGAAAGTAAAATTAAGGTTTCGACCCCATCGGAAGCTATGCTTTCGACTCTATGCATTCCGACTTTCTCCAATCCACCACGTACCATCTAAGTGATACCTTATGTATTGGTTTTGGCTTTGTGGGGTTTCAACTTGATTGAAGGCAGAAGCTATGGGTCGAAAGGTACTTCTAATAGAGGAGGAACCCACTTTCTTGGGTAAATGTGATTTAATGCCAATTAAAGCAAACATTTTCTAACTAACATGCCCATGTGTAAACATGTGATTTGTTGCCTCAAATTTTCAAATCATTTACCAAAATAACTGTCGCCTAATTCCATATCTAAACCAAGGTTATTCAGTAAATAAGCCCTTCCATTAAGCAAAGCAATTAAATCATTTAGGTCCTCCTTTCAAAATAATTTAATTCTCATAGTAATTCACTTAGGAAAAATTCCCAAAAATCATAGAAATTCACTTTTAACATGCTATCTAACATATCTAAATTTCAGACCCAAATTCTCAATATAATTTCTAAAATAAATTTCTAAATCCAATTAACCATGTTTTCCTTTGAAAATTCATAATAATCTTTCCATAGCTTGGAAAATTATCAAAATTAAAACCCAACTCCAAAATCATGCTTTACATAACATATAAATTCCCCATGGCATTCAAAATCAATTATAATCGGTTTTACCCTTAGAACCATGAAAATCATATTTAAACAATCTTGTTTAAATCTAACATGTTATGATCCAAGCATATCATCATCCAAATTACCATAAAAAGGGATTTAATCTTAAACCCGAAAACAAATGATTAGAAAAAAATAGAGATGGTATAAATTATTGCTCTCCTTGATTAGGATAAGGAGATTAGATTGAGATTAAGATTTATTCACCGTTTTAAATTCCTTAGCTTGATTTGAATTTTTTTCCTTAACAATGGTCGCTCCTCTTCTTATATTTGCATTTTTAAGTTTTGTGAAAAATGGACGTGAATGGATGGCAAGCCATGGTATATATAAGGGTTATGGAATTTAAGTGTGGCTAATTCCCAATATACCCTTGTGCAAATTAATTAGCCTATAACCATTCTTAAGCCCATCTAACTAATTAATTAAGCAGAACCTCTAAGTATTTATTCAAACCTCAATTGCCTTATCAATTTATACATACATTATTCTATTTAATTTATCTAATTAAATCTCCTGAATAATTTTATTAAAAATTAGGGGTGTTATAGGCTCCCCTCCTTAAATAATTTAGTCCTCGAAATTCCGTAAGGACTAAATACTAAACATGGCAATCATCTGTATCGACTCCTATCAACCATACCTGTCAACCTGACTAGAAATTATCTATATAAATCTAATATATACATACCCTCAAAGCAGATCATGATAAGTATCTCGAATACTGCACTCTGTTTCCCAAGTACAGTCCTTCTCGTTGTCGCTCCACTGAACTTTCACCAACTTGACTGTCTTGTTCCTCAAACTTTTCTCATCTCTCGCTACAATCCGAACTGGTTGTCTAACAAAAGTCAAATTAGGCTTTACTATCAAATCTTCCAACCATGTTGGAGGAATAGTAGTCTCTGGATTATACACATACTCACGAAGATGAGACACATGAAATACATTATGGATACCTACTATACTACTCGACAACTCTACTCTGTATGCGAGCTTTCCAATCCTCTCTATAATCTGGAATGGACCAACATATCTCGGTGCCAGCTTCCCTGATCTCTCGAACCATACCACACCCTTCATCGTTGATACCTTAATGAAAACCTTATCTCCAACCGAGAACTCTAGGCCTTTACACCTCTTATATGCGTAACTCTTTTGTCTGGACTGAGCTTCCTTCATCCTTTCTCGGACCAACTCAATCTTCTCTGACGCCTCTCTTACCAAATATGGACCTAAGACTAATCTGTCTCCAGTCTCCAACCAACATGCTGGCGATTTGCATGGCCTTCCATACAAAGCTTCAAAAGGTGCCATTCCTATACTAGTCTGATAACTATTATTATAGGAAAACACAACCAAAAGTAGGCGATCTTCCCAAGATCCACCAAAGTCCAATACACAAGCTCTTAATAAATCCTCGAGTACTTTATTGACTCTCTCTATATGCACATCCGTCTGAGGGTGATATGCAGTACTCATCTTGAGCTTAGTGCCTAATACCTCCTGTAAACTCTTCCAGAATTCACTAGTGAACTAAACATCTCAGCCATTGACTATGCTACTAGGAACTCCATGAAGTCTAACTATGTTCGTCATGAACAACTTAGCTAAAATAGGTGTCGACCTGGTTGACTTAACTGGAATGAAATGGGCAATTTTGGTCAACCTATCCACTATGACCCATATACTTTCATTTCCTCTATTTGACCTTGGCAATCCGTCTATAAAGTCCATGGATATCGAATCCCATTTCCAAACTAGAATCTCTAAAGGCTGAAGTAGCCCACTTGGCTTCTGATGTTCGGCTTTCACTTATTGACAGTTTGCACACTGCCTAACCCATAAGCCAACATACCTCTTCATACCTTCCCAATAGAGGCTCCTCTTCATATCTTGATACATCTTGGTCCCTCCAGGATGAATCATAAACTTGGATCGATGACATTCTCCAAGAACTTCTTTCCTCAAGCCCTCAATATTCGGAACACACAACCATCTCTTCTTTCTCAATCATCCCTTCTGGTCAAGACTGAAATCTTTCAGATCATTGGTCTCAGTTTCAACCTCAAGCCTTCTGACCTTCTCGGCTAATCCTGGATCCTCTTTCTACTTAGAAGCTATCCATTTGATCAACACTGGTCAAACTTCCAAACATGACAACATGGCAGTATTCTGACTAGAACTAGCAGTCGATCTTGAGCGCACACTACAAGTAGTCAAAGCTTCCAAATCTTTCCATTCTGCCAATATTGGTAACACCACATTTTGATGTGTTCTGTTAAGAGCATCCGCTACCTTATTACCTTTCCTTGATGTATACTCTATACCAAAATCATAAGCAGCCAAAAATTCCAACCACCTCTGCTGTCTCATATTCAACTCCTTCTGAGAGAATAAGTACCTAAAGACTTATGATCTATGTATAGATCAAACTTCTCCCCTAAGAAATAATGCCTCCAAATCTTCAATACGAAGATCACCGCAGCTTACTCTAAACCATGAGTAGGATATCTCACTTCATGCGGTCTAAGCTGTCGTGAAGCGTAGGCAATCACTTTACCCTTCTGCATCAACACAGCTCCCAATCCAGTTCCACATGGTATACACCACCAACCCTTGGTTTCACTCTGGAACTACCAACACAGGTGCATTGGTCAACAAATGCTTTAACTTAAGGAATGATTTCTCACATTTGTCAGACTAGACAAACTTCACCTCCTTTCTGGTTAGCAAAGTCGAAGGCCCTGCCATCCACGAGAAATCCTTGATGAATCTTCGGTAACAGCCAGCTAGTCTGAGAAAACTTCTAATCTCAGTCACTGTCTTTGGTCTCTTCCAATTATTAATAGCTTCGATCTTATCTGGATCGACTGACAACCCTTTCTCTAAAACCACGTGACCAAGAAACCCAACCTCTTTCTTCCAAAAATGACACTTGGAAAACTTTGCCTTCAGCTGATGCTGCCTCAGCGTCTCAAGCACAACTCTAAGATGATCCTCATGCTCTCTTTCATCCTTAGAGTATACTAAAATTTCATCTATAAACACCAGCACAAACCTATCCAAGTGCTCTCGGAAAACTCAGTTCATCAAATATATGAAGAAAGCAGGTGCATTCGTTAACCCGAATGGCATTACTAACCACTCATACAAACCATACCTAGTTCCAAATGTTGTCAAAGGAATACCGTCCTATGCCACTCTTAACTAATGGAAACCTATCGCCAAATCCAACTAGGAAAACACTCTGGCTCTACACAACTGATCGAACATATCATCTACTCTCGGCAAAGGATACTTATTCTTGATTGTCCTTTCGTTCAACTTACGATAGTCGATACATATCCTCAACGACCTATCTGGTTTCTTCACGAAAACCGCATCCGCTCCCCAAGGCGAACTGCTTGGTCTAGTAAAATTCCTTCCTTCTAGATTTACTAGCAGCACCTTTAATTCCTTCATCTTAGCAGGTGTCATCCTTCTAGGTGGTCTACTCACAGGTTTAGCTCCTGGCACAAGATCTATCCGAAACTCAACAGCTCGTTTCAGTAGTAGTCCTTTGACCGGCTCAAAGATATTTGCAAACTCTCTTGCTACATGAACTTGACTTAGCTCTTCTCCCATTTCCATTGCACTTAACAAAGCACAATAACTCCGGTCAGAATTCTCCACTGAGAATATGATTCGGTTATGTCTATCAGGGTGTCTTAGTGATATCTCCTATCCTAGAAAAATATCCTAGCCTCATACTTACTCAACCAATCCATACCCAAAATGATTCCAAAATCTACGAAATCAAAAGCATACAGACTGCATGCAAACTTATGACCTAACAAATCAAGTTCTAACTAGTCACATCTCATCCCCAAAGTTGCATACCCTCTAATTGGATTCGCAACCCTTAAGGAAGTAACAAGGTATATGGGTTCTAAGCATAACCTATCAACCAAACACTGAGATATAAATGAATGTGATGCACCGGTATCAAATAGTATCCTAACTGGTATACTCTGAATCAAAAACGTATGTTCCATCACAGTCTCCCCCTTTTCAGCTGCAGTTGGCTTAGTAGATGATGGTCCAACAGCAAAAACCTTTCCCCTGTCCGCACTGACTAGCTTTGGACACTGGTTCTTATAATGCCCAACTTGGTCACAGTTGAAGCACTTCGCATTCTTCTTATCTGCAGCCTTTTCCCTTGCCTGACCGGCACTCATTTGCATAATGACCCTTCTTGTCACACTTGAAGCAAACTAAATCAGCCTTTGCCTTCTTGGAAGCATCTCCCTTCTGGGCTCCCTTCTTCTTAAAGAACTTCCTCTTCTTTTCCTGAGAATCCTGGGTTTCAACTGGCTTCTCTCTAGCACAAACAGCAAGTATTTATTTATGGAAAATTGCCATCTCCACCACTACATTATAAGGATCACATATATGTGTTAGGGTCGCCCTAGCAAGCTCAGGTCTCAATCCTCGAATGAACCTCTCATTTCTCTTGATGTCAGTGTCTATAGTAGCATGTCCATATTGGGACACATCTAATTTAGTAACATACTCGATTACTGACATCTCTCCCTGCACCAAATCCGTAAACTTTCTCAGCAATGCTGACTTAATAACTTTAGATAAAAATCTCTGTTCAAATCTCCCTCTAAAATCTTCCTAAGTCAACTCCTTCTCTAGAACCCTGACAGTAACACTATTCCACCAATGAAGTGCTGCCCCTTGCAACTGCCTAGAGACCAGCCTCCTCTTCTGTGCATCATCCAAACCCAAATCAACAAAGATTCTCTCGCAATGTAATAGCCAATCCTCAACTTCTATGGCATCCTCTGTTCCTATAAACGGTTTCCCACCAAGACTAGTGTAATCCCTGCTCAGCTTAGCATAATTATTCCTAACTACAGCCACAGGATAAGCTCCTCCAACATTTCCAGCAACTCCAATAGCAACTCCTGCTTGCATCATATTGGCAAAGAACTGATACATTGCCCCAATATCTACTAGTGTATTTCTAGCACCTACATTGACATCAGCATTTTGGTTAGCATTAGCTTGTCGACCTTTGGGTTCCTCCTGGTGGGTCGAGCATTTCCATTAGTTGTGGTGCTTCCTCCACCAAGATTTCCTCTTCCATTCCTTACTTGCATATATTCTTTCTCGTAAATTTGCATACGAGCCTTATTAAGATACAGAAGAACGGTTAAGAGAGAGGGGAATACGTACTTATATATATATATATAAATACAAGTACGTTACTATATGTTTTTCCAAACCCTGATCTTATTTTCAAATTCATTGGATTATGTTTGAAAATCTTTTAGGTTTAAATTTCTTTTAAGTTTCATAAACCTATGCTCTGATACCAAGTTGTAACATCCCCCACTTGGAGGCCCAAAACTAACGGCTACAAATGCTGTAGTCACATATAGTTATTAATTCTCGACGACCAAATACGTAATGTTAGATATATTGATATGACAAAAACACAAAAATATGGAAAAAAATTTAAAACATCAAACAAGTTCCACATTCCATTCCACAATATTTCAAATTCATTACATAATCCCAATACGAGAACCATGTTCGGAGAAAATATATTTATTACAACAAACGCCAAGAGCGACGTACGAAGATGCCCCCTTGGATGATCAGAGTATATATAGGCAATTTAACAACTTTGCCTTTACAACAACAACACCGTGGAATAAAAATAAAAGAGAACTCAAGATAGCTATCATGCCTTCTACACGTCTCCGGAAGCTTATTCGTCTAAATAGGTACCTGAAAAACCTCAACTCCCAAGCTACTCAAAATCAATTGAGTACCTAAGAGTTTAAGGGGAAAACATAAACTTCGAGTCAAATATAAAGCCTGATATGAATAATAATCTATCATCTCAAACCATTTATATATCTAGTGAGACCACGCCACTTAGGGGAATAGGTTTTCCCCTCACTAGTATCCTAAAACCTTTATAAAACCATATATTGTGCTCCTGCATCCACAATGGTTAAAACGATTCAAAACAATATGATGATATGCAAACAAATAAATATATTCTGGATTTCCTATCCCCATTCATTTTGACTAACTGTCTCATTTATAGTTTCTAGGGTCACTATTAATCTATTAGTTTTCATGGGTTGACTAATAACCTGTTTAATGTTTGTGGACTCCCTGTCCAGTTTCATAGTTTTCATGGGATCACTAAGAACCTATTGGCCCTTGCCAATATCATCATTTTTCTCCATGGGATCTCCCTAAACCTATTGGTAACTCCAATAACTTCCCTCTTATCCTAGTTCTCATGGGTTGACTAGGAACCTATTGACATCCGTCAATAACTTAATTCGAATATAGTTTTCATGGGTTCACCACAAACCTATTGGCCCCTGCCAATATCAAATCATAGTTTTCATGGGCTAAATATGAACCTATCTTCCTGACATCTACCTTTATACATAGTTTTCATGGGCTTACTATGAACCTATAGGCCCTACCAATATCTTTTCCTATACATAATTTTCATGGGCTTATTGTAAACCTATTGGCCCCTGCCAATATCTTTAATTAATTTAATTTATATTCACTACTGGGTCTACCTAGCTGGTTATTATACCTTTCCCTAAATTACCGTTATGGGTTCATTACAATGTGAATATTTATATATTTGAAGAAGCAAACATAATAACATAACAATACCACTCCTGTGGGTTTAATATCCTTGAAATTATTTTCATATAAAACATGGTTAATCCCTTTAACCTAATATTTTATCAAGGAAAGCTTCTTCTAAAAACCATTTCAAAACTCCTTTACTTAGCCATGGGTTTTTCCTTTAAAATGAGATTGGGTTATTCGTTTTGAAAACCTAAAGCTTTCGAAACCTTCAAAACTTTGCTTTCGACCTCATTGGATAACCTCCTTCGGAAGCATATAAATCACTTTCAAAACATTAGGCCTCTGCCTTTCAAAACACTTTAAAACCTCTCTTTTGAAACCTTTCGAATATAATAAAGTATTACCGATTAACTCTTAGAAGCATAGCTTCGAAACTATTGAAAGTACCCCTTTCGAAACCTTTGGAAGTATCCCTTCCGAAACCATTGAAAGTCCCTCTTTCTCAACCATTGGGTTTATATTTAAAATATCATTTGGGTCAAAGTGAATATAAACGAAACCATTCTTTATCATATAAAAGTATTGGGGAAAACTTGATGGCTTCGGCACCATCCTTTCGAAAGCTTCAAAACATTTAAGAAAAACTTTGATGGGTAGCATCGAAACCCACTTTCAAAACCCTTGCCTTCGAAACCCTTGGACCCTTTCTAAAGCATTTAGGAAGTGGCTTAGCATAAGTTTAAAACAAAGACAACCCTTCGAAAGCATTGATTGCTTCAATACACTCGAATGGTAAAAGAAACGCGGTTGGGTTTCGACTAAGTTAGAACCACTTTTTTCGAAAGCATTATTTTATAAATGAAGGAACCCATTAAAAAGCCTATACTTTTAAAGCATAAAATGGCAACCCCTTCGAAAGCTATTAGAAAACCCCTTTCGAAAGCATATGTTTCAACTCCTTCGAAAGCTTTAATAAAACAAGGCAGGGGCTTTTTCATTTGAAAGTAAAACTAAGGTTTCGACCCCATCGGAAGCTATGCTTTCGACACCATGCCTTTCGACTTCCTCCAATCCACTACGTACCATCTAAGTGATACCTTATGTATTGGTTTCGGCTTTGTGGTGTTTCGATTTGATTGAAGGTGGAAGCTATGGGTCGAAAGGTACTTCTAATAAAGGCGGAACTCACTTTTCTGGGTAAATCTAATTTAATGCCAATTAAAGCAAACACTTTCTAACTAACCTGCCCACGTGTAAACATGTGATTGGTTGCCTCAAATTTTCAAATACTTTACCAAAATAACTGCCACCTATTTCCAGATCTAAACCAAGGTTAATTTAGCAAATAAGCCCTTCCATTAAGCAAAACAATTAAATCATTTAGGTCCTTCATCCAAAGTAATTTAATTCTCATAGTAATTCACTTAGCAAAAATCACCAAAAATCACAAAAATTCTCTTTTAACATGTTATCTAACATATCTAAATTTCAGACCCAAATTCTCAATATAATTTCTAAAATAAATTTCTAAACCCAATTAATCATATTTTCCTTTGAAAATTCATAATAATCTTTCCATAGCTTGGAAAATTATCAAAATTAAAACCCAACTCCAAAATCATGTTTTACAAAATATATAAATTCCTCATGGCATTCGAAATCAATTATAATCGATTTTACCCTTAAAACCGTGAAAATCATATTTAAACAATCTTGTTTAAATCTAACATGTTATTATCCAAGCATATCATCATCCAAACCATCTAAAAAAGGGATTTAATCTTAAACCTTAAAACAAATGATTAGAAACAAAATAGAGATGGTATAAATTATTATTCACCTTGATTAGGATAAGGAGATTAGATTGAGATTAAGATTTATTCCTCTTCTTTGATTCCTTAGCTTGATTTGAATTTTTCTTCCTTAACAATGGCCGAGTCCTCTTCTTATATTTATGTTTTTAAGTTTTGTGAAAAATAGACGTGAATGGATGGCAAGCCATGGATATATATAAAGGTTATGGAATTTAAGTGCAGCTAATTCCTAATATACCCTTATGCAAATTAATTATCCTATAGCCATTCTTAAGCCCATCTAACTAATTAATTAATTAAGCATGACCTTTAAGTATTTATTCAAACCTCAATCCCCTTATCGCTTTATACTTACATTATTCTATTTAATTTATCTAATTAAATCTCGTGAATAATGTTATTAAAAATTAGGGATGTTACATGCAATGCAAGTGAGTATACATCACAACAATAATAGGTATACAACCAAAACCGCCAAGGCCCGTTCGCTAATTGTGTAGGATTTACATGTAGATCTCTTTGGGGAAGCAGAATCCGAACTACTGCATAAGGATCAGAGATATTCTTCCGAGCATCGTATTTCTCTAGATAAAATATACTATAGGAAAACATAGCTAGTCCATGCTCGAACATGTAGCATCGGGTCACATCACTCCCGAATGTATATCCGTAAGTAACACTAGACTGGAGTGCTTGCACCCTTAAAAGTTAGCCAAACCCCATAGGCTATGTCTCCTATCTCTGGTTTTTGTGATATTTGCTGGTGAGGTTACGTCCGGCATTCCAGCACACGAGTCACCACTCGAACAAATCTTCCACATGAGCTCCAACTCCGATAGATCTTCCGCATGAGCTTCAACTCGAACAGATCTCGGAACCACGCATGGATTCCCATATCTCAAAAGATCTCAGAATCACACATGAATTCCTCAATGGATCTCGGAATCATACATGGACTCCCATACCTCAACAGGTCTCGGAATCACACATGGATTCCCACATCCTGAATTGGTCACGAACAACCACATGAGTTCGAGCATCTCAAACAAATCTCGAATCTCCATATAAATTCCAGTATCACGAAGCAATCATGAAACAATCATGAACCAATCATGAAGCCCTCATGAAGCAATCACGAACCTCTCCCAAAGTATAGAACACATATACGATTTTGGAGTGGTTATGGTTTTAAGTCATCTCATATAAATAAACTCCCCTGCTTACCGGGTGCTCCAAAATCAATCGATCGACTTCCCGGGAATCTCAACCCTAGTTCTTGGGAAATAAACAAACATACATAAGAGCGGAGATCACCTCCTAACCGTTTAAGCGGACGGATTTTCTTACCATTAGCCTAAAAGATCAAAATGAGTATATATGTACAGTATAGTGTCATCGAAGATAAGTGTATCATAATACTCATATAGATATTTCCTGAGTATATTTGGTCAAATCAAATAACAATGAAGATAATCACATATGGGAAACTAGTTCCCATATACTGTCCATAAGCAAGTAACACATGAAGCACGATCGAAACAAACAAGCATGATCAAGTCATATAAATGATTTCTAATCCACGTTTCAATTAATCTTCCATTATTAACTAAAATCCTCTTTTATTAGTAAAACTCATTTTTATTCAATAAACCTTTTTATAAATGAAACTCCATTTGTTAATTTAAACTCCGGTATTCATTTCAACATGTTTCAATACCCTCAAAAGTATTCATACACTTATCTCAACCATATAAGTATATTCGCAATTAATTTCAAAAGGGCTTAAGGCAAATGTTACAAAAACACTGTCACTACAACCCAAAACCATTTCACTTATGATTATCTTTAAACCATTCTTCAAAGATTTATTTACGTTCACGAGTATAACCAAAACTGGTTAAAGGCAAATGTTAGTAACACATTGCCACAACAAACCTAAAACCAAATCATACTTGTTATTATCTTTAAAATTTCATTATTAAAGATCTAAGTATATCCCAAACTCATTTACAATATTTTAACACTTTAAAATATTATTCAAGGGTTTCAAAAACAAATGTTACTAAAACATTGTTTACGACACCCAAAAAACTTTACTATTCCGTTATCTTTAAAGTTTCATTTTAAAGATCCAATCACTTTCCAAAAGTATAGTTAAATGAGTTAAAACAAATTTTCACAAACATTGATACTATAAATCCAAAATCACATTTATACTTGCCATTTACTTTAAAACATCCCTTTAAAGTTCTAATTACTTCTCCATTTTATTTAACAAGATTATATACCTTTTTAATCAATTTTACAAAACAGTCCATTATAACATAAGTGATATAATCCAAAACTCCTTTTTATTCTTTTACAAATACCAAACTTCCTTTTTTAAAAACTTATAAATATACTAAAATAATTTTATAAAGATAGATATTTACATATTCTAATTTATTTATTAATTATAGATATTTAATAAAATACTATAAACCATTTGTAAAATACTATAATATAAAATCCTTTTATTTCTTGAATAAAATCTTTAGCAATTACTAAAACCATATATACACTAAAAATATACTTATAAAATACTTATATTTTTAAACCATTTATCTAAAACCCATTTAAAACCTTTTTTATAATTTAAAACCATTACTTTATAAATCCATAAATGATTTTCAACAATATATTTAAGCCTTGTTATTTCCCGATAATAAGTACGCTAACAGTACTTATTATAAATATGAATAAGCCGTAGAATGTCTTCCAAAGTTAACTTTAAATTGCAGATCATAGTGATTTCAAGATTTTAAAGTGCATCCATTGCGACCTTTTAGCTTCTAACAATTTTCATTTCCAATTGCCACAAATGTCCAAACCAATCCATTTATGTCAAACACACCAAAACGTGTGTAGAACAACCCAATATATATGTACATATATACATTTCCACAATTTATCCAATTTAACATAGGCCAAATATAAAGGATTTCAAAGCACGTTTATAATGACTATATCGTCTCTAATATTCATAATACACTATCACTTTTCACAAAGAAATATTAAGCATGTAAACAAGTAGTTTGGGCCACGATACTTGTTTTACAGAATTAAAAGGAGATTATACTCCAATATAATGTTGTCACTTGTTTTACATAAAAGGCAGGGTCCAAAAGCAATAACTTGCATTGTTCGTTATCAATTTACATTTTCAATACAATAATAACTATATACACAATTATTATACAATTAACTGGTGAGTAAAACGCACCCAAGTTCCAGTTAACGCTTTCGCGTTTCCAAATAGTCCAAAATCGAACGCGACTAAAATTCTCAGAAACTCCAAACTTGACGAATCCAACTCCATTACGTAGATAATCCCAATACAAATGCAACGGTGAAAATGGTGCCTCGATCGGACCTCGTATGAACAAGATACGATCGTTAGAATATATTGAGATCAATATAACTTTTAATTAACATAATTAATATAATTATTACCACAATAATCCTCCCTCCCAATCATCTTCTCCATCCAAACGTGCATGGATACACAGTGATATGCACCATGCACAGGCAACCCATTACTGAATTCTTCTATCCCCTATTTCTCTCTCCATAAGCGACGATCCATCGAACAGTCCGAGCATACAAACTCCTCATCGCATGAGCTGTATAATGGACCCAACCTGAACTCCTTCATACAACTGTATCGATTTCCGACCTGGTGACTCCCTGCTTGCCTCCAAATGTCACGATCCTTTACACGAACTCGGGCAACTCCAAAACTTTACGGATCAAGGCGCTACATGCGACAAACTCAAAGAACCCAATGCCTCTCCTTACTCCCCACAATCACCTTGGAAATCAAACCCTAACTCACGACTGTATGAAATTCAGCAACCCCAAAGTCCATCGCACCTAAATTTACTCACACAAATCGAAGCTATCGACCATTTGAGGCCATTGAATCCAAAATCGATTGATTTCATTAACTACAACTCACGATTTAATTGATTGAACACACACACACACACACACACACACACACACATATATATATATATATATGGGTGGTAACTATTGTGTTTGATGAACGAAAGAGGAATTGGAAAAATTAGGTTAAGAATTGATGTCTATTTATAGAAAAATATATATTATGTGTTATTCTCTTTTAATTTCATTGCACATTTCGAGTCCGCACGATCACACAACACGTCTGATCATCCCGAAACTCTTCGACGTACAACAATTCATTATTCCTGATCCAATGGCACTGGTTTCGTCAAAATCCAAGACAGTGCCCCCAAAATGATAATTTCACACGTTAATTAAAACAAATTATTATTAAAATAATTTTAAACACTTAAATACAAATTAAAATTTGCAATAACCTTTTATTATTTAAAAAGAATTTAAATAAGCCTTTAAAATTATTTTTATTCAAACTAAATCCAAGGCTCAATTATTTCAATAATTCGATACTTAATTATAAACCATTCAAAAATCTGGGTCGTTACATTCCTCCCTCTTGAACTAATTTCACCCTCGAAATTCCAACACAAGAAACATAAACAACAGTCACCCATCAATAGCTAACGGTATTGCAATCACTGGCAACCGTAGAAACAATCGCGTAACAATACTATACAGTACTTCAATCACTAGCAACTAAAACTCATGGTTCGCCCAGGTTCAGAAACCATCTCATCGCACAAGGATGACAGACAATCCACTAAGCATTACCTTAAGCTCAACTGCCTCAGGTATTGCTCAGTCGATCACTCATGCTACTAAAATAATTCGAAGAGCCATTCCCTAAATTCCCCATAAGCCAACACACATAGCATACAATTATACTAAAGCCCATACAATGTACATATACCATCCGTACGTAATATCAAATCTGATTGCTAGCTCGATCATATAAATTTCACTTTCGCACTAGTATAGATCACTTGACCTCTCTAGTGCGGACTCCACTCCGGTTCCTTGTTTAGAAACCTTTGTTCTCCTTATATAGCCATATACTATGATAGAAAACTCCATGCTCACATCAAAAATCTGTATCAAGTGTTTGCTGTCAAGAATCGAGTGAAAAATCCTAACTCGGACTGGTATGAATCACCTCAAAATCCATGTACTCAAATCCTAGATCAAGAATCGGTACACGAATAAAACGATCTACGTACAACTTACGTACTATATTAAATTGGTTTCTTAACTACACCAATTTTTTTCCATTTTAATTCACATTCAATATCACTTAGTATTCCTTGGTTAATACTAAAATCACTTATGAACCGTTTCATAAAATATTACTTCAAGTTATTAAGCATTTTATAACTTAATTTATTATTCGTATAATACTCTGCTACATCCTAAGAGTATATACAAAAACATCCAACTCATTTTACTTCACATGGATATTCAATCAATTTAAAACTTGTTTAAATTCTACTATCCTCTAAGTTCAAGTGTTATATAAACTCATCTTTATATTTTCACAAAACACTTAGCCACAAATTACTTATACAAACTCTGAAGTTCCGACTGTCCAAAATCGTCGAAAATTCCATTTCATTTCAACAAATTAAAATTACTAATCAAGAGATTAAACAAAATGCACAACCATATTGTAACACCCCTAATTTTAAATAACATTATTCGGGGGATTTAATTAGATAAATTAAATAGAATAATGTAAAGATTAAAGTGATAAGGGTATTGAGATTTGGAAATTAAATAGAGGTCGTGCTTAACTAAATAAAATTAAAAGAATGGGTTTATGGAAATGGTTTTATAAGTTAACTAATAGGAGAATAAAGCAAGGGTATTATGGAAAATAGCCGTCTACCATAACCCCTTAACCCCTAAACCCTTATTCCTTTTTTCATTCCATACGTTCATAATTCAAAAACATAAGAAAAG
Organism: Allium fistulosum; assembly: GCA_030737815.1. Classification (NCBI taxonomy): domain Eukaryota; kingdom Viridiplantae; phylum Streptophyta; class Magnoliopsida; order Asparagales; family Amaryllidaceae; genus Allium; species Allium fistulosum. Next base: position 552,709,839 of record CM060906.1, read on the forward strand.
GGGAGCTCAAAGTCGGCCACAAACTAGGGGAAAGGGAGATTAAAAATTTAGTAAAGCTTAGGATTCAAGCAAAGGAGGATTAAGCAAGATCAAATCTCAAGTTCCTTATCCAAAGCAAGATGAATAATAATCAGAACCATCTCATTTTTGTTTTCATAAACATTTGATTTAGGTTTTATTTTTAAATTCATTTTGATGATTTTAATGATGATATGCTTGGGTTATATGCCATGTTTGATTTAAACAAGAATATTTAATAAATGTTTGATTCAATTTTATGGTTAAAATCGTATATACTGGGTTTCAAATGCCACAAGGATTTAATATGTTATGTAGAACATTATTTTGGAGATGGGTTTAAATTTTCATAATTATCCAAGAAATGGATAATTTATTATAAATTTTTGAAGGAAGAAATAAATAATTGGGTTTAAAAATTTATTTCGGCAATTATATAAAGGATTTTGGATCTGAAATTTTTATATGTTAGATAACATATTAAAAATGAATTATGATGATTTTTGAGGATTTTTCCTAAGTAATTTACTATGGAAATTAAATTAATTAAGTTAGAGGACTTAAATGTCTTAATTGTTTTGTTAAGGGGAAAGGCTTCTTTGCTAAATATTTTTAATTACTACTGGAAGAATTCAGCTGCCTTAGAAATGATTTTGTAAAGGTTATGGCAACCAATTATATTTCTGCAAATAAGACAAGTTAGTTGAAAAGCATTTACTTAAAATGGCAACAAAACAGTTTTGCTTAAATTTACTGCTTCGCCACTTCCATTTGACCCCATACTTCCGCCCTTAACCAAGTTGAAACCAATACACATGGTATCAATGCTTTGGTATGTAGTGGATTGGAGAAAGGCGGAAGGTATAGAGTCTAAATCAAGCTTTTGAAGGGGTCAAGGCCATTTTAAATAGCTTTCGAAGGTCTTTGTTTTGCTTTCAAAAGAGATGCCGCTTGCCTCGCTTTTAATGGATGCTTTCGAAAGGGTTGAATTACTTTTATATAGATTTCGAAGGGGTTGCTGCCTTTTTGTTCAAAGGGTAGCTTTCAAATGAGTTGCCGTATATTATGTTTTAAAGAGAAGCTTTCGAAAGGGTAGTTTTGAACCAAGTCGAAACCTTGCTGCCATCTTCATACCTTTCGAATAGGTTGAAAGTTTTCAATGAGTTCAAAAGGCAAGCTTTTTTTTATAAATATAACAAGCCGCTTCCTAATGCGTTCGAAAGGGCTCCAGTAGCCATTTAAACTAATGGTTTTGGAGCAATGGCTTCGAAAGGTGTTTCGAAGCTATCCTATTAATTGTTTTACTTGAAGGCTAATGCTTTCAAAAGGATGGTTCTGAAGCCATCTGTTTTCCCAAATTCTTTTGTTTAAAGATTAATGGTTTCGAAAGGGTTACTTTCGTTTATGTTCATTTTAACCCACAAGTTATATTTAAGGTTAAACCCAATGATTTTAAAAGAGGTACTTTCAAATGGTTTCGAAGCTATGCTTCTATAAGTTGGAAAGATGTGCTTTAATACTTTCAAAAGGAATATTTTGATGGTTTCGAAAGGAAGGTTTTGATGCTTTCGAAAGAGATATTTTAAGTGTTTCGAAAGGCATATGTTTAAGTGTTTTGAAAAGAAGGTCTGCATGCTTTCGAAAGATATATTCTAATGGTTTTGAAAGTAAAGGTCTAAGGTTTCGAAAGCCTTAGTTTTTCAAACAAAGAACCCAATCTTATTTTTAAAGGAAAACCCATGGCAATATAAAAGAGCTTTGAAATGGTTTTTAATTTTGGAATTTTTGAAAAAGCTTTTCTTGATAAAAACAATGGGTTAAAAGTATTAACCATGTTTCATGTGGAAATGATTTCAAGGATATTAAACCATAAATGTTGGCATTATTATGTTATTGTACGTGCTTCTTCTATAAAAATATTTACTGTATAATGGACCCATAACTGTATTTTGATGAGTAAGGGCAGAATAACCAGCTAGGTTGACCCAATAATGAATATAAATTGAGTTAACTCGTGCATGAGTAGAGTTGCATCCAAGAGGTCAGGTAGACCAGAACATAGGATGCCCAAAGACTGATCAAGTAGTTGTCAGTTTAGACAAGTTCATAGTAAACCCATGAAAACTATGTTTGGAGAGAGTTATTGGCAGGGGCCAATAGGTTTGTAGTGATCCCATGAAAACTATATCCAGATAAAGTTATTGACAGAGATCAATTGGTTCATAGTCACCCATGAAAACTATGATATAAGAGAAGTTATTGGAGATACCAATAGGTTCAGAGAGAACCCATGAAATAATGAAGTTATTGGCAGGGGCCAATAGGTTCTGAGTGATCCCATGAAAACTATGAAACCGGATAGGTTGTCCGTAAGAGTTTAGACATGATACTAGTCAGCCCACGAAAACTAAAATGTTCTTAGTGATCCTATGAAAACTATGAAACTAGACAGGTTGTCCGTAAGAGTTTGGATAGGATACTAGTCAGCCCATGAAAACTAAAAGTTTCTTAGTGATCCTATGAAAACTATGAAACCAGACAGATAGTCCATAAGTTTTGAATAGGTTGTTAGTCAGCCCATGAAAACTAATAGGTTAATAGTGACCTTAGAAACTATAACTGTGACCGATAGTCAAATGAATGGGGATGGGAAATCCAGGATATTTTGCTTGTTTGCATATCATCATAATATTTTAATTTGCTATGTTTTTAACCATTGTAGATGCAGGAGCACAGTATATGGTTATTATAAATTTTTAGGTAAGATACTAGTGAGGGAAAACCCATTTCGCTAAGTGGCTTGGTCACACTAGATATCTAAATGGTTCGAGATGGTAGGTTATTATTCATACCAGGCTTTATGTCTAACTCGAAGTTTATGTTTTCCCCTTAAACTCTCGGGTGATCATTTAATTTTGATTAGTTTGAGAGTTGAGGTTTTCAGGCTCTCCTTTAGACGAATAAGCTTCCAGAGACGTGCAGGAAGCAAGCTAGCTATTAGGAGTTCTTTTCTATTTGATTTCGCTGTGTTTTGGTTGTAAAGGAAAAGTTGTTTAATTGCCTATGTTTAGACTCTGATCATCCAAGGGGGCATCTTCATATGTTGCTCTTGGCGTATTTTGTAATAATCATATTTTTTTGAATGTGGTTCTCGAATTTAGGATTATGTAATGAATTTGAAATATGATTGAAACGGTATGAGAAATTTGTTTAATGGTTTTAATAATTTTTCATATCTATGTGTTTTAGTTATATCAATGTATCTTAACATTACCGCATTTGGTCACCGAGAATTAATAACTGTGTATGACTGCAGCATCCGTAGCCGTTAGTTTTGGGCCTCCAAGTGGGGGATGTTACACATACTTACCCCAATACATAGGATACATGTGTCCATACTATAACTTAATCGAAAACTTGAGAATTAAACACCCAATTTCATTTCAAATCATTTTGAAATATATATAGTTATAACTTTTATATGACCAAACGCACTTTTGATATTTAAATCAAAATCTATTTTACCAAACTAACTCCATAGTAAATTTCTACTGTAGCATCCCTCATTGTGAGATTCAAAATAAACACCATGATGCTGCAATCATCACCATAATCATTTTTCAATGACAGAAGTGAGTTTACTACGTCCAAATCATCCCTTTTGGACTTAACCAAAATCTTTCCCAAAATGGTATCAAATACTTTTTAAATATTACTAAGTACCATATCAACTCCGTAAACCAATTCTCAAATTACTTTCAAATAATACTAGTATTATTATCCAAAATCTTAGAAAATCAATTTCCAAAACGCCAGGATTTAAGTTCTTAAATTCTCAGTTTAAATCCTTTCCATATTTATAAACCATATTTATATAAGTCACTTTCTATATAAAACTATCACCAAAGTATTTACCTTGTTTAGATTATAATAAACAACTTTTGTTAAAATCAAATTTTAACTCAACATTATCACCGAACGCCTTATAGTCAAACTATAAACTTAATTCACAAGATGTTCATTTCAATGTTCCCATAATTTACTATCTATCTAACCCATGGAGTGAAAAGGTTAAACTGCTCATAAACCGGTCGAGCACAAATAATCAACCAATAAATGATAATAATCAAATATTATCATTTCCTAACAAACATATCACAAATAACTATACCAATTTCTGAAAATTATCCTTTTATATATAAAGTATAATCTTAGGTAAAATTATTTCATTTACCAATTTCGAAGAAAATACCGTGTCAGTTTACTTTGTCCAATTGTTTAGAGACCCCTGTCAATAATGATAGTAACTCGTATTGATCGGAATCCATAAGCCACTCTACAGACCAATTAATACAATACAAAACATGTTTATAACAATAACAAATACGCACTCTCATATATATATATATACACACTCAACTCATAATAAGGCATTCAGTTACCCTATCCCTTAATGAGTTATACCCACTAAAGCCAAGGTTCTCGCTTAACCTTCTGCTCTGATACTACATGTAATGATCCACCTTTTCCATTCCCAGATGTCACACTAATACATCCACGTTATTCACGTACCGAGCACTCAAGTGCTAGAAAGATTAATTGTTAGGGTAAAGTAAAAAGAAAAGGAAAAAGAAATAGAACAAGAAAGAAGAGAACACAATATCAGAATCTCACATGTGGAATAATAATATATAATATCTCAAAAGGTCTTTACCAATAAAAAACCTTTATGTATATACATCAATCAGAGGAACTAACCTATCATCAGCCTGGATAGATGTAACACCTCGTAAAACGAACCATAAATAAATAGAGTAAATTGAATTAAATATGATAAAGGTTGAACATGGAAATTTTATAAAAATTGAAATTTGACCATGAAAGTTATTCCGTTACGTTCGTGGAAAAATCCTGACCTGTTTTCATATATAACATGTTGAAATTGAAGCTCAAGCAAAGAAGTTATGAGCATTTGAAGTTCTCACATTTAAATTAATTCAGTTTGAATTCAAATTCAAACAAGAAATCAAATTTAGGGTTTAAATTTCAAAAATTATCTTAGGGGTTAAGTAAACGTTTAATTAATGTTTAATGTTAAAAACTTAATTAGGGAATAAAATAATCTTGCAACGGAAGAAAATAAACATTCCTCGAAATAGAGGAGCGGTCGACCTATATAGGTCAACCGGTCGACTGCTTGGCAACAAAAGTTGCCAGTGGCGGCTAAGGTTTGAAGCTATGTTCTATTTGGTTGTACGCTCCAGATTTACCCGTTTCCTACCTACTTCCATCCTACGGTTCTGGTGTATTTCAACTCCTATAAATAGAACCCTATCCTCTCTACTTTTATTCATATTATATTGGGAAATACGACGAAATTCTACCATTGCTATCTCTCTCTAATAAGATTCAGGAACTCCATAGAGAATATACGTAAGAATTCAACTTATTTCCTATTTGTTTCTTCCTCCTCCAATCTATTCTTATCCCATTCTTCTCTAATTATTCCAAATCTAATGAATATATATACCTCTTCCCTATTTTGTGTATGTGTATCAAAACAGAGGGTTTTCTAGAAGAGATCAGAATGCTACAAATCCATTTGAGTGAAGCTAAGGCCAATCTATGAGTGGAAACCTTAGTATTTCTTTTCAGCAATTGTTTAATGTATTTCTTTTTGTATTTTTATATGCTTTAAGGATTTTGAAATTCCAAAAATATGATAGACAAAATCCCCCAAAATTCCTTTTTTATTTCGATATGTCAATTCTATGCTAAGATTCCTAATTATTTACATTAATTTGATGTAATTCATTTTGTTTATCAATTTTTTTATAATTTCATACTCTATTCCACTTTTCCTTCTTTCTTAGGTCAAATTGTGATTCTTTAATAAAAATAAGGGGTTAGATTACGAATTCTATTCGTAGTTTACACCACTTATTCTTATCAATTTCTTTGTAAAAGGAAGGAGTTGAATAGACTATGGGGTTTAGATTGCAATTCTTATTGTCTAAGATATTCCATTAAATTGGTGTAATAAATTGAGTTTATATTTTATTTACAAGTCTGTTCTTGCAGCTTTGGTTATGAATATTTATTCCCTATTTTGGACATTAAAATCCCATGAAGTCTAGGGAATTCGATGAAAAAAGACTTGTAATAATAATTGGTTAGGAAATTGACATTTAACGCTAGTTTAGAGCATAAAATCCATGCGTTTAGAACTTATTAGGCACAAATATTTATTTATCTCTATTTACGTAATAATTAACGTATAATATTGCATATATGGCGTAGTTAATTAAGCATTTATTCCCCCCATTAGGAAGGTAATTGATTGCGAGGCGAAAACAAAAGGAAACTCTTATAAAGGCGTAATAAGGAAGGTTCCTAATAAGGCCTTATTTATGAAACAGTGCGATGAGTGTGTGTGTGTGTATGGAGAGTAATTGATTTGTGGCTAAGTCATAGGGATGCGAGGTCATTAGAGTTACATGTTTGAGGCTACCAACAGTTGTGTACATTTTTATTGATGTGAGATATCCATATGATAAATATTTGTAATGGCGTGAGGTTGGTCCCGAATTCTGTAGGGGAAATCTGCCCAGCTAATTGGCTACCAGTTCCTACGAACAATAGACTAATGTGAGACGTCATTATGAGTATGGTCCATAAGACGAAGGGCCTGCTTTGGAGTTTGGCGGTATTAAGTGGTTGGACCCGCCTCTTTTCCCCAAATGAAGTATTAAATGGCCAAGGGGACACGTTTGGTGGTATCTCTATAGGGGCTCACTTCTGCAAATAGGTCGTAAATGATGGGGTCTGCCTTAATTAAGGTCTTAAATGACCAGAGTCTGCCTATTTTCCACTTGGAAGTATTAAGTGGCTTATGAGATTCCATATGATGTCATCTAGATAGTACCATTATGGAGCAGGCCTTGGAAATAGGTCTTAAATGATGGTGTCTTCTTTAATTAAGGTCTTAAATGCCCATAGTCTGCCTATTTTCCAATAAAAGGTATCAAGTGGCTGGGTTACCGTCTCTCACATTATTAGCTATTTATGACATACGATTGGGATATATTAGAAACGTGCTTCTGGGATGGAAGGTGTTAAGTGATTGGACCCGCCTTCTTTCCTTATAAAGAAGTATTAAATGAATTTAATGGTTTTATGTTCGTAGACATATTCTTATTTAGAAATATACTGCCCAAGCACTAAAATAGTAAGACTTGAAGATTTTATTCACCAGACACTTGTTGTTCCGACTCCCTCCTCATTACAACACAGGTTAAGGAAGGAGTGATGGCTGTGGCAAAGCTTAGAGATGGAGAAGCTTGGCTTGGGCAGTATTTATTATTATTTTCTTTTATGTGTTCCCATGGATTTAGACAATGTTGTAATGGATATTATGTTACGGTTTTTATGAGATTTTGTGTTATGACATTTTTATGGTTTTGAAATAAATGGGTACAATTTGCTATTATATTTTTGTAACAACCCGCAAATTTATCACTTTGATGAATTATATTTATTTTTGAATATTCAAATATAAGCTTTTTAACATAAATTATGTTGTCATGAATAATATACAATGACGATAATCTTATTTTGAATAAGTATTTACAAAAATATATACTTCGGAAAAATATCGATAAAATGACTGGAAACCGTTTTATCAATAAACTGCTTTATAATTATCAGAAGTCACGCACGGAGCTGGATACATACACTTATTTATCCGTTTAAACAAGAATATTAAATAAAATTATTTATTTTATTTTTGGGAATAAATGTGTTTATGACATCATCAATAATGGCATAGTATTTAATAATCGATTTATGAATTTAAATTGAGTTTTAATAATTTAGTAATTATTGTAATTATTCAAATTATTGTTTTAAAATGATAATAATTCATTCTAATCAGTTATGAAGTGATAATAAACTATTTGTAATAGTTTTATAAAGAGATATATTTGATTTGAAAATATAAGAAAATTCGTATCGCTTTATCGATATAACAACACTTTTTGTAAACAATTATTTAATATTAATTTATATGGTTTTATAAATCAAATGTGATCATTTTAATTAGTTAAAAATGATTAGAAATTAATTTTTGAATTATGTTTACATTTATATGTAAACTAATTTATAAGTGAAAATGTAACCGGGAATCCGCTTTCCGATTTTCAACGATTTAACGAACGAAAGTTGTTCAAAGTTGTTGCAACCATGTTTATATCACTTGAACACATATCTAAAATAAACATACACACCCTAACATATAATGAACATATACATACATACATACATACATACATACATACATATATATATATATTTACAAATATACTTACCATTTACATTTGAATTTACATATAGTAAAAAGTATAAATATCCAAGATATTTTCTATCCTAAAAGCGAACATTAACTCACTTACACACCATCGTCATCACACACATGGAAGCACGGAGGGGTGGCCTTGCAGTGCGTTTGGAGGGGATGCAGGGGGTGTGGGCAAGGGGCAAAAGTGTAATTATGCATTTAGATATATTTTTTTCCAAATTTTTCCTATAAATACCCACCATTCTCTTCATACTTTTACACACTATTATACTTCTTCTTCTTCCTCATTCTCAAGCTTTTCCATGGATTCCTACCTTAAGGAAATTATGAAGAAAAATATTGCAAAAAGAAACTAAATTTATAACAATATATATACATAAGGAATCCACTTCAAAACCAAGGAAAATCACCTCCTTTCCTCACTCAAACCCCACGGCCACTACCTCCTACAACCAAGGCCGAGCACTCCACCTCTTTCCAAGCTAGGCCGAGCTCATTGCTAGATCCAAGGCTCGATTCCGTAGGCTTTAATTCGATCGTAGCAAAGCTATAGCTAATTTTTGAGAAGTTAGAAACCAATGAAGGTGCTTATGATGGTGATGTGATGTGATTGCTATGGATGTTTACTATGCTTTGATCATCAAGTTTCAGTGTTGATTATATGTTTATTTTGATGTGTAAACAATTCACGTTTAATACACATCGAATATCACAAAGAAAATCACTTTCCTTTTGATAAATGAAATGGTGTATATGAGATTGGTAGACCTCTTTAAAATGGTTGAAAAATGTTCTATAAATAATAAAATCCAATTTGGTGATATTTTGACAAGTTATGAAAATGGAGTCAAAAATAGGCACGTCGCGTAACTACAGTTCGCGATTTCGTGCCATAGAAAGTTAAATCCATTTATACGATGGATTTGAAGTCGGAATTCTTTGTAATAAGAATTTTCCGAACTATTATAATCATTGTTTTCAAACAAAATCAAAAGATCAAGATCTTGTTTAGTAAATTTTGAAATGAGCAAAACAAGTTTTCTAATTAGTCGCGGTTTGGCAGAAACCAAAGCGATAAATTCTTTAAAAGTGATATTTTTAATTCTTTAAAAATATGGAATAAGTTATATAAACCTTTTAAAATGTTTTAAAAGAGTTTTGAGTTACAAAAATGGATTTTTAAATGATAGAAAAGTTGCTTTGATCAAATGAGCATAAAAGCACCATTCGCAGCACTTTTTGCAGCAGTTTTAATAACTTTTGAAATATGATTTTAAACTTAAATATTCTTTCACAAATCTTTTATAAATGTATTCAAATAAATAATGAAGTATTTTAAAGATGATTTGAAGGTTTTTTATAATTTATTTCAATTTTTTTAAATAAATGATTATCAGGAAAAGCTATTAAAATCAAGTGATTTAATCTTGGCTTTAAAAGCCGACGAGTAGACTGGATTTTTCTATTCGTGAGATCTAGATGTGAGGTGCTTAAAATAAGGAGATGTTCAGGAACAACCAGAGCCTTGGCTCACCTAGCCTTTTTCCTAGGCGAGAAATAGATAAGGTTGAAATGTCGGAAACAAGGCAAGTATAAATCTTTTCTAAATTTACTACAACTTGGATTGTATAGAGATAATCTTCTTATACTTGGTATTAAATTCCGAGGATAGAATCCATACCATCCGTGTGAATTTAAAAGGTGATTTCACCACTGTTCGACGGATAGTAAAGGTTGAATACGGAAATTGATGTCGAGTAAAATTAGTATAATATCTATGGATCCGTTTTACTCGAATACTAAATAATTTAGATCTACCATCTTAGATAACATGGTTTGAACCTATTAAAAAGACATGTATTGGAAATAAGATATCTTTTGTCAAGATTTAAATAAATGATTTGGAATTAATTTAATTCCTATACTTAAATTAATTGTTTTGGGTTTACAGTAAACGATATCTTAAATAACATTGTCTTTGACACCTTTTAAAAGTTATGATTTGAAAATCTTTGTTAAGATTTAAATAAATGATTTGGAAATATTTTCCCAAGTAAAGGTGAAATGATTTAGAATTACTCCAATGTTTAAAAAGGTTTTAATTAAACAAAGGTTTGATAAATGAGGTTTAATGATTCCGTATATACCGGAGAGAAATGTTTTTAAGATGTATATCTCTAGAAGATATTTTTGATAAAGAGAAAAACAATCAACCAAATGATAAGCGCATATTTACTTAACATCGTTTTATTGATGATTGGTTCGAAGGAACCGGTGTCGAATTTGGATAATTCTTATCCAAAAACCACTTCGAACCAATTTACAAGTTCAAAAGTGAAGACATGTTAAAGATAATGAAGTTGAAGGTGGGGATCTTCATATTTAAAGGACTGCTTGTTGATAATTTCAAAGTAGCTCCCGAGATAAATAAATAACAGTGGTCCCTTCATTATAGGATCTTCATATGCAAGGACTACTCGGTACTAATCCGAGGGGTAATGCCCGACAGGATGTGGTAGGAGAGTGCCTTCGGTTTGTCCTGTTCCTAGACAACTTGTATGGCTGAATATCTGACATTGCATTTCTAAGATCATAGTGCATTGATCTCTACAAACGTACATCTGTTTGGTGGTGTAGGAGGTAACCCCTCTTATACTTAACACCCTTCTCTGAGACGTACGAGCATAGTGTTGTACTTTTGTGGAAATCAATAGTGTGTTATTGGAAATGGCAATGTGGCATTTTAAGTAAAAATGTTAAAAGAATGGTAAACATTACCTCAAGCCTCACACCCGGGGAATTGTGAAATAGGGGTTGCTTTTGGGCTAAGTGGTTCGCTACCATTAGGGTATGATATTACCTTTCTAGAGTTATTTTGCGCCCACTTTGATATCCAATGTTTCAAAATCTGCTCAATAAAAAAATTTAAAACAAGCTTTAAAAATCTAGTTTTGGTGAGAGCTTCGACTTGATATGCTTATTGAGGGGTGCGACATTACTTCTTGAACTCGACAGTAATGGGTTTAGAACTGGGGTTTAAATTTCTAGAATTTTGGAGTATCGATTGGCTTGTTGGAGATCGTTTTTGGATTCGGCATGTTAGAGAGCTACTAATCGTTGATTTTCGGCGTGTGCGGTAGCGAATGGGTAGGCGCGACTGTGCGTGATCAGGAGGAGTTCCAGCAGGTCGCGTTTTTGTTTATAGGTCTGGTCATAGGTATTTGGGTATGGGCAAATGGAGAGTGCCGAGGGGAGGCTATTAGCGAAGACAGTTCGCCAAACAGAGCATCGGAGCTCCGTATCATCGGCCATGGTGATATCACTGTGCATATGCATTTGATATCGGGGAAGATGCAATAGTTAAGGTGAGGGGCAGTATTGTAATTATTATAGAGTTATGTAATTATAAATTTAAATAAGTCGATAACTTAAAATTTTGCATAACTCTCTCATACAAGGTCCAATCGAGGCGTGGAATTTTGCGTTGCGCTCGTAACAATGAAAGCTTAACGATGGAGGTGGTTTGGATGAATTTGGAGACTATTGAAATTTGGGCTAAAATCAGACGTCATTCGATTTTAGTTCCAAACCGGAACGCCTCGGCAACGAAAGGAAATTTCGGTGAGTTAAACTCACCATTTTGGTTAAACGGTGTAATATATAGTTGATAAAAATTGTTGGATGATTGTTTGGATGAATTACTATATTTATATTAATTGGATCGAATATTCCCGCCTATTGGAGTGGATGAGACCCTATTACGTTCCCGTGTAAGAGCAGATGACCCTTTGTATACGAATCCCACCTCGAAGCAGTTGATTTATATTTTATGACCATATAACATTTGTGATGCATGGGGAAAAATAGGTCGGAGGGATCCAACAGGATTCCTCGCCATTGTTGAATTGTTTCAATAATATATTTTTATATGGATTATTGAAAATGAACCTGATTGTGGACATTATGGTTCTAACATTATTATATGTTGAAAAATAAAACCCAGTAGTGATAGAAAATCAATATCGATATTGGTTAAGTATTGGGTGGCTATTGGCCTCAATTTTTTTTATAAAAAATACTGTAAATTACCGTTCAAGTTGGAATTGGATTTTGAGACAAGAAACGATTTTTAAATCCGAAATTGGGTTTCGAAAATATTTTGTTTTAAGGATTATTTATTTAATTATATTAATATTGTTTAAAAATTATTTAATTTTAATAATACTATTTTAAGGTTTTTTAATTGTATTAATGTTGTTGTTTTAAAGTTATTTTATTAATATTGTTTTAAAGTGTTTAATTAAATTAATATTGTTTTAAAGCTAATTCATTATAGTAATATTATTTTTAAGTTATTTAAATTAAATTAATATTGTTTAAAAAGTATTTCAGTTATATTAATATGGTTTTAAAGTTAATTAATTATAGTAATATTAATTTAAGGTTATTTAATTATATTGGTATTGTTTTACAGTTACTTGTTATAGTAATATGGATTTAAAGAGTTATCAAAATGTGATAAGGTTAATTATTTAATAATAATTATGGTTTAGGATTAATAATAAAGATTACTAACAAGGTTTTAAAATAAGTTATTATTATTTATAAAATGGTAAAGATTAATTCTTATTGTTCTTAAACAATATTTTGAAATTATTAATTATTATTTTAAGATGTTTTAAAATTAATAAATTTCATTTATTTATAAATGTTATTGTTAATTTATTATACAATAGTGTTTTGAAGTAAAAGATTTTAAATTATTTATAAATGTTTCTGAGATCCATGAATGGAGTTGAAAGACTTAGATTTCATAAAAGAGTTACAAAATAGTTTGAAGAGTTAAGAAGAGGTTATTGGCAAGGTGAAAGAGTTTATAAATGGTTAGATATTTATAAACGAATTTTCGAAACATGTTTATAGATTTATAAAAGAAGTTTTTATAAATGGTTTATGGATTCATAAAGGGTTTATCAGTGATCTTTGAAATGTACAAGAAGCTTATAAGTGATTGAATTTTTATAAGGAGATTATAAATGGTTTATGGAGATTTATAAAATGGTTTATAAATGGTTTGGAGGATTGTAAGGTTATTTACAAATGAGTTGAGAATTTAATGAAAAGAACATCTTTTTCAATCTTGTGTATATACTTATACTGTTGACATAAGTATAAGGATATTTTCTAAGTATTGAAAATATATGAATTTGTTGATATATCTATGTAATAATATTCTTATACAAGTAATTTACAAAGTGGTTTTTATATTATGAAAGGCTTATAAAGGAGGCCAGTGATTGCTTATGTGATTAACCAATATTGGTTTTTCCCTATGAAATAAATCCCTGATTGAATGTTTGCTATTCGATAGTTAAATAACCGACTATTGAATTTGGACCCAAACGTAACTTTAGAAATATCTAGGAGAAACACGTGAGTTATATGGCACAGTCATCACTGATGATGTTGTACTGTGCGTATAAATCTCGTTTCATTCTATTTGGACAATGATAAGGGAAACCGTCTACTAACGGTTAGGAGGTGATCTCCAATCTTATCTTTGACTGTTTATTGTCTAAAGAACCGAGGTTGAGTTTACCGAATATTGTCAAACATTGTTTCGAAGAGATCGGGATTAGGTATGTTATCTGAAAACCATGTCAATCCAACGAATGTGTTTCGAAGTGAAGACATCTTGAAGATGATGGAATTGGAGACAGAGCTCTCAAGTTTTTCGTTCAGTCCTAGAACGAACTTGTATGGATGAATGCTGATATCGCATTATTGCATGGAAGGCAGCATTAACATTCCAAGTGGGAAGTGCTATATAAAAAGTTAAAACGTTGCCTTGGACCTCATCAACCGGGAAATGACAAAAATCGAGCATGCAGCAGGGCCAAGTGGGTAGCTCCCAAGTAGGGTATGGTCATTTCAAATCTAGATCGGTTATTATCTCTCGTTTGTGCTTGGGGCCCAAGTGGAGTGATCATATTCGGTACTACTAGTCGAGTGGTAGGCCAGTCCTGTGTGGCAAGGGTACAAGATGTTCTTGTCAGACCCTGGTGCATTTATCTAGAGATGTACCTTCGAAAGGTAATTCCTTACCTTGTCATAGTATTGAATCCAATCTCCACTACATGCCTTACGGTTTTTGTTGTAGAACCTAGTATGCTGGAATTTATTAATGTAACAATTTTGGCTAAGATTAATAAGTATTTGTATCTAGAAACTATTATAATATCAGAGGATTTCATATGAAATGTTTTGGTTATCGGTAAAAACCCGTCCATGTTTATGTGCGGCGTGGTCTTACGAGATACTTTTGATTTCAAAGGTTTTTCTTATAACTTTATATCCAATTAGGTGTGTTTTCTCACACTGGTTTTCCAGATTGACTCGGGTGTTATTTTATTATAATGCTCGAGTCAAACCGAGCATATTACAGATTAGTTGGATGCTTGGAGCTTCAAGAGATGAGTTGGAGGCCCGGAGACATATTCACGTATATGGTTGTTTTTCCACTATACTCATTGTTGTGCTTATCAGCAATTGTTAGGACAAGCTGTTATAACTGTCCAGGCTGAATAGGTTAGTATACTCTGATTGATGTTTTGAATATATATATATATATATATATATTACAGTTTGACTTTTGTGTAAAGATGTGTTGTATATTATAGATTATTCCTTTCGCTGTGAGACTTTGTGTTGTTGAGTTTTCTTCTTTCTATTCCCCTAAAAATCGTGTTTTCCGACATTCGTTTGCTCGGCATGTAATATAGTGAATGTACTAGCATCAATTTCGAGGGTCGAAAATCCCTGGTCGTTACATTTGGTATCGGAGTTGAAGGTTAAGCAAAAACCTTGGCTTTGGTGGGGTAATCATTAGAGGTAGGGTCAGTAGCACTGAGTTTGAGTGTGTGTGTGTGTGTGTGTGTTTATGAGCGCGTATTTGTTAGCGATAGAAAAATTGTTTTATATTGTGTTAGTTGATCTATTAAGTAGCTAATGGATTCTGGTCAATACGAGTAATTAACGTTATTGATAGGGATCTCTAAACACTTGAACAGAGCAATTGGATATAGTATTGCTTTGAAATTGGGTAAATGAAATAATTTACCTTTATTATATTTTATATAAAGGAATAATTTTCAGAAATTATTATGGTTTATATGGTGTGTTTGGTTGTTATAGAATGATAATGTTGATTATCATCATTTATTGTTTGTTATGCTCTAATAAAAGTTGTCATTATTATAATGCAAACAAGGATTAACAACAAGGAAATGATTTTTCAAAGTTTCAGAAAATAATAATAGTATTAGTTAGAAAATATTCTTGAATGGAAATATTTTAAAAAGAATTTAAAAGGGGTAAAAAGCACTGAACTCACTTCGGTTGGTGGAAAATAATTTCGATGATGACTGCAGGATCATCGACGTTCATTTTCGAGCTTCTAAGAGAGGAATTGCTACCATTGGAGTTTTGTTTTGGTAAAACTAGTTTTGATTTTAAAATCCAAAAGAATGATTTGATACACTAATGGGAACTATGTATATATTATTTCAAAATGGTTTGAAATGAATAATAATAAGGTGTTTAAACTCTGGAAATTTTCAATTAGGTATTTTATGAAAATATGAGAAAATAAGTTTGATAACTTACAAAATTTGAAAATTAGTAAGTTAAAGCAATGTTTTAAATTGTTGAATGTGAATGCAAGAAAAGTTAATTTGAAATTGAATTATGGAATGGAATTTAACTTAAATTAAGTTAAACGGGTATATAAGCACGTCCAGGTGGACTTGCATCTAATCACAATATGCATGTATTAATTCAAAAATGCACTTTGTAACATTTTCTGAAGCATGTACAAAATTTTGTTTACAGATATTGTAAACACTTCCTTAATGAATATGTACCCAAATTCATAATTAATTAGATATATTATATTCAATAAATGAAATGTTATTGGTAGTCGGAAATAGGAAGGATTCAATAAATAAAATAATAAACTCATTATTCCGACTTGGAGCCCCTGACTTGATACCGAGTCGTGTGGTTAGCTGATGAGATGCTAATTACTTAACCAAAGATTGAAGATAAAATAATGCGCACAAAGTTTGAAGGTGTCACAACTCGGCCTCGAGTTATGAAGCACAACTTAGTACCCAGTTGACATTGAAATGATGATCTTACCACGTTCTTCCTCTATAACCTCCAACCGAACATGGGGAGAAAATTTTAGAGTTTACTTCGTTGATATTCGTTTATAAATAGAAGAAGGATTACTTAGAAATTAGATCTTTTTCTGATATCTGAAATAGTAGATTTTATCTCGGCACTCTGTTAGATCCTTACTTGAGTTGTAAGTAACCGAGTTGTAAAATCATTGTTGTAAAATAAAGTAGAAATCAACAACAAAGCTGATAGTGGATGTAGGCCATTGATTTTAGCCGAACCACCATAAATTCTATGTGTTACCTCATTTTTGATTTCTTTATTTCCATTTTTGATGCAAACACGTTGACAATGCTCTTAAGCATGATTTGTTAAGCATTATTTGGATTATTAAAACATGAACAATATTTTGTTATTTGGAAGCCCTTTGATGCCACTTTGGTCCTATTTCATTTATTGTCTCTGACTAGATTAACAAATATACCTAACTTAGGTGGCTAACATAATGTGATGTGTCTCGAATCCATGATATATAAAATATTAGGTTACATTGATAAAACATACATAGGACGGGAGAGTAGAAAAATAAGGAAACTTATTTGACTTGTAATTAAGACAAATAAAACGGAACATCATTAATAGCATGTGCATTTACGAAATTGGTGGAGGCATCTTCAAATTCTATTTGCTATGTTTTACTTTTATTTACTTATTTTATATGTTTAGGCATGTTCATGGTACCTATCAAACTTCACCAACACTATTGCTCGTGAGTTTGTAGCATGCTATAAATATAGAACGCTTTTAGGCTGAAATCTACAATTAAACATCAAGAAAGAAAGAAACAAAACAAAAATTGTATTGATCGACAGTAACGTTTATTGATAGCCGATTACAACAGAGGTTAACAATTATTTAATCTATAATAATCAATAATGGTGTTTGATATTTTTCCATTAACAATCTAAACATTGCGACATGAAGAAAGTAGTTAAACATAATAATGTCATTAGCAAAGCATTATTGTGAACAAAGTAATCATTGCCTTGAAAAATTTAATTGTAATGTTTACAACTAAAGCAAGTAGTATATGCTGAGAGGGATTGTAAAATGCGTGTTATGTAAATTTTCCTCGTAAATTTATTACTACAAAGTCACTGGACAAACCAAGAACATCAAATAGTTACAGTGAATTTTGATTAGCGATATTTGACAACTATGATGCCATGCTATTTCTTCCTGCCTTCTCGTCATTCATAAAAATAAGTGAACGTTTCATTTATTCATTTACACCTAAGACATATGCATCGGTTCTCCAATCTATAATACCAATAAAATCAATTAGTTGTCTGCGATACACAAAATAATACAATGAAAAAGTAGAAACTTCGATAGAAAGTAATTTCCACACAGTCAAACAGTTAAGAAAATTTCTAATTTACTTCGAAACCTATGCAGAAGTTTGCATACTTGAAAGCAAGGAAAGACAGATTTGATAGCTCTTTAGCTTCCTTGCATAAAAGTGGAATAGCTACTCGTGTACCTAAGTGAGTGTAACAATTGAAAAGCAAAGTTAAATATCACAAAAATGAACATGCTTATTTTCTTATTTCAGTAACATAAAAGAATTACGTACAGGTAAATACAGAGTCACTTGTAGCATAAAAAAGCTAGAAGGAAAAATAAACACAACAACAATGTGATATATCAAACCACTTGGAGCATGGTAATTGCATGAAAAGGTTTGCCAAACTTTCCTCTAAACAATAAAGTTTACATAAACTAAGTAGAAACAGAACTAAATTAAGGATTCTATACAAAATAGGATGCGGGCCTTTAATAACAGCATCTATAACTAAACCTATTGAAAATAGTAAGTACCTGAAAACCAATCGAGTTGTCAAATTTGAACATAGTGACTACAAAAAAACTTAATATGATAGTTGAGAGATCGTTCAGAAGACATTGATACACTGGATATGAGTTGGAGGAAGATTTACAAATTATTTGATGAAAATCTGGGCGATGGTAATCGAATCATCGGATGAATTTGTTTAACCGTCGTTGAATAGGAATGGAGAAAATAAATGAGGTGATTTTGAAATGAAGGAAAATAGTGCTGCCAACAATGTTGGGGTCCTGATTTTATATTTAAATAATTAAATAATAGAAGATAAGAAGGATATGAAAGTAGTTGTAATATATTAGACACATTCTAATTGTTTTAATTTATCCCACATCATCAAAAATACATTAATTGTTGTTGTATATAAGCTAAGGAATGAAGAAAGAAGTTGTTCCAACAACATCTAATTCAGTTGAGATGATGCCATGAAGTTTAATAATACGGCCCATGAACAGATGGCATGCAAATTGAGAGATAAATAATTTTAGCTACTATGGAGATGTAAAGAGTATTTTAGGAAATTCAAAAAGACACGGTTGAATCCTATTCATGGAATTCTCATTATTAATAGTAGAGATAAAGTGAATTTTTAAAATTTAGCCTAAGTTGGGCTAAATGAAATAATTTTTGGAAATGGAATTGATTGAGATTTGAAATAAATTAATGAAATGAGCTAATTAAATTAATTAGTGAATCGGTTATGGTTTGGAATGTTGATTGATAAAATTGAATGTGGAAATTGAAAAATGAAATTTAATTTGGATAGAAATGCATAAAGACTTAAGTTGTGTGAAGTGGTAATAAACATAAGAACTTCTGTATAAAATGTTTATAATAGACTTCAGAAAAATTCGATGAAATAGTTCTTGAGTGATGTTGGTATTGAAAGGAATATACTAAGAAATATATGGATGTGATAAAGCAATGTGAATGAGTGAATGAGAATGAAGTGAATGTGAATAAAAGGAATTTGGTATAGCTAAGAAATCAAATTAAATAAATACGTAAGTTATACGTATATTATTTTATTCGTATAATGGTTTGATCCAGATTTGAGCATAGGATTTTGAGATGATTTATATCGATCCGAGTTGGAATTTTTCACTCGATTCTCGACTGCGAACACTTGATATGGATTTTTGATTGATTTTGGAATTCTCTATCATAGTATATGGCTATGTAAGTAGAATGGCGGTTTCTAATCAAGGAACCGGACCTGAGTCCGCACTAGAGTGGTCGTGTGAACGATACTAGTTCAGAAGGGAGATCGTGTGATCGAGAGAGCGATCAGATTGGTTATGCATACGGATGATATATGTACATCGTACGGTTATAGTAAAGCAAATGTTGAAAATTGAAATTGCAGAATAATATGATTATGAATTATATCATTGAATATCATTGGTAAATAAGATGCGGGTATAAAAAAGCAAAAGCTGGTTGATGTCTTTGATTTCATAAGTAAAATTTGATTGCCCACCAAAAAGGTACATGTTTATATTGTTGATTGATTGATGGTTTTATGATTGAGCCACTTGGCTTCTATTTTCTTTTGTTGGTTTGGCCCGTAGTGGCGATTCGTAGTTGTTTCGATCGAGTCGCGCAAAGGAGATGCTGATGAAATTTTCCGTAAATTTAGGCGTTAGAAATTTTTTGAGAAATTTTGAAGAAATTTTTTATAACTAAAATTTTATTTTTGAGTTATAACCTAAAATGATTGAATGTGATAATATTGGTTGGAAGCTATAAATGAATTTGGAAACATAGTAAAAGTAATGATAAGATTTCAACGAGTTGATTTTTAGGAAAAGTTAAAGACTTAAAAGAATTTGGTAATCTATTTCAACTAATTAGTTTTGGAAAAGTTAATGGATTTGGGCATTTTTCTTACCTTGGAAATTCCAAGGACGAAATTCTTCTAAGGGGGGAAGAATGTAACGACCCAGAATTTTAGTTAATTGAAATTGGAATATTTAATTAATTTTAAATATTGAAAAGTTAATTTTATAGATTAAATAACTCGGATTTTGAATACAGCGATTTATTGGATAAGTTAATTGTTGAATTTAATAAATTGAAAATCGTTTAAATAATTAAATCTTGGGTTTTAAGTTGGATACAAATGATTTGAAATCTTATTTAATTTCTATTAATAAGAATGAAGATGATAAATTTTTTAAATTAGATTTAACAGTGATTTAACTGATTTTGAAAATAACTCGTTTTAATTAACGAGTGAAAATAGCCTTCTGGGGCACTGTCTTGGATTTTGATGAAACCAATTTCATTGGATCCGTAATAATGAATTATAATACACCGTCAAATTTCATGGCAATCAGATGTACCGTTTGGTTGTGCGAGATCGAAACGTGTAGAATTTAATATACTAATTGAGTGCAAAAAGCTATCTTCTGTATACGATTGAATTAGGTCTCGAAATAAGTTCCATTGTGTTCGAAATAGGGGTATAACATATAGAACGTCAGGCAGCACGTCTCAATCGGGGTTCGAAATTATATAGCTAGATATTTTGAATTTAAATTATATATATATATATATATTTGACTTGACCATACACCCATGCATCATCACCTCAGCCATGACCCATCACCTCCAAATCAGAACCGTACCCAAGCCCACACCTCCTCTACGATATTTTCCATCTTCCCTCGGTATATAACAAGGTCAGTAAGAAAAAAATGAACATTCAAAAATTTAAATTCAAAATCTACTCAATAATTTTTTTTGAAACAAGCTTTAAAAATCTAGTTTTGGTGAGAGCTTCGACCTGATATGCCTATTAAGTGGTGCAACGTTATTTCTTGAACTCGACAGTAATGGGTTTAGAACTATGGTTTAGATTTCTGGAATTTTGGAGCATCAATTGGCTTGTTGGAGATCGTTTTTAGGTTCGGCATGTCGAAGAGCTGCTAGTCGCCGATTTTGGGCGTGTGCGATAGTGGATGGGGAGGCGCGACTGTGCATGATCGGGAGGAGTTCGAGCAGGTCACGTGTTTGTTCATAAGTCTGGGCATAGGTTTTTGGGTACTGACAAATGGAGAGTGTCGAGGGGAGACTATTGGCGAAGACGGTTTGCCAAACGGAGCATCGAAGCTCCGTATCATCGGCCATGGTGGTATCACTGTGCATATGCATTTGATATTGGGGAAGATGCAGTAGTTAAGGTGAGGGGCAGTATTGTAATTATTATAGAGTTATGTAATTATAAATTTAAATAAATCGATAACTTAAAATTTTGCTTAACTCTCTCATACGAGGTCCAATCGAGGCATAGATTTTTGCGTTGCACTCGTAACAATGAAAGCTTCATGATGGAGGTAGTTTGGACAAATTTGGGGATTGTTAAAATTTGAGTTAAAATCAGACGTCATTCAATTTTAGTTCCAAACCGGAACGCCTCGACAATGACAGGAAATTTTGGGGAGTTAAATTCACCTTTTTGGTTAACTGGTGTAATATATAGTTGATAAAAATTATTGGATAATTGTTTGGATGAATTACTGTATTTATATTAGTTGGATTAAATATTCCCGCCTATTGGAGCGGATGAGACCCTATTTCGTTCCAGTGTAAGAGTGGATGACCCTTTGTATACGAATCCTGCCTTGAAGCAGTTTATTTATATTTAATGATTATATAACATTTGTGACGCAAGGAGAAGAAAGGTTGGAGGGATCCAACAGGATTCCTCACTATTGTTGAATTGTTTCAATAATATATTTTTATATGGATTATTGAAAAATGAACTTAATTATGGACATTATGGTTATAACATTAATATATGTTGAAAACTAAAACCAAGTGGTGATACAAAATCAATATCGATATTGGTTAAGTGTTGGATAGCTATTGGCCTCAAATTAGTATTTTTTCTAAAAAATACTGTAAATTGCCATTCAAGTTGGAATTGGTTTTTGAGACAAGAAACGATTTTTAAATCCGAAATTGGGTTTCGGAAATATTTTGTTTTAAGGATTATCTATTTAATTATATTAATATTGTTTAAAAATTATTTAATTTTAATAATATTATTTTAAGTTTATTTAATTATATTAATGTTGTTTTAAAGTTATTTTATTAATATTATTTTAAAGTGTTTAATTAAATTAATATTGTTTTAAAGCTAATTAATTATAGTAATATTATCGTTAAGTTATTTAAATTAAATTAATATTGTTTAAAAATTATTTAATTATATTAGCATGGTTTTATTGTTAATTAATTATAATAATATTAATTTAAGGTTATTTAATTATATTGGTATTGTTTTACAGTTAATTGTTATAGTAATATGGATTTAAAGATTTATCAAAATGTGATAAGGTTGATTATTTATGAATAATTATGGTTTGGGATTAATAATAAGGATTACTAATAAGGTTTTAAAATAAATTATTATTATTTATAAAAATGGTAAAGATTAATTATTATTGTTCTTAAACAATATTTTGAAATTATTAATTATTATTTTAAGATGTTTTAAAATTAATAAATTTCATTTATTTATAAATGTTATTGTTAATTTATTATACAATGGTCTTTTGAAGTAAAATATTTTACATTATTTATAAATGTTTCTGAGACTCATGAATGGAGTTGAAAGACTTTGATTTCATAAAAGAGTTATTAAATAGTTTAAAGAGTTAAGAAAAGGTTATTTGCAAGGTGAAAGAGTTTATAAATGGTTAATATTTATAAACGAATTTTAGAAACATGTTTATAGATTTATAAAAGAAGTTTTTATACATGATTTATGGATTCATAAAGGGTTTATCAGTGATCTTTGAAATGTACAAGAAGCTTATAAGTGATTGAATTTTTATAAGAGATTATAAATGGTTTACGGAGATTTATAAAATGGTTTATAAATGGTTTGGAGGATTGTAAGGATATTTATAAATGATTTGAGAATCTAATGAAAAGAACATCTTTTTCAATATTGTGTATATACTTATACTGTTGATATAGGTATAAGGATATTTTCTAAGTATTGAAAATATAGGAATTGGTGGATATATCTATGTAAAAGTATTCTTATACAAGTAATTTACAAGGTGGTTTTTATATTATGACAGGTTTATAAAGGAGGCTAGTGATTGCTTATGTGCTTAACCAATATTGGTTTTCCTTATGAAATAAATCCCTGATTGAATGATCGTTATTCGATAGTTAAATAACCGACCATCGAATTTGGATCCAAACGTAACTTTGGAAATATCTAGGAGAAACATGTGAATTATATGGCACAGTCATCTCCGATGATGTACTATGCGTATAAATCTCGCTTTTGTTCTCCTAGGACAATGATAAGGGAATCCATCTACTAACAGTTAGGAGGTGACCTCCGATCTTATCTTTGACTGTTTATTTCCTAAAGAACCGAGGTTGAGTTTACCGGAAATTATCGAACGTTGTTTCGAAGAGACCGGGATCGGGTATGTTATCCGAAAACCACTTCGATCCAAAGAATGCATTTCGAAGTGAAGACATCTTGTAGATGATGGAATTAGAGACGAAGCTCTTAAGTGTTTCGTTATGTCCTAGAACGAACTTATATATATGAATGTTGTATTGCATTGTTTCCTAAAAGGCAGTATTAGCATTCTAAGTGGGAAGTGCTATATAAAAAGGTAAAACGTAGCCTCAAACCTCATCAACCGGGAAATGACAAAAATCAGGCATGCAGCAGGGCCAAGTGGGTAGCTCCCAAGTAGGGTATGGTCATTCCAAATCTAGATCGGTTATTATCTCTCATTTGTGCTTCGGGGCCCAAGCGGGGTGATCATATTCAAGTGGTAGGCCAGTCCTGTATGGCAGGGGTACAAAATGTTCTTGTCAGACCCTAGTGCATTTATCTAGAGATGTACCTTCGGAAAGTAGTTCCTTACCCTTTCATAGTATGGAATCCAATCGCCAATACGTGCTTTACGGTTTTGGTTGTAGAACCTAGTATGTTGGAATTTAATAATGTAACAATTTTGGCTAAGATTAATTAGTATTCATATCTAGACACTATTATAATATCAGAGGATTTCATATGAAATGTTTTGATTATCGTAAGGTAAACCCGTCCGTGTTTATGTGCGGCATGGTCTTACAAGATATTTTGATTTCAAAATTTTTTCTTATAACCTTAGATCCAATTGGGTGTGTTTTCTCACACTGGTTTTCCAGACTGACTCGGATGTTATTTTATTATAATGCTCGAGTCAGACCGAGCATATTACAGATTAGTTGGATGCTTGGAGCTTCAAGAGACGAGTTGGAGGCCTAGAGACGTATTCACGTATATAGTTGTTTTTCCGCTGTACTCATTGTTGTGCTTATCAGCAAATGTGAGGGCAAGTTGTTAGAACTGTCCAAGTTGAAATAGGTTAGTATACTCTGATTGATGTTTTGAATATATATATATATATATTACAATTTGACTTTTGTGTAAAGATTTGTTTTATATTATAGATTATTCGTTCCGCTGTGAGACTATGTGTTGTTAAGTTTTCTTCTTATCTTCTTTCTTCTTTCTATTCCCCTAACAATCGGGTTTTCCAGCATTCGATTGCTCAGCATGTGATACAGTGGATGTATTAGTGTCAATTTTTGAGGGTTGAATCCTCGGTCGTTACAGGTTTTTTAGGAGAATTTTAGAAGAGCTTGGAGCATGGAGTTAGAAGATTCTTTTGAAGATTGTTATCCATTTCTACCACACACGTGTACTATTGTATTTTGCACTTGTAAGGACATATATTTATAACTGTCCATGTTAATGTTAAGTTAAACTTTGATAAATGTATTTAAAATCTTCTGTTGTAAATACTATATATTGAAATAATATATGTTATTCCGTTCGTATAAGATTCTGTTCTGTCTTTATTTTTTTTCTGCCCTTAGCGGTCGGATTTTCCGGCACTTGAATTTGTGGCACGTGAACACCGAGGATATATTAGTGTCGATTTTCGAGGGTCGAAAAGCTAGACCGTCACAATTTTGTTCCATCCGCTATGAGTTCTGAAAGTTTAGTTATGAATCTGCAATGTTCTTTCTTTTTACTACCAACAGCTTGCCTTAGAATGGATCTAAGTTTCGATGGAACTTTTCTGGGTCGAAATTTAGACCTATTCCGAGGTGGGTTGTTACAACAGTTGTAATATTCTATCCCAAAAAATGTTGATGGATACAAATCAAGTAATGTAGCGAAAAATAAATATTGTAATAAATCATATAGCTCCTCTCCAAGAGCTCCAATGTACCACAGCTAAATCTGGAAACATACTCGAGCTGACCCGAGCATTAAGAAAATAACATCCGGATCAGTTTGGTAAACCAGCATGAGAAACTCAAATCATACAGATTTAATGTATCTTAAAACCCTTCAAAATACGGGGATCTCATAAGACCACACCACCAATAAACACGGACGGGTTTTTACGTTATGATAACCAAACCATTTCTATGATAAAATCCAATGATAATATAATAATCTCTAAGGTGTGAAATATAAATAATCACATAACTGCGATGCAAGTGAGTGTACATCACAACAATAATAGGTATCAATCACAACTACTAAGGCGCGTTCGCTAATTATGTAGGAGTTCCACGTAGATCTTATCGGGGAAGCCGAATCCGAACTAATAAACAAGGATCGGAGATATCCTTCCGAGCATCGTATATCTTTAGATAAAATATACTATAGGAAAACATAGCTAGTCCATGCTCGAACATGTGGCACCGGGTCACATCACTCCCGCATGCATATCTGTAACTAACACTAGACTAAAGTGTCTGCACCCTTTAAGTTAGCTAAATCCCATAAGCTTTGTCTCCTATCTTTGGATTTTTTCATATTCACTGGTGAGGCTACGTCCGACATTCCAGCACATGGGTAACCACTCGAACAAATTTTCCACACGAGCTCCAACTCGAACAAATCATCCACACGAGCCACAACTCAAACAGATCTCGAAACTACGCATGGATTCCCTTATGTCAACAGATCTCAAAATCACACATGGATTCCTCAACAGATCTCGGAATCACACATGGATTCCCATACCTCAATTGGTCTCGGAATCACAAATGGATTCCTACATCCTGAATAGATCACGAACAACTACATGTGTTCGAGCATCTCAAACAAATCTCGAATCTCCACATAGGTTCCAGCATCCCGAATCAATCAAGAACCAATCACCAATCATAAAGCCATCATGAAGTAATCATAAAGCAATCACGAACCAATCACGAAGCCATCATGAAGCAATCACGAAGCAACCACGAACCTATCCCAAAGCATATAACATGTATATGATTTTGGAGTGGTTATGGCTTTAAGTCATCTCATATAAGTACACTCCCCCATTTACCGGGTGCTCCAAAACCAATCGATCAATTTCCGGGAATCTCAACCCCGGTTCTGTAGGAAATAAAAATACATACATAAAAGCGGAGATTACATCCTAACTGTTTAAGCGGACGGATTTCCTTACCATTGCCCTAGAAGAGCAAAACGAGTTTATACATACAATATAGTATCACCGAAGATAACTATACCACATAATCCTCATGTTTCTGCTAGATATTTCCAGAGTATATTTGGTCAAATCAAATAACAATGAAGATAATCACATACGAGAAACTAGTTCCCTTATATTGTCCATAAGCAAGTTCCAGTTAACGCTTTCATGTTCTCGAATAGTCCAAAATCGAACGTCGTTCGATTTTGATTGAAATTCTCACAAACTTCAAACTCGACGAATCCAACTCCATTGTGTAGATAATCCTGATACGAACGCAACGGTGAAAATGGCGCCTCAATCATACCTCCTATGAACAAGATACAATCGTTAGAACATATTGAGATTAATATAATTTTTAATTAACATAATTAATATAATTATTACCTTAATAATCCTCCCTCCCAATCATCTTCTCCATCCAAATGTGCATGGATACACAGTGATATGCACAGGCAACCCATCACCGAATTCTTCCATCCCCTATTTCTCTCTCCACAAGCGATGATCCATCAAATAGTCATCGCCTATGAACTTATCATCGGATAAGCTTTGTGATGGACCTAACCTCAACTCCTCCGCACACCATGTCAATTTCTGACATGGTGACTCCCTGCTTGCCTCCAAATGTTGCGATCCTCCACACGAGCTCAAACAATTCCAAAAATTCATGGATCGAAGCCCTCCATGCAACAAACTCAAAGAACCCGACGCCCTCTCCTAACTCTCCCAATCACCTTGGAAATCAAACCCTAATTCACGACTGTACAAAAAGGAGCAACCTTAAAGTCCATTGCACCCAAATTTAATCACACCATATCAAAGCTATCGACCATACAAGGCCATCAAATCCAAAATCGATTGATTTCGTTAACTACAACTCATGATTTAATTGATTGAATATATATATATATATATATATATATATGGGTGACGGCTATTGTGTTTGATGAACGAAAGAGGAATTGAAAAAATTACAGTACAAGAAAATATGTTATTAATAACGCCATTTAATAATGCCTGTTATTTACAATTAATTATTTGTTTTTTTAACTCATTTTGTTTTGTACCATGCTATGTCACGCTCTTGGCTTCAAAATTTTTGTCTGCCCTCCAATAAAACACTTAACCAATTTCGTCTCCCTCACAAAAACACTTAACCATTTTCGTATCCCTTCCAAAATAACGTTAACAATTTTCGTCTTCAATGAAATAACCCTAATCGAAACTGTTCGCTCTATCTCCAATCTATACAGTCGTTCTCCTCCACTTCAACAGTTCGCTCTTTAGCAGTCAACTCGGCAGCGTCTGGAACCCTAATCTCCATTCTTCGATTTTGCTTTTCATCAATATTTGCCAGATTTGAAATCCATGAACATATAGTCGAAGGTATATTATCAAACACGATAACTTATAAATGATTTCTCTCTTTATCAATCTCTGACCATAGTCTAGAAAAATTCATTTGATATTTTTGTTTATGAATTGCATGTTCGTTTTTCTAGAGAGTGTTTAGTAACTTATCTTAGATGGCTTCTATGTGAATAGATAACCAGTTGATATTTTTGTTTGACTTTCTTAACTGGTTTAGTGGGAAAAGTGATAAAAATAATAATTGTGTTTCAATATATTTAAATGGATATTTATTACAGAAATAGTAAGCGATTGTCTGATTGATTGTGGTATGAGTAATCAATAGAAACGAGGACTAAGATTTTGAGATAGACATTTGATTATTATTTTAAAGAATGAAGATGGCACTTTTTTTATTGTTAGCTGCTTCAAACATTTGATTATTAGTTTAATCGATATATTTTTCAAATACAACCTAAAGAAAATATTTTTCGAATACAACCTAAAGCAGTCTATCATAAACAAAAAAGATTGTTCATTATACTTTTTATTATGAAATCATGATCATGACATAAAATTTATTGGGTATGAATTTTGTTAACTTTGGCACCCAATTTCTCTACAATATTATTTTGTTTATTTTGAATTTTATTAATGATAAACTAAGTGACTGCATCACTCATTAAAATCAAAATTAGTGATGTTCCGATCAAAACCAATTTGGTTTTCTACTGTATGTAGTTATTATTTTTATAGTTACTATGTACAAATTTTATTTATATCAAATTATGCGGCGACTATTTATTTTCATCCAAGCTCTACGTGGAGTCTATGGACATTCTTCATGCTCCCACCTTACCTTCCCAATTTTATCTGATTAGAGGCATTCAATGAGAAAATGTAGTTGACTAGGATATTATTGTTGTTTGCCTGCATAATTTGTCAGAAAAATGATCGTGTAACCCTTCGTGTTATGTCATATTTAATCCCATATTTACCTCTACACTATATTTTATTCAAATTGCAGTTCATAGGCATACATGTAATTGATTGTGTCATAACAAGGCAACTCTCCATGTTATGACATAGACGTAGATTTTTCCTTTATTTTCTATCTACATTTGCATTCAAGTAGATTCACATTTAAGTTACAAGGTTGTTTACAGAGCTGTAAAAGCTTTCTGTTGAATTTTTTCTATATTAGTGTAGATTGATTACAGTAACATAAGTATTTTGATTGCTATGTTTGGTTGAAGTGCAATCACTATTATGTTTAAGCAATATGACCTAGAGAGTTGTGTTGAGTTATGGCTGGATAGCAACTATTATGCAAGTGCAATCACTGGAACGTAGTGTCACAGATTTTTTCTTCTTCGTTTTCTCAGTGCCACCTTGGTTATTAGTATGTAACAATAAAAACACAAGGGTAACTCATTCTTAGTCGAGACTTAAAAGATAGAAAAACCAGTAATAGTGGTACAATAGAGTTGGATACGTAGTCAATTGTCTTTTCTTGTTTTGTGTACTTGGTAAAATTAGTACTAATTCTCATCAACATTGATTTAACAACATACAACTTGGGCAAAAAATCAAGGAAGATATAGTCAATTGTCTTATTTTTAAAATTAAGGCAAATATAGTATATATGAAATATAGGTAGTAAGAAACTAATGATATTTACACTTATAATATAATACAACTACACGGGTAATGCATTCTTAGTCAAGATTTATAAAAAAGAAAAAAATCAATAACATTGATATAACAGAGTGGATACATAGTCAATCGTCTTGTCTTGCTTTGTGTACATAGTAAAAGCTTGGTACTAATTCTCATCAACATTAATAGACATACTTACAAATTTTGTTACATTTCTAGCAAATTTTATAGTATATTTTGATTTTTTTCTATTTTGTTTGTAATCATGCTATGGTAATACTCTAGTAACACTCTTTCTATGAAGCTCTCGTTATGTATTTCATTTTTTTATTTGATACATTTTTGTTTGGTATTTTTTGCTAACAAATTTGTCTTTTGTTAACAGAGTGGGTACAAATTTAGTATAAGTTTTATGCTTTAGTAATCTTTTTTCTCCTTAGTTTTGGAGTTTGAGTACTCTTTCTTCCCAGGTTTCTCCTTGATTCTATGTTGATAGAAAAAGATTGGGTTCATTTACACAGGTAAATAGATAATTCAATATCCTCAACCATGTTTAATTTCAAGAAATAAAAATATTTGACGTTAAAACTCAACAATTATGTTTAATTTTTTCATTATAGAACTTCTAAGGAGTACGATCAAGGGGCTATATGTTTCGTAGACGCTGCAAAGAGAAATATAAGAAATGTAGAGAAGCTTTTATGCTCTTGTTTAGATTGCCGAAATCTTACTCGACATCATGATGACATTATCATTGATCATTTGATTATAAGGGTATAGATTCTAAGTATAAGAGCAGCAATAAGTGGTATCATCATGGTGAACAACTAAATATAGGCGTAGAAATGAAGTTGGACATTACATTTGACCTACTTAAAGCCATTCATTTTGAAGACGAAGATTTTTTAAATCAATAATTTTATTACTGATGATAAAGAAAATGTGGATGTTCAAAAACGGGAGGATGATTTACTTGAGAATTTGGAAGATGTAGAAACCCCCTTGTATCCTGATTGTGTTGATCAAACTAAGCTATCCGCCATCACTGCTTTGTATAATCATAAATGTGAGGTTAGATTATCCGATAATGGTTTTGACAAGCTTTTGAACGTGCTACAGTTGCTGTTAACAAAGAATAATGTACTTCCTAAGACTTTGTATGATGTAAAAAAATTACTCAAAGTATTTGACATGTGGTTTGAAAAGATTAATGCTTGTAAGAATGATTGTTGTCTTTTTAGAATAGAGTTTCATGATTTGAAAACTTGTTCGAAATGTAAATCTTCGAGATGGAAGATAAATGAGGACACTAAGGAGATTATATGAGGTGTTCTAGTTAAAGTGTTGAGGTACTTTCCAATCATTCCAAGATTTAAGAGAATGTATAGATCTCGAAAGATGGCAGAAGACCTAAGGTGGCATTTCAACAATAAAAGCAGTGATGGGAAAATGCATCATCCTGTAGATTCTGTAACATAGAATGCAGTGGACGAGGGGTGGAAATCATTTCTTCTAATCCACACAATCTCAAGCTTGGTCTTGCTATAGATGGTGTCAATGCATTTGCATCGACGAGCTCCATATATAGTTATTGACCAGTATTGTTTCTAACATATAATCTCCTACCTATGTTATGTATGAAAAAAGAAAATATTATGCTAGCATTAATAATTCCTTGTCCAAAGCAACTCGGAAATGATATTGATGTATATTTGGCGCTATGGGTAGAAGACTTTAAATTATTTATGGAATAATGGAATTGACATATATGATGCATTCAGTAGAATGGTTTTTAATTTAAGAGCAATTTTACCGTGGAGAATAAATGAGTTTCCAGCCTATGAAAATCTTACAGGATGTTGTGTAAAAGAAGAAAAAGCTTGTCCATTATGCAGTGTCAACACTCATCATCAATGGTTGAATCATTGTCGGAAAAATGTTTGTATGGGAAATAGAAGGTTTCTAGATACTTCACATTCATGGAGGAAACAAAAAACTTGGTTTGATAACACTGTAGAGGAAGGTAATAAACCTAGAATTCTAACAAGAAGATACATTTCTGTTATTTTGAAGGGTTTTCCAAATGTTTTTTGAAAAATAAGAATGAAGAAATAAAAAGGAGGAAGAGTAAGAAGAAGTTAAAGACGAAGTTGAGTAAGAAGATAAAAAGTAAAAAAGAGGAAGAGTAACTACAATAGAAAAGATGAAGATGATGGAAAAAGAGAGCTATTAAGGTGGAAAAAATATCAATCTTTCTTGATTTTCAATATTGAGAGGTTAGTATTAAAATTATATTTTATTTCATTGACCTAGCAATAAAAAAGTTAATAAAGTGTTGTATTATTGATATTTGTAGGAACTTCCCTTGCGACATAATTTAGATGTAATGCATGTTGAGAAAAATGTCGCTGAAAGCCTACTAAGCACGATGTTGCATGACAGTAAATCGAAAGATGGAATTAATTCTAGGAAGGATTTGGAGGATTGGGGGGTTCGATAAGTCTTTATGCACAACCTCGTGAGAATAGAACATATCTACCACTGGCTCCATATACATTGTCATTGTTCGAAAAAAATATTTTGTAAGAGGTTACATGATTTTAAAGATCCTGATGGTTATTGCTCAAATTTCAAAAGATTTGTATCATTAGAAGATTGCAAAGTTAGTGGTTTGAAGTCTCATGGTTAGCATGTCCTAATGCAATAATTATTACCTGTTGCGGTTAAAGGATTATTACCAAATAAAGTCAAAACAATAATAATTCGTTTATGTTCGTTTTTCAATAAAATATGTCAACGGGTTCTTGAAAGGGAGACGTTGCGACAATTTGATGATGAGATTATTGAAATTTTGTATGAACCCGAAAGATATTTTCCCCCTTCCTTTTTTGATATAATTAATGATATATTTGACAATCCATCTTAGAAGAGAAGCACAATTGTGTGGTCCGGTTCATTTTGGTTGGATGTACTCATTTGAAAGGTATATAAAATCACTTAAAGATTATATAAGGAATTATGCATGACCTGAAGGATGTATTGCAGAATCTTACCTTGTAGAAGAATCAATGAGATTTGTAGTGAATTTCTACAAAGGAAAGTACAAATGGAGGAGAAAGAAGTCCGAAATTAAGATTATGAAAACAATATGATACTCGAAGGACGTCCAATTTTAAAATCGAAGAGAATTAAATTGTCATCCAATGAAAAATATATTGCTTATTTGGTCGTGCTAATGAATATGGCTGTGGTGGAACCATATTTAGAGTAAGTACATATTATATTTTGCTTATACTTTTTTAATAAATATTTAGTGTTGAATATAACTTGGGTAAAATTATTTAAACACCAGTATGCATTTGGTGGAGCTACAAAATTTTGATAAGCATTTGGAAAAAAATGCGACATTGCTGTGGAAAAAACATACAGATAATTTCTTAGATTGGACTAAAAAGAAGGAAAGTTTAATTTTAATTTATCTTTTCGTTGACGAAAAAAGATTTTTTTTCCTTTAAAATTTACGTACAATGATTTGTTTGCAGATACCTATTCACTCAACAAATGATGAAATACTAAAATGGATTGCCTTTGGTCCAAGTAGCAATGCATTGTCCTATAAATGGTGTATAACTAACGGATAGCGTTTTCATACAAAATTGTTGAAAGAAAAACCTAAAATTATGGATTGACTTATAATGTGACTACCATGTGTAGTGCAAGTGCAAAAGATATTTCTCAACGAGTTGATGTGGTCACTAATTATGGGGTAGTCACGGACATAATCTTGTTAGACTATCATGTTTTTTATATTTTTGTATTTAATGTCACTGGGCAAATATAGAAAATGGAGTGGAGGTCGACGGATTCACTCTTGTCTATTTACAACAAAATCAATTTTCATTTGTAAAAGATCCATATATACTTGCATCTCAAGCAAAACAAGTTTTTTATTCAAGAGAGAATGATCACTCTAATTGGTATGTTGTAATGAAAGCACCACTAAGAGGTTATCATGAATTAGCGACAGATGATCCTGTTATGGAAGTTAGTTTTGTTTGAAAAGAATGTGAACAAACCGACATGGATATTGATTCCGAAGAGAATGTTAGCTATGTTAGAGAAGATTGTGAAGACATATTTGAGTATATTTCCATTCTTATTTGCTTATGAGGTTTATTTAATTTAGAATTCATTAACATTCTAAGTGTTAGCTTTTAACTTTATTTGCCTAGTACCCTTAGAAATATATACGTAAGAATGCCCAAAGTACAAAATTTCTGTTGCTTTTGATTTATTCATGATGAATCAGTGTTAGCTTTTTAACTTTATTTGCCTAGTACCCTTAGAAATATATGGACATTGAGACTCACTGTATCTATTCATAATGAATATGATTGCCGGTGAGCAGCCGCCAGATAATTTGTAACTCATCATAATGATTTTTTTTTGAAACTATATAAAATAGGGCCCGGCCCATATAATGAGTTAATGGGTAAAAACCCGAATACAGACCAACATATCACAAACGCAAACCCTAAACATTATAGGGCATTCAGTGCCTCCACAAAACATTTCTAACGAGTAGAAAAAAATGACGGAAGCTTCGTCTTTAGGCTTTCAGCCATTCGAGACTTCAAAATGAATGAGAGAAATAATTCAAGGAGGCTTCCAATCCTTCTTGCCATTACGGCGCTGATTTGCGAGCTTGAGATTTGGGCAAAATTGACTCATATGAGCTGTTTTTGTTTCATCTTCCTTGTAGTAGCTTGCTTTGTTGGTTAGAAAAGCTTCAGCCTTTAGATCTGAGGGATCTATAGTAGAGGTAGCAAAATTAGTAGCTTTTTCACCATGGCAATTTGTTTTGCTGTCGGCGGCATGACTTTGGATAGAATATTCTGTATAGCTCTGATTCTTGTATTGATGTATTTGAGGAGCTACAGAGTCAAAAAAAGACGGCTTTATTTGGAAGTTATGTTTGTTATAGCTGCTTTTGAGGTTGATTGAGATCGGCTCCTTTTGCATGCTGCAATTGTTGAAGTTGCTTTCCCCTTTCTCCCAAGCAGATAAGTGATAAATCTGACTGTTGATGTTACTTCTGTAATAGTTTTCATCTACTATTTGATTATTAATGTCTAGTTGCCAATATTTGTCCATATGTAGTAGACTGTCTGTCGAATCTCCTATATTGGATGCGCGGTAGCTTTTGCCCCTATCAGGTAAGTAATGAAAATCATTAGAATTTGTATGCTTGTTATCTTTAGTACAATATGTTTTAATATTAAGATAACTTCCCTTTGTGTTATAGGAAAAATTCCTATTGTGTTGGTGAAAGCCGTCCCTTCCAGTATTGAGAGGATCTTGGATGGATACAATATCAGTCATGGGCTTTTCCATCCTACAACTTCCTTTGTGAAGAAGCAGACCTAAGTTGGGAGAATCATTAATGGTTTTCCCACCCTGTAAGAAAGATTCTAAATTCTCTTCATATTTGTCCATTTTCCAGTAGTTTGACTTTGGATTCTCTGATTGAGTTCTTTGATTTCTATGTTTATTGAGAAGGATTTGTCTGTCCAATTCAATTTTTTTCCATAGTTGAATGCTTTCCATTTCCTTTTAAGAGTGAAGCCTTTGATTTCTTTCTTTCCAGATATGAAAGATGGATGCTGTGAGCATAATACTTGCTTTTTTGAATTCCTTGGATTTTTCTTTAAAGTTTTGCTGAATATATTTGATGCTTTCTCTGATGTTTTGAACAACTTGATTTTGATTGATTTTGAGATTTGTTTTGGCAATGAACCAAATGTGCTTTGAATAAATGCAATCGAAAAATAGATGATCAATACTCTCTGTCTCATTTTTACAAAGAAGACATAATGTTTCCCCTTTTTTATTCCACTTCAGGCATCTGTCTCTAGTGGGAAGTCTATTAATAATTGCAAAGTAGGCACAATGGGACATTTTTGGACAGTTTGATTTACTCCATATAACATTGTGCCAATCAACTTCTGTATTATAGCCTTTTATATACTCCAAAGTTTTTTTGAAAGAGGAAGTACCTTTTGAAGATAATTTCCATTCCCATTTATCATTTTGGAGGTTTGGGTCTATAGAGATATTTTGAATGCCAGACTTAAAAATAGATGTAGCTGGGTGTGCCATTGCATTCCACCTACCATTTTGGTTGATGGTACTAACTTTTCCAGTAACATCGCCAAGAATATATAAATTATTCCACCCCACAAGACTAACTAAAGATTTTCCAAAAATCCATGGGTCAAACCATAGGTCAGTTTGATCTCCATTTTTAAATTTTCTTTCCAAAAGTTTAATACCAGTATCTCTGCTTTTGAGTATGTTTTTCCATACAAAAGAATGGTGATTTTCAATACTAGTTGCCAAAAATTCTTGTTTTTGAGATACTTTGCTTTCATCCATTTTTCCCAAGTGAATTGCCATAAACAAATCTCCAAAATAATTTGAGATTGCATACTTCCCTCAGGTCATTGATATTCCTTATGCCTAAGCCTCCAGCTTTTTTTGATTTACAAATTTTGTCCCAAGCAATTTTATGATGCTTTCCATTCCTAATGAAATTTGTACAAATTTTTTCAATTTTGTGAATAGCTTTTGCTGGGATATTGTGTGCTTGAATCCAATACATAATGATTGCAATGATGATAGTGTGAGTAAGTTCAATTCTACCAGCAGTTGACAGAAGTTTGCTAGCCCACCCTTCAAATCTAGCCTGTATTATATCCAATAATCTCGTGCAGTCTTGATCATTTACTTGATTAGCACTGAGAGGTAATACCAGATACTTGACTGGAAGATTACTCTCTTTAACTTTTAAGATGTTTAAAATGTCCAATTTACTGACACAACCTTTACTGAAATAGATTTTGCTTTTGAAATCATTAACTTTCAACCCAGCATGATCTTCTAATTTGGCAAAGATATTTGCTATAGATTTTGCACTTTGAGTGTCTTCATTTAAGAAAATAAGTAAATCATCAGCATATAGAAAATGAGTAATGTATGGCTTGGTTCTATTAATGGGTTTTATATTTCCTTTTATTAGTTCTGTTTCCATAAGAATTGTGAAATACTTCATAGCAACAGTAAATAGATATGGAAACAATGGGTCTCCTTGTCTAATACCTCTGTTGCTATATATAAACCCATTAGGAGAACCATTAACCAAAATAGAGTAGGACACTTTACTAATACATTCATAGATAAGAGCACAAAATTCATTACAAAATCCTATTTATTTCATCATGTATATAATAAATTATCTATCAATTTTGTTAAAAGCTTTATGTAAATCTATTTTTACACACATATGATTTTTGCTATTATGGTTGAAGTTCCTAATTAATTCATGTGCTAACAATGTGTTCTCAACAATAAGCCTGCCAGGAATGAATGCACTCTGGTTTTCGGAAATTAAATGTTTTAAAAATATTTTTATTCTGCTACTTAGAATACTAGAAATAATCTTGTATACAAAGTTACAGCAGGCTATAGGCCTATAGTCTTCTAAACTATTAGGAATGGGAATTTTTGGAACTAATGTAATGAAAGTATGGTTTAGATTTTTTAAAAGTTTCCCAGTCCTAAAAAATTCAGAAATTAAGTTAAATAGGAGTATTTTAATCTCATCCCACTGTGTTTTATAAAATTTAGCACCAAAGCCATCAGGACCTGGGCTTTTATCATTATTTGAGTTAAAAATGATATTTTTAATTTCCTCAATTCTTATTGGAGCCAAAAGAATATCTTGACTGTTGCCATTTAATTTGAATTTAGGCTCGATATTTGGAAAATCATTAGATGAGAAATGACTCAGCCTAGGAAGCGAATTCGACGATGTAAATCGAATCCGTCCAGGATCTCACACGATTAGCGGAAATAATCGGTGAATCGATGATAAATTGGTGAATTTAAGAATACCCAAATGCCCAAATCCGTTGATTACGAAGATACCGGATTCTAGCAATCTTCGACACGTTGATCGCGCACGATGCCGTGAGAGAAGATCTACAATTCTTCGAACGTTGATCAAGCGCACTTGATTCCGTGAATTAGCTTCAACAATCGTTGATTCGAGCGCACTCGAATGCCGAAGGTGGAGATAGGAGATAACACTCAACTACCAATTTTAATGGAGGCAAGAAGCACAAATCAAATTTTATTTAAAATTCAACTAACTTTTTACAAATGACAACACATCCCTATTTATAGGGAATTACATCACACAAGTTACATGACTCAAAAATAGGCGACATAAGAACAAACGACTTACAAAACAAATACAAACGACATAAGAAAGTTACAACACAACTATTCACGACTTAACAAAATACAAACAAATGACTTTCAAAACAAAGCGACTTAACAACAACCAGGCAGCGACCTAAAAAAAACTTCGCGACTTAAAGTCTGAGCGACCTAAGGAATGAACAGCGACATAAGAGGCAACGACATAACTTCGTTCGCGACCTACCATAGCTCGTTCACGACTTAGGGAATCATCAGCGATCTACCATAGCTCATTCGCGACTTAAGGAGGCACTCGACTGGAATGTCGTTCACGACATAAGGAGTTTCTTTCGATGACTTACTGGAGGCTTCGCCGCGACTTAAAGAGATGAGCGACCCACGACTTAGGGCTTCGCTGCGACTTAGGGTTTCGCGACCTACTGGCGATGCTTGGGATGCGATTTCTGGAGCGGCGACTTCTTCGCGAACTTGGATTCCTCGACATAGCGAGGTAGGCGCTGCATCATCCTCCCCTGGTTGAAAAGAATTCGTCCTCGAATTCACGCTCTCCTCTTCAAGCATCTCTCCATAATACGGAATTAAGTGTTTGATATTGAAAACATCGGCAGTATGGATATGATCCGACAATCTCAACTGATAAGCATTCTCATTAATCTTCTTTACGATTTCCAAAGGACCAACCTTTCTAGCAGCTAGTTTGTTATAAGTGCCAACAGGAAATCGATCCTTGGTCAATACTGCATATACAAAATCTCCTTCTTTGAAGTCAACATGTCGTCGTTAAAATCTGCGGATTGTTTATATTTCTCATTCGTCTTCTCCAATCGTTCCTGAACGATTCTATGGCATTCTGTCAACCCATCAACAAAATCAGCAACCCGCTTAACTGTCCCCTTCGGTTGTGGCACTATCGTTAAATCCAACGGCCCCTTTGGCAAGCTTGAATATACAATCTGAAATGGACTGAAACCCGTACTACGGTTGATAGCATGATTATGAGCAAACTCCGCTTGACATAACTTCACATCCCAACTCTTCAGATTATCCTTCACACGGCACCGCAACAAATTTCCCAGGGATCTGTTCACAACTTCAGTCTGTCCATCTATCTGTGGATGATAAGAACTACTGAATTTCAACTTCATTCCCACCATCTTCCACAAACTCAGCCAAAAATGACTCAGAAATCTGGTATCCCTGTCCGAAACTATAGATTCTGGTAAACCATGCAAGCGATAGATCTCTCTAAAGAACAACTGTG
Organism: Allium fistulosum; assembly: GCA_030737815.1. NCBI lineage: Eukaryota > Viridiplantae > Streptophyta > Magnoliopsida > Asparagales > Amaryllidaceae > Allium > Allium fistulosum. Next base: position 552,749,390 of record CM060906.1, read on the forward strand.
CCACATGGACTGCATCTGCCGTCTTCTTACAAGCAACAAAATGTACCATCTTCGAGAAACGGTCCACCACAACATATATAGAGTCATTTCCCCATTGAGTCCTCGGCAAGCCCAACACAAAATCCATGCTTACATCAACCCACGGTTTTGTAGGAACATGTAAAGGCATATACAAACCCGCATTTGTAGTTGTCCCTTTCGAAACTTGACAAACATGACATCTTCAAACTTTTCAACTTCTTTCCTCATTGACGGCCAAAAATAAGACCGTGAGATCAACTACAAAGTACGATCACGACCAACATGTCCTTCTTCATGCAACTCTTTTACAATTTTCATTCTCAAGCTGCAATCTGGTGCGCACAATCGATTACCCTTGAATAAGAATCCATCTACCAACACAAAGTCATCAGTACTCCCATCCTTGACTTTCTCAACAATCTTCGTAAAGTAAGGATCTTCCTTAAACAACTCTGGCAATAGTTCAAATCCTGTCACTTCAACCTTCATTGTCGTCAACAAATGATTCCTCCTGCTCAAGGCATCAACTACTCGATTCGTCACCCCTGATTTGTGCTTTACAACAAAAGTAAACTGCTGCAGATACGCGACCCATGAAGCGTGTCTAGCTGAAATTTTGTCCTGCCCTCGCAAATGTTTCAAAGCTTCATGATCCGTATAAAAAACAAACTCCTTCTGAAACAGATAATGTCTCCAGTGCTTCACAACTTGAAAAATTGCGTAAAACTCCACGTCATAAGTGCTATATCTCAACTTGGCTCCAGACAACTTCTCACTGAAATAAGCAACTGGTCTTCCATTCTAACTCAATACTCCACCAATCCCAACCTTCGAAGCATCAGTGTGTAACTCGAATAATATCTGAAAATCCGGCAGTACCCGAATGGGTGCTGTCGCCAAAAGTGTCTTGATCTTCTCAAAAGCTAACTCTGCTTCCTCTGTCCACACGAACTTCTTTCCTTTCATGCAATCGGTTACAGGTGCCATCACACTACTAAAATGTGGAATGAATCTTCGATAGAAAGATACCAACCCATGAAAACTCCTCACTTCAGTAATTGTCTTGGGTTGTGGCCAACTCCTGACAGCTTCCACTTTGCTTTCATCCACTTGAATATCCTCCTTCGATAGAACATATCCCAGAAACAAAACACTGTGCATCATGAACACGCACTTCTTCGTTGCTGCATAGAATTGCTCCTGTCGTAGAATCAACAGCACTTCTCGCAAATGCTGGATATGCTCTTCCATACTCCCACTATAGATCAAAATATCTTCAAAGTAAACTACTACGAACTTCCCAAGAAATGGTCTGAAAATCTGGTTCATCACTCTCATAAAAGTACTAGGAGCATTTGACAAGCCAAACGACATAACCAGCCATTCGTATAGACCTTCCCTAGTTTTAAAAGCAGTCTTCCACTCATCACCCGATCTAATACGAATATGATGGTATCCACTCTTCAAGTCAATCTTTGAGAACACAACAGCCCCACTCAACTGATCAATCAAATCATCGAACCTCGACATAGGAAACCTGTATCTCACAGTGATCTTGTTTAGAGCCCGACTGTCCGTACACATCCGCCAAGCCCCATCCTTCTTCGGTACCAATAAGGCTGGCACTGCACAAGGACTCAAGCTCTCCTGAACACGTCCTTGTTCTAACAACTCCTCCACCCGCCTTCTCAGTTCCTCATGCTCCTTAGGACTCATCCTGTAATGTGGCCTGTGAGGTAATGCCGTCCCTGGCACAAGAACAATCTGATGCTGAATATCTCTCAACGGTGGTAACTCCTTTGGCAACTCTTCAGGGAACACATCTCTGAATTCTTCCAACACTGGCTTTACTTCCTCTGGAACTTCAACAGATTCAGTAGCTTTATGTCCAATCAACAAGAACACCTCTGGACTCTCCTCTACTTCTTCAACAAACTCCTTCAAAGTCAACAAAGTCTTCAGCTCCTCAATCTCTTCTGACTTGCTCTCTCCTTGCTGTCTCTTCTTCGGAACTAAAATGATCTTAGTACCCTCAAACATAAAGCTGTAGCTATTGGTCCGAACATCATGCTGCACTGCTCGGTCATACTGCCATGGTCTTCCCAAAAGCAAGTGACAAACATCCATCTCCACCACATCACACCAGATCTCATCTTTATACTTCTTCCCAATAGAAAAGGGAACATGAACTCGCCTGTCCACCTTCACCTCTCCTCCTTTCCTTAACCACGCTAACTTGTAAGGATTTGGATGCTTCTCCCTCTTCAACTTCAACTTTCTCACAGCTTCGGTAGAAATGATATTGTCGCAACTTCCCGCGTCAATCACAAATTTACACACCTTCCCCAGTATAGTGCATGTCGACTGAAAGATATTACTCGTCAACCAACTAGCCTTTTCTTCCTGCTTCGGTGTCAAACATGATCTCCTCAACATTAGATTACATCCTTCATCTCCCGACGCGATATCCTGTTCATCCTCCTCAACTGGACTAGAATAACATTCATCAACATCCTCACCTTCCACTTCAGCAATCATAGCTCACCTCTTCGGTTTCGGGCATTCACTATTCTTGTGACCCACTTCCTGGCAATTATAACACTTGAAACTATTGTTGACCTTCGCCTTCGCAACTTCATTTACAACTGGTTTACTGACAGCTTTAGAAACATTGGAACTCCCACTAGCACCCTTGCTCTGAGTATTGGAACTTGGAAACACACCACCTCCTCGTCTTCCCTGCTTCTCCCAAGCCAACGCCTTCTGGTGCGCTTCAGCCACAGATCTAGGGTCAAACATATTTACCATATCCTGGATCTGGATCCTCAACCCCCCAACAAACCTAGCAGTCAATTGTTCCTCCGTCTCCATAATGTCATTTAGAGCAATCAGTTGATAAAACTCATCAGCATAATCATTAACAGTCTTCGTCCCTTGCCTCAGATTCTGCAACCTCTGATACATGAGTGATTGATAATTGTAAGGTAAGAATGTAGCCTTCATCATCTTCTTCATTTTCTCCCAAGCAACAATCTTCGACTTCCCCATCCATTCTCGTGTAAGTTTGGTTTGCTGCCACCACGCCATAGCTCTTCCTCTCAACCTAGTAGCAACCAACTTCACTCGACGATCTTCCGAAACCTCCTTGAAATCAAAGATCTCTTCAACATTAGATAACCAATCTAGAAATTCTTCAGCCTGCATACCACCCTTAAACCCTGGAATTTCAATTTTCATTACGGACTCCCATTTGTGATCGTACTCTGAATGATTTCTTCCTTGGCTTCGATTTCGACCATGAACACTACCACCATCAAACTTCTCATCAAAATCTGATGCATATCGATGTCGATCATGACCACCAACATCTCTACCACCACCATTCCTACCACCAACATCCCTTCGATCTACATTCCTCCGATCACGATCATCCGCATCTCTCCGATTTCGATCATCAACATTCCTATCACGATCGTCAACATTTCTTCGATCATGATCTTCTCTTCTCTCCCGATCTGAATGTGGTGAAACTCTATTTCCCCCATGGCTCGATTCAGGTGAAACCCTTCTTCTACTTTGATTCATTTCAAACATCATTCTCTCTAATCGACCAATCCCCTCATCAAACTTCTCATTGAATTTATCACTAATTTGTTGCTCCATTTGTTCAGCATCTTCTCTTCGATACACATCTGCAACATTCTGATGACGATTAACTCTTCTTGGAGGCATTGTCGAATCTTCACAAATCTTCAAAAATTCAAACACTTTTCGAACTTTGATCCAAAATGATATGGATCAAAACTCCTAACTTGTTGCAACTTCACGATGAACATGGTGAACACCAAACTTCTCAACAATGCAAATCCGATCTCCAAATGATGCAAACTTCTGGCGATCTAGCTCTGATAACAAACTGACGCAGCCTAAGAAGCGAATTCGACGATGTAAATCGAATCCGTCCAGGATCTCACACGATTAGCGAAAATAATCGGTGAATCGATGATAAATTGGTAAATTTAAGAATACCCAAATGCCCAAATCCGTTGATCACGAAGATACCGGATTCTAGCAATCTTCGATATGTTGATTGCGCACGATGCCGTGAGAGAAGATCTACAATTCTTCGAACGTTGATCAAGCGCACTTGATTCCGTGAATTGGCTTCAACAATCGTTGATTCAAGCGCACTCGAATGCCAAAGGTGGAGATAGGAGATAACACTCAACTACCAATTTTAATGGAGGCAAGAAGCACAAACCAAATTTTATTTAAAATTCAACTAACTTTTTACAAATGACAGCACATCCCTATTTATAGGGAATTACATCACACAAGTTACACGACTCAAAAATAGGCGACATAAGAACAAACGACTTACAAAACAAATACAAACGACATAAGAAAGTTACAACACAATAGTACACGACTTAACAAAATACAAACAAATGACTTTCAAAACAAAGCGACTTAACAACAACCAGGCAGCGACCTAAAACAAACTTCGCGACTTAAAGTCTGAGCGACCTAAGGAATGAACAACGACATAAGAGGCAACGACATAACTTCGTTCGCGACCTACCATAGCTCGTTCGTGACTTAGGGAATCTTCAGCGATCTACCATAGCTCGTTCGCGACTTAAGGAGGCACTCGACTGGAATGTCGTTCACGACATAAGGAGTTTCTTTCGATGACTTATTGGAGGCTTCGCCGTGACTTAAAGAGATGAGCGATGTAACGCCCCACCTCTATGCTCATAATAACAAAGAGTATTAAAAGAAATACTGTCTATTATTACGAAGAATAAGGCTGGATAGGAGCGACCATCCGTAATTGGCCTTACACTAATATTGGTTATCTCGGTAGGAGTGGTATATACTTTTTATTTTTCATCTATTATTTATTTACTCCCATCGACATATCCAATTATCAGTATAAAACAAACTACGATAGTTCATACTAGTTTAGGACATTAGATATAACAATAACACAGATAATATAAATGCGGAACACAGATGAACAAAAATCCAATATATATATAACCGATGTCAGTTAATACATAGTTGACACAATACATATGATACAACTACAACTGTCGACTCTAGAAGTTATATATACAAGTACATTATCGACTAATATACATGAATACATATCATTCTATATTATGACACGACTACTACAAAATGACTGACAACTTCAGAAGATGTGAAAAGTCTTCAATCCCGAACAGCAACTCAAAGAAAGAAATCTACAACCTGAAATACTCGGGTCTGACCCGAGTATTACATTCAAAAGAAAATAATACCCAGGTCAGTCTAATTCAACCAGTTTATTAGTGCATATAGGCAGTAATAATTTAAATAGACGACAGTCACAATAATTCCCGCCTATCCGATTCTTTAAACAAAGAAACCGGATAACGGTCAATATAACACTTAACAGTGTTTAACAACAAATCAGCAATCCAATTCAATTTAAACAATTGAAATGTCAATTTAAAAACAACAAAGCTGATTGGCTGCAGTACACGCTAATGTGTACTGCCTCGCCAGTACAGTCTATGAATACTCAGAAGATCAATGAATTCACAAGTCAACGGATCCAACTCAAATGCCATTCAAATAAAATCACAACGCGAGCACAAGGTCAAACCCGGGCGTTTCAGCCGGATTCAACTCAAGTGTAATGAGAAAAACAGATCCAATGTATATCAGATCAGAGATGCTCAAACCCAAACCAAACTACAATGAACCAAGGGACAGGACAAGTGCAGCCCCTATATGAAAAATGGAAAACATAAGTGATGCAACAGTTCAGTGGACTGCAAGTATTGACCCGGTAGCCACAAGTATAAGAAATGCCCAACACAAATGAATGCAGTGAAGGGTTCATGGATGTGACATGCACCAGATCAGATCGGAGTGACCCAGATTCAAGTGCAGACCGAAGGCAGCAACCAACAACCAAATGCAAAGGTCAAGCCAAGGTTGTCATGACTCGACACAAATGTAAAGCTACAACAAATCAAAACAGCGTCAAGCATATGCATGCAGACCCAAAGTCTCGAATGACTTAAGTGATGAAACACTGAAATAATGCCAATGTCCAGACAACAACAGAGCACAATGCACCAAGTAAGTGACAGTAGGCAACAGGTAGATGAAGATGCAATGAAGCCGAGGCAAGCAAAGGGATTGATATGGCAATACTGCAAATACAAGAATGCTCAGTGCACTACAACACCAAGTGGTACAAGATGTCGTAAAACTCAAAAGCAACCACACAGAACATCATCAATTCGATTGACAAGTGCCCTAAACTATAACAGTGCAATCCCAAATTGAAACAGTGAGTAGTACAAATTAATGCAGACTGTTCAAAGTTTAGTAGAGACTACACAATATATCATGTACACCAAGGTAACAGACTCAATACAAACTACAACTCAAATGTCGAGCCAAATGCAACATGACCAGAAAATGAACCAGCAAGCTACAGCAACAGTGTAGGCTACGATAATGCAACACAGTGAACTGCAGGATGAAATATGATTGAACAAAATTGAATGTAGAGTTGCAGTTCAAAAACCCAGTAGCAACATCAAATACAGTTCGAAGATAAAGTGATGATACTAGATGAACCAGACTGTGATAGAATCAATAACGTGGTCAACAAATAATTTCGCAGTTCAAAATCAAGTCAATTCAAGCCTTAACAATCATGAAATAATACAAAGCAAGTGCGAAACCAAAAACCAAGTGTGTATCTGTATTTTTGAAAAGGTCGGAAATAAATTCAAATGTTCAAAGTCAATCAGAGAAATCACGAAACCATTTCAAAGCTTGCTGTCAACAACACAAAGCCGTATATTCACATATGAAATGGTCAGAGAAAAATCGCAGCATTCAAAATTAATCGTATGGCCAAAGCACATTTCTTGAACAAATCAGACGAACGAAATATATGGAGTTCGACTCATATATATACCCATAATCCAACCAAATCAACTTCGAAACAAAGTCGAATGCCGAGATAGATTAAACCAGTTACTCAAACAACGAAATCCCAAATTGGAACAAGCTAGGAAACTAGAATCAGTAAATTCGAACACCAATAAACTCGAGTTGGAATTAAATGTGAGTGGAACACTCACCTGTGGTTTCGAATCAAGGAGATACACTCGAAGACGAACTGCACAAATCATCTCGAGTATCGATCAGGACGCGAATTGAAGTAGCCTCGACCTGTTAACTCGAGCGAAGATCGAAGCTCTAGGAATCCATTGGATACAACGGCACTCCATTTGCAACCCTAACTTGAACAAGCGAACGAACGAAGAAAATCGAGACCGCCATTTTTTTCTTCTTCGTTTCGATTTTGATTAGGGTTTTCGAATGAGAGCCAAAATGAATTGGGGAACAGGTTAAACCCTTATCACGGCATCATGGCAATGTGAGCGTGGGCCAGATTCAAATGTAAAGCCCACTTCAACCCTTAACATATTGTTTAAAAGAATACCAACCGCTTTAAAATTCCAAACAGCGATTAACAAACTTTATTAATGAATTATAAAAGTGATTTAACTCAATGAATTCCACTTGTAATTTTTATTAACCGTTTTATCATAGGATTCCAATCGATCAAAAACTAAATCGAGCAATTAACTAACATTCTAATCGTTTAAGGACGATATTAAATTCTCACAAAAGCTCGGGTTGTTACAGACTCCCCTCCTTATAAAAATTGCGTCCCCGCAATTTTCATAATGAAAGCTGTCTATAACGATTATTCTTCTAACATAAGCTGGTTAAGCTAGAAAATACAGATCGGGAACACAAATACCAAAGTAATCTTTTAATTCCAATAAAAGAATTTCACAAATTCTCAACAAAATCTAATCATCAAATAGATAATCAGAAGCAATCAAAACTTAATAATTACAATTATCCGCAATATTCAATTGTCAACAAAGATACTTATAAAACACCAATCACAATCGCAAACTGCATATATATAGTTATCCAACAATTAACTAGAAAACATAAATTCCATGATCAACAAACTCTAACTATTACCAGAAATAGATAGAAGATAGCGATTCAATAAAATCAGCATACCCTAGAATCAATTGGAGACTAGAAAATCTCATGATCAGCGAAATTAGCAATCAACCAATAGTCGATTATCAAAGACGAAAATCAAATCTCAACTCAACAAATATTCGATTATCTAAAACGATAATCAAACCACAAATCAACAATTATTCAATTATCAAAAACGATAATCGAATTTCAAATCAACAAATATCCGATTATCAAAAGCGATAATCAAATCCCAAATCAGCAAATATTTAATCATTTAAAGCGATAATTAAATTCGAAATCAGCAAATATTTAATTATCTAGAGCGATAATTAAATCTCAGGGCAACAGATATTTAATTATCTAAAGCGATAATTAAAACAACAAACCAACAATTATTTAATTATCTCAGGCGATAATTAAATCTAAAATCAACAAATATTTAATTATCTAAAACGATAATTAAATCTCAAATCAGCAATTATTTAATTATCTCAAGCGATAATTAAATCTCAAAGCAACAAATATTTAATTATCAAAAGCGATAATTAAATCTCATATCAACAAATATTTAATTATCAAAAGCGATAATTAAATCTCAGGGCAACAGATATTTAATTATCTAAAGCGATAATTAAAACAACAAACCAACAATTATTTAATTATCTCAGGCGATAATTAAATCTAAAATCAACAAATATTTAATTATCTAAAACGATAATTAAATCTCAAATCAGCAATTATTTAATTATCTCAAGCGATAATTAAATCTCAAAGCAACAAATATTTAATTATCTAAAGCGATAATTAAATCTCAAAGCGACAAATATTTAATTATCTAAAGCGATAATTAAATCTCAAATCAGCAAATATTTAATTATCTCAAGCGATAATTAAATCTCAAAGCAACAAATATTTAATTATCTAAAGCGATAATTAAATCTCAAAGCAACAAATATTTAATTATCAAAAGCGATAATTAAATCTCAAATCAGCAAATATTTAATTATCTCAAGCGATAATTAAATCTCAAAGCAACAAATATTTAATTATCTAAAGCGATAATTAAATCTCAAATCAGCAAATATTTAATTATCTCAAGCGATAATTAAATCTCAAAGCAACAAATATTTAATTATCTAAAGCGATAATTAAATCTCAAAGCAACAAATATTTAATTATCAAAAGCGATAATTAAATCTCAAATCAGCAAATATTTAATTATCTCAAGCGATAATTAAATCTCAAAGCAACAAATATTTAATTATCTAAAGCGATAATTAAATCTCAAAGCAACAAATATTTAATTATCAAAAGCGATAATTAAATCTCAAATCAGCAATTATTTAATTATCTCAAGCGATAATTAAATCTCAAAGCAACAAATATTTAATTATCAAAAGCGATAATTAAATCTCATATCAACAAATATTTAATTATCAAGAGCGATAATTAAAACTCAAATCAGCAATTATTTAATTATCTCAAGCGATAATTAGAAACAATAAATATCCGATTATCAAAAACGATAATCAGAACTCATATCAACTAATATCTAATTATCACAAGCGATAATTAGAAACAACAAATATCCGATTATCAAAAACGATAATCAGAACTCATATCAACAAATATCCAATTACCTGCAGATAATTGGAAGCAACAAATATCTAGAAATCAATTAAGAAGACTAGAAAATCAACATAAAAGCTTGGATCGATCCCATCAGATGGCGAGTTTTTAATTCGCCGCACGTGCAACAATATATGGCCGAAGCCTACCAAGTACTCAACATAATTTTTGGCGCCCATCAGATTGACCCGGAGGTCCGCAGAGTGACCCGAAGGTCTAGTACTGGTATTTGACCCGAAGGTCCATCATATGACCCGAAGGTCCATCATATGACCCGAAGGTCCATCATAGTGGCTCGAAAGCACACGAAATCATCAAATATTTCAATTAACGAGTCCGGAATTAACCGAAATAGCAAACTCACATGTCCCATACCACGTGTTTTACTAAATCGTTTGATTCTCTTCATCGTTTCCTTGAAAGTGCAAAATTGTGTATTTTGTAAAAATACATTTCACATTCTCAAACGGACAAGTCCGGAATTAAGCGAATCAGTAAAAGAAAGGGGTCATAGTCCTCGATTTTGCTGAAACGTTTAAATCGCTTCCTCGTTCTTTTGAAATCGCAAACTGTAAAAATTTTTGAAAACAATTTTATTTATTTTGTAAAAATAACAATTCGCATTCTCAACTGGACAAGTCCGGAGTTAAGCGAAACAGTAAAAGAAAGGGGTCATAATCCTCGATTTTGCTGAATCGTTTAAGTCGCTTTCTCATTCTTTTGAAAACGCAAACTATTAAAAATTTATAAAACAATTTTTCATTTTAAAATGATTTTTCCAATCACGTGATTAAAGCAGCAAATCAGTAACAATTTTGATAAGGAAATTGTACTTCTCAAAATACCGTAAAAACGGTTACAAATCAGCATTGCGGTATAACCGCTTGAAAATCCACTTTTAAAAGTTTGATTGTTACTGAAGTCAAAGCAACAGTAATTTTAAAACATCAAATATCTCATCAAAATAATTCACATCTAAATGTGACATCAGTGAATTTTCATTTATTAAAATTGTCAACAAAACACCGTGCTTCAAAAATCTAGCATTGGTGTAAAAATCCCGTTACACAAATAACGGCAACAAAATACGTCTCATAACCAAGCATCGGTTCAACGTAAATAAATGCAGTAACGTGCAATTCAAATTTTTGCACGCACTACAGAATGAACAAAGAAATCATTCAAATGTATCTTCAATGAAGTTAATTCAAAACAGCCAAAAATCTAATCAATAGATGATTAATACAAAAGAAAGCCAGCGGAAATTTCAACAAAAATCACATAACTGCAATTTCTTCGAATCCTCAATTCGGATTCGAAATTCTCAAAGAAACAAAATAAGTACAGCTATGTAAACAACAAATGAAATTCATATCAATTTCGTATTTTGATTTTTAAATCAAAAAGATTATCAGTTGTACTCAGCGAAGACAGTTTCACTGTTTCCGCTGCGCACTCTGATAAACAGAGCACAAATCAATCAAATCATCAGAACACAATTTCACTATTATTTTTAAATAAAGTTATTTAAAAATTTCATCCAAATTTCAAAACTTTAGTTTTGACTCAAGCACAAATAAAACATCGATCGATAGTTGTAACATATGTTCCTTCCGAGTTAAGTTTTATATTATGTCCATAAACCTGGCTTTGATACCAACTGTAACGCCCCACCTCTATGCTCATAATAACAAAGAGTATTAAAAGAAATACTGTCTATTATTACGAAGAATAAGGCTGGATAGGAGCGACCATCCGTAATTGGCCTTACACTAATATTGGTTATCTCGGTAGGAGTGGTATATACTTTTTATTTTTCATCTATTATTTATTTACTCCCATCGACATATCCAATTATCAGTATAAAACAAACTACGATAGTTCATACTAGTTTAGGACATTAGATATAACAATAACACAGATAATATAAATGCGGAACACAGATGAACAAAAATCCAATATATATATAACCGATGTCAGTTAATACATAGTTGACACAATACATATGATACAACTACAACTGTCGACTCTAGAAGTTATATATACAAGTACATTATCGACTAATATACATGAATACATATCATTCTATATTATGACACGACTACTACAAAATGACTGACAACTTCAGAAGATGTGAAAAGTCTTCAATCCCGAACAGCAACTCAAAGAAAGAAATCTACAACCTGAAATACTCGGGTCTGACCCGAGTATTACATTCAAAAGAAAATAATACCCAGGTCAGTCTAATTCAACCAGTTTATTAGTGCATATAGGCAGTAATAATTTAAATAGACGACAGTCACAATAATTCCCGCCTATCCGATTCTTTAAACAAAGAAACCGGATAACGGTCAATATAACACTTAACAGTGTTTAACAACAAATCAGCAATCCAATTCAATTTAAACAATTGAAATGTCAATTTAAAAACAACAAAGCTGATTGGCTGCAGTACACGCTAATGTGTACTGCCTCGCCAGTACAGTCTATGAATACTCAGAAGATCAATGAATTCACAAGTCAACGGATCCAACTCAAATGCCATTCAAATAAAATCACAACGCGAGCACAAGGTCAAACCCGGGCGTTTCAGCCGGATTCAGCTCAAGTGTAATGAGAAAAACAGATCCAATGTATATCAGATCAGAGATGCTCAAACCCAAACCAAACTACAATGAACCAAGGGACAGGACAAGTGCAGCCCCTATATGAAAAATGGAAAACATAAGTGATGCAACAGTTCATTGGACTGCAAGTATTGACCCGGTAGCCACAAGTATAAGAAATGCCCAACACAAATGAATGCAGTGAAGGGTTCATGGATGTGACATGCACCAGATCAGATCGGAGTGACCCAGATTCAAGTGCAGACCGAAGGCAGCAACCAACAACCAAATGCAAAGGTCAAGCCAAGGTTGTCATGACTCGACACAAATGTAAAGCTACAACAAATCAAAACAGCGTCAAGCATATGCATGCAGACCCAAAGTCTCGAATGACTTAAGTGATGAAACACTGAAATAATGCCAATGTCCAGACAACAACAGAGCACAATGCACCAAGTAAGTGACAGTAGGCAACATGTAGATGAAGATGCAATGAAGCCGAGGCAAGCAAAGGGATTGATATGGCAATACTGCAAATACAAGAATGCTCAGTGCACTACAACACCAAGTGGTACAAGATGTCGTAAAACTCAAAAGCAACCACACAGAACATCATCAATTCGATTGACAAGTGCCCTAAACTATAACAGTGCAATCCCAAATTGAAACAGTGAGTAGTACAAATTAATGCAGACTGTTCAAAGTTTAGTAGAGACTACACAATATATCATGTACACCAAGGTAACAGACTCAATACAAACTACAACTCAAATGTCGAGCCAAATGCAACATGACCAGAAAATGAACCAGCAAGCTACAGCAACAGTGTAGGCTACGATAATGCAACACAGTGAACTGCAGGATGAAATATGATTGAACAAAATTGAATGTAGAGTTGCAGTTCAAAAACCCAGTAGCAACATCAAATACAGTTCGAAGATAAAGTGATGATACTAGATGAACCAGACTGTGATAGAATCAATAACGTGGTCAACAAATAATTTCGCAGTTCAAAATCAAGTCAATTCAAGCCTTAACAATCATGAAATAATACAAAGCAAGTGCGAAACCAAAAACCAAGTGTGTATCTGTATTTTTGAAAAGGTCGGAAATAAATTCAAATGTTCAAAGTCAATCAGAGAAATCACGAAACCATTTCAAAGCTTGCTGTCAACAACACAAAGCCGTATATTCACATATGAAATGGTCAGAGAAAAATCGCAGCATTCAAAATTAATCGTATGGCCAAAGCACATTTCTTGAACAAATCAGACGAACGAAATATATGGAGTTCGACTCATATATATACCCATAATCCAACCAAATCAACTTCGAAACAAAGTCGAATGCCGAGATAGATTAAACCAGTTACTCAAACAACGAAATCCCAAATTGGAACAAGCTAGGAAACTAGAATCAGTAAATTCGAACACCAATAAACTCGAGTTGGAATTAAATGTGAGTGGAACACTCACCTGTGGTTTCGAATCAAGGAGATACACTCGAAGACGAACTGCACAAATCATCTCGAGTATCGATCAGGACGTGAATTGAAGTAGCCTCGACCTGTTAACTCGAGCGAAGATCGAAGCTCTAGGAATCCATTGGATACAACGGCACTCCATTTGCAACCCTAACTTGAACAAGCGAACGAAGAAAATCGAGACCGCCATTTTTTTTCTCTTCGTTTCGATTTTGATTAGGGTTTTCGAATGAGAGCCAAAATGAATTGGGGAACGGGTTAAACCCTTATCACGGCATCATGGCAATGTGAGCGTGGGCCAGATTCAAATGTAAAGCCCACTTCAACCCTTAACATATTGTTTAAAAGAATACCAACCGCTTTAAAATTCCAAACAGCGATTAACAAACTTTATTAATGAATTATAAAAGTGATTTAACTCAATGAATTCCACTTGTAATTTTTATTAACCGTTTTATCATAGGATTCCAATCGATCAAAAACTAAATCGAGCAATTAACTAACATTCTAATCGTTTAAGGACGATATTAAATTCTCACAAAAGCTCGGGTTGTTACAAGCGACCCACGACTTAGGGCTTCGCTGCGACTTAGGGTTTCGCGACCTACTGGCGATGCTTGCGATGCAATTTCTGGAGCGGCGACTTCTTCGCGAACTTGGATTCCTCGACATAGCGAGGTAGGCGCTGCATCAAGAAATCAGAATTATATAGAATAGTAAAATAATTAATAGCTTCTTTCTCTATACAAGATATATTATTTATAGTATTACCATTAACATCAATGATTTTACCAATATAATTTCTTTATTTTCTATTAGACATTTTAGCATAAAAGAATTTACTGGCTTCATCCCCATGATTTAACCAGTCTATTTTAGCTTTCTGCCTTAAATTTATAGACTGCACATGGAGAGATTTGGCTAGATTATTTTGGGCAATGAAAAATTTGTTAATATTATCACTGTCTGAGCAATCGTTATCCAAAGCATTCTGTCTTAATTCACATTCTTCCCTTAGAGTTTTAATGTCCTTATTAGTTCTGTTTTTACTCCAAATTTTTAGTTTGCCTTTAGTAATTTGGAGCAGTTTACTAAATTTGTATTGGGCAATGCCCACTACTTTTTGTAGAAAGACAATTGTTAACAATCTCTCTATAATTATTCTCATAAACCCAGCCATTCACAAACCTAAAAGGGATATTCTTATTAGTATAATTATTATTACAATTAAGATATATTTGAATAGGAGTATGATCACTGGTGGCTTGTAGAAGAGTAAGACATTTGAAATCTTTGAACTATTTTGTAAATTTTTGGTTAATTAAAATTCTGTCTAATTTACAATGAATATTTCTAAATATACCAGATTTTCAAGTATATTTATTTCCAAAAATTGTTGGCTCATATA
This sequence comes from Allium fistulosum, assembly GCA_030737815.1. Taxonomy (NCBI): domain Eukaryota; kingdom Viridiplantae; phylum Streptophyta; class Magnoliopsida; order Asparagales; family Amaryllidaceae; genus Allium; species Allium fistulosum. Next base: position 552,764,622 of record CM060906.1, read on the forward strand.
GACCAGTTTTGGTAAAGAAATTATTGAATTTTTCTAATTTTTTGAAGGGGATGGGAATTCCCCCTCTTTTTTCAAAACCATGCATAACAAACAGTGTTAAAATCTCCCATAATAATCCATGGATTTCTCATGTTTACATTAATTATTTCAAGGTTTTTCCAGAGAGAATCTCTATTAGTTTCACTGTTAGAAGCATAAACAAAAGTAATTTCAATTTGAAAACCATCTTTATTTGTGCATTTACAATGAATAAATTGAAAATTTATAAAATGTTGATGAATGTCCCAAATTTTAGGGTCCCATATGACCATTATTCTACCATAACCGCCCATTTGATTATTATTTATAATACTCCAGTTATTCAAATTTTTTACCTGAAAATTAGTGATTTTAGAATTATCTAATTTATGTTCTAGTAAACCAACAATGCTGGGATTTGTTGACAGTAGAAGATTAGACAAGTCTAATCTTCTAATAGGGGAATTAAGACCTCTAACATTCCAGGAAATAATCGTCATATAATTAATAGAGAGATAAAAATTCAAATATAAACTAAAAGGATACACCAAAGGTACGATTAACAGTAACAACTTATGCACTGTGACTGCCCTCTTCTTCAAGAGACTCAACCCTCCTTCCTTTCTTTTTGTATGAAGTTTTATTTAGTACTTTCAGCTGATCTTCCCACTTGGAATTTTTGATGATATACTTCCTTTTAAATTCACTGTCTTCTGTTTTTTCTAGACTTTCATTATCTACAATTTCTTTTATGCTTTTCATTTTGCCTTTTCTTTTTTCTTTCACTTCTTTTCTACTTTTCCTTGAGGTAGATGTAGGATTTGAGACTAAACTGATAGCTTTTTGAATGTTGAGATCAGAGATTCGGTTTTTTGGTAATTGTAGATAAGTGAGTAGCTAAATAGCTGATGTGATTTTCTGAAGGTTCCTTACTAAGTAAGTTGTTAATGATAGAACTGTCATCTAGATTCATTGCTTCTGCAACTGAGGACTCATCTACTGATTGAATTTTTATATCTTTTGCTTATACAGCCGAATCTTCTATGTTTAATATTTGAGGCACAGTAATGATTTCATTGATTTTCCTTGTTTATTCTAATGGTTTAGGAGAGATAACATCCTCATTACCAATTTTTATTTGATCTTTGCTGCTTTCTTGAGAAGCCTTTCTTGAAATTGATTCTTGCACATTAGATGAATCCTCAAAGATGACAATCTGACCAACATTGTCTTCATGATGTTGAGGAATATTTTTCTTGTTATTTAGAAGAACTGCTGTATTAGAAAGCTCACTTCTTTGTTCTGGAAAGATGCTAGGGTTGATAATAGCTTTTCCTTGCATACTTTATTTTTCTTTCCAAACCAATTTCGAATCACAATTTTCCAGAGAATGACCAAAACATGAACATGTTTTACATCTAGGGGGAACCCATTCATATTCAATATTTTGAATCAAGTTTTCACCATCATGCAATGATATAGTAGTCTCATTCGGTAAATCAGAATCTGCATTTATTTCTACAAGTATTCTAGTAAAAGAAAGCCTAGTTTCTTTTGCAGTATGCTCATCCAATTTAAGGGGGGTGCCAACTATACTAGCAATTGCACTTAGTATTTCACTGTCCCACAATCTAAGATTTAATTCGGGCAGTTTGATCCAGATAGGCATAGAGGAAAGTAGATCCCTGTCAAGATTGATTTTACTGCTCCATTTTTTCATAATAATCAGTTTTCCATTTATGAAAAATGGCCCCCCATTAATAGCATTATCACAATCTGAAGCATTGGAAAATCTGATTAAAGAGAAACCATTATTTCGAGTAAAAATGTCAAAATTATCCGTGGGTTTACAGGATTTGGCAATTACAGCCTTGAAGTGATGATAAGCGGGTCTATTGCCAAAAACATAGGCAAAAACTGAGAAGTTCCATTTACTCTCTACCCTTTTGCTGGCCTCCGCACTCACCACCACTATCTTCTTTTCATTAATGGAGAGATGAGCAGTATACTTGAGGTCAAATTCAGTGTTTGAACCTCCTTTTTTGATCATCTCTGCACACGAAGAAGGCTTACTCTGGTTAGTGCTAATTTGAGATATTGAATTCTCCCTAAATTGAGGGTTTCTTGAATAAATTCTTGAATTTATGAAATGTGTTTCTACATACACCTCTTTCTGACTATTTCTTGCAGTATTTCTTGATGAGATTCTTTCATTCACAATGTTTCTTGAATTATATGACCCCTGATTTACATTTCTAGAAGACTGTTTTGATTGATTCACTTGTTTCAGGATTTTCTGATGGGTGTTGCTATCTGCACTGGCAGCACCTTTATTCAACAATTTAGATTTTCTACTTTGAACCATTTGAAAGCCTTCTTCATCAATGACAGAGGTTGTCTTTTCAGAAAGTGGTGGTGGTGGGGGCATTGGAATCGGCGAAGGTGGAGGAGAGTTTGATGGAGAATAATTCAATGACCCCTCTAACTGATCGAGGTTGTATATTGGATTATTCAGGAGATTAGTAGAGGCAGCCATGGCTGCCAAGCTTTGTAAAAAAAAACTCATCATTAATGATTTGAATATGAAAGTATTCACCCGTATTACCCCTGAACTTTACCTTAAGGAGTTGTATGGTATTTGAGTTTAACATTGGTTTGCTGTTATACATGCATATTTGAATATGAAATTATACATGGTTTGCTGTTAGTATACCGATCAAATTTCAATCTAACATTGACATTGGCCGTGATTTTATTTGTGTGGACTTTGTTTGTTTAAACAATTTTGTTTTGGTCTATAGGAGACCGACACTCGTTTTACCTTTTCTTTTAAATTGTTATCGAATCTTCATCTTTCAAATCTTAATAGTTTATAAAAAGAATATATTGTAGTTGGATCATGGTGTTTTTTCTTATTTTTACGTAAAAGTAATGAATAGAAATATATATCATATTTTTTCTTACCAAATCAAATTCCTGATTAAAAAGCAAACTTTTAATGAATATATATTTCTCTACACTCTAAATTTTAAGACTTCAATTGTTCATATTTGTTCGTTTTAATTCGCTCAAATATTTATCAAAAGTTGATTTATACTTCATGTATTATCTGTCAAAAATGTATGAATGGCAGAATACATTGCAACTTAAAGTTGCATATTTCAGCAGTGTGTAAATTTTGCATACGTTATACATTATACCTCTAAATATTAAAACAACAATAAATTACAAGGTATGTTATCTTCCACTTGAAAGTTAAATCTTTTATTTCCAGATTCTGGTTCATATATAAAGTTAAATATCTATCATAAGCTGATTTGTACTCGATAATATATTATCTATTACAAATGGAAAAATTGACAGAAAAAGTTCCAACAAACTAAAGCTGCATCTACAGCAGGGTACAAAGTAACCTGTTTAACAAAACATTGAGATATCCTAAAAAATATGTATGAACTAAAATAAAATTTATTTTAAACATATCTGATGCAGCGTGGTACACCAATAGGTCGCAAATTATAGGTCGCGAGCGACCTAACGACTTACGAGCTAGCGAGCTAAGAGAGAAGGGAGAAATAACTCGTAAACGACCTAACATGATACCATCCCTGTCATTATCTACGACCTACGACCTAGTTTAGTCGCGCGAAGAAGATCCAACGACCTATGATAAGTCGCGAGCGACCTAACGAGTTAGCTCACTTAGTATGCCGCACTTTCTTATAGGTCGTGTAAAAGTTAGGTCGCAAGGAAGCTTAAGTCGCATTCTTTTAGGTCGTCGACCTTATGCTGCTGTGAAGTTAGGTCGCTGCCATCCATTTTTAAGTCGCTCAAGAATAGGTCGCAAGACTTAAGTCGCTAAAGGAACTTAGGTCGTTGCTGCCATGTGTGTGTTGTATTTTAGGTCGTTATATTGTAATTTCTTATGTCGTTTGTATGTCGCTGTGTTGTAATAAGTGTTAGGCCGTTTACGACCTAAGTGTTGTCTGTGTTAGGTCGTTGCCGACCTATGTGTTGTGTTGTATTGTACTTAATGTTCTTTTCTTTAAGTCGCGTCTGTTAAGTCATTAACGACCAATGTTAGGTCGCGTGTACTGTTTGTTTTAGGTCGTCTGTTTTTAGGTCGTGATGTTTAGGTCGAGAACGACCTAGGTGTTGTCCAGATTTGAGTTGTGAGATTTGTAAGCCTATAAATAGGCGGGTGATATCATTTGTAACTTTTAAGTTGATTTTGAATAAAATTTGTTTGTGTGCTTTGTGCCACTTTGTAACGACCCGCTATTTTGGACTATTCGCATCCGCACATGTCGGATTTGAATAATTCAAAATACCGAATTGTTAATTAAATTTGGCAAAACTAAACATATACAGTAAATAAAAAATCACAGATCACAGACACAGAGTAATAAATGCAGCGGAAACAAAAGATAGTAGTTCATGAAGCTACTATATACATATCAGAGTTAAATAAGGTACAACAGATGTCTCGAATACAATAATCAAATACAATATCAGAATACATCACTGGAATCAACTGAATATCTGAAAGCTGGATAGATAGCTGGATCTCCAAGCGAAGCTCCAACTCCAAAGGTGAGTCTTGAATACTGGTATACTCAGTGTGACCCGAGCGTAAAGCAAAACACAAAACACTCGAGTCAGGATTAACATTCTTATATCAATAAATCCAACTCAAGTGAAATAGCAACTGAAATACAAGTAACTCAAAGGATGTTTGGAATAACCATCCTTTAAGGATCCGTTAAACTATCTACTATGTAGTATTGTACGATAAGTAGATAATGCCTATCATTAATATAAAGTATCAAAATAGTGTTAAGGCGTTACCATTATCCCCCTTAACACATTTTTATAAGCGTTATATTCTATACAGCACTGTAAACTCCACCGTAAACTAGTGGGATATCAGGGAGTACTCCATAGGTATAACAAAAAACAAATCGTAGTGGTCGCGTATATAGGGATACAAGTATGACAAGGCACATGAGGCAATACCCAAGGTAGTGAAACTACCGTTTGCCTGATCCGGACGGGTGAGAACGCATCGCCGCAGCGATCGCAACACTGCGAAACAACACTCCCAAATCAAGGGTGCACCAATCGACAACAAGTAATGAGTAGTTTTCGAAGAAGTGTGTTCGCTCGAGGTAGCTGATACCATTTGGCCCGGCACGGCTCCTGTTTTAGTCATTTCCAATTTGACACAAGTGTCAAGGCTCTCCATTATCGTTCTCTTTCTTCAGTCATCACGTACATCATTCCAACCACTTCATTATGGATCACACTCCGCGTATAGTTATTAAAGTGGTTTTCGGTTTAGACAGTGAGTATGTCCCTAACCGATTCCGGTCTCTTTAATAACTTTCGTAATTATTACACCGATTGGTCGTTTATATATTTCAAAACCAAATCAATCTCAATTTCAATTAGAATTTGTAAACCAACATTCCATTTGTCCTTCTAAAACAATTCCCATAATTTACTTTCAAAACTTCCAAATTACCATTTCAAAATATTATAATTCAAATTAAATATTTGATTTAAGACCATTCAAGTATTCATTTAAATTCGTATATAAGTTTCCTTCCAAAATCATTTAAATTAATTTAATTTAACATTCAAATCAATTCAAATTCATTGATCGATTTCATTCAATATTTGTTAAGTTAATTTGTCATTCAAAACAATTTCTATTAAATTTCCAATTCATTAAATCAATTACTTAAGTTCAACTTCATTATATCAAAACTTCAAATTGAAGTAAATTAGATTTGTCAAATCAATTCTTTAAATTACAAGTCTTACATTAATTTCAATAAACACATTTTATTTCTTGTTAAAGAAAATTCAATTTCACTTATTTATTTACTTAGTTACAAACTTCAAAACTTAATTATTTCATAACTCAACTTTACTTATTAAAGAAGTTCAATTTCACTTATTACAAAGTTCAATTTCACATATCAAGAATTCAATTTCATTTAATTATTAAATAATTAAATCTCATTTCATTATTGAATAATTTCAAAAAGTTAATTATTAAATAATTTCAAACTTAATTATTTTATTTTAAACAACATCCTTTCATCAACTACTAAGTTAATATTTTGTTCCGGATTATTACATATTAACATTTTCCTTTCATAAAATTCAAATTCCAACTTCATTTTAAAACCTTATTATTTATTCAAATAAAATCTTTATTTTATTTTTAAATCAAATTATTGACCAATCGGGTTTTATTTAATTCTCTATCCTAGGTCAAAGTTTAATTTGGGTATTTGTCATTTCAACCCGATTCCAATTCAATTCAAAATCAAAGCATAGCAAAGGGAACTTGCAGTGTGATAACTGGGATGGTGTCAAAGTAAATAAACAAGCAATAACAACAACCAATATCAATCCAATAATCAATTCAAATAATCCCGAAATAATCGTATTGATTCACATTTGTTGTTAATGCAAATTAATATAATTATTTCTAGAATCTACACTATCATTTCATGTAAATTAAAGATTATTACACTAATATTTATACGGTTCTTCACTTGATATCCATTATTCAATTTTTATACTACAACAATTTATACAACATACATTTAAATGGTTCAAGGTGTAATTAACCATATTACTACGTGTCAAGTAATTAAACATTCAAAGGGGTCATATTATGCCAATGTCATCAAATCAAATTTATCACATATATCAAATCTAACTATCCTACGTCAATTTCAATTTCAAATTATTTATCACTTACACATTAACAATTTAACGTCCAATGTCAACATCAAACAATCAATCATTATCAACCAAACTGAATTATCATTGTATAAAAAACAGATAGTGGTGTCAGATGTCACAGGTGAACTGATACAGGTAATAACAGTGTAAATAACTAACAGCAGCATATTTCAATTGTCGTTTCAATTTAAATCAAATTTAATAAATAAAAGAACACCAATCGTGAGTGATTACTCACCTTTCGAGGCTAGATAGAACAGAAGATGACATGGATACGCATACTGATACGGACACTGAAATTGGATTACGAGTCCAAGCACAGTGAGATGGGTATGAATTTGATGAAGAGACGGGCACGACAGACCAAAAGCTAATAAAATGGGAATCGATGATCAGAATCAATCAGAATCATTTTGATATAAACTGAAAATATGTACATTATTATTATATTAGTTATTTATTTCTATATTTCAATTCAAGACAAACATTAAAATAATATAACTTTCAAATCATTATTAAATCGAACTCATATATATTTTTTTTTTTGGGGAACAAAACCTTTGAAAACATATATACTCAAACTTTAAAAATGTCAAAATTTTGATATACATACAAAAACCAAACCCATTCATAGTTTATATATATAAAACTGTATAGATAATATACAAAAATAACACTTCCGTAAAACAATAAACTTCTATATTAAAACATATATCTACTACAAATGTAATGGAACTGTTATATGTATGTACTTAATGTATTCATATAATATCTTAAAATCTATGATTATTAAACCATATATTTCATATACCAATTTGTTATATAAAATGTACAATAGTAAATCACTATATACTTGTGCAAATAATCAGACCATGGTGATATGCAAACCCATACCCAAGTACAAATAGCTAAACTATACTGACATGTACAAACGCAAATGCAGACAACTAAATATATATACAACTAACTTACAAACTTATAACATGTATACTGAAGTTAGGTAATGTATATACTATTTTTTTTCTAATCCGAGACAAGCTCGCCTATATGAACAAGGATATACCAACAATGTGAGTTGCTGAAACTTGCAAGGAAGAAAGGTTGAAAGAACACATATGCAGCATGTATATTTACAAATATATATACATACGAGCATCGTAATATATATAAAAGAAATGTAACTATAAATATAAAAGCTTTGTAACAAACATATACATACTGACCAATTTTTAAAATGCTGTATATAAGTAATATAAAAAATAAAATTAAGGGAAACCAATAACAGTCTATATTAGAATATGCTGATTGAATGAGTACCAATACATGCTTAGTAGAATATGCAGACCTGCCTTTGTACACAAAACAATATTAGACCAAATAAGATTTTACATATATAAACTGACTGAATATGAATTATACGTGTATACTTAACAGTATATAAATAATATTGTTTGAAAAACTTCTCAGACAAAACAAAAAAAAACAATTACAATACACCATAAGGCCGAATATCGACATGCAACACATATAAAAAAAATCAAAACATGATTGAAACCTTAATATATACTATATATATATTACTATACATAACTCTACAAATCAAAATATGTAAAGCAAGTAGTAGAAAATCCTTTACATAAATATACTACAAGTAATATATCTACAGAAAAAAAACTTGACAGATCTGATTCATTAATGCTAATAGATATATATACCAATATATACAAACAGGCACTCAACTACATACCTCACCAAATTTACATTCAGCTGATGCTTAGTAGGAAGAGCTTGGCAACGGAGGTCGAGCTGTGGAGGAATGAGGCGGGTGCGCTGTGCCTAGGCTACGACCAGGCTGTGAGGGCATGGGGTCCAGTTGTTTGGGCCGAGGCAGTGGTATGCTGCTAGGCGTGTGGTGGTGCTCGGCGTGATGGATGTAGGTCGGTTTCATGCGAGAGGGAGGTGAAGGAGCTGAAAGAAAATGAGGGTAGATGAGGAGGATAGTCATAAAAAGAAGAGTTTTGCATTTAGAAAGAAGAATAAACATGTGAGAGAGGAAGAGGCAAACGTACAGGCTGATATAAATATATATCTCAACTTTTCTGGGTTAAATGCTGTGAGAACATCTTTCAACGTATGGCATTGAAAAAGAAATGGATCAGAAGAAATGTAGTATTGGATAGCCAAACGTCAGTAAATAAGTTCTATGAATTCCAAAGAGCTAGTGACCATTGGTTATCCCATGGAGGAAACAAATGGTCAAGAAAACCAAAGGACGTGAATCGGGTACCGATACGGTAATTGTTTTGCGGATTCCGACATGCACCGGACATCGAAATGGACAATTGAATATACCGCGGAGATCAGCACGACAAGACGAACCGAATGGTACACAGATATCAGTGGTACGATTGAATTATAAAAATTCGAATTTTCTACTAACGGAAAATGCAGCAAAAACGCAGAAGAATAAGATCGACGGAGCTATAAAAGTCCGAATTTGGAAAAACGAAAAATGACGCCTCACTTAGAAGATGATTTAGAATTTTTCTATATAAAAATATTTAGGTTTCGAAAACATTTTATTTTCATCAATTTCTAACTGATTAAATTGAAATAAAATTACACACAAAATAAACTTTCATATTTTTGGATGAAAATTTACCAGTTGCTATGTTTAACTAGACGCATTTCAAATATTAAATTTTTATTTCAAAATTTTATTTTAAAATTTCAAAAAAGTTCAATTAATCACATTATTAAAACAGTTAAAATTTACGGGTCGTTACACTCTCCCCCACTCAAAACTTTTCGTCCCCGAAAAGGAAGGAGGTAGGAGAATAGAAACAACCAGAAAGAAAATAGATTGGAATACAAGTAAAACAATTAATTTAAACCATATAAATTTCAATTTAAATTAATTTATATTCAACAATTTGGTTAAATCCCTTTGAGTTCACTTAAGTTAAATCAATCTATCTATTTCTAAATTCATTATCTTCTTATCTGGTCATCCTGAATTAACAATTTCTAAATCATCAATTTGTATAATCATTTATTATACTCATATTTTATTCAACAAATTTAATTCTTTTATTCCAAATTATTATTAAGTTTATTCCACTTAATATATCTTATCACATATATTTAAACTATATAAATTAATTTAAACCATATAAATTTCAATTTAAATTAATTTATATTCAACAATTGACTTTAAACTCAAGGAATTTCATTAACTTGGTTTATTTTCAATTTATCATTGTTTGTTACAAAATTTATTTCAAACAACAATTTATTTTATTAATCCATCAATTATTCAACTAACCTAGTATTCTATTAACCATTTTATAATTAAACTTTAAGTGTATAACATTTTTATACGCACTCAAATTTTATTTCTAAAGACAATTTATATTGTATACTATCTAATTACATAGTTAACTTTTTGAGCAATTTAGGTAAGTTATATTGAATGCAATTGAGTATTATACAAGTAAATTTCTAATTCAATTCTTCCAAGTTTAGATATTAATTCAAAATTTTGGTTTCATTTATAATTGAAATCATCTTTTACCCAAATTTTAAGAATTAAATTTCCGATTAGCTTCAAACAATTTAGAGATAATTATATACATACAATATATCCAAGTCAAATCTAAATCAAATACTTGTATATATATTTTAAATCATGTCATACTTTAGAAATTTCAAATCAAATTCATTTCAAACAAAAGTGTAGCAAGCTACTGATGGTCTCTCCACTTTGAAACTCGAAAATGAATGTCGATGATGCGGCCGCCATCACCGAAATTATTTTCCAGCGACAAAAGAGAAGAGCACTGATTATATCATTTAAAATTCTTTGGAATTGATTTCTATTCGAAATTACTTTTTATAATATGCATTTTAAAATTTAAACTCAAAGTTTGAAAACACCGAAAATTAAATTCTCACATTCTTGATTTAAATTTATTTCAGATTTCAAATCAAATTATAACCAAATTTTATAAATTTATTGATTTATATTATGCGATAGTCAATGGTTTACAAAAAAATAATTGAAAATCAAATATTATCATTTTTGACAACAAATTCATTAACAATTTAATTTCAGAAAACTTATATTTATATATAATATAATCATATAAAATTTATTTCATTTACTAAATTTGAAAACAATATTGTGTTAGTTTGCTCTGTTAAAGTGTTTTGGAAATCCCATCGATAGCGTTGATCAGACGAACCGATCGAAAACCCAAATCAACATCAACAACTCAAACAACACAATATAAAATAAAACATTTAAATATAGATTTACAAATACTCTATACAAGAATAAATTTTCAAAGCATGGACAGAGATTCAAATTTGATTAATTCAATCAAAGAAAATTTTGATTTGAGAATAAGTTGGAACGAAAGATAAGATGATTATTTAACCGAATAAGGAAATAGATAATCTTATATAAATCATGGGCAACAATAACCGGGTTGACCGTGACTTCAAGAATAAGATCGATGTGGAATTCCAAGGTAAATCGACATTCGATCTCAAGAAATAGAATTCAGGTATAGCAGGAGATAGATAGCATCGTAAACCGAGGATACATAAATCTCTGGTAAATCAATGCCTATTGTAAAGGAGTTTCACCCCTTTACAAATCATTCGAAGTTTGGCATGACCGCCGATTCATTATAAAGATCATTCAAGGTGGAGTTATGGGATACTCCGGAATGAGAAGGCAAATAGTGAGGGACACAAATGGATTTTGGAACCGCAGGGAACGTTCCAAAATTCAAAGGAATCGAGTCAAAAGGAAGAGATTGAAACTCGAATGAGAGTGATTCTGTAAATACATTTACACTATATGTTGAGTTTTGCCTAGAGCTACCAAAGATCTGATACCAACTGTAACGACCCGCTATTTTGGACTATTCGCATCCGCACATGTCGGATTTGAATAATTCAAAATACCGAATTGTTAATTAAATTTGGCAAAACTGAACATATACAGTAAATAAAAAATCACAGATCACAGACATAGAGTAATAAATGCAACGGAAACAAAAGATAGTAGTTCATGAAGCTACTATATACATATCAGAGTTAAATAAGGTACAACAGATGTCTCGAATACAATAATCAAATACAATATCAGAATACATCACTGGAATCAACTGAATATCTGAAAGCTGGATAGATAGCTGGATCTCCAAGCGAAGCTCCAACTCCAAAGGTGAGTCTTGAATACTGGTATACTCAGTTTAACCCGAGCGTAAAGCAAAACACAAAACACTCGAGTCAGGATTAACATTCTTATATCAATAAATCCAACTCAAGTGAAATAGCAACTGAAATACAAGTAACTCAAAGGATGTTTGGAATAACCATCCTTTAAGGATCCGTTAAACTATCTACTATGTAGTAGTGTACGATAAGTAGATAATTCCTATCAGTAATATAAAGTATCAAAATAGTGTTAAGGCGTTACCATTATCCCCCTTAACACATTTTTATAAGCGTTATATTCTATACAGCACTGTAAACTCCACCGTAAACTAGTGGGATATCAGGGAGTACTCCATAGGTATAACATAAAACAAATCGTAGTGGTCGCGTATATAGGGATACAAGTATGACAAGGCACATGAGGCAATGTGACGCCCCACCTCTATGCTCATAATAACAAAGAGTATTAAAAGAAATACTGTCTATTATTACGAAGAATAAGGCTGGATAGGAGCGACCATCCGTAGTTGGCCTTACACTAATATTGGTTATCTCGATAGGAGTGGTATATACTTTTTATTTTTCATCTATTATTTATTTACTCCCATCGACACACCCAATTATCAGTATAAAACAAACTACGATAGTTCATAATGGTTTAGGACATTAGATATAACAATAACACAGATAATATAAATGCGGAACACAGATTAACAAAAATCTCATATATACATAACCGATGTCAGTTACAATATATTTGACACGATACATATGATACAACTACAACTGTCGACTCTAGAAGTTATATATACAAGTACATTATCAACTAATATACATGAATACATATCGTTCTATACAATGACACGACAACTACAAAATAACAGAGACAACTTCAAAAGATGTGAAAAGTCTTCATATCCTGAACAGCAACTCAAAGAAGAAAATCTACAACCTGAAATAACTCGGGTCTGACCCGAGTATTACATTCAAAAGAAAATAATACCCAGGTCAGTCTAATTCAAACCAGTTTATTAGTGCATATAGGCAGTAATAATTTAAATAGACGACAGTCACAATAATTCCCATCTATCTGATCCTTTTAACAAAGAAATCGGATAACGAAAATTTAACACTAAACAGTGTTAAACAATAAATCAGCAGATTTAAATCATCAACGGAGATAAACAAACAATTTATCAAATCGACTAAATCAACTTAAAACAATTGAAATTGTCACTTTAAAACCATCAAAACTCGATTGGCTGCCGTACACGCACGCGTGTACGGCCTCGCCGGTACAACATAAAAGATCAATGCATTACGACGCAAAGAAATATCAATTCAAAACTGTCGATTTGGGTGGCTGCAGTGCACGCACGCGTGCACTGCCTCGCCAACTCATGTGCACCAACCAAAAAGCACAGAAATAAAAACAAGGTCAAACCCAAAATAGGTTCAACACAAGGCCAATGAACAGTCAAAGCAACACAGTGTCGAGTGGGCTGCACAATATCAGGGCATGATATGAAATGTGCACAGTAAGTGTACAACTAAATCAAGTGCACAACATCCATCCTTTATAAAATTTCAAGCTGCAGGTCAAAGGTATAAAGGTGCATGCTAACAGAATCAATGGAATGCAAGGGAGATGCATATGAAATGCAGAGTGATATATGCAGCATGAACAAATGAACATCAATGCAACAAGTCAGAGGCAAAACAAATCTCAATAGTGCATACAACAGAGATCAAAGACCACATCTGGAAACAGTGTAACAATGAGCCAGCAACAACATGCTCACATCAATCCACATATGAATGGACAGTGCATGCAACAAAAGGGTCCAAACTACCATGATTAAAGTCTACACTGGAACTAAATGCATAATATCTACATGGATGCAAGCATGTATGATTCAATTAAATGACAAGACTAAAGTCAAGACCAATGTCAATGTCATGGAATTACATAAACTAGTTCAATATCGAATAAACAGATTAAAGACAAAGCCCAGGAATGCATATATATATGAAGATGATAACCAAGAATGGAAATACGAATTATCCACTACAAAGTCTCAAGGTAATACGAATGATTTGACTAAAGAAAGGTGCCACTAAACATGCCTGACAAAATGTGATGACAAAAATATGCGAACCATGCAAACTACAAGGTACCACAATACCATTGAAATGCAGACTACCCGAATGTACGGAGGCAAGTTCATGGTGAACATCCTGGTACAGAATGCATGCGACAGTGAAGTGCAACAACTACATATATGATCACAGATGTATGAACGCATGAGCCAAATGTCTCGAAGAACAGTGGACAGAGCTCGATGCAAGAAGACTCACGAAAAAATGCAGACAGTATTCAATGCAAAATGAACCAGTAATGCCTCAACAACAACCACACAACAGGTCTAAAAAGTGCAGACAAAAATCAAGTACTCAAGAATACCAGATTAGTTGAACCAACTCAAACCAATGCATGATCAACGCATTATGTGAATATGGAGAATCGAGCACAAATGTAGCAGTGCACATATGCAGACTAAACTATCAAGCTACAGAAGCAAATCCAAATGCAAATAAATGGTCAGAGCATACATCTACATACAGTGATGCAACTAGAATGCAACAATACCCAAGTGATACCAGAACCAGATGTATACAAATGCAAGGGCCACAACAAAGTCAAAATGACCAAGCATGTACTGAAGCACAGAAATAATGCAAACGTTCATGCAACTTGACAAAGCCTCAGTGATTAACTAAAAAGGCTACATGCATACTCGACTATCAGGTTGAACATGAACTACAAGCTAACAAAAGCAGACTGTATCCAACATGATATAGTGACAAGAAACAAACAGCAGTGAGCAACTCGAGCTTCAGAAGAGTCAAGTAGAGCAACAAATGCACCAATGAATCAAAACAGCGAAAATCACAATTTGAACAAGCCAGACATCCACTCAAAATACATGAAATAGTAAAAATCAGTGGAATCACCAACAACGAGATAAAATCGAACAACTGAAGCACTTAACTAATTCGAAGATAGATGTGAGAAATAAAATTTCTCACCTTAAATTGACGCGTATTGAAGTAGCCGCGAGCGAAGATAATCGAAGCCCTAGCAAATCTCACAGGAACGAACGCAAGGATGAACGAGGCCCTAATTTGGAGACGACGAGGCCGAAGTCCAGAATTTCGTTCGCCGCCATTTTTTCTTCTTTCGATTTAGGTTTAGGGTTATACGAATGGAAGTGAAAAATGGTGGAACGGGTTATCAACCCTTAATAAAAAAAATCATAACATCACAAAGCATGGGCCGAGATGATTTTTAAGGCCCACCTAATTCCTTAATCAAATTTATACTAGAGTTTGTAACTGATTAAACACTTAACAATTTTCCAAACAGCAATCGAATAGGAAAGATGACCGTCCAAAGATGATAAATAATTGGTACGCAATACCGGGTTGTTACAGACTCCCCTCCTTAAAGAAATTGCGTCCTCGCAATCCTAAGAGATAAGTAGGGAAAGAGGTAACAACCATAAGAACATGGCAATGTCGAATGTATAAGCAAAGCAAGTGTCAACGGGGAAGTATTAGATAAGAAATCAAAAGGTTCGACTGCTTCAATCAAAAGAATCAACATCGTGGGAATCAGGGATCAAAATCATACGACTAACACAAGCAAGAACAATCGAGTTCCAGCAACTAAAAGAGAAGGAAAAACAGAGCAGAAATCCCATACAGAGCACGAATTGAATGTGAGTAAATCAAATTACTCACCTGAATCGCCAGAGAAAAAGCGAAGCTCAAATCTCAAAAATTGCAAATATTCAATCATCAAAAGCGATAATCAAATTTCTCAAATCAACAAATATTCGATTATCATAAGCGATAATCAAATTTCAAATTCAACAAATATTCGATTATCAAAAACGATAATCAAATTTCAAATCAACCAATATTTAATTATCTAAAGCGATAATTAAATCCCAAATCAACAAATATTTAATTATCTCAGGCGATAATTAAATCTAAAATCAACAAATATTTAATTATCTCAGGCGATAATTAAATCTCAAATCAACAAATATTTAATTATCTCAGGCGATAATTAAATCTCAAATCAGCAAATATTTAATTATCAAAAGCGATAATTAAATCTCATATCAACAAATATTTAATTATCAAAAGCGATAATTAAATCTCAAATCAGCAAATATTTAATTATCAAAAGCGATAATTAGATCTCAAATCAGCAAATATTTAATTATCAAAGGCGATAATTAAATCTCAAATCAGCAAATATTTAATTATCAAAGGCGATAATTAAATCTCAAATCAGCAAATATTTAATTATCAAAAGCGATAATTAAATCTCAAATCAGCAAATATTTAATTATCAAAAGCGATAATTAAATCTCAAATCAACAAATATTTAATTATCAAAAGCGATAGTTAAATCTCAAATCAGCAAATATTTAATTATCAAAAGTGATAATTAAATCTCAAATCAGCAAATATTTAATTATCAAACGCGATAATTAAATCTCATATCAGCAAATATTTAATTATCAAAAGCGATAATTAAATCTCAAATCAGCAAATATTTAATTATCAAAAGCGATAATTAGATCTCAAATCAGCAAATATTTAATTATCAAAGGCGATAATTAAATCTCAAATCAGCAAATATTTAATTATCAAAAGCGATAATTAAATCTCAAATCAGCAAATATTTAATTATCAAAAGCGATAATTAAATCTCAAATCAGCAAATATTTAATTATCAAAAGCGATAATTAAATCTCAAATCAGCAAATATTTAATTATCAAAAGTGATAATTAAATCTCAAATCAGCAAATATTTAATTATCAAACGCGATAATTAAATCTCAAATCAGCAAATATTTAATTATCAAAAGCGATAATTAAATCTCAAATCAGCAAATATTTAATTATCAAAGGCGATGATTAAATCTCAAATCAGCAAATATTTAATTATCAAAGGCGATAATTAAATCTCAAATCAGCAAATATTTAATTATCAAAGGCGATAATTAAATCTCAAATCAGCAAATATTTAATTATCAAAAGCGATAATTAAATCTCAAATCAGCAAATATTTAATTATCAAAAGGGATAATTAAATCTCAAATCAGCAAATATTTAATTATCAAACGTGATAATTAAATCTCAAATCAGCAAATATTTAATTATCAAAGGCGATAATTAAATCTCAAATCAGCAAATATTTAATTATCAAAAGCGATAATTAAATCTCAAACCAGCAAATATTTAATTATCAAAAGCGATAATTAAATCTCAAATCAACAAATATCTGATTATCAAAAACGATAATCAGAACTCATATCAGCAAATATCTAATTATCACAAGCGATAATTAGAAACAACAAATATCTGATTATCAAAAACGATAATCAGAACTCATATCAACAAATATCTAATTATCACAAGCGATAATTAGAAACAACAAATATCTGATTATCAAAAACGATAATCAGAACTCATATCAATAAATATCCAATTACCTGCAGATAATTGGAAGCAACAAATATCTAGAAATCAATTAAGAAGACTAGAAAATCAACATAAAAGCTTGGATCGATCCCATCAAATGGCGAGTTTTTAATTCGCCGCACGTGCATCTCAGAGTGGCCGAAGCCTACCAAGTACTCAACATAATTTTGGCGCCCATCAGATTGACCCGAAGGTCCGCAGAGTGACCCGAAGGTCTAGTACTGGTATTTGACCCGAAGGTCCGCAGAGTGGCCCGAAAGCCCAACAAATGACCCGAAGGTCCTCATAGTGGCTCAAAAGCACACGAAAGCATCAAAATGTTTCAATTAACGAGTCCGGAATTAACCGAAATAGCAAACGCACATGTCCCATACCACGAGTTTTACTAAATCGTTTGATTCTCTTCATCGTTTCCTTGAAAGTGTAAAATTCATCAAAATCATCAAAACAACAGATATTCAATTAACGAGTCCGGAATTAACCGAAAAAGTAAAAGTGTGGCTCCATACTCCGCACTTTTTCTAAATCGTTTAAATCTCTTCATCGTTTCCTTGAAAGTGCAAAATTGTGTATTTTGTAAAAATACACTTTACATTCTCAAACAGACAAGTCCGGAATTAAGCGAATCAGTAAAAGAAAGGGGTCATAGTCCTCGATTTTGCTGAAACGTTTAAATCGCTTCCTCATTCTTTTGAAAGCGTAAACTGTTAAATTTCTGAAAACAATTTTATTTATTTTGTAAAAATAACAATTAACCTTCTCAACTGGACAAGTCCGGAGTTAAGCGAAACAGTAAAAGAAAGGGGTCATAATCCTCGATTTTGCTGAATCGTTTAAGTCACTTTCTCATTCTTTTGAAAACGCAAACTGTTAAAAATTTATAAAACAAATTTCATTTTTTAAAACGAGTTTCCAATCATGTGGTTAAAACAACAAATCAGTAACAATTTCGATAAGGAAATTGTACTTCTCAAAATACCGTAAAACGGTTACAAATCAGCATTGCGGAATAACCGCTTGAAAATCCACTTCTAAAATTTGACGGTTACGGAAGCCAAAGCCACAGTAGTTTTAAAACGTCAAAATCACATCAAAACAATCTACATCAAAATGTAATGTCAGTGAATTCTCATTCATCAAAATGCCACAAAACACCGTACTTCAAAATATAGCATTGGCGTAAAATTCCGTTGTAAAAATAACGGCAACAAAATACGTTTCATAACCAAGCATCGTTCAACGTAAAATAAATGCAATAACGTGCAATTTAAATTTTTGCATGTACTACAAAATGAACAAAGAATCATTCAAATGTATCTTTAATGAAGATAATTTAAAACAGCAAAAATCTAATCAATAGATGATTAGGACAAAAGAAAGCCAGCGGAAATTTCAACAAAAATCACATATCTGCAATTTCTTCGAATCCTCAATTCGGATTCGAAGTTCTCAAAGAAACAAAATAATTACAGCTATGTAAACAACAAATGAAATTCATATCAATTTCGTATTTTGATTTTTAAATCAAAAAGATTATCAGTTGTACTCAGCGAAGACAGTTTCACTATTTCCGCTGCGCACTCTGATAAACAGAACACAAATCAATCAAATCATCAGAACTCAATTTCACTATTATTTTCAAATAAAGTTATTTAAAAATTTCATCCAAATTTCAAAACTTTAGTTTTGACTCAAGCACAAATAAAACATCGACCAATAGTTGTAACATATGTTCCTTCCGAGTTAAGTTTTATATTATGTCCATAAACCCCAAGCTCTGATACCAACTGTGACGCCCCACCTCTATGCTCATAATAACAAAGAGTGTTAAAAGAAATACTGTCTATTATTACGAAGAATAAGGCTGGATAGGAGCGACCATCCGTAGTTGGCCTTACACTAATATTGGTTATCTCGATAGGAGTGGTATATACTTTTTATTTTTCATCTATTATTTATTTACTCCCATCGACACACCCAATTATCAGTATAAAACAAACTACGATAGTTCATAATGGTTTAGGACATTAGATATAACAATAACACAGATAATATAAATGCGGAACACAGATTAACAAAAATCTCATATATACATAACCGATGTCAGTTACAATATATTTGACACGATACATATGATACAACTACAACTGTCGACTCTAGAAGTTATATATACAAGTACATTATCAACTAATATACATGAATACATATCGTTCTATACAATGACACGACTACTACAAAATAACAGAGACAACTTCAAAAGATGTGAAAAGTCTTCATATCCTGAACAGCAACTCAAAGAAGAAAATCTACAACCTGAAATAACTCGGGTCTGACCCAAGTATTACATTCAAAAGAAAATAATACCCAGGTCAGTCTAATTCAAACCAGTTTATTAGTGCATATAGGCAGTAATAATTTAAATAGACGACAGTCACAATAATTCCCATCTATCCGATCCTTTTAACAAAGAAATCGGATAACGAAAATTTAACACTAAACAGTGTTAAACAATAAATCAGCAGATTTAAATCATCAACAGAGATAAACAAACAATTTATCAAATCGACTAAATCAACTTAAAACAATTGAAATTGTCACTTTAAAACCATCAAAACTCGATTGGCTGCCGTACACGCACGCGTGTACGGCCTCGCCGGTACAGCATAAAAGATCAATGCATTACGACGCAAAGAAATATCAATTCAAAACTGTCGATTTGGGTGGCTGCAGTGCACGCACGCGTGCACTGCCTCGCTGTCACATCCTGAAATTTTCGACTTTCGAAAATTCGACATCGATACTCACTTTATCGACTACCGAGCCATCGAATGCCGGAAACCCGAAAAGTTATGGTTTTAAAAAGAAGAAAAAGGTAGAAGAAGAAGAAAAGAACAGAAGAACAACAATAGAAACAGAAAACAATATCAGAATCTTATACATCGCAGCGGAACAATATATAATAGATAAACACTAGTCTTTTTAAACAAAGAATTTTATTAGTTTATACATACATCAACAGAGTCAATATACAACTCAATACAACAATGGACAGTCATATCAACTTGTCCTTATACAGAATACACAGCGGAATAAATATATCAGGTACAAATACTACGTCTCGTCATCCATCTTGCTTCCAAAGCTCCAGAATATCCAGAATATCCTGATAACCTAACTCTAGACTGCCCGTGTGGAAATTGGTGGGCACCCAGAGTTTAGAAGGGAAACAATAAACTCCGAGTCAGTCATGGTGACTGGTGTGAGATCGTAAAACAGTTATTTTTCACAAAGAAAATAAAATAGATTCGCAATGCTTTTGGAAAATGAAACTACCATAAGACCTCCCACCACACACACAATGCAAACGCAGAATTGGAGGAGATTTCTTCTTATGATAGTCAAAGATGCTTACTACGCAAAATCAAATCATTTTGGATATTATTATTAGTGCATAGTGTAGAAAACATTTCGAAAGTATAATATTAATCTTAGCCAACATACGACCAGTATCGTATGCCTACTATAGCTACCATCTAAACAGTGGTGACCACCGTACGTAAATGGCAGGTTCTACAACTAATACCGTACAGGGTTCGTATTGGAGTTTTGATTTCCAACAAATGGTCAGGCTAAGGAACTTCCTATCCACGATGGGTACGTCCCTGGAATAGACGACCCGAGAACCTAACTGGATCTCTGCCAACACAAGGCCGGGTTACCTCTGCAAAAATAGGTAACTACTGACACGCGTATGCCATCCCCCGATCGTAACCGATCTTCCCGAGGATCCCCGATTTCCAACAAACCACATCAAAATAATAATGCAGCAACCACATAGGTTAAGTATCTGGGCTCCATACCATGATACCACCTCTATCCAGAAGGAATGACATACACTAAGGGGCGCTACTCCCTAGAACCTTGCTGCATCCTTCCTGTTTCGACCATTTCCGGGGTGTGAGGCTCGACGAAGTCTCGTCCACAAAGCTATGCTTTCTACAAAGCCATGCTTCGGGTCAAACAAAATGATCAACCTATGATCACAAAGATATAAGATCAAACAAATGATCATATCACAAATGATCAAACACTGATCACTTCACAGCAACACTCAGTATGCCACGTTACCAAATTGGGATATATCGCTGATAAATTTCAACTACATAACCTCTGAGCTCGTACGTCTCAGAGAAGGGTGTTAAGCTAAGAGAATAAATTCTCCGCCACCAACAGAAATGTATTTGAAAGAAATCAGCTTTATATCTCAAATTGTAACGTCAGACACACAATCCATACAAGTCTGTTCCGGGATCGAACAGAACCGAAGGCACTTCTCACGAAGCCCTTGCACATCCGGATAATTTTCTAATCACGTCCGGACTTCCCGTCACTAAGGGTGATAAAACCTCTAAACCGGAGATCAGCCGATGTAGAGTAACTCGACGTTAATCCTTCCGTTTTCAAAAATATCCGGTCTTCAACACCGGTCTTCGAATGCAATTCATAACGACGTATCACATATTCGGAATGGGTTATACGACCCCATGGTCCTTTCCCGGCTAACCCGAATAGTGAGCGCTTATTCAAAAATAAGTGTGGCATTCAAATTCATCCAAATTCACAACAAATACCATTTAAGGTAATTATTGATAGTCGGTTATTTAACTATCAATAAAGGTGCGCAACATCATCAGATTCCAAATAAATTTTCCAAATTATTTCATCTTCAAAAATATCTTTACTAGATATAAAATTTCCACTTCAAAAATAAATCAACGTTTATTTTTAAACATCTTCCCTTTCCTTCATAAATTCCATAGTGAATTTATATTTCAAAATATCTACTGATATACGATTTTCAATCGTTTTCAAATATTCACTTTCAATTTATCTTTAAGAAGGTAAATTCTCAAAACTTTTCATTTCATTTGGAAAACATTCTCATACTTATTTAATAATAAGTAATTCACAAATCTATTTATTTTCAACATTTGAAAATATTCAATATACTTAAATCAATATTAAGTATACATTTCATTCTTTAAGGAAATCATAAATTTTAACATCTATTTGAGTCAAAACGAGTGTTGCGTAAAACATCGTTACGACGACTCGAAATCACTAGTATAGGGATTCGGATTTTAAGATAGATATATATAAATCCCAATACTACATAAAACATTTTCTTTCGAAAATCATTTACTATAACAACAGTGTTATAGTCCATCATTTCCTTATTTCGCGAAAACGTCTATTTCAACAATGAATGTTGAAATCTATGTATTCGATACTTATCACGTTTTAAAACATCTTTTAAAACAATTACTTCATTTCGTAATATCACTTTTCCAAAACCATATCCATTTTACTTAAAAATATATTCACTGTCCAAAATCGTGAATATACTTCACTAACCACATTTCAATCTTTTCTACATATTTATTTCAAGAATTTATCCACTATCCAAAATCGTGGATAAAATTCCCTTAATAACCTTCCATATTCAATTCATCAAATTTGATTGATTTTCGAATTTATGAAACAACGTTCATAAATTCCATTTCTATTTTGTAACAACTTCAATTTAATAAATCCCCTTTATTAACAATTCGATTCATAACTCAAATCTTATACCAACAATCCATATTATAAGTTAAATACTTATAATTCCTTTATTTTACAAAATCATTTCCATTTATAAGTTCATAATTTATAAATTTCATTTATTTATAAATTCTTAAAAATTCATTTTAACGCTTATAAAAACTCGTTTTATAATACCAACATTTTAATTTATAAAATGTCAACTTTATAAACCTTTTAAGTAAACCGTTTATAATATCTTAAAAATCTCAATTTAAACCATTTTATAAATCAATCAACTATTTATTCCAAAAATCACTTTTCGGTTATATTTCACGAGGATCTTAACTTTTATAACTTTAAAATTTGAACGTTTATTTATTTAAAATAAATCACTTCAACAATTCAATAAAACGTCTAATTTCAAAGATCACTTTAAAAAATCCTTTTAAATTAAAGTCGTTATTTTTAAAACTTGAATCCGATGATGCAACAGCACCAATTAGTCAATCACAACAACAAACATCATATATCAACATATGATAACAGAATATACATCAATATCTGTAAATAAATAAATACTGGTGAGGAATCCAGTTGGATCCCTCCAACCTGTTTCCCTGCATCCACAGATGTTAGCACAATACCAATTCCACTTCGAGGTGGAATATCGCGGTATATGGGTTTTTATAATATATCCGCTTACTAACGGCGCAATAGGGTCTCATCCGCTATACGAGGCGGGAAATCAATCAATCCAATATATACATATG
The DNA here is from genome assembly GCA_030737815.1 of Allium fistulosum. Taxonomy (NCBI): domain Eukaryota; kingdom Viridiplantae; phylum Streptophyta; class Magnoliopsida; order Asparagales; family Amaryllidaceae; genus Allium; species Allium fistulosum. The sequence goes on from CM060906.1 coordinate 552,788,549, forward strand.
CCAATATGTATATATTGCTATATATATATATAGATATATCCTATCATATCTAATATCACATCCAATCATCAAACAAATCAATAACTGCAATCCAAATTTATTTTGAGTGAGAAGATCTCACCTTAGCTTTTAATTTGCCATCCATTTCCAATTTTCTCCATTTCCTCACGGTTTCGAACCTTGTATAAATAGTTTATACAATTATTAATATTTGAATTAACTCGAATAACCGTTTTAAAAATTTAATTAACTAATGATTTAGTTTAAAGCTGATTTTCCCATAATAAATATTTTTAGTAGCTGAATTAATTAAATAAGCAAATTAACTAATAAATCATCTTATCCATCATTTTTAGAATTAAATGGTGAGTTTTAAAAACATGTACATATTATAAATTTTCTTCTTTTCAGTAATCGACAAAAAAAATAAGAATTTTCTTTATTGTCCTATATACATATCCTATATACATACATTTACTGTTATTAATACCCATTTTCTGTTTACCAATTTATACCTATATATTTATAAAATTAAAATATAATAATACCTTACTGTATCAGCCAGACAAGAAGCTCAACCTACTCGACACATAACCCACGTTCGCCGATCCTTGTCGTCTCCGCGCCACCGATGATCCACGTGCTCGAGCGCGAGCCATCACAGCCCCCAAATCTGTCGCGAGCTTAACTTCGATTCCCCCAAATCACGGTGCCATGGCGAACGCCTCCACCTTCAAGTCGACGACCCATCTCCCATACTCGCTGCCAGCCTCCTCGCGACTTCGACAATGCTCGAACTCGAGCTCCCCTCAACACAAGCCCTAGCCTCGCGAGCCCTCACTACACGGAAGCAAGCGCGCCTCCTCTGCTTCACGCGGCTGCCCTCCAGGCGAACGCGAGCTCGAGTGCCTTACGAAATCACGCTACCATCTAACATCGCCTTGCCCCCCCAGAATCGCGAACAGCTGCCCTTGTTAAAATCGAATTTGATTTTTGAACTATAGGGGACATCGAACTGGAGAGGTGGAGCGGCTCTCGTTCGAATTTAATTTGAACTCGGCTGTTGATTTTTTTGAACGAGGATGAAAACGCGATTTTATTTTATTTTTCTTTCGATTGAATTGCTTTTGAACTGGGAAGGGAATATTTGAAAACGAAAGAGAACGAAAGAGAATGGCTGGCACGATTTTGTTTCATGATGTTAGGCGTGAATTTAGGCTGAAAGAAGGGAAGATAACGTGTGTATGTTGTTGACTAAATATTTAAAATTTAAGTTTTTAAATTTGAATTCGTTTTTTTTAACTTGAACGCGTTTACTCTCCGTACGGTCACATAACAGCTCCGATAAATACGAAATTTGAAATCCGGTAATAAAACAATATTACGGATCCAATGGAACTGGTTTCGTCGAAATCCGAGACTGTTTGAAAAATGACTATTTTTAAATATCGATTCGAACAATTAAATTTCAAAACTGAACGAAACACTTTGAAATACAATTCTGAAGTTTCTATTATCTTCAGTGTTATCAATATAGATTTTACAATCCTTTGAAATATTTTTAATCGGCTTGAATTTGAAGATTCAAATTTTTATCCAGTTTCAATAGATTAAATTATAAAATTTAATCGCCAAATTCTGAATTATATTCGGGATTCAAATTAAATTACCGTTCAAATATTTAAAATTAATTAAATATTCTCACTTTAATTCGTTCAAAATTCTGGGTCATTACAAACTTCCCTCCTTAAAAGAATTTCGTCCCGAAATTACAAGTCAGGAAAAAAAAGTCCTTAACTCGTCTACTATCTTTCAACACCTAATGGTTTTATCAAATTTATCAAAACAAATCTTCTACTAAAGATTCGTTATCAATTCAACTAACTTTCTAAACACTTTCATAGTTTTCAAACCAAATTGTTTTACTTCAAAACTCAAATTTAAATTCAAATTTCAAATTTAAACTTTCAAAATTTCTCAAAAAATTTTCTAACGCCCTAAATTTCCGAAATTTTTTGCCAGCGTCTCCTTTGCGCTGCTAATACGGTACGACTACAAAACGTCCCTACGGACTCTCAGATTTCAAAAAGAAAAAGAAAAAGCCAAGCGGCTAGACAAGAAATCATCAAAAACTCATATAGAAATTTAAATACTTACCTTTTCGAGCAAATTAAAATTCATCTTTGAAGATCAAATCCAATTTATAACACCTGTATATCTACTAGCTATAGCATCTAGTTACAACGTTCAAACTATTTTGTAAATTCTATTACAAAATTTCAATATAACTGCTTCTTATACTATCTCTAGTTTACTATTGGAGTTACATAACCATTTTCATTCAATTTTACAGTTCACATTCATTTGAATTCAATTCACAATATTTAAATTCAATTTGGATTCTATTTATCTTCAATTCCGAATATTGAATTTTATCGATTATCTTTTATTTACTAATTCATATCACTCTTTATATTAGTTTCATTCACTAATTCATTTTAAATTTCAATTCCCAATATTTAGCTTAAACTACATTTACTAACAAATTCAAAACAAAGTCTAACATTCATCTTTTAATTTCATTTACTTGCAATTGTAAATTTCATTTAACTTGATTCCAATCAGATTTCAAATATGTGATAAGTTATCAACTTGTTCACATTTCATTATTGAATTTTGTTGCAAATATTCTTCTGAAACTCTATTTCAGATTAAAAATCACATTAATATTTCATATTCACAAATTCTATTCGTAAATGGATTTTATTTCTTTAAGTTAGATTTTTGTTTAAACTTTAAACTTTACAAGTTATCAACTTAGTAATATTTCATAAATATTTTTATATAGTATTCCAGAGTCTTTTTCAACCTTTCAAAACCATTTTTGAAAACAATTCAAATCATCCTTTGAATTTCCAAAACAAAACCCAAAATTTTCAAACAATTTCCATTTAAAACACTTTGGCAGCAATCCCTCTTTTGGAAACCCGAAAATGAACACCAATGATGCCGCGGTCATCATCGAAGTTATTTTCCAGCGACCGAAAAGAGTTTAGAGCTTTTCATTCCTTCAAAATACTTTTCAAAACCTTTGAAATTCATTTTCCAAGCCAAAAAGAATTTAAACCTTTCAAATCTCCCAAATTTTCAAATTCTTTTCAAAACATTTCCAAAACTTCTCTGGAATCCCGTTTCAAATTACAAATCACATTTATAATTTATATTCTCAAATTTCATTTGTATATGGATTCATTTCTTAACTTTGGAGTTACGATTTCAAGTTCTTATCCAATTCCATATAATAATGATAACATTTCAATATTATCACTTCCTAACAACCAAGCATCCATATACTATGATAATTCATAGAAAATCATTTCTTTTATATACAAAAATAGTTTTGGGTAAAATTATTTCATTTACCCTATTTAAAACAATACTGTGTCGGTTTATCTTGTTTAAGAGTTTAGAAACCCCTATCGATTACAGTTAGCTAGACTGCACCGACAAGAATCCATAAACAATCAACCGATAAGTCAACACAATACAAAACAATTTTATATTCACTAACAAATACGCACTCGTATATATTATTACACTCAAACTCATTCTAGAGTACTACTGACTCTATCTCTAATGAAATGAGTAACACCCAACAGAGCAGGGTTGTTGCTTAACCATATGCTCTGATACCACTTGTCACATCCCGAAATTTTCGACTTTCGAAAATTCGACATCGATACTCACTTTATCGACTACCGAGCCATCGAATGCCGGAAACCCGAAAAGTTATGGTTTTAAAAAGAAGAAAAAGGTAGAAGAAGAAGAAAAGAACAGAAGAACAACAATAGAAACAGAAAACAATATCAGAATCTTATACATCGCAGCGGAACAATATATAATAGATAAACACTAGTCTTTTTAAACAAAGAATTTTATTAGTTTATACATACATCAACAGAGTCAATATACAACTCAATACAACAATGGACAGTCATATCAACTTGTCCTTATACAGAATACACAGCGGAATAAATATATCAGGTACAAATACTACGTCTCGTCATCCATCTTGCTTCCAAAGCTCCAGAATATCCAGAATATCCTGATAACCTAACTCTAGACTGCCCGTGTGGAAATTGGTGGGCACCCAGAGTTTAGAAGGGAAACAATAAACTCCGAGTCAGTCATGGTGACTGGTGTGAGATCGTAAAACAGTTATTTTTCACAAAGAAAATAAAATAGATTCGCAATGCTTTTGGAAAATGAAACTACCATAAGACCTCCCACCACACACACAATGCAAACGCAGAATTGGAGGAGATTTCTTCTTATGATAGTCAAAGATGCTTACTACGCAAAATCAAATCATTTTGGATATTATTATTAGTGCATAGTGTAGAAAACATTTCGAAAGTATAATATTAATCTTAGCCAACATACGACCAGTATCGTATGCCTACTATAGCTACCATCTAAACAGTGGTGACCACCGTACGTAAATGACAGGTTCTACAACTAATACCGTACAGGGTTCGTATTGGAGTTTTGATTTCCAACAAATGGTCAGGCTAAGGAACTTCCTATCCACGATGGGTACGTCCCTGGAATAGACGACCCGAGAACCTAACTGGATCTCTGCCAACACAAGGCCGGGTTACCTCTGCAAAAATAGGTAACTACTGACACGCGTATGCCATCCCCCGATCGTAACCGATCTTCCCGAGGATCCCCGATTTCCAACAAACCACATCAAAATAATAATGCAGCAACCACATAGGTTAAGTATCTGGGCTCCATACCATGATACCACCTCTATCCAGAAGGAATGACATACACTAAGGGGCGCTACTCCCTAGAACCTTGCTGCATCCTTCCTGTTTCGACCATTTCCGGGGTGTGAGGCTCGACGAAGTCTCGTCCACAAAGCTACGCTTTCTACAAAGCCATGCTTCGGGTCAAACAAAATGATCAACCTATGATCACAAAGATATAAGATCAAACAAATGATCATATCACAAATGATCAAACACTGATCACTTCACAGCAACACTCAGTATGCCACGTTACCAAATTGGGATATATCGCTGATAAATTTCAACTACATAACCTCTGAGCTCGTACGTCTCAGAGAAGGGTGTTAAGCTAAGAGAATAAATTCTCCGCCACCAACAGAAATGTATTTGAAAGAAATCAGCTTTATATCTCAAATTGTAACGTCAGACACACAATCCATACAAGTCTGTTCCGGGATCGAACAAAACCGAAGGCACTTCTCACGAAGCCCTTGCACATCCGGATAATTTTCTAATCACGTCCGGACTTCCCGTCACTAAGGGTGATAAAACCTCTAAACCGGAGATCAGCCAATGTAGAGTAACTCGACGGTAATCCTTCCGTTTTCAAAAATATCCGGTCTTCAACACCGGTCTTCGAATGCAATTCATAACGACGTATCACATATTCGGAATGGGTTATACGACCCCATGGTCCTTTCCCGGCTAACCCGAATAGTGAGCGCTTATTCAAAAATAAGTGTGGCATTCAAATTCATCCAAATTCGCAACAAATACCATTCAAGGTAATTATTGATAGCCGGTTATTTAACTATCAATAAAGGTGCGCAACATCATCAGATTCCAAATAAATTTTCCAAATTATTTCATCTTCAAAAATATCTTTACTAGATATAAAATTTCCACTTCAAAAATAAATCAACGTTTATTTTTAAACATCTTCCCTTTCCTTCATAAATTCCATAGTGAATTTATATTTCAAAATATCTACTGATATACGATTTTCAATCGTTTTCAAATATTCACTTTCAATTTATCTTTAAGAAGGTAAATTCTCAAAACGTTTCATTTCATTTGGAAAACATTCTCATACTTATTTAATAATAAGTAATTCACAAATCTATTTATTTTCAACATTTGAAAATATTCAATATACTTAAATCAATATTAAGTATACATTTCATTCTTTAAGGAAATCATAAATTTTAACATCTATTTGAGTCAAAACGAATGTTGCGTAAAACATCGCTACGACGACTCGAAATCACTAGTATAGGGATTCGGATTTTAAGATAGATATATATAAATCCCAATACTACATAAAACATTTTCTTTCGAAAATCATTTACTATAACAACAGTGTTATAGTCCATCATTTCCTTATTTCTCGAAAACGTCTATTTCAACAATGAATGTTGAAATCTATGTATTCGATACTTATCATGTTTTAAAAAATCTTTTAAAACAATTACTTCATTTCGTAATATCACTTTTCCAAAACTATATCCATTTTACTTAAAAATATATTCACTGTCCAAAATCGTGAATATACTTCACTAACCACATTTCAATCTTTTCTACATATTTATTTCAAGAATTTATCCACTATCCAAAATCGTGGATAAAATTCCCTTAATAACCTTCCATATTCAATTCATCAAATTTGATTGATTTTCGAATTTATGAAACAACGTTCATAAATTCCATTTCTATTTTGTAACAACTTCAATTTAATAAATCCCCTTTATTAACAATTCGATTCATAACTCAAATCTTATACCAACAATCCATATTATAAGTTAAATACTTATAATTCCTTTATTTTACAAAATCATTTCCATTTATAAGTTCATAATTTATAAATTTCATTTATTTATAAATTCTTAAAAATTCATTTTAACGCTTATAAAAACTCGTTTTATAATACCAACATTTTAATTTATAAAATGTCAACTTTATAAACCTTTTAAGTAAACCGTTTATAATATCTTAAAAATCTCAATTTAAACCATTTTATAAATCAATCAACTATTTATTCCAAAAATCACTTTTCGGTTATATTTCACCAGGATCTTAACTTTTATAACTTTAAAATTTGAACGTTTATTTATTTAAAATAAATCACTTCAACAATTCAATAAAACGTCTAATTTCAAAGATCACTTTAAAAAATCCTTTTAAATTAAAAGTCGTTATTTTTAAAACTTGAATCCGATGATGCAACAGCACCAATTAGTCAATCACAACAACAAACATCATATATCAACATATGATAACAGAATATACATCAATATCTGTAAATAAATAAATACTGGTGAGGAATCCAGTTGGATCCCTCCAACCTGTTTCCCTGCATCCACAGATGTTAGCACAATACCAATTCCACTTCGAGGTGGAATATCGCGGTATATGGGTTTTTATAATATATCCGCTTACTAACGGCGCAATAGGGTCTCATCCGCTATACGAGGCGGGAAATCAATCAATCCAATATATACATATGCCAATATGTATATATTGCTATATATATATATAGATATATCCTATCATATCTAATATCACATCCAATCATCAAACAAATCAATAACTGCAATCCAAATTTATTTTGAGTGAGAAGATCTCACCTTAGCTTTTAATTTGCCATCCATTTCCAATTTTCTCCATTTCCTCACGGTTTCGAACCTTGTATAAATAGTTTATACAATTATTAATATTCGAATTAACTCGAATAACCGTTTTAAAAATTTAATTAACTAATGATTTAGTTTAAAGCTGATTTTCCCATAATAAATATTTTTAGTAGCTGAATTAATTAAATAAGCAAATTAACTAATAAATCATCTTATCCATCATTTTTAGAATTAAATGGTGAGTTTTAAAAACATGTACATATTATAAATTTTCTTCTTTTCAGTAATCGACAAAAAAAATAAGAATTTTCTTTATTGTCCTATATACATATCCTATATACATACATTTACTGTTATTAATACCCATTTTCTGTTTACCAATTTATACCTATATATTTATAAAATTAAAATATAATAATACCTTACTGTATCAGCCAGACAAGAAGCTCAACCTACTCGACACATGACCCACGTTCGCCGATCCTTGTCGTCTCCGGCCACCGATGATCCACGTGCTCGAGCGCGAGCCATCACAGCCCCCAAATCTGTCGCGAGCTTAACTTCGATTCCCCCAAATCACGGTGCCAAGGCGAACGCCTCCACCTTCAAGTCGACGACCCATCTCCCATACTCGCTGCCAGCCTCCTCGCGACTTCGACAATGCTCGAACTCGAGCTCCCCTCAACACAAGCCCTAGCCTCGCGAGCCCTCACTACACGGAAGCAAGCGCGCCTCCTCTGCTTCACGCGGCTGCCCTCCAGGCGAACGCGAGCTCGAGTGCCTTACGAAATCACGCTACCATCTAACATCGCCTTGCCCCCCCAGAATCGCGAACAGCTGCCCTTGTTAAAATCGAATTTGATTTTTGAACTATAGGGGACATCGAACTGGAGAGGTGGAGCGGCTCTCGTTCGAATTTAATTTGAACTCGGCTGTTGATTTTTTTGAACGAGGATGAAAACGCGATTTTATTTTATTTTGCTTTCGATTGAATTGCTTTTGAACTGGGAAGGGAATATTTGAAAACGAAAGAGAACGAAAGAGAATGGCTGGCACGATTTTGTTTCGTGATGTTAGGCATGAATTTAGGCTGAAAGAAGGGAAGATAACGTGTGTATGTTGTTGACTAAATATTTAAAATTTAAGTTTTTAAATTTGAATTCGTTTTTTTAACTTCAACGCGTTTACTCTCCGTACGGTCACATAACAGCTCCGATAAATACGAAATTTGAAATCCGATAATAAAACAATATTACGGATCCAATGGAACTGGTTTGGTCGAAATCCAAGACTGTTTGAAAAATGACTATTTTTAAATATCGATTCGAACAATTAAATTTCAAAACTGAACGAAACACTTTGAAATACAATTCTGAAGTTTCTATTATCTTCAGTGTTATCAATATAGATTTTACAATCCTTTGAAATATTTTTAATCGGCTTGAATTTGAAGATTCAAATTTTTATCCAGTTTCAATAGATTAAATTATAAAATTTAATCGCCAAATTCTGAATTATATTCGGGATTCAAATTAAATTACCATTCAAATATTTAAAATTAATTAAATATTCTCACTTTAATTCGTTCAAAATTCTGGGTCGTTACACTCGCCAACTCATGTGCACCAACCAAAAAGCACAGAAATAAAAACAAGGTCAAACCCAAAATAGGTTCAACACAAGGCCAATGAACAGTCAAAGCAACACAGTGTCGAGTGGGCTGCACAATATCAGGGCATAATATGAAATGTGCACAGTAAGTGTACAACTAAATCAAGTGCACAACAGCCATCCTTTATAAAATTTCAAGCTACAGGTCAAAGGTATAAAGGTGCATGCTAACAGAATCAATGGAATGCAAGGGAGATGCATATGAAATGCAGAGTGATATATGCAGCATGAACAAATGAACATCAATGCAACAAGTCAGAGGCAAAACAAATCTCAATAGTGCATACAACAGAGATCAAAAACCACATCTGGAAACAGTGTAACAATGAGCCAGCAACAACATGTTCACATCAATCCACATATGAATGGACAGTGCATGCAACAAAAGGGTCCAAACTACCATGATTAAAGTCTACACTGGAACTAAATGCATAATATCTACATGGATGCAAGCATGTATGATTCAATTAAATGAAAAGACTAAAGTCAAGACCAATGTCAATGTCATGGAATTACATAAACTAGTTCAATATCGAATAAACAGATTAAAGACAGAGCCCAGGAATGCATATATATATGAAGATGATAACCAAGAATGGAAATACGAATTATCCACTACAAAGTCTCATGGTAATACGAATGATTTGACTAAAGAAAGGTGCCACTAAACATGCCTGACAAAATGTGATGACAAAAATATGCGAACCATGCAAACTACAAGGTACCACAATACCATTGAAATGCAGACTACCCGAATGTACGGAGGCAAGTTCATGGTGAACATCCTGGTACAGAATGCATGCGACAGTGAAGTGCAACAACTACATATATGATCACAGATGTATGAACGCATGAGCCAAATGTCTCGAAGAACAGTGGACAGAGCTCGATGCAAGAAGACTCACGAAAAAATGCAGACAGTATTCAATGCAAAATGAACCAGTAATGCCTCAACAACAACCACACAACAGGTCTAAAAAGTGCAGACAAAAATCAAGTACTCAAGAATACCAGATTAGTTGAACCAACTCAAACCAATGCATGATCAACGCATTATGTGAATATGGAGAATCGAGCACAAATGTAGCAGTGCACATATGCAGACTAAACTATCAAGCTATAGAAGCAAATCCAAATGCAAATAAATGGTCAGAGCATACATCTACATACAGTGATGCAACTAGAATGCAACAATACCCAAGTGATACCAGAACCAGATGTATACAAATGCAAGGGCCACAACAAAGTCAAAATGACCAAGCATGTACTGAAGCACAGAAATAATGCAAACGTTCATGCAACTTGACAAAGCCTCAGTGATTAACTAAAAAGGCTACATGCATACTCGACTATCAGGTTGAACATGAACTACAAGCTAACAAAAGCAGACTGTATCCAACATGATATAGTGACAAGAAACAAACAGCAGTGAGCAACTCGAGCTTCAGAAGAGTCAAGTAGAGCAACAAATGCACCAATGAATCAAAACAGCGAAAATCACAATTTGAACAAGCCAGACATCCACTCAAAATACATGAAATAGTAAAAATCAGTGGAATCACCAACAACGAGATAAAATCGAACAACTGAAGCACTTAACTAATTCGAAGATAGATGTGAGAAATAAAATTTCTCACCTTAAATTGACGCGTATTGAAGTAGCCGCGAGCGAAGATAATCGAAGCCCTAGCAAATCTCACAGGAACGAACGCGAGGAAGAACGAGGCCCTAATTTGGAGACGACGAGGCCGAAGTCCAGAATTTCGTTCGCCGCCATTTTTTTCTTCTTTCGATTTAGGTTTAGGGTTATACGAATGGAAGTGAAAAATGGTGGAACGGGTTATCAACCCTTAATAAAAAAAATCATAGCATCACAAAGCATGGGCCGAGATGATTTTTAAGGCCCACCTAATTCCTTAATCAAATTTATACTAGAGTTTGTAACTGATTAAACACTTAACAATTTTCCAAACAGCAATCGAATAGGAAAGATGACCGTCCAAAGATGATAAATAATTGGTACGCAATACCGGGTTGTTACAGGCAATACCCAAGGTAGTGAAACTATCGTTTGCCTGATCCGGACTGGTGAGAACGCATCGCCGCAGCGATCGCAACACCGCGAAACAACACTCCCAAATCAAGGGTGCACCAATCGACAACAAGTAATGAGTAGTTTTCGAGGAAGTGTGTTCGCTCGAGGTAGCTGACCCCATTTGGCCCGGCCCGGCTCCTGTTTTAGTCATTTCCAATTTGATACAAGTGTCAAGGCTATCCATTATCGTTCTCTTTCTTCAGTCATAACGTACATCATTCCAACCACTTTATTATGGATCACACTCCGCGTATAGTTATTAAAGTGGTTTTCGGTTTAGACAGTGAGTATGTCCCTAACCGATTCCGGTCTCTTTAATAACGTTCGTAATTATTACACCGATGGGTCGTTTATATATTTCAAAACCAAATCAATCTCAATTTCAATTAGAATTTGTAAACCAACATTCCATTTGTCCTTCTAAAACAATTCCCATATTTACTTTCAAAACTTCCAAATTACCATTTCAAAATATTATAATTCAAATTAAATATTTGATTTAAGACCATTCAAGTATTCATTTAAATTCGTATATAAGTTTCATTCCGAAATCATTTAAATTAATTTAATTTAACATTCAAATCAATTCAAATTCATTGATCGATTTCATTCAATATTTGTTAAGTTAATTTGTCATTCAAAACAATTTCTATTAAATTTCCAATTCATTAAATCAATTACTTAAGTTCAACTTCATTATATCAAAACTTCAAATTGAAGTAAATTAGATTTGTCAAATCAATTCTTTAAATTACAAGTCTTACATTAATTTCAATAAACACATTTTATTTCTTGTTAAAGAAAATTCAATTTCACTTATTTATTTACTTAGTTACAAACTTCAAAACTTAATTATTTCATAACTCAACTTTACTTATTAAAGAAGTTCAATTTCACTTATTACGAAGTTCAATTTCACATATCAAGAATTCAATTTCATTTAATTATTAAATAATTAAATCTCATTTCATTATTGAATAATTTCAAAAAGTTAATTATTAAATAATTTCAAACTTAATTATTTTATTTTAAACAACATCCTTTCATCAACTACTAAGTTAATATTTTGTTCCGGATTATTACATATTAACATTTTCCTTTCATAAAATTCAAATTCCAACTTCATTTTAAAACCTTATTATTTATTCAAATAAAATCTTTATTTTATTTTTAAATCAAATTATTGACCAATCGGGTTTTATTTAATTCTCTATCCTAGGTCAAAGTTTAATTTGGGTATTTATCATTTCAACCCGATTCCAATTCAATTCAAAATCAAAGCATAGCAAAGGGAACTTGCAGTGTGATAACTGGGATGGTGTCAAAGTAAATAAACAAGCAATAACAACAACCAATATCAATCCAATAATCAATTCAAATAATCCCGAAATAATCGTATTGATTCACATTTGTTGTTAATGTAAATTAATATAATTATTTCTAGAATCTACACTATCATTTCATGTAAATTAAAGATTATTACACTAATATTTATACGGTTCTTCACTTGATATCCATTATTCAATTTTTATACTACAACAATTTATACAACATACATTTAAATGGTTCAAGGTGTAATTAACCATATTACTACGTGTCAAGTAATTAAACATTCAAAGGGGTCATATTATGCCAATGTCATCAAATCAAATTTATCACATATATCAAATCTAACTATCCTACGTCAATTTCAATTTCAAATTATTTATCACTTACACATTAACAATTTAACGTCCAATGTCAACATCAAACAATCAATCATTATCAACCAAACTGAATTATCATTGTATAAAAAACAGATAGTGGTGTCAGATGTCACAGGTGAACTGATACAGGTAATAACAGTGTAAATAACTAACAGCAGCATATTTCAATTGTCGTTTCAATTTAAATCAAATTTAATAAATAAAAGAACATCAATCGTGAGTGATTACTCACCTTTCGAGGCTAGATAGAACAGAAGATGACACGGATACGCATACTGATACGGACACTGAAATTGGATTACGAGTCCAAGCACAGTGAGATGGGTATGAATTTGATGAAGAGACGGGCACTACAGACCAAAAGCTAATAAAATGGGAATCGATGATCAGAATCAATCAGAATCATTTTGATATAAACTGAAAATATGTAAATTATTATTATATTAGTTATTTATTTCTATATTTCAATTCAAGACAAACATTAAAATAATATAACTTTCAAATCATTATTAAATCGAACTCATATATATATTTCTTTCTTTTTTGGGGAACAAAAACTTTGAAATCATATATACTCAAACTTTAAAAATGTCGAAATTTTGGTATACATACAAAAACCAAACCCATTCATAGTTTATATATATAAAACTGTATAGATAATATACAAAAATAACACTTCCGTAAAACAATAAACTTCTATATTAAAACATATATCTACTACAAATGTAACGGAACTGTTATATGTATGTACTTAATATATTCATATAATATCTTAAAATCTATGATTATTAAACCATATATTTCATATACCAATTTATTATATAAAATGTACAACAGTAAATCACTATATACTTGTGCAAATAATCAGACCATGGTGATATGCAAACCCATACCCAAGTACAAATAGCTAAACTATACTGACATGTACAAACGCAAATGCAGACAACTAAATATATATACAACTAACTTACAAACTTATAACATGTATACTGAAGTTAGGTAATGTATATACTATTTTTTTTCTAATCCGAGACAAGCTCGCCTATATGAACAAGGATATACCAACAATGTGAGTTGCTGAAACTTGCAAGGAAGAAAGGTTGAAAGAACACATATGCAGCATGTATATTTACAAATATATATACATACGAGCATCGTAATATATATAAAAGAAATGTAACTATAAATATAAAAGCTTTGTAACAAACATATACATACTGACCAATTTTTAAAATGCTGTATATAAGTAATATAAAAAATAAAATTAAGGGAAACCAATAACAGTCTATATTAAAACATGCTGATTTAATGAGTACTAATACATGCTTAGTAGAATATGCAGACCTGCCTTTGTACACAAAACAATATTAGACCAAATAAGATTTTACATATATAAACTGACTGAATATGAATTATACGTGCATACTTAACAGTATATAAATAATATTGTTTGAAAAACTTCTCAGACAAAACAAAAAAAACAATTACAATACACCATAAGGCCGAATATCGACATGCAACACATATAAAAAAAAATCAAAACAGGATTGAAACCTTAATATATACTATATATATACATATATATTACTATACATAACTCTACAAATCAAAATATGTAAAGCAAGTAGTAGAAAATCCTTTACATAAATATACTGCAAGTAATATATCTATAGAAAAAAAACTTGACAGATCTGATTCATTAATGCTAATAGATATATATACCAATATATACAAACAGGCACTCAACTACATACCTCACCAAATTTACATTCAGCTGAGGCTTAGTAGGAAGAGCTTGGCAACGGAGGTCGAGCTGTGGAGGAATGAGGCGGGTGCGCTGTGCCTAGGCTACGACTAGGCTGTGATGGCGTGGGGTCCAGTTGTTTGGGCCGAGGCAGTGGTAAGCTGCTAGGCGTGTGGTGGTGCTCGGCGTGATGGATGTAGGTCGGTTTCATGCAAGAGGGAGGGGAAGGAGCTGAAAGAAAATGAGGGTAGATGAGGAGGATAGTCATAAAAAGAAGAGTTTTGCATTTAGAAAGAAGAATAAACATGTGAGAGAGGAAGAGGCAAACGTACAGGCTGATATAAATATATATCTCAACTTTTCTGGGTTAAATGCTGTGAGAACATCTTTCAACGTATGGCATTGAAAAAGAAATGGATCAGAAGAAATGAAGTATTGGATAGCCAAACATCAGTAAATAAGTTCTATGAATTCCAAAGAGCTAGTGACCATTGGTTATCCCATGGAGGAACAAATTGTCAAGAAAACCAAAGGACGTGAATCGGGTACCGATACGGTAATTGTTTTGCGGATTCCGACATGCACCGGACATCGAAATGGACAATTGAATATACCGCGGAGATCAGCACGACAAGACGAACCGAATGGTACACAGATATCAGTGGTACGATTGAATTATAAAAATTCAAATTTTCTACTAACGGAAAATGCAGCAAAAACGCAGAAGAATAAGATCGACGGAGCTATAGAAGTCCGAATTTGGAAAAACGAAAAATGAAGCCTCACTTAGAAGATGATTTAGAATTTTTCTATATAAAAATATTTAGGTTTCGAAAACATTTTATTTTCATCAATTTCTAACTGATTAAATTGAAATAAAATTACACATATAATAAACTTTCATATTTTTTGATGAAAATTTACCAGTTGCTATGTTTAACTAGACGCATTTCAAATATTAAATTTTTATTTCAAAATTTTATTTTAAAATTTCACAAAAGTTCAATTAATCACATTATTAAAACAGTTAAAATTTACGGGTCGTTACACACTTCTTCAATTGGTAGTTGAGTGTGATCTCCTATCTCCACCTTCGGTATTCAAGTGCGCTTGAATCAACGATCGCTGAAGCCGATTCACGGTATCTAGTGCGCTAGATCAACGTACGAAGAATAGTAGATCTTTAAACACGGTATCGTGCGCGATCAACGTGTTTGAGATAGCTAAAATCCGGTATCTTTGGATCAACGGATTTGGGCCATTCGGTATCTTCTATTCCACAATCGCTACTTTCACCGATTCATCATTTTTGTTATCCGCTGCTGCATCATTTGGTATCAGAGCTAGACTTAGCCAATCATAGCTAAGCCGAGTCTTGGAGCCAATTCTTATTCAAGAGTTCAAGCCGTGCATCACTTTGTTATTCAAGGCCGAGAGTTTGAAGTTGAAGGCCGTGCTTCATTTGGTATCATTTTGAAAGTCCAAGCCGAGAATTGAAGTGTTTGTGAAGTTTCAAATCATGCCGCCAAGAAGATCTAATCGCCATCTGAATGTTGAAGCGTTGTATCGAAGAGAAGAAGTCGAGCAAATAGAACAACGCATCAATGAAAAGTTTGATGAAGGCATTGAGAAGTTAGAGAAACTAATGAATGATATTAATCAAGGACAAAGAAGAAGATCGCCAATCTCGAACCATGGAGGAAACAGAGTTTCGCCATCGGTTACGGAAGCGAGGAGGGTGTCACCACAAGCTTATCGAGGAAGAAGAGAATCTTCAGTTTCATTTAGAAGAGAACATCACGAGTATAGAGATGAAGAGAGAAGAACTCCACGTGAGTTTGAACATGAACCATACCGTGATGATGACAGACAAAGTGGAAGAGATATGCGAGATCATAGAAATGAGGGTGGTCGAGATCGTTATCGAAGTACATCTGTTTTTGAAGAAGATGGTGGTAGAAGTAGTGTTCATTCTCGAGATCGAGACCTAGCACGAAATGCATATCGGGATGTTGAGGAAGATCAACGATGGGAGTCGGGAATGAAAACTGAAATTCCAGAATTCAAAGGTGGAATGGTGGCTGAGGAATTTTTGGATTGGTTGTCTAATGTGGAAGAAATTTTTGACTTTAAGGAGGTTCCTTAGCATCGAAGAGTGAAGTTGGTTGCTACTCGTTTGAAAGGGAGAGCTATGGCATGGTGGCAGCAAACTAAACTTACGCGGGAAAGGATGGGAAAGTCAAAGATTGAATCTTAGGATAAGATGAAGAAGTTGATGAAAGCTACATTCTTACCGTATAACTATCAGTCTCTTATGTATCAACGATTGCAGAATCTGAGACAGGGAACGAAATCTGTGAATGATTATGCGGATGAATTTTATCAATTAATTGCGAGGAATGATATCATGGAGACGGAGGAGCAGTTGACAGCTAGATTTGTTGGAGGGTGGAGAATGCAGATTCAAGATATGGTGAATATGTTTGATCCCAGATCTGTGGCTGAAGCACATCAAAAGGCTCTAGCTTGGGAGAAGCAAGGAAGGAGAGGTGGGGGTGTGTTTACAAATTCTAACAATCCAATGAAAGGGGCTAGTAGCAATGCGAATGTTTCAAAGGATGTTGCAAAACCGGTTGTTAATGAAGTTGCTAAGACCAGAATCAAATGTTTTAATTGTCAGGAGATTGGTCACAAAAGCAATGAATGTACGAAGCCAAAGAAACGAGCAATGATTGCTGAGGCAAAGGAAGATGAGGTAGAAGCTGAATGTTCTAATTCACTACATGATGAGGAGGAAGAAAATGTGTCGGGAGATGAAGGGTACTCATTGATGATGACAAGGTCTTGTCTAACACCAAAACAGGAGGAGGAAACTAGCTGGTTGAGGAGTAACATCTTTCAGTCAACATGCACTATATTGGGAAGGCTTTGCAAGTTTGTTATTGATGCAGGAAATTGTGACAATATTATCTCTACAGAGGCTGTGAAGAAGTTAGCATTGAAAACAGAGAAGCATTCGAAACCTTACAAGTTAGCTTGGTTGAGGAAAGGTGGGGAGGTGGAAGTTGGACGAAGAGCTTGTGTTAATTTTTCAATTGGTAAGAAATACAAAGATGAAATTTGGTGTGATGTTATGGACATGGATGTATGTCATCTGTTGCTGGGGAGACCGTGGCAGTATGATAGAGCGGTGCAACATGATGGTCGTACTAACAGTTATAGTTTCATGTTTGAAGGCACTAAAATCACTTTAATTCCTAAGAAACGACAACAAGAAGAAAACAAGTTGGAGGAGATTGAAGAGCTGAAAACTTTGTTATCATTGAAGGTGTTTGTTAAGGAAGTAGAAGAGGAGTCTGAAGTGTTTTTGTTGATTGGACGTGAGAGTAATGAAGTGGTTGAGATTCCTGAAGAAGTAAAGCCAGTGCTGGGAGAGTTTGACGATGTATTTCCTGAGGAGCTACTAACGGAGTTACCGCCATTGAGAGACATTCAACATCAAATTGACCTTGTTCCAGGAGCTGTGTTACCTCATAGACCACATTACAGAATGAGTCCAAAGGAACACGAGGAGTTGAGAAGGCAAGTGGAAGAGTTGCTTGAACAGGGGCGTGTACAGGAAAGTTTAAGTCCTTGTGCGGTGCCAGCTTTGTTAGTGCCGAAGAAGGATGGGACGTGGAGGATGTGTACTGATAGTCGGGCACTGAACAAGATTAGAGTGAGATACAGATTTCCGATGCCGAGACTTGATGATTTGTTGGATCAGTTGAGCAGGGCTACTATCTTTTCGAGATTGATTTGAAGAGTGGATATCATCAAATTCGAATTAGACCAGGGGACAAATGGAAGACAACATTCAAGACGAGAGAAGGGTTGTACGAATGGCTGGTTATGCCTTTTGGTCTTTCGAATGCACCTAGTACATTTATGCGGGTGATGAATCAGATCTTTAGACCATCTATCGGGAAATTCGTGGTGGTGTATTTTGATGATATACTGATATATAGTAGAAGCGCAGAAGAGCACTTGCAATATCTGAGAGAAGTGTTGATGATACTGCGACATGAACAATTTTATGCTGCAACGAAGAAATGCGTGTTCATGACGCATAGTGTTTTATTTTTGGGATATGTTATTTCGGATGGAGTTATATAGGTGGATCAGAATAAAGTTGAAGCAACCATAAATTGGCCACAACCCAGGACGATAACAGAAGTTAGAAGTTTTCATGGTTTAGCATCATTCTACCGAAGATTTATTTCACACTTCAGTAGCGTGATGGCTCCAGTTACTGATTGTATGAAGGGGAAGCAATTTTCATGGTCGGAGGAAGCAGGACTTGCTTTTGAGAGGATCAAAGAACTTTTGACGACAGCACCAATTCTAGTATTACCAGATTTTCAGTTGTTGTTTGAATTGCATACTGATGCATCGAAGGTTGGAATTGGAGGGGTGTTAAGTCAGAAGGGACAACCTATTGCATATTTCAGTGAGAAGTTATCGGGAGCAAAGATGAGATATAATACTTACGATATGGAGTTTTATGCTATCGTACAAGCTGTAAAGCATTGGAGACATTATTTGTTTCATAAAGAATTTGTTTTATATACTGATCATGAAGCGTTGAAGTATATGCAGGGACAAGACAAGATTGCAGCTAGACATGCTTCGTGGATTGCATACTTACAACAATTTAAATTTGTGGTGAAGCATAAATCGGGAGTTACGAATCGAGTGGCAGATGCATTGAGTCGAAGGAATCATTTGTTGACTACAATGAAGGTTGAAGTGACAGGGTTTGATGTGTTGCCAGAATTATTGGTTGATGATCCTTACTTTGCGAAGTTTGTAGATGAAGTCAAGGAGGAAAAGACTGATGAGTTTGTGTTGGTGGATGGTTTTCTATTCAAGGGAAACAGATTATG
Organism: Allium fistulosum; assembly: GCA_030737815.1. Classification (NCBI taxonomy): domain Eukaryota; kingdom Viridiplantae; phylum Streptophyta; class Magnoliopsida; order Asparagales; family Amaryllidaceae; genus Allium; species Allium fistulosum. The sequence goes on from CM060906.1 coordinate 552,808,116, forward strand.
TATACCCGAGTGCAGCTTACAAATGAAGATTGTGAAGGAGATGCATGAGGAAGGTCATGTGGGGAGAGACCGTACATTACAGTTGATTTCGCAATCATATTTTTGGCCAACTATAAGAAAAGAAGTTGAGAGGTTTGTGGAGAGATGCCATATCTGTCAAGTTTCGAAGGGAACAGCGATGAATGCGGGATTGTATATGCCATTACCTGTGCCTACCAGACCATGGGTTGATATCAGCATGGACTTTGTTTTGGGTTTGCCTAGAACTCAAAGGGGAAATGATTCTATATATGTGGTGGTAGATAGATTTTCGAAAATGGCACATTTTATCGCTTGTAAGAAGACAGCTGATGCCGTCCGTGTTGCTCAGTTATTCTTTAAAGAGGTGTATCGATTACATGAGCTACCTGAATCTATTGTTTCAGATCAGGATACTAGATTTCTAATCCATTTTTGGTTAAGTTTGTGGAAGATGGTTGGAACGAAACTGAATTTTAGTAGTGCCTATCATCCGCAAACCGATGGGCAGACGGAAGTGGTCAAAAGATCATTGGGAAACTTGTTGCGATGTCTTGTACAGGATAATTTGAAGAGTTGGGATTTGAAATTATGTCAGGCAGAGTTTGCACATAATCACGCTGTTAACCGTAGTACGAGTTTCAGTCCGTTTCAAGTTGTATACTCAGCAAGTCCAAAGGGTCCATTGGATCTGACGACAGTACCATATCAGAAGGGAGTTGTTAAGCGTGCTTGTGATTTTGTGACTGAGTTGCAGGAATACCACAGAACTGTGCATGAACGATTGCTTGCATCAAATGAGAAGTATAAACATCTGGCAGATAAAAGGCGAAGGAGTGTGAATTTCGGAGAAGGTGATTTGGTTTACGCTGTGTTGACAAAAGATCGTTTTCCAGTGGGAACGTACAATAAATTGAAGGCACGAAAAATTGGTCCAGTGGAAATCTTGAAGAAGATCAATGAGAATGCATATCAGTTGAGATTGCCGGAAAATGTTCATACTTCTGATGTTTTTAATGTCAAATACTTGATTCCGTATCATGGGGTTGGGCTTGACGAAGGAGAGGAAGGTGAAAATTCGAGGACGAATTCTTGTCAACCGGGGGAGGATGATGCAGCGTGGTACACCAATAGGTCGTAAATTATAGGTCACGAGCGATCTAACGACTTACGAGCTAGCGAGCTAAGAGAGAAGGGAGAAATAACTAGTAAACGACCTAACATGATACCATCCCTGTCATTATCTGCGACCTACGACCTAGTTAAGTCGCGCGAAGAAGATCGATAGACCTATGATAAGTCACGAGCGACCTAACGAGTTAGCTCACTCAGTATGCCGCACTTTCTTATAGGTCGCGTAAAAGTTAGGTCGCAAGGAAGCTTAAGTCGCATTCTTTTAGGTCGTCGACCTTATTGTGCTGTGAAGTTAGGTCGCTGCCATCCATTTTTAAGTCGCTCAAGAATAGGTCGCAAGACTTAAGTCGTTGGAGGAACTTAGGTCACTGCTGCCATGTGTGTTTTGTATTTTAGGTCGTTATGTTGTAATTTCTTATGTCGTTTGTATGTCGCTGTGTTGTAATAAGTGTTAGGTCGTTCACGACCTAAGTGTTGTCTGTGTTAGGTCGTTGCCGACCTATGTGTTGTGTTGTATTGTACTTAATGTTCTTTTCTTTAAGTCGCGTCTGTTAAGTCATTAACGACCAATGTTAGGTCGCGTGTACTGTTTGTTTTAGGTCGTCTGTTTTTAGGTCGTGATGTTTAGGTCGAGAACGACCTAGGTGTTGTCCAGATTTGAGTTGTGAGATTTGTAAGCCTATAAATAGGCAGGTGATATCATTTGTAACTTTTAAGTTGATTTTGAATAAAATTTGTTTGTGTGCTTTGTGTCACTTCTTCAATTGGTAGTTGAGTGTGATCTCCTATCTCCACCTTCGGTATTCAAGTGCGCTTGAATCAACGATCGGTGAAGTCGATTCACGGTATCTAGTGCGCTAAATTAACGTACAAAGAATCGTAGATCTTTAAACACGGTATCGTGCGCGATCAACGTGTTTGAGATAGCTAAAATCCGGTATCTTTGGATCAACGGATTTGGACCATTCGGTATCTTCTATTCCACAATCGCTACTTTCACCGATTCATCATTTTTGTTATCCGCTGCTGCATCAATATCAAATAGAAGTCAATGTATTTTCTCACATTATCAAAGAAGAATAGGAGCTTAACATGTTTTTTTCTTAACTTGGCTAGGCTTAATGCATGACAACATAATCAAATTTATATAACATACGTGTACAAATGAAGTAGAAGTAATACACTTTTTATTTTTTGATTGTTTACAGCCTTATTTGCTGTAAATCTTTATAACTTCGATTAGATGCATGCAATCCTCAGACAAATATATTTCTAACACCATTCAGAGATTAGAGTTTGTAGCCCTTGTACAACAATTTGAGGTAAAAAAAATCGTCAACGGTTATAATGTAGCAAGCATTTACATCTTATATAACTGCTGCCTTTGAAACGTTCAACCATGTTCCCAATTAATAAATTATAAGTGAACTTATATAATGCAGCAAGCATTTACAACTATATAACTCCACCGTCATTTATATATGAGCTAAGCAACTTAGGATCCAAATTAATAACTTATAAGTGATTAATGGAATGAAAACATACGTATGCATAGGATAATGTGTATGTGACAGATTTACTTGGTTACCTTTTTAACAATTTTATTTCACCGTTTTATTACAGCAAGTTTATGTAATTTCTCGTGGTGGAGTTGTTAGTAATGTTTATCATTCAGCAAATATTAATTTAGTTATTTTTACAGAAAATGGGCAAGAGCGGGATTGTGAAAGCGAGAGCACACATGCAAAAAGAAATCGATGAACACAAAAAGAAATGTGCAAGAAAGGAGTAGCTTGAAGAGAATCAAGTATACGATGAGGTTCGTAACGAAGACAACCACAAGCATTAGAAAAAAATTAAGTACAAACTTTTCATCATTCTTCAATTTTTATTTATACTTCTGTATCAGTGTAAAGTTTACTGTATCCTTCAACGAATATTAAATTTTTTTTCTATACAAAAAATGGGTAAGAAGAGTAAGGTTGTGAAAAGGAGAGGTTGCATGCAAAAAGAAATCGACAAACACAAAAAGAAACGTGCAGAGAAGAGCTGTTTGAAGACAATCAAGTAGACGAGAGGTTCATAATGAAGACAACCCACAAGCATTAGAAAAAAATTAAGTACAAACCGAACTAGAAAACAATGCTGAAATACAATATAACCCACAAACAGTCGAAAACAATGTAGTTCAGTCGAAAGGAAAATCTGGAGGTCCAATGAATAGTGAGAGACATATGCAAGATGCCAATGCAAAGATAAATGCGAGAAGAAAACCTAGTGCCAACTAAAGTTAAAAGACTTCCATTCAATTCTTTGGAGCAAATAGAAGTTGGATTTAATAGTGCAGGCGAACCAATAGGACCAAGATCAATCAAATTATCTTCTTATTTAGGACCGCTTATACAAGAAATTGTTCCGATTACACTAAATGATTGGAGACAACTTAGTACTAAATTGAAAGCTGTTTTATGGGAAAGTATTCAAGTGACACTCTCTCTTTACGATAATAATTCAACGTAAGAATATGAGTACCATCATTGCTTGCCTCAACCATTCTTTACGTTGAATTTTGATTGTTGCAGGCGAGATTTAAATTGGATTCGATCGGCAAAATATTAGTTTTTCAAGAAATGAGTGGTATTTGCATGGCGTCAAAATGTAGATTAGTTCGGCAACTCGTACAAGCAAAGTTCACGGAGGAAAGACTTCAGTTGAAACCAGCTAACATCAAATGTATGAACGAGTAGAAGAAATTTATCAAGTTGAAAACAAGTTCAAAATTTATGGTATTTTTTTTAAATAGCACTCATTTATGTGTCATGTTGAAGGGATAATATTACATTAAATATATGAATAATATTTTAAAATTTCTTATTTTAGGCTTTAAACGAGAAGTACAAAGCTATTAGACATAACCAATTGCCATACACATGCAGTCGTAAAGGAAAGGCTCGACTGGTTGAAGATTTAGTAAGAAAAAGAGTAGTTTTATTTATTGAAATATATATGAACTTTTTCGTTAATGAAATTTGTAATTTGATGTTCTATTTAATGTAGAAAAACTAAAGTAGTGATCGCTCTTTCGTCTCTAGAAGTGCAGTTCGGATCAAATGAAGTGCAGTTCGGATCAAATCTCGCATTAGAAAAAATGATGAACTTATGAATACGATTGCTACAGATGGTATAGTAAGTTCATACATTTATAGACCAGTGGTTAGAAAACATTTTCTAACTCTTGAATTAATGATGTAATAACATTATTAAAGAAAGTATGTTTCGATTGATGACTAAAAAATATATATAACAAGTGAACAAGAAGTTGCGCCTAGTAATTGGAAACTGGGAAAGAAAGAAACCATGTGATGCCCGCACATGTAATTTTATACTGACAAGACTTGCACACCTCTCACATTCACAAACACACAACAACTAATGTCCTCATACATCCACTCCTCACGCAGCACATGGACTAACGCATATGAATAGAGATAGAAAAGTGTAGTTCAGGCTAACATAAACGAAGCAAGGCACATGGACTAACGCATCAACTTAGTGTACGTAGGCAAGTGGAAAAAAATGAATGGCTGTACCATGAAATGCAGCACCCTTAATTGCTTAGATTATGATGTATATATCAACCAACTTCATAAATTTAGATCCCAAACAATATTAATAAACAGAAAATTGTAGACAATCTTTGTTTTTTGTTTTAAATCATCTAAACTGGCTCTAAAAGATTGAGCGTCTGCTTGGCTCTCTGACGCAGCCGATTAATCAAAACAATGTAGATCGATGAAGGTTGCAATCGGTGGATTGATGAATACTGAAATGCCCAAATTCGTTGATCCGAAGATACCGAATTCTAGCTATCCCGAACTCGTTGATCGCGCACGATACCGGATTCAAAGATCTGCGATTCTTCGCACGTTGATCTAGCGCACTAAATTCCATGAATCGGCTTCTGCAGTCGTTGAATCGAGCGCAATCGATTAACCGAAAGAGGAGATAAGAGATTACACTCAACTACCAATTGGATGAAAGCACAAACCTAACAAAATAAGAGTTTTATTTCAAATCAACTTACTTTTACAAATGTGACACTCGGCCTATTTATAGACGTTCAACTTTACAACAGAAATTACATCAACTCTTAAGTCGGTTCCGACTTATAGCCTCCGACTTACGACTTACCCAGTACCTCCGACTCAACAGTTACAACATACAACGACTCACAATCGTGGCCGACCTAACCTGGTACGACCTAAAAATACAATACCTCTTATTTACAAAGTACACGATTCAAGAAAAACAAACAACACACGACTCAACTTAAGTCGGTAACGACTTAGACACATATCACAGCAGCATCTTCACGCGGCTTAAGCTTGAACGACTTATGAGATAAAACTTCAACGACTTAACTCAGTATTCGACTTAAGGAATCCAAACGACTTAACTAAGTCGTAGGTCGTAGACGACTTATCTTAAGTCGTTGATTTTCTTCTTCAGTATAACTCGCTCCACCTTTATCATTCTCGTTAAGTCGTGGACGACTTATATCTTCTATTTCCGCTTTACTAAGCCGTGGACGACTTAGGTTTTTAAGTCGTAGCCCCTTTTCCTTAAGTCGTGGACGACTTAAAACATTTCCCTTAAGTCGTAGCCGACTTAGATCCACTTCTTCCTTAGGTCGTGATCCGCTCGAGTTAAGTCGTAGACGACTTAGATCTGCTTCGTTAGGTCGTTCAGGCGACTTAAGGAACTTGTTAACTCGCAAGTCTTCACCAAGTCGTTGCCGAGTTACACTAGGTCGTTGGGACGACTTAAGGCCTTCGCTAAGTCGGTCACGACTTATGTCTTCAATTCTATTAAGTCGGTCACGACTTATGCTTTCAACTTTGTTAAGTCGGTCACGACTTAAGCCTTGAAAAATTATGGCTTGGCCTGCATCATCCTCCCCTGGTTGACAGAAATTCATCCTCGAATTTGCACTCTCCTCCCCCGCAATACGCTCATCCCCATGATAAGGTACGAGATGCTTAACATTGAATACGTCCGACGTGTACACACCCTCCGGCAGCTTCAATTTATAAGCATTTTCATTAATCCGTTTGACGATTTCTACAGGACCAATTTTTCTGGCTTTCAATTTGTTATAAGCGCCCACTGGAAAACGATCCTTTGTTAACACTGCATAAACCCAATCACCTTCATTAAATTCAACATTTCTTCGCTTCAAGTCTGCAAATCGTTTGTATTTCTCATTTGCCTTTTCCAATCGTTCTTGAACGATCCTATGACACTTTGTCAATCCTTCAACAAAATCAGCAGCTCGCTTGACTGTCTTCTTTGGTTGTGGTATGACCGTTAAATCCAACGGTCTGTTCGGTAAGGTTGAATATACTATCTGAAATGGACTGAAACCCGTACTACGGTTCACTGCATGATTATGAGCAAACTCTGCCTGGCATAACTTCATGTCCCAACTCTTCAGATTGTCTTGCACAAGACATCTCAACAAATTCCCCAATGATCTGTTCACAACCTCGGTCTGTCCATCCGTTTGCGGATGATAAGCGCTACTAAAGTTCAATTTCGTTCCCACCATCTTCCACAAACTTAGCCAAAAATGACTCAGAAAACGAGTATCCCTATCCGACACAATAGATTCTGGCAATCCATGAAGTCGATAGATTTCTTTGAAAAACAATTGAGCAACATGAACAGCATCCGCCGTCTTCTTACAAGCAATAAAATGTGCCATTTTCGAAAATCGGTCAACCACCACATAAATGGAATCGTTACCACGCTGCGTTCTCGGCAACCCCAACACAAAGTCCATACTCACATCAACCCATGGTTTAGTTGGTACAGGTAACGGCATATATAACCCATCATTAGTTGCAGTTCCTTTCGAAACCTGACAGATATGACATCGCTCCACAAACCTCTCCACCTCTTTCCTCATCGATGGCCAAAAGTAAGACTGTGAAATCAACTGTAATGTACGGTCTCTTCCAACATGTCCTTCTTCATGTAGCTCTTTTACAATCTTCATTCTCGAACTACAATCAGGTATGCACAATCGATTTCCCTTAAATAGAAAACCATCTACCATCATAAACTCCTCCGTCTTTCCCTCCTTGACTTTATCAACAAACTTCGCAAAGTAAGGATCATCGACAAATAATTCCGGTAACATATCAAACCCCGTCACTTCAACCTTCATTGTTGTTAACAAATGATTCATCCTGCTCAAAGCATCAGCCACACGATTCGTCATCCCTGACTTGTGTTTTACAACAAAAGTAAACTGTTGTAGATATGCAATCCATGATGCATGTCTCGCTGAAATCTTGTCTTGCCCTTGTAAATGCTTCAATGCTTCATGATCAATGTAAAGAACAAACTCTTTCTGAAATAGATAATGTCTCCAGTGTTTGATAGCTTGCACAATAGCATAAAATTCCACATCATATGTATTGTATCTCATCTTCGCTCCTGATAACTTCTCACTAAAGTATGCAATAGGACGCCCCCTCTGACTCAACACTCCTCCTATCCCAACCTTTGATGCATCAGTGTGTAGCTCAAACAACAACTGAAAATCTGGCAACACTAGGATTGGTGCAGACGTCAGCAACTCCTTGATCTTCCCAAAAGCATTCCCTGCTTCCTCTGTCCATGCAAACTGTTTACCCTTCATGCAATCCGTAACAGGTGCCATTACACTGCTAAAGTGTGGAATAAATCTTCTATAAAATGAAGCTAACCCATGAAAACTCCGAACCTCTGTTATTGTCTTGGGCTGTGGCCAATTTCTGACTGCCTCAACTTTACTCTGGTCCACCTGTATACCTTCCTCCGATACAACATACCCCAGAAATAGAACACTCCTTGCCATAAAAACACATTTCTTCGTAGCAGCATAGAATTGTTCTTCACGAAGAATAATTAACACTTTCCTCAAATGTTGAACATGTTCCTCTGTATTAGCACTGTAGATCAGAATATCATCAAAGTAAACCACCACAAATTTTCCAATGTACGGCCTGAAAATTTGGTTCATCACCCTCATGAATGTACTTGGTGCATTCAATAGACCAAACGGCATTACCAGCCATTCATACAATCCTTCCCTCGTCTTGAATGCTGTCTTCCATTCATCCCCTGGTCTAATGCAAATCTGATGATAACCGCTCTTCAAGTCAATCTTAGAAAAGATTACGGACCCACTGATTTGATCCAATAAATCATCAAGCCTCGGCATCGGGAATCTGTATCTGACCGTGATCTTATTCAATGCTCTACTATCTGTGCACGTCCTCCACGTTCCATCCTTTTTGGGTACCAATAAAGCTGGTACAGCACAAGGACTTAAACTCTCCTGCACATGCCCCTGTTCAAGCAATTCCTCTACCTACCTCCGCAACTCTTCATGTTCCTTCGGACTCATTCGATAATGTGGTCTATGTGGTAACATTGCTCCCGGAACCAGATCAATTTGATGTTGAATGTCTCTCAGTGGCGGTAACTCCTTCGGTAACTCATCTGGAAATACATCCTCAAATTCTTTCAAAACTGGCTTCGCTTCTTCTGGAATTTCAACCTCTTCACTGCTCCCACGCCCAATCAACAAGAATACCTCAGGCTCCTCTTCAATCTCCTTAACAAACTCCTTTAAAGATAACAAAGTTTTTAGCTCTTCAATCTCTTCCGACTTACTTTCTCCTTGTGGTCTCTTCTTTGGAACTAAGATAATCTTTGTACCTTCAAACATAAACTGTAGCTATTGGTCCGACCGTCATGCTGTACTGCTCGACCATACTGCCATGGTCTTCCCAAAAGTAAGTGGCAAACATCCATCTCTACTACATCACACCAGATCTCGTCTTTGTATTTCTTCCCAATAGAGAATGGAACACGAACTCGTCTATCCACTTTCACTTCTCCTCCTTTTCTCAACCATGCTAACTTATATGGATTCGGATGTTTCTCTGTCTTCAATTTCAACTTTGTTACAGCCTCAGTTGAAACGATATTGTCACAACTTCCTGCGTCAATCACGAATTTACACACCTTTCCCAGTATAGTGCATGTCGACTGAAAGATATTACTCCTCAACCAACTAGCTTCTTCCTGCTTCGGTGTCAAACACGATCTCCTCACCATTAGATTACAACCTTCATCTCCTGATGCAATATCCTGTTCATCCTCCTCAACTGGACTAGAATATTCTCCATCCTCACCTTCAAGTTCAGCAATCATAGTTCGTTTCTTCGGCTTTGGACACTCATTGCTTTTATGACCCAATTCCTGACAATTGTAACATTTGAAACCATTGTTAACCTTTGCCTTCTCAGCCTCCTTCACCACTGGTCTACTGATAGGTTTAGAAACATTAGAACTCCCACTAACACCCTTCGCTTGATTATTGGAATTAGTAAACACACCACCTCCTCGTCGTCCTTGTTTCTCCCAAGCCAACGCCTTCTGGTGTGCTTCTGCCACAGATCTAGGATCAACATGTTAACCATATCTTGAATCTGCATTCGCAACCCCCCGATGAATCTAGATGTCAGCTGCTCTTCCGTTTTCATAATATCATTCCTTGCAATAAGCTGATAAAACTCATCCGCATAATCATTAACAGTCTTTGTGTCCTACCTCAAATTCTGCAAACGTTGATACATCAGAGATTGGTAATTGTAAGGTAAGAACGTTGTTTTCATCAATTTCTTTATCTTCTCCCAAGATTCAATTTTTGACTTTCCCATTCGTTCACGTGTAAGTTTGGTCTGCTGCCACCACGCCAAAGCTCGACCCCTCAACCTTGTAGCAACCAACTTCACTCTACGATGTTCTGGAACTTCTTTGAAGTCAAAAATCTCTTCAACATTAGCCACCCAATCTAGAAACTCCTCCGCTTGCATACCACCTTTGAATTCAGGAATTTCAGTCTTCATCCTCGACTCCCACTTGTGATCATACTCAGAGTGATTTCTTCCTTGTCCTCGTCCTTGTATACTACCACCATCATACTCCTCTTCAAAATCAGATGTATATCGATGTCGATTCTGACCACCAACATCTCTACTACCATCACGTCTGTCTACATTCCTCCGAACACGATCTCGATCATCAACATTTCTATAACTGTCTCGGCTCACACTTCTAAGATCATTATCATTACTTCTCCCTTGATTAGAATGTGGTGAAACTCTACTTCTCTCGTGGTTAGATTCAGGTGAAACCCTTCTTTGATTTCGATTCATCTCCGTCATAAGCTTCTCTAATCTCCCAATGCCTTCATCCAACTTCTCATTGAATTTGTCACTTATACGTTGCTCCATTTGCTCGGCATCTTCCCGCTTATACAAATCTTCCACGTTTTGGTGACGATTAGCTCTTCTTGGCGGCATGATTTGAAACTTTACAAACTCTCCAATTCTCGGCTTTGACTTTCAAAGTGATGTACACGGCTTTCCTTGCTTTCCCTAGCTCGGCCGAAGCTCTAACTTGCCCACTTCAAAATTTCAAACACCTTTCGAACTTAGATCCAAAATGAAATGGATCGAAAACTCCCCCTTTGTTGCAATTTGCGATGAACACGATGAACAACAACTTCAAACTTCAAATTCTTGGCTCCAAGTCTCGATTTAGCTATGATTGGATAAAACAATCTCTGATACCAAAACTGACGCAGCGAATTAATCAAAACAATGTAGATCGATGAAAGTTGCAATCGGTGGATTGATGAATACTGAAATGCCCAAATTCATTGATCCGAAGATACCGAATTCTAGTTATCCCGAACTCGTTGATCGCGCACAATACCGGGTTCAAAGATCTGCAATTCTTCGCACGTTGATCTAGCGCACTAGATTCCATGAATCGGCTTCTGCAGTCGTTGAATCGAGCGCACTCGATTAACCGAAAGAGGAGATAGGAGATTACACTCAACTACCAATTGGGTGAAAGCACAAAGCTAACAAAACAAGAGTTTTATTTCAAATCAACTTACTTTTACAAATGTGACACTCGGCCTATTTATAGACGTTCAACTTTACAACAGAAATTACATCAACTCTTAAGTCGGTTCCGACTTATAGCCTCCGACTTACGACTTACCCAGTACCTCCGACTCAACAGTTACAACATACAACGACTCACAATCGTGGCCGACCTAACCTGGTACGACCTAAAAATACAATACCTCTTATTTAAAAAGTACACGATTCAAGAAAAACAAACAACACACGACTCAACTTAAGTCGGTAACGACTTAGACACATATCACAACAGCATCTTCACGCGGCTTAAGCTTGGACGACTTATGAGATAAAACTTCAACGACTTAACCCAGTATCCGACTTAAGGAATCCAGACGACTTAACTAAGTCGTAGGTCGTAGACGACTTATCTTAAGTCGTTGATTTTCTTCTTCAGTATAACTCGCTCCACCTTTATCATTCTCGTTAAGTCGTGGATGACTTATATCTTATATTTCCGCTTTACTAAGCCGTGGACGACTTAGGTTTTTAAGTCGTAGCCCCTTTTCCTTAAGTCGTGGACGCCTTAAAACATTTCCCTTAAGTCGTAGCCGACTTAGATCCGCTTATTCCTTAGGTCGTGACCCGCTCGAGTTAAGTCGTAGACGACTTAGATCTGCTTCGTTAGGTCGTTCAGGCGACTTAAGGAACTTGTTAACTCGCAAGTCTTCACCAAGTCGTTGCCGAGTTACACTAGGTCGTTGGGACGACTTAAGGCCTTCGCTAAGTCGGTCACGACTTATGTCTTCAATTCTATTAAGTCGGTCATGACTTATGCCTTCAACTTTGTTAAGTCGGTCACGACTTAAGCCTTGGAAAATTATGGCTTGGCCTGCATCACTCTCCTTAAGGAAGTGAACAGGCAACACATATTTTCCCTTGAAACTGACATGATTATCAGTTATCCAAACTTCAATTTACTTGCTTTTTATTTCGTCTTAAATCCCCTAGTTGATTAATTGAAATCCCAAACAATTCCATCAAATTTTGGAACATCCAAAACCAACAATTTTCTCTGTAAACAAACTCAGTGAAAATTGAAAACAAAGTAGCCAAATTTGTATTTATATAACATCAGTTGCATGCAAAAAAAGGATTTGACAAAGAATATGCTACTGCTCTTTGATTCTTGATGAGGTAATAAGCATGCTGAATGAACAAAACAAACTAAAAGTGGGATAAATATTAAATGCTGCTGCTGCTTCAACAAAATGCAACTGGCACAACCAAGGCGGCAGGGGAAGATAACTTGACTGAACTCGGGGATGTACATCATAACAAAGATGCTATATTGCTCCAGCAAAATATGCATTGCAATGTATATATAAACATTTTCACATGCACACGGACACTCACTAGTGCACACTATCAATTCGTTTCGATTCCATGCAATACCAACTCATGTACATGAACAAACATTTAAACAAAAACATTTTTTTCCCTATTCCAAATAGCTTGTATAACAGTGCAACCTATTTGAAAATTTTGAATAAATTTATTAAATAAGACGATACTAATCGTGGTTAAATAGCTTGTAAAACCAACTCATGTACGAAGGTAAATGATAATAGTTTATTAAATGTTCAAAGTCATATTTTTGTTTAATTGTGGTTGTCTTCATTGTACCAAAAATAAAATGTAGGCTGCAGACTCTCTCTTTCACTCTCATTCTTCTTCTTTAATCTTTTTTTTACAATTGTTACTAAATTAATTTGAGTATATCAATAATCTATTATTAATCATGTTTTGTAGGAAAAGATTAAACAAATTGAAGGTGTTCCACAATCGAGCTCGGTAATAATTTACAGAGAAGATGCACTTTCACAATTGTTGGGGCAAGAAAGACCGGATCGATTAAGAGCGATGGAAAGGGGAATGAGCCTTAGTAGAGCGGCTTTATCGCAGGTTAGGGATAAGCAAATATTGCAACTTGAAAACAAAGTGTTAGACTTAGAAAAGAAATTTCTACAGCCGGAGAAAAATCAGGTAAGATCCATCACTTATCTATTGAGTTTGATTGAAATATTTGCTAGTTGTCATATGATTGTATTCCATGTTATTATGGTTGAGTGCTAAATGTAAAACTAACATTTTTTTTTTGGTTTTGCAGGGTAAGCATTTTTCTTCACAATGAACATGCTATTTTAATATATACAACTTTTACTAAATAAATATTCTTGTCTGTAATAGAGTAGAACTAGAAATCTAGAGTGCAAATGCAAGATTTTTGATTGGGGAGGGAGCAAACAATTAGTGGCTTTAGGGCGATTACATTCGAGCATCTAACGGGAAATTATGAATGATGTTCCTCTTGGACTATTAGCCATGGTTGTATACAATCCACTAAATCCAGAAGCTTTTGTTATACGTCCAGCATACCAAAACAGAGAATAATCAATTATAAACTCGTCTCACAAGTTTATTAATCAGATTTCCACTACTTTGGAAGTCTGTATTAGCTAATTTAAGCAATAGTTATGTCATAATTAAATTACAACAACAAACTAAGAACTATAGCAATAACTATAGCGATAGATCAAACGTAATACTATTTACAAAAATAGCACAACGTAGAAAACGAAAATGATAGATATATATAAATATATAAATCAATTATAAACCTAACCGATTGAAGAAGGAAATTCCGTCTGAGGCTTGTCGTAACAATTTCTTTAAGACTTTATTTAAAGTCTCCCAAGATACAACAGACGTAATCTGGACGAGATTGTAATGAGTATGTCGACTGTGCAATATATTGTATAGAGCAGTAGAGAAGAAGAAGCAGAAGAAATTAGAACTGGAATTGAATGAGAATGTGATCAGTATTCTCTTCTATTTATAATTTCATCCGCACCCCTTTAAACAGCCGCGTCTGCCTGACGGGTTGCACCCGTTGCCTTTCATTGCTGCACCCATTCGCTACTGGTTCTGCGTTTGCACCTGCTGCTACCATAAGTCGCACCCGCTCGCGTCTAACGGGTCGCACCTGCTTCCGTCTACTAATGGATGCGCCTGTTCGCCAAAAAACTCGCGCCCGCTTCAGAAGTCGCACCCCCTCAGTCAATCCGCGTCTGCTTCTGAACAGATTCGCTCTTGTTCATATAGCCTACAACTGTCAGAAAACCCGGCCTAGTTTTGCAGTAAAAATAGGATCATATTAGACCCGAACCGGAGCCCGGCCTGGTCGGACGGACGGCGGCTGTGGTGGTGATGCATGATCTCTCTCCTCACAACGAAGCAAACATTTAGGTGCCCCAGGGCCCCAACCCCTTCATTGCAAAGCTATTAATATACTAGAATAGCCTTGCAATTTTGGCGGTGTGGGACTTATGTATATTATCATTCACATTAGTATTTTAGGAATTCCAACAATCCCCCACATGAATGATAATATACATATCCCCCACACAAAGTGAAATATCATAGAGTACATATGGAATAATGCTTTATCGTGGATAAGTAGATATTTCACTTTGAACTTTCCCTAGTTAAAACTTATCGGATCTACTTGGCTAATTGGTGAATTATTTCATCTTGAACTGTCAGCCTTTATTGTATATCCAGACAATAAGCTTTACGAAGCATTGATTCCCTTCTCATCCAATCTCTTGGTTGTGTTCATTTTGGTCCTGAACAAATTTTTTTGGTTCTGCGAGTGTTTATAGAAAATATAAGCCTTTAATATTCTCATAGAGCCGACCCAGCTCACACTAACATAGGTGATCGCAACCATTAAGAGTATCCTACATATACTCCACTTGTTATATTCAAGATATGATCATCATTAAAAAAACATAGTTTTAACCTTTAAATACTTCTGTAGGAATGCATTTATATTGTGCACCATAGGAATGGAGTTGAACTATGTCCAAGCAAATGCATTACGTCTTGAGTTACTCAGAACTGGTTTGCCTATTGATCCTAGTCCTTGGGATCTCCAGTAGCTAGGATAGGTTTCCGTATAAGATAACTCTTAATGGTGGTTTAGGCTTTTAAACCCATTCCCCTCGATGCGCAGTCAATTTTCTCTCTTGATAAACCTTTAGTAAATGGATCCGCTAGGTTATCATTTGTTCTCACATAATCTATGGAAATAGTTCCATTTGAGAGTAACTGCCTAACTATGTTATGGCATCGACGAATGTGTCGTGACTTTCCATTATACACAAAGTTGTGCGCTCTGCTTAGCGCAGCTTGGTTATCACAGTGTATGCATATGGCCGGTACATGTTTAGGCCAAAATGGAATATCTTCTAAAAAAATGACGAAGCCATTCTGCTTCTTCGCCTGCTTTATCTAAACCGATGAACTCTGATTCCATAGTGGATCGAGCTATGCATGTTTGTTTAGTTGATTTCCATGACACTGCTGCCATTGCTAAGGTAAAGACATAAGCACTTGTTGATTTTGATTCCTCTGAATCAGCAATCCAGTTTGCATCACTATATCCTTCTAAGACGGCAGGATATTTTCCATAATGTAAGGAATAATTTGTGGTATTTTTTAAATATCCAAGCACTCTCATTAGTGCTTTCCAGTGTTCCTTTCCTGGATTGCTTGTATACCTGCTCAGTTGACTTACTGCATAAGCTATATCTGGTCTTGTGCAATTCATGAGATACATGAGACATCCTATTACACGAGAGTATTCCAGTTGCATTACATTCTCATTAGTGTTTTTATGCAGTACTTCTGATGGATTAAAAGGTGTTTTTACTCCTTTAATTCCAAAACGTTGAAATTTTTCAATCACTTTGTCTACATAATGTTACTGAGATAATTCAATTCCATTAGGTGTTCATATTATTTTGATTCCCAAAATAACATCTGCAACTCCTAAGTCTTTCATATCGAAATTGCTAATTAACATCTTCTTTATGGTCTCTATTACCTGAGTATTTGGACCAAATATTAACATATCATCTACATATAAACAAATTATCACATATGATTGTCCAGTTTGTTTATAATAAACACATTTATCACATTCATTTATACGAAAACCATTTCTCATCATGACACAATCAAATTTTGCGTGCCATTGTTTTGGAGCTTGTTTTAGTCCGTATAATGATTTTACTAATCTACAGACTTTGTTTTCATTTCCTTTGAAAACAAAACCTTCAGGTTGCTCCATGTAGATCTCCTCATCGAGATCTCCATTTAAGAATGCTCTCTTTACATCCATTTGATGAATTTCTAGATTATAGATCGATGCAATTGCTATTAGCATTCTTATAGAGGTTATTCGTGTTACCAGCGAATATGTATCAAAGAAGTCTACTCCTTCTTTTTGACGATATCCTTTGGCTACTAATCTAGCTTTATACTTGTCGATAGAGCCATCTGCTTTCATTTTCTTTTTGAAAATCCATTTGCAGCCAATAGGTTTTATTCCAGGTGGAATATCAACAATTTCCCAAGTTTTATTACTTAGAATTGAATCAATCTCACTTTGGATTGCTTCTTTCCAACATGAAGATTCAGAAGATGACATTGCTTCCTTGTACGTTTGAGGTTCATGTTCTAACACATATGTGAAAAAATCCAAACCAAATGTCTTGGAAGTCCTAGCCCTTACGCTTCTTCTTGGTTCAACTTCCTCAATCTCTTGATGAGTTTCATCTTCATGTGAATTGCTTGTTTCTTCTCTTGTCCTTTTAGGGACATTATTCCCTTCATTCCTTTTGTGCGGAAATACGTCTTCAAAGAATGAGGCATCTCTAGATTTCATGATTGTATTTACATGAATATCAGCTATATCAGACTTGAATACCAAAAATCTATAGGCACTACTATTTTGGGCTGGCCGTAGATAGTAACTATCTACTATTTTTGGTCCAAGTTTGACTTTCTTAGGAGGCGGAACTGGAACTTTTGCCAAGCACCCCCACACTTTGAGGTATTTAAAACTTGGTTTGTGTCCTTTCCATAACTCATATGGAATTGTTCACATTTTATTGTGAGGGACTTTGTTTAATATGTGATTAGACATATTTAAGGCTTCCCCCCACAAGTTCGTCGGTAGACCAGAGGTTAAAAGCATGGCAATAATCATGTCTTTTAACGTTCTGTTCTTCCTCTCGGCTACACCATTTTGTTGTGGTGAATATGGAGCTGTTGTTTGATGAATTATACCATTTTCGGCATAGAACTGTTCAAATGGTGATTCATATTCTCCACCTCGATCAGATCTCAATATCTTGATCTTTTTATTTAACTGATTTTCTACCTCAGCTTTGTACTTTATAAATGATGTAATTGCTTCATCTTTACTATTCAAAAGATATACATAGCAATATCGCATATAATCGTCAATAAACGTAATAAAGTACTTTTTCCCACCTCTTGTAGGTAACGATTTAAAATCACATAAATCTATATGAACCAAACCTAGTGGTTCGGTGCTTCTATCAACAGATTGAAACGGTTTTTTAACCTTTTTTGCTTCTATACATGTCTCACATTTGTAGTTCTTATCTACTTAGAATTTCGGAATTAATCCCAAGTTTGATAATGTTTTCATTTTTCAGAAATTTATGTGTCACAATCTATCATGCCATAGTAAAATTTCATGCTCAAGCAAGTAAGAAACTTCAATTTTATTAATAGCACAATCAGAATACATAGTTTTATTGCCGATAACGGCTACATTTGCCTTAAATAGGCCATCACATAAATATCCCCTTCCAATATACATTCCAGCTTTGGACAGAACCATTTTGTCTGACTCGAACACCATTTTGAATCCTTTCTTTGATAGTACTACACTAGAGATGAGATTCTTGCATATGTCTGGAACGTGAAGCACGTCATTCAACTTGATAGTTTTTCCAGAAGTAAACTTGAGGATTACTGTGCCACTGCCTTCGATCATGGATACTGCAGAATTACCCATATAGAGTTTTTCTTCGTGATCGAATTTCTGATATGTAGAAAACATGGATTTATCAGAGCAGACATGGCGAGTAGATCCTATATCCACCCACCATTGGTTAGGATTCTGAACCAAATTGCATTCAGATATACCTATTGAAAAATTGGACTCGTCTACTTCCATGTTGTCAACTATATTTGCCTTTGAGTTGCGTTCCTTCTTGTGTCTGCAATCTCTAGTGGCGTGTCACATTTTTCCACAAACCCAACATTCGCCATTAAACTTCTTGGTTTTATTATCTTTGGGTTTGTTTTCAGGAGCTTTCCTCTTCTTTGAGAAGTTCTTCTTTTTGTTGAAGTGGCCTTTATTCTTATTCTTCGACCCTTCTGTTACCAATGCCTCCTCGCGTTGTTTGGTAATTCCACGGTTATCTGCCTCAATCTTTAATCGTACGATGAGGTCCTGCAAAGAAATCTCTTTCTTTTTATGCTTTAGATAGTTGAGGTAGTCTCTCCATGACGGTGGAAGTTTTCCCGTGATGGCTTCAACCAAAAACGATTCTCCAACCTTATGACCTTCCGCTTCGACTTCATAAATGATGATTTGCAGTTCATGCAGTTGAGCAGTCACCGGTTTGGAGTCGACCATCTTGTTGTCCATGAATTTGTCTACAATGAATTTCTTAAGACTGATATTCTGTGTCTTGTACTTCGTGGCAAGTGCATTCCAGAGTGCTTTTGCTATCTTTAGAGGTTGATATGCTTTGTATAGCACCTTGTCGAGACAATTCAAAATATAGTTTCTGCATAGAAAATCTGAATGCTTCCACATATCAACATCTGATTCCTTGCATGGTGCAGGAATCGGTTCCTCCTCCTCGAGATACTGTTGCAGACTGAGTGTGGTGAGATAAAATAACATCTGATTCTGCCATGTTAAAAAGTCGTCACCATCTCCTTTAAAAGGATCAGGCCTGTTGTGTGTAGTAGCCTTTGTTGATAGTTCAACTGTTGCCATCTCTTTTTTAGTTAAAATAGGAAAGTCTTAAGATGTTATACGTCTAGTATACCAAAACAGAGAATAATCAATTATAAACCCGTCTCACAAGTTTATTAATCAAATTTCCACTACTCTGGAAGTCTATATTAGCTAATTTAAGCAATAGTTATGTCGTAATTAAATTACAACAACAAACTAACAACTATAGCAATAACTATAGCGATAGATCAAACGTAATACTATTTACAGAAATAGCACAACGTAGAAAACGAAAATGATAGATATATATAAATATATAAATCAATTATAAACCTAACCGATTGAAGAAGGAAATTCCGTCTGAGGCTTGTCGTAACAATTTCCTTAAAACTTTATTTAAAGTCTTCCAAGATACAACAGACGTAATCTGCACGAGATTGTAATGAGTATGTCAACTCTATAATATATTGTATAGAGCAGTAGAGAAGAAGAAACAGAAGAAATTAGAACTAGAATTGAATGAGAATGTGACCAGTATTCTCTTCTATTTATAACTTCGTCCGCACCCCTTTGAACAGTCGCGTCCGCCTGACGGGTTGCACCAATTGCCTTTCATCGCTACTATTCGTTAACGGGCCGCACCCGTTCGCTACTGGTTCTGTGTTCGCACCTGCTGCTGCCATAAGTCGCACCCGCTTCTGTCTACTAATGGATGCGTCTGTTCGCCAAAAAACCCGCGCCCGCTTCAGAAGTCGCACCCCCTCAGTCAATCTGCGTCCGCTTCTGAACAAATTCGCTCCTGTTCGTATAGCCTGCAACTGTCAGAAAACCCGGCCCAGTTTTGCAGTAAAAATAGGATCATATTAGACCCAAACCCGAACCCGGCTCGGTTCGGTCGGACGGACGGCGGCGGCGGCGGCGCGCACGTGTGTGGTGGTGATGCATGATCTTCCTCCTCACAACGAAGCAAACATTTGGGTGCCCCAGGGCCCCAACCCCTTCATTGCAAAGATATTAACATACTAGAATAGCTTTGCAATTTTGGCAATGTGGGACTTATGTATATTATCATTCACATTAGTATTTTAGGAATTCCAATAGCTTTTTTGTGGAGGTCAGCCCCTAGTTTGATCCGAATTGCGGATGTTGTTGGTAAGAAGGTTGAGTGGCCTGAATCGCAAGTAGTTGTTGAGAAAGTTGATGCTACAGCTCCTATTGCGTCTGTGACTGTAATGCAAACATTTATGGTACTTCATTTTTATGTATTTTGGTATTTCTATTTTTTAAGGATTAAAAACTTCATTATTTTTCTCTTTTTTCAACTTACAGACTGCAAATTCAAGAACAAACAATAAATACAAGTTGATGAATTTATCGAGAAAGGGGAAAATAGTTGTTTTAGGATGCGTGGAGTCAATCGATCCAAATGCAAAGGTCCATTTCAAACCACTAGGAAACAATGCAGTTAAAGTTTGGATAGAGACCATAAAAGAGCCAACCAAAGAGCTATAAAGACAAACATCTGAATTACAATATGTGAAAGATGTTATCTCTTCTGTTATAGCTTGGCCTGCTGCACATGTCGTAATGGAATGAATTTTCAGTAAGTCTTTACTGTTTCATTTTTGTTTTTGGTTAGTTTTGTGTCATGGATGTATTGATGTCCGAAATCTAAAATTGATTAATAAAATTAACAATGTTTGGTTAGTAATCAATAGAATCTACAGTATTGGTTACTGATAAAATTGATTAATAAAATTGATAAACTAACAACGAGTTAAAAAATGAACCTTTGGAATTTAAGTAAACGGGAAAATTTAAAAACTAAAAGATAGAAACTGAATACTCATCTTCTCTATGAACGTTTGATAAATTAACATAATTGATAAAGATTCAGCTCTCACCAATAATTAATAAAGCAGAAATCCCATTACAGGAGACATCGAGCACACATAAGATCTCGTTTATACAAAAATAATACAAATAATAAATAAATAAATGAAAAAAATGAGAAAATGAATGTACTTATAAGCAATTTTCCCTTATCCATTGGTAGAATTGTTAAACTACACTGTAAAAAGATTAATGAGTTAAGTGTCTATTATAATTCTAAAAATTGGCCTTTTCAATTATTTTAAAATTTTATGTAGCTCAATTTTGTTCTGACAATACAACCATTAGTTTCAGCTACATATTTGTTGAATAACTAGTAAAGAAAGGAAAAATATAAAAAATTAATCATGCAATCAAACATCTTTTTAACTTTAAAGCGCCTTTCCATTTGGTTTGGAAGTTGTTAAATTAACACTACCCAGAGTTCTGAATTTAATATCATAGAAAGTTTAAAGGTGTGAATAAAAAATATATTCCGTTAGTTTTTCAAGTTAGAGGTACTTATCTTGACATAAGTAAAAGATTATATGACAACTACACTAATTTGTAATATACCTTGAAATTGTGGAGTATATCAGTCTAATCAGGTTTGATGCCAGTACAGTTATGTCTGAGCGACATGAAGAAATATATCCAATTCAAATAATGCAAGAAGTAACTTAGCTTCATGAATGAATACTTTGATGGCAATGTTAATTATAACAGAATCAACTTTTAGCATGTGTTTTTTCCAGCACCTATCTTAATTTTCAGTAAATAAAACACGAAACACATTGACAATAATAAAATTCGAAAAAATGGAAGTAGGTTCAAGAGAGCAGCAAAATTTTAAGTAGAGAATTACATATGTAAACTTTATGTGGGAATTAAGCAACTTGTCTTAATCATTTAAGCCATGATACCCTATGTGTTGTGCTACCTTTTAGTGATTTTATTTTGTGCAATAAGCTATCAAAGGATCGATTGATGTTGGATAAGAAATTGCCACTTTCAAGCGATCAAAATCACTATTTACTGATCGCCTATCGACCCGTTCTTTGCATTTTTTTATGCATCTCTGGATGCGTGTCAAGGCGTGTGCATGTTAGCTAGAGTTGTTCTTGTGCTTGTAGTTTTGACTGCTGGTAAGTGATCTTGCATGAGAGTTATGTGTAGTCTGTATAAGTGCAAGCAGATATATTTAAATATATAATTGTGTGCACACACATGATATATGTGTGTGTGTATGTACAAACTTGGGTATTTTTTGTGTTTCATATGTGTGTGTTTCCAGCGTGAGTATGTGTGTGTCTCGGTATTTATGTGAGCGCATGTGTTTGAGTATTAGCGTGTATGTGCAAGAGTGTGTGTGTATATATATGTATATATGTATGTATGTGTATGTGTGTGCGCGCGCGCATGCGCGCTGTGTGCGTGTGTGTGCTGTATGCGTGTGTTATTTGTGGTTGTGTTCATTTGCTGGAGGGTGAACATTTGTGAGCAGTTTCTTGTGTGTGATTTAGTGTTTTGTGGGGTGAGTTCATTTGCTGAGTGTATATGGCTGAAGTGCATGAGTGTTGCCTGCTGTTATGTAGTATGGAATGAGAATATATGTGTGTATGTGTTTGAGAAGTATGCATGTGTCATGAGTGCATTTATCAGTTACCTCCAAACTCCTTTTAAATAGAGGACTTTGCCATATCATTTTATCAACTCTATCATCTTCATCCTCTTCAAGTACAAAGCAAGTATGGAGTGTTTATTGTGTCGTGCTTTAGCAATATTCATCATAGCTTGCATGTTTCCAATGTCTACAAACTACTTCTTTTCTCAGTAGTTGTAAATATATTCATCATTTCTTTTTTTGCAGTTTTATTTTGTTCCTACTATATTATATGTTGTTCTTCTTACAAATTCCTTTTATGATTTGATTCTCTTTTCACTTATTATATATCGTAACAACAATTTTGGATCGAAATTGAATATAAAAAGTAAGCGTTCACTGCCATGAACAGGTTCAAGCTATTGCATGAAATCAGCATAAACCAAAGTCACTTCTTAGTGGATCATTTGATTGAACAATAGAGACAACAAGAAAATTATATTATACACGAATCTATTTATGGTCTTTTCTAATTCGATCATGTTTTTTGTTATAATTTCTTCCACGTTAGCTAAATTCTGAACATGCTGAAAACTAGATGTTTGAGCGCATTTAGTCACATAATGATAAGAAATCTAGGTTTGAACATGATGAACTATGAATGATCTTCCAAAATAGTTGTTTAAAGTTCACATTGATGGGCATAATTACACGTTATCATAACGTTTTAGTTGGAAATTATTTTCATGCAAGTGTATTTTCATGCAATTGTAAAAAAGAGCTTATTTTGTTCCTACTATAGTCAAAATGCTGATATGGTTTATGCAAAACATATTGCACGTCATACCAACTATTTTCATATATACGGTCTCAAGTTCTCATATATATAGCAAGTGCGAAAGAAGCATGATATGAATATTAGCTACATTTTGGGGTACAGATGGACTACATTTTGGTATGCGATATGTACTTGTTCTCAGCTAAACAAAGACAACTTTTTGGGATGTACTTAAAATATTTGCTCGTACTTTTTGGTATGTGCTAAAAACATATGTAATGGATATTATGTGTATGTTTGGTCATATTTAATATTATGTATGTGGATATTTGGTATGCTTAATATAGTGCATTACATTTGCTGATTATTAAATTCTTTCGTTCATACATTGTTCATATTGTTATGTATTTAAAGAAGATTCATTTTGATTGCTATTATTAAAATGTAATATGTAGTGGGTGCATCAAATACATAGTAAAACAAACCATAGCTCCTAAAAAGCATTATAATTGTATAACATAAGCGCAATAAAAAGGTAATGTAATGTAGGAGGTTACTGTCAAAGGATAGCGTCAAATAGGCGTTAGTGTATCTACATATTTTATAGCGGCATATATACACTGTAAATCGATTTAGAATATACTATAACATGTTGATATATAACGTGAAGTAAGCGCTATAGAATAAATATTTTATAGCGGTAGTATATTGTTACAAAGATTTTGTTATTTTCGTTTAGGTTGAGATGTTTTATAGCGGTTGAGATGAGCTATTGTCTATATGTAACATAGCGACAGTACTATGTGTGGTTTTTTGTGTTATAAATACGCAATTATTTTTTATAACATGTCGATATATATCGTTTATCGAACCGCTATAGTATTGTTTAATAGCGGCTATGTGTTGTTGTAAAAGACTTTTTGTTGTTGTAGTGAATTAGGTTAAGAATTGAGTTCTATTTATAGAAAAATATAGTTTGTATTTTATTCTCTTTTATTTTCGTTGCACGTTTCGAGTCTGCACGATCACATAGCACATCCGATGGTAGCGAAACTCATCGACGTAACAATTCATTATTCCAGATACAATGGCACTGGTTTCATCAAAATACAAGACAGTACCCCGGAATGATAATTTCACATGTTAATTAAAACGTATTATTATTAAAACAATTTCAATCACTTAAATTACAAACTAAAATTTATGATAACCTTTTATTTAAAAAGAATTTAAATAAGCCTTCGAAATCATTTTTATTCGAATTAAAACCAAGATTCAAAAATTAAAATAATTCAATATTTAATTATAAATCGTTCAAAAATCCGAGTCATTACATTTTACTTTTTAGAAAATCCCACTTGGAATGCTAAAACTTCCCTCTAGGCAACAATACAATGCCAGCATTCATCGATACAAGTTGTTCAAGATATGAACAAACAGAAAGCACTACTTCTACTGCATCCTTTTTGAAATCACCCTCTGGATTAGTAATAAGTAGCCCTTGCACTTCAAAGAACTCCGTCTTTGATTTCCATCATCTTCAAGCTGTCTTCAATTCGAATGCTTATGCCGGTTCGAAGTTGTTTTCGAATAACATATCCAATTTCGGTCTCTTTGAACCAGAAATCAATAGTTTCAATATAGAAATCAATAGTTTCAATACTGACTAAGATTTGATAGTTAGTTATTTAACTATCAAATAAGCAAACAATCTAATCAGAGATTAAATTTCATATGGAAACCAACTATGGTTAAGCACATAAGCAACCACCAAGCCTCCTTAATTAATCCTTTCATTAATTAAAATCACTTTGTAAATAGTTGTATCAAAATATTTTTATAAAGATATACATATGTATACTACTCATTCAATATTCATTTATTGGAAAAATATCTATACACTTATCTCATCGGTATAAGTATATTCACAAGACACTACACTTTCAATACTTATAAAACATAACCATATACTTACCTTAACAGTATAAGTATATTCACAAAACCCACTTTCAATACTTAGAAAATGTAACCATGTATTTATCTCAATGGTATAAGTATATTCACAAAACACTACACTTTCAATACTTAGAAAATATAACATATACTTATCTCAATGGTATAAGTATATTCACAAAACACTACACTTTCAATACTTAGAAAATATAACATATACTTATCTCAATGGTATAAGTATATTCACAAAACATAAAGATTTCATATTTCAAAAGCATAGTTAAATGGACCAAAAACAAATGTCATTTAAAAACATTGTTTACTATAAATTCAAACCATTTTTATTTTTGGTGTAAGTAAATAGATCATATGGAAGTCAGACAAGTTAGCAAACTATCCTTGCCTCGACGTGCATTCTTAAACTCTCACAGATAGAGACAAGATTTCCTACCTTGGAATTTGGTATTAAATACGAAAGGAATACTTTCCATACCACCATAATTTAAAATGATCATTTATAAAAATTAAATATAATTCCTTTATAAAGCTCCTTTTTATAAATTTCTTTTATATTTACATACTCCTTTTATAAATCTCTTTATATTTACAAACTCCTTTTATAATTCTCTTTTATATTTATAAAACTTCTTCTATAAATCTCCGAATTTTAAATCTCATATACTTATCATCGGTGTTCGGTTTTAACATAGTATTAAATACTTTCCATAAAACATTCATTTCATATATCACTATAAATTCACAAATGCGATTTACTATTTCAATTTATCAAAATGATATCATTTCCCTTTTATAAAATATCATTTATAAATCTATTCTTTTATTTATAAAATGCCAGTTATAAATCTATCTTTCTATACAACATTTTATATAAAGCATTTCACAAATATTTATTCTTTCTATCTTCTTTAAAAGCAAAATCAATTTATTATAAAAGATAAATTCTCTTTTTTCTCTTTATAATAAACAACCATTATTATATTAACTTTTCTGCATTATAAATACTTCATAAAATACTTTTAAAACATTTTCATATAAACTAGAAGAGATTAACAAGAAGGTTTGAGTAAAATAGAGAAGTTCAAAAACCATTTCTAAGTAAAACACCATAGAAAATTCCAAAAGTCACATTTAAAAATCATTCTCTTACTCAAAACCAATTTCAAATCAAAACATCAAATAATAGTATTTCCAATATACTTTAATAAAGCTTAGAGCTACCATAGCACTTAACCAGTGCTATCATTGATCGACACTAAAAGAGTTACTTATTCAACATATCAAAGTTACATCCAATCTCGCCAAACTACCAAGCTTTTGGCATTCAAAAATTTACACAATAAATATATAAATGAAATTAAAAGCAACAATGGTGAGAGATTCAGATCCTTCTACAAAATTTCACGAGTTCCCTTTATTTCATTTCATATGCTATATACTTTCCAAAACGGGAATTCAACCAAACCAAAGAAAGAAATCATTTAAGCATGCAAACAATAATTCATATCTACCATATATCATATAGCGTTCATTCTAAAGTGAGTTAACTCATCAAAATTCCAACCAATGCTTATGTGTTCCTGCTCGATCTAAAATCGAACGATGTTTGATTTTAACTCAAATTTCTACTTGCTCAAAACTCGATGAAATCATCTCCAGTGCATAGATAACACTCCTACGAGCACAATGCAAAAGACCGCATTCGAATCGGACCTCATATGCAAAAGTTATTGATTTTATAAGAATCGAGATTAATTAAATTAATTAATTAACTAATTAAACCTTAATTACCTAATTAAATTAATACCTTCTTCACCCTAAATCACGTGCATAGTGATATGCCTGCATCACTAACCATGACCGTGCACTTCCCCTCCTCCTAACTCAAGCTATAGACCACGAAATCACACCATACCTCCTACGTTGATATTCTCTTCGCAAATGCTACTCTCCTGACCCCACCAAGAAAGACTCGATCAACCTAGACAAGAAGCGATCGAACGCCTCCTTCGCCATAGTGAAACGATGTGATTTTCCATTGTGGACCGGACTCCAAGTCGGTGACGCCAAAAGGTGTGTAATGCAAGGAGAAACACAATGACATCCACCTCTTCGCCTAACTCCGCTTCAATCACCGTCAATGTCCAGCCCTAGTCGACAGCAAGAAAAAGGGTTCTCGATCAAACACTACCGCACATGTCCTCATCACTATAGATTATATGCTCTCTCCGCTACGAGTTCAACATATCCAACGATGACCTCTAACGACGCCTGTAGCTCCGAGAAGAATTCAATTTATTTGGCGGCTACTTTTCTTGCTTACTGTTATAAAAATAGAGAGAGGAAGGAGAAGTATGGAGAAGAGTGATGGCGAGGTGTTGTTTATATAATAAATAAATATATTATTATTTTAATTTCAATTTTTAAACGTTATACGTTTCGAGCTCGTATGATTATACAACACGTTCAATCGCCGCGAAACTCGTCGGTGTACAACACCTTATTATTCTAGTTCCAATGGCACTAGTTTCATCAAAATCAAAGAGGTGCTTCGGAATGATAATTTCACGCGTTTTGAGACCGTTATAAATAACACAATTTTTCGATCACATTATAAATATTAATTCAAACTATTTATTTTTGTAAATATTTTTTCTATAACAAGTTTACCATTATTATTTATTAATTAAAAGGAGTTATTAAGATTTTAAAATAAATTATTTGAATATTTAAAATAATTAAATATTCAAAATCAAAATGATAAAATTTCGGGTTGGTATAGTTGAGCTTTTAGGCTATCACAAAATGGTAGGTCCGAGTGAATAGTGCCACTTTATTTGTTGATATTTCCATAAGGCAAAGATAGGATCACGACAAAGAACAACGGGTTAGGAGCTGTATGTGGTACAACCAATAAGGAGTTATCCATCGTATGTGAGCCTATGATTTGTTGAGTTTTCCTCAAGGTCAGAATCTCAAAGCATATAGTCCTAACACCCACTAGTGAAGTCAAAAGACTCATATGTTTCAACTTAGGTTTTGATGAAGCATAAAAGATTGATGGGAGCCTTATTAAAAATGAAATTATAACATTTAACCTTTCTAATATTGTAAGAGTATATGTTATACAATGTTATAATAATCTGCAACGATAAAATTGTGCATTTACTATGACTGATAAAACGTTAATCATTTAAGATATACAAATGAACTGAACTAAAGATTAATAAATAAAAAATATAAAATGTACTTACTAATAAATGCTTATTGCATGTTAATGTTTTCAATACCCATGCAGGTGCCTAATTTGACAACAACTAAATACATTCGTAAATTAGTCACTTACGTGTTTATTTGGCCATAACCATGTATTGCATCCTATGAGTTTCGAACTCTAAAAGCAATTCAAGGCTATGGATATATGATCCTTATACAATCACATGTAAATGTTATATGGTGAACGGTTATAGTTTGATATTTCGATGAAATTGGTTCATTTGAAATAAGTAAATAAATCATAGTGTGAGATTGAGTATTCAATTTGATTAATTGTAATAAAGATCATATTGTGTTAAATTTAACACAAGACCAATACTACAAGATGGATCTAAGAACTTGATCGTTGAAATGTTAGTTTTGATCAATTTACGCAAAGTGTAATATAATTGATGTCCTTAAATGTTAAGGATGATCAAGTGCACTTTTGTAAAGAGTTTGTTATGATATTTAGTAACGCTTTTCTTTTGAGTGGTTGACCATTTAAAAAGAAAAACAAATGTACAATAGTAGACATGATTTAAGCTATAGTTGGGATGAAGAGAGTGAATTGTCACTTCTATTTCATAAAGGGACATTAGAAACGAAAATTGTAAAATAACAATTAATACATAATATTGAAATAAGAAATATGATTACTATTCCAAAATGTATTTTCATATAGAAAATCATTTTCTATGAAATTTATTTGTTTAATTCAAGATATGTGATCAAAGAACTCTCCATTATAAGATAGTTATAGTATATGGAATATATAGTCTATATTAAGTGAATGATGGACCTCCGTATTTGGTACACTGTTATAGTAATGGCGGAAATAGTGGAAACATGCCATTTAGCACTCAATAATTGCATCAAGTATAAAAAATTATTTTTGTAAAATATATCGAATATTATTTATGAAATAATAATAATTTTTCTGTTTTGACTGAAAAAATAGATACTGTTTTCAATGTGAGTAATATGAATATCCATTATGAAATAGAACGATAATGTAGTATTTATTTTCATAAAAAATGTGATGCATTGGAAATATAAAAGTATTTGAAATTATTTGTGTAATGACCCGTCCTTCGTAATACTCAAAATCATCGTCTTATATCATATGATTGACTTCCAAATACCACGAAAGACAGATTGCCCTGGTAAAATTTGAACGAATACTAAATCAAGACATCGATAAGATCTCACAACGGAATGATAATATATAATATACTAAATATACATGAATAGAATAGGATGATAATATATAAGAGACCCTACTAGTGGAAGTAACTAATAAATAAATATCAGTATAGAAAGTCAGAATACATTAACTTCCAACAACATGGAGTTTTGATGAAATATCTGATACAATCGGTCTCATATACAAAAAACAAGTCTGTCATATACTACTAAAATATCAAGTATACATATCTAAAATATCAATGCCACAACTCCAAAATGCTCCAGCTCCACATCCTGATAGCGTATCCCCAAAAGCACCTGACTCCCAAACTACTCAATCGAGTACCCGAGAGTTGTCATGACATAAACAGACAAAGACAAAATGCAGGTCGGAGTTAAAACCTATTGTAAGGGGAACCATCCCAAAATACTGTATATAAAAACTATATACAAATACATAGGAAAATACTAAGGCCCAGCCAGTCCTCCACGAACGTGGCTCAGGGGTAATCTGGACTGTCCATAAGCAAGTAAAGTAAACCCTTCTCAAAATGATAGGAAATCATACCATAACCTGCTCTTCTCCTAATTCCAACAAGTTAGCACATTTATAATATCATGCTACACTATATGCTAAAACTATCGTATACAAAACAACACATCACTAATCGTGACTCAATCGTCACACACACTAGGCTTGTGGGCCATGGGTCTCCTGGTAAGGCCAAAACCCGCTAAGTATGGCCATTAATATAAGACCAATACTTACGACGCTCCCAATTCATCGTCCACCACCTGAGAATCATATCGAACCTGAATCGATATATATATATATATGCAGGCCTAACCACTACCATATGTTTATTATGAGAACAAAATGACAAGTACGTCCTAATCTATAACCTTTGCTACAATGTAGCCCGAGACCTATAGCTGTAGTACCTAGATAGAACGTCTCCTATCCTCAGATCGCCATCGTCCGAAGACGTGCAGATGAAACAACAACACTCATGCAACAAATGGTCTACAACTATCAAACCAGTTGCCTAGGCCATGGGAAATAAACTCACACCATATACGTAATATTGTGTAGAATCATATATAATAATACTCTAGTCGTCACGTCTTAAAATTACCAGACGACTCTATAAAAGTTACCATATGAATCCAAAGTATCATCAATAGTCAACTAAGACCTTAATGTCATCTTACCTCCCTGATATACCCTCCCGGTCTATCTAAAAATCCATGATTTTGGAAAACGTGTTAGAATGGGTCTCGCACGGGCCTCAAAATAAAAGGACTCCAAAACCTACTAAAATTTCTAAAATAGTAGACCTTGAAAATAATGAACACTGGTCCAAACAGTGCCTTAATCTGAATTCATATGCAAAAGATACCGCGTTTTGAAATTTTGATTAATCAATCGATAAAATTCGAACAACAAGTGTTCAGATGTCTGAGACGCAACTCAGATGTCTGAATTTCAAGATTAGACATCTGAATGGAGTTTTAGACTTTTGAAACCCCTTGAAAATGTACTAATTCTTCTCTTTTTTCCCCAAGACTCATCTGGACGTCTAGGTACAAATTTCAGACGTTTGGATACCTATTATGGGCACAAGTTACCTTTAAACATTCATATCTTCAATCTAGAGACTTATAATTATGAATTTATGAAATTTGAAATTTTTTTCCTTCCCTTGAGTGTTTTAGATATACGGCTTGTATCACCGAGATACATTGCACAACCATCTTCTAACTCGAATTGACGTGTAGAGTTCAACGGGAGATTCTAGCGATCCGGCCTCCTCTAATATGCCAAAACAACATACCCGACCTCTTTGCCTTATGTGTAACTCATACATGTGTCGATACATTCATTCATGCACGGCTGTGCACACACGTTTACACAAAAACACATTAATTTCACAATTCACATTTCAGACTTTACCAGAGCGATTACTCAACCTGGTGTACTCTCACGCAACCAAGTGCATACGATAGTCGCTATGGCTATGTGAAATGCTTACAATGAACTTGTATTCGATAATACATTTATATAATCAGACAATTACATACCTATATAAACAAGCAAACACATAACAATCCTAACTACAATTCATACATCGTTTTGAATGTTATATATCTGTTATCCAGGTCTTTAACCCAGCAGAATCCAGTAGAAGTCGGAACAACTTGATCGAGTCAGAGTAGCTCAAAAGCCAACTGAAAGGACTAAAACAAGGAGCCAAAAGAAGTCGAAAGAAAAATAGAAGAATACTCTAAGGACATGGATTGCTAACAATCCATGGTCTATGGATCTCAAGCGATCCATGACATTAACTCGGGAGTACACGAACAACATCGACGCAAGACAATGAAGTTATCCAGAAAGCAAAGCCCAAAGTTAGGCTAAGCATATGGATCACTAGCGATCCATGCTATTTCATCGGCCGGCTGCTATCTTCATGGAACAAGGCAAAGAAAAAGTACCAAGGCGTTGGCTCTCCTTCGAACCAATCCCATGGATCACTAGCGATCTATAGCCTATGGATCGCTAGTAGTCCATCCATTTAGCTCGGGTCGTGGCGTGACCTCCAGTGCACCTTCTTGTGTCGATCTACAATCATGTGGCAAGCAGGCTTAGCCCAGTAGCTCCCCAACCCCTATAAATACAATCCAACCTGCAACATAAACGGGATCTTCCGGACTGGTTGCTGAAACTCTACAGAAAACTATTCTTCACTTTTCTCCTCCCACACAATAGTCATATAGGGGTTCGCTGTGATTCTCCAGTGAACTCTTGTACTTGTGACTTAAACTTAGAAGATTCAATCATATTGTAATCCATTTAAACTTGTAACATCATTCAGTTAATAGAAAGTTATAAAGTGAACGTAGGCTTCATTAACAGTTGAAGCACTATAAAAATCTTCTTGTCTTCTTCCTATTTCGACTCTTTTACATTTATTCTCTATATTACTGCTTTGTAAGAACAGGGCTGGTGCTTTCACGCTCAATCCAGGGTGTTGATCCTTTTTTTGGGTTAACATTTTGGTGTTTTCACAGAGAACCCAACTCAGAGTTCAAATCTAGCTATCTACTTTGGATCAGATAGGTCCAGAAGTTAGATCCTCAATCTTTGCTTAGAAAAATCTGTTGCTTTGAATCAATGGCTCCAGGAAGGAAGAGAACTACCTCTGGAAGGTCCATAGGGGAAGTAGTAGCTGGAGAAGACATGAATCATAAGCAAACTGAAGTAAATGGTGCCAACATAGGAGATCAGGTGCCAGCATCTTCCAATCAATGCGAAGTCATTACAAGAGACAAGTTAAATAAGATGGTTGGCGAAATCAACCAAAAAATGGAAAGTAGTTAGAGAGCATTGATGGATAAGCTCGATGCTCTCTTAACCTTACAGTCAAATCTTGCTCCAACTATGGCTGAGTCCGCGGCTGTCACAGAACAAGAAAATTCTTCCGTTTCTAGCCTAAACAGAAGAAACGGGAAGCATGCGCAAAGAAGGGTAACAACAGGAACTATGGGAATCAATGCAGAAGGAAACACAAGTACTCCACTCGCCGCAAGGCAACCAAACTTGAACTTGAACCAAGGGGCAAAAACCCCATGGGAGGATATAGCCATGGACCTCTCTGACTCAGATGATGGAGAACAATTCAACGATGATAAGTTGGAAGAAAATGCTAGTGCATTCGATAATGCTGGAAATGTCCAAACTGCCCTAGTCAGGCCAACTACAGGCCAACGAGATCCCGAGGGAGTGGTTCTCTCAAAGACAAGAGAGCTTAGGCTACAACCCACTCGCCAAGACTATTTACAAAGCCAAACACTTGGTGTAGTGACTGACAGCCGTCCCTA
Organism: Allium fistulosum; assembly: GCA_030737815.1. Taxonomy (NCBI): domain Eukaryota; kingdom Viridiplantae; phylum Streptophyta; class Magnoliopsida; order Asparagales; family Amaryllidaceae; genus Allium; species Allium fistulosum. The sequence goes on from CM060906.1 coordinate 552,841,724, forward strand.
GGACTATCGGACATCAGAGGCATTTATCGTGGATATGGTTAAGCGATTGATGGACGAGAATAAAAATAGAAGAGATGATGAATGATGATTCATACCAAGTCAATTGATCGGACAATAGGCCTAAAACCCCATTTGTACAAGTATAGTTGGTACATGGACGGAGCAAATGCTTCGAAGGCTGTTCGGTGTAGATGTTTTCCCATCTTTCTAGAAGGAATTACTTCCATGTGGTTCACTAGGCTTCCACCGAAATCCATCTCCACTTTCGACCAACTAGCAACAAGATTCCTCGATCAGTTCAGGCTCCATACCGCGCAACCCAAAGACGTGATGTCCCTATCCGAACTATTCCAGGGACGAAACGAATCGCTGAAGTCTTCCATAAACTGGTTCAATACCGCAGTAACAGAGGTGAGAAATCCAAATGAGGACATGGTTTTCATGGCCTTGGTCCGTACCATTCATCCCAAAACCGAATTTGGGAAGTGGATCAAAATCAAGCAACCCACTACAAGGAAGGATTTTAATCGCAAAGAAAGTCAATACTTGAGATTGGAGGAGGCGCAGGAGTTAGAAAGGAAGTCTAATGGCATACAACCAATGAACGTCGGGTAGAGTGACGTGGCAATGTATCAGAATACAAATGCTTCTGAAACTACTTAAGGAATCATAGGAAAAGATGGAAATCAAAAAAGGAAGAATCAGAATTCCAATAAGAAAATGGAAACAATAAACGCCCTAAAGGCTTCAAGCCTGAAGATTACACCCCTCTCAACAAAACTCCGAAGAACATTTATCTCGCGACATAAGGGACCGAAGAATATAAAAAAACCCTAAGAAGGAAGCAACCAAACAACAGAAGCGCTCAGGGAAGTTCCGCTGCTTCCACGAGACGCACGGTCACAACACAAACGAATACCGCCATATAAAGAACTTTATTGAAGAGCCGATTCAGGGGAACAAGCTTCAGCAATACGTGAGAAAATCATAGAATCTTGACTAGCTCGCAGCTCCTCTAGCCCCTAGAAATCGAAGAAACCAAGCCGGAACCAGTGAAAAGGGATCGATGCGAACTAACTAGAGACTCATCATTGGAACGATATCTGGAGGCCCACATCCCGCATAGAGAAGTTGGGGAGAGATGGAGCGGTATGCAAGTTCGCTAAAGCACGCTCCGAAGGAATCATGTCTCACAATCGAAGATGGGGTTCCAACCAAGCAGCATAAAACCTTGAATGATGATATTGTATTCAGAAATCGAGATACTGAAGGAATCGAAGCTCCAACTCTCGATCCAATGGTGGTGATAATAGGAATCAGACCCGCTGTGGTCCGACGAGTATTGGTCGATTGCGGCAGTTCTGTCAATATTCTCTTCAAACACACCTTTGACCAAATGAAGCTTAGCATGAAAAGCGTGTCTGCATGCCAAAAAAAATCTAAGGGTTTACTGGCGAACCCAAACAACCCGTAGAGGATAGGGAGATCGAAGAGTCACCCTCATTCAAACCTTCATAATTGTGGACGAAACTTCCACGTATAACGCCTTCTTGGGACAACCCGCCCTAGCTGATTTCAGAGTCGCTCTTGCCCAATGGTGCGTTACCATGAAGCTCCCAACGACAAATGGAATCGGGGTGGTCAACGGAAATCAATGCATCGCCAAAGAATGTTACATTGCAGAGTCACGCGAATCTAAAAGAAGAGAAAAGGGGAAGGTTGTAGGGAGAGCTCTCCAAATTCGTGAACCTTCTGAATAGCAACTACAGAGCCGCCTCTGGCTCAGGGACCATAGCCAATTCGACAAGGCTTTAGACCCTAGCAAGAAGAGTTCAGAGGAGGATCAGGCAGCACCGGCAGAATTGACGGTGTCTGTCCTAGTCGATATGGATGACCCAACGAGAGTTTTGAAAATTGGATCGCATCTTGGAAACAAGATGCGATTGGAGCTTACGAAATTTCTTCATGCCAACTTGGATGTGTTCGCTTGGACGCATTTTGAGTATCACCAGAAATCGCATGCCATGTGCTCAACATTGACCCCAAGTTCACACCAGTAAAGAAAAAGAGGCACAGCCTGTGCCTTGACGGTCCAAGGAGTTAAGTGAAGAGGTGGACAAGCTAATGGCTAACGGTTTTATCCGTGATGTAACTTATCTCGAATGGGTATCTAACCCAATCTTAGTCCAAAAGTCCAATGGGAAGTGGCGAACCTGCATCGACTACTTGAACTTAAACAAGGTTTGCCCGAAAGATAGCTTCTCGCTGCCCAGAATTGACCAGCTTGTGGATGGGACGGCGGGACACGAATTGCTATCATTTATGGACGTATACTCAGGGTACAACCAGATCCTAATGCACGAACCTGATCAAGAAAACGCCAGCTTCATCATTGATCTGGAACTATATTGCTATAGGGTAATGCTATTTGGCTTAAAAATGCTGGAGCAACCTACCAATACCACGTTCAAGCATAAAATTGAAAAAACCATGAAGGTTTACGTGGATGACATGTTGGCCAAATACGCTATAGTTGTTGTTGACTATTTCACGAAATGGGCCGAAGCGGAACCCCTGGCCACCATTACTACAAAGAAAGTCATTAATTTTGTTGCTAAAAACATTATTTGCAAGTTAGGTGTGCCATAAAAAATCATCACTGATAACGGGATCTAATTCGAAAGTGTCGAGTTCAAATACTTCTACAAACGCTTCCGAGTTGAGAAAAGGTTTTCCATAGTCGCTCATCCACAAGCAAATAGGCAAGTGGAAGCAATAAACAAGATCATCAAGTCCACTATCAAAAAGCGACTAATTAAAGCAAAAGAGAACTGGGTTGATAAACTTCCACTCACACTATGGGCTTACAAGACTACTCACAAAGTGGCAACTAGTCACACTCCGTTTGCCTTGGCATATGGCTTAGAAGCAATGATTCCCATCGAACTAGAAGTCTCCGCTCATCGAAGGAAAATTTTTAATCAGAAGAAAAATGAGCAGCTCCTACTCGAATCATTAGATATGATTGAAGAAAGGAGGAAAGAAGCCGAGTTGAGGATTGTTGCCCAACAAAAAAGGGTCGCGCGATACTTCAGCTCCAAAGTTCACAACCAAACCTTCGAAGTGGGAGACCTCGTCCTCAAACGAGTCTATCCCATGCCGGGAGCCTTCGAACCAAACTGGGAAGGGTCATATGTGATCAATCAAAAGCTAAGGAATGAAACTTTCAAATTGACAACCATCGACGGAATCCAAATTCCCAGAGCATGGGACAACGAATTGTTGTGCCGCTACTTCACCTGAAAACCAGCTTATGTACTTTCTATTTTTCAGCAAATAAACCGTCCTACGGTGCCAGGGGCATTGTAAATAGGCAAAAACTTGCCCAACTTTTCTTAATAAAATTAATTCGCTTTTTGAACAGACAAAACTGTGTTCATAATAGTAACCTACTGAGTCGATGGGGTCAAATCGACTCAAAACCATGCAATTGCTACTTGAGAAAGTGGAATCATGCTCAAGTACGCCCCACTTACCAGACGGGTTGACAAAAGCAAATCGACTCAAACCGTTAGATTGGCGGAACCCAATCCCCGTCTTCTAAAAACCAGTGTTGCCTCGGCAGCATCGGGAAGGCTCGAATAAAAAAAAGCCACGCATTCCATAAGCCGCGCACTAACTTTTCGAGCCATGAAATCACGCCCTAAAAACATAAACTCCTCACATTGCCCAAAGATAGGCAACGTTGAGAAGTATAAAAAGCCACACATCCCATAAGCCACGCACTAACTTTTCGAGCTGTGAAACCACGCTCTTAAAACATTGACTCTTCACGTTGCCCAAAGATATGCAACATTAAGAAGTAGCCGCACATCCCATAAGCCGCGCACTAACTTTTCGAGTCGTGAAATCACGCTCTTAAAACATAGACTCCTCACGTTGCCTGAAGATAGGAAACATTGAGAAGTATAAAAAGCCGCGCATCCTATAAGCTGCGTACTAACTTTTCGATCCGTGAAATCACGCTCTTAAAACATAAACTCCTCATGTTGCCCGAAGATAGGAAACATTGAGAAGTATCAAAAGCCGTGCATCCCATAAAGCCGCGCACACTTTTAAGTACCAGAATTTCCCCGACAATACTGGGAAACTCGTCCATCACAGGAATGACAAGGATCAACCCACTCCCATTTTCAGGAGTAAAGGGCACGAATCCAACAAAATCGAAGTGCTAAAACCCGACAGAAAACTCCAACCGCTGACACATAATGATTAACTATAACATTTAACTTGGATAACATTTAGCTATGTATATTTAACTCGTATAATGTGCATGCTCTAAGCAATGAAGTGCATGTTTGAAGAGTGCAAATTCCTAAGAAATAATGTGCATAAGTATTTACTCACGTTCTTGAGGAATGATAAGTGGTTTAACTTCCAAAAATTTGCAAAAATTATTCATTTACCCGAAGAGTGTTTCTAAATTCTTTAATAGTTAATTTTATAACTATATATCTGGACTCAATTTACATTGTTATGCACATTTCTAACATACGTGTGTTACACACTTTCCTGAATTACATAAAAAACGCAAACTACGTACTAAAATTGTGAAACTTATAGAAAATCAAATCGTAACTTAGTTTTATTCCATGTTTTAGTATGCAAACTATTCGAATCATAAGTCACCGGTCGTTTGCCAAGTGTTCGAAGTAAACAACCCTGTGAACTGGGGGGCATACACCGATACTCAAGTAGAAATGCTAAAAAAACAAAAATACTTCATAAGTTTTGTTACTTCAAACAAAGAATTTTGGCAGTAATCATAGGACTAGATAAAATAAAATAGAACTAAGCAAAGTAGATATAAGTGCATAGAACACAGATAAGCAGATAAGTGAGGTTACATTAAAAATATCAGCAATGTATTACTTATAACTCTCTTCTGTACAAGGCCAAAATGTGGGTGCCGTACCTACACAATACTGGCCGACAAAAGAAAAAAGTACAGACAATGTAACAAAAATAGTGAGTGCAGACTCTGCACTTGAACAAAACAACACAAAATGACTCAAAATCAGATTAACCACCATCCAAGCTTCTCAATGCCTTTTTCCGCCACTTCCTTTCCCGCCTTTCGTCTGAAGTTTCTGCTTTGCCTCGGGAGTGGTATCGTTGCCGATAATGTCAACTATGTCCTCGATGCTGATATCTTCTTCCTACTCTTTAACCTTCTTGGAAATTTCCCTTTTAGTCTTGCGCTTTCGAGATCTGCAAGAGCTCTTAGAGGACTTTATCGCTTTAACTTTCTCCTTCTTGATGGCAACCAGTTGCCGAGATTTGCACGACTGCCCTATCTAAATCTCCTGCTCCCAAACTTCGGCCGCCGTGAAGTCACTCTCTAAAGACACGGAAGGATCATCCAAGCCATGTAATGCGATGATTTTCTTGGACTTTGGCCCCAGCTACGAGCTGGACACGGACACGGCAACTTGAACAGCTACAAAGACGAGCATGGATGCGGTTGAGATAGAGACAAGTCCACGCACCGAAGAAACTAGCGGATCGATGGACAGGGAAGACGGACCTATAAGATCAAAAGTTAAAGCGTTAAGTTCGTCCTGCTCTTGCGGCGTGAGTTGAAAGTTCTCGAGCTTGGGAGAAACAAGGAGATTACGTGCACCAGAGAAGTGACCTAGAATGTCAACGTCATACTCACCACCCTCTCCCTCCTTGGACGGTTCCACAACCCGCGAAGAAGTTTCAAGCCAGAACTTGTCGATGGATCGCAGTGCTGCCTCGATGATTCGCCGGGACCAGAAATAAAAGGCTCTGGCAACGCTTTGGCAGTCATTGTCATAGTAGCATCAGAAGCCTCCTTCTCCCTTTCAATTTGCAAAATCTCTCGGCCTTCTAGCAATGCTTTCTTTGATTCTTCATTGAGATAAGCGTTCTCTAGCTCTTGCTCAGTTTAAACATCCCCGCTATCACAGAAGCGGGACAAGATTTCCTCCCAAACCACGGCAAGAGTGCACGAGAATTTAGGGCCCAAGTAACAAGACTCCCCTGATGCAGCAGGGAGTTGACATAAAAGTTTAAGATGGTCTCATCCATTATCTCCATCTTTCTCTCGAAGGCGTTCTGAAGCTCTAAATAATCCGCCGTAACAGCGGCCTTTTCAACTTCGACACGAGCTTTATCGACATTAAGCTGCGCAACTCGATCCTAGAGCATGGCGATCGTCTTAGCCTAGTCGGAGATGGTTTTATCGTGTGACTTCATGACTTCTTCTTATCCCGCAATCATTTATTATGCCTCTATACGATAAGGTCATGGTCAGAAAAGGTCTTCTTTTGGACCTCAATCGTTGTGTTGCAAGGTGCCACCTCCTCTTTTAACTTGGCTTCTTCTGTACGAGCCTTCTTAATTTCATCCCTATAGACGATCTCTATTCTCTCATGAGCCTCTTTTAGCTCTTTTAGCAAGTCGGCGTTGTTCTTGCTTTCTCAAAGCGCCGCGTCTCTTTCTTCTTCCAACCGCTTGACTTTGGCATCGCGTTCGGCCAATGATTTTTCATATTTATCCTTCTCCGATTCAAAGGAGAGGATTTCTTGATAGTTATTGCAGTTCGTGTCCATCGGTTGTTTGCACAATTTCTCCCACCCCTCGGCCTGCTCTAAATCATTTTGGATTGCCTGAAAGTAGGGCATGTATGTATCTTTGCGAACTGGATGAAGATCATGATCAAATTTAACTCCCCTTAAAAACCACCCGAGGACCGCTGCTTCAAGCTGGGGAGGACTGGACGGAAGAACGTAGGCAGATCTCCGATGCAGGCATGAAGAACTGGGGGCAAGCGCCACATGAGATGAGGGAACTTGAGACGAAGATGGAACGAAGACAAAAGTGACCAGGATTTCAAGATCGATCGAAGCAGGTGCCGGAGCGAAGGCCTGTTGTTCCGAAGTATGAGAACCACGATCAACTTTTGACTTTTTAAATGGCTCCTCTCGCTCATCGAAAGTCTTTCTTTTCTTGTATCTACCCTTGTACACTCGACCACATTCCCTCTCGTCTCGGTGATGAGTTTCAACCTTTGAATCTTTTCTTCTTCTCTATTCCTCCTTTACGTTGCAAGGCTGGTGACGGCCGGAAGATTAATTTGACCAGCGTTGGGAGTCGGTAAATTTCTCAAAATCTTCGTAAAGGCCGCATCCTCTCATGGTACCTTCATGAAGAATAAATAAAGAGCCTTAGAAATGAAGAATAAGCATGAAACATATGTGTATAAGTGAGTGTAACCATAGCGAAACGTGTAATGTGTTTGGGGGAGAGCCTAAAACGACTTCACAAACCAGATCAGGTAGACATCATGGAAGGAATCAGACTAACTTCAGGCACAATATAGCCCGGACGAGGAGACGCCTCCTTAAATTTGAAATCTTCCCCCATGAGTGCGTCAAAACCGACATAAACATTGCTCAAATCTCCGAATCCACGCCAGCATCTTTAATCGGAGAATCCCGACGTTGTATGACTTTTGGAGCATCATCTATATTACTCATGTCTATGGGAGGCGAGCTTGGAACAACGGGACTCATCCCCGAATTCTCGTCGCATGATTCAGAATCTCCATCGTCGGATTCTGCATAGAAATCATCGTCGTCACTAGTGGAGGACTCACCGCTACTGCTCCCAATCTCACCCTCCTCCTTTTCTATGTCTATCGCGACTTTTCCTTCTCTTTGATTAAACTCCTCTACCTCTTCTTCTAAAATCGAGGGAATTCTAGCCGGGCAACTAGCTTCAGTCATGGCATCTTTTCTCTCGTGAGTCTCTCCAGCCGATTCGCCAAACAAGCCTTCCCTCTCTTGAAAACACCCTCTTCGGAACCGTGAGACGAAGAAGTGGATTGTGTACGTATCCTGGATCAAGAAGGGGATGGGACCTCAACGGGGACTATAGATCTTCCTAGATGCAACAGCTCATTTCGAAGCAGGTTCTCGTCTGTCAACAAGAATTTAACTGATCTCTCCTCGGCATCGACAGCCTTTAGGGTTCGAAAAGTTTTGTCAAGAGATAAGTCCCTATTCGGCCTGTAGGAAGTACTTGACATGTTAGAAATTCTATAGCAACTTATCGAAGCTCTATAAGTAAGAAAAAGAACTTACCCCATATTGTCCAGAGATGATTGAATCCCTTAGGACATCTAACAAAGAAATATTGGGTCTTGAATTGAGATAAATTGCTCTGCAGTCGCAACACAATTTTATGGTTCCTTTGGGCTTCAATCATAACCAAGGATGGACACTCGTCTCTTCATTTGAACGAGAGAAAATATCTTAACTCGTCAAAGTTCAGGGCATGGTTGAGAATCTGCATGAAAAGAACGTGCAGGCAGAATATAATAGCATATCCGTTGGGATGAATCTAAAACGGAGCGATTCCCAAGTTCGAGAGGGTTTCTCTCAAAAAGACGTTGAAGGGAGCACTGCTACGTTCAAGCACATATACTGATGACAAGCAGTGTATCCCGGAGGCGGCATGTGAGCAAATTCATCTTTCTTTGGGAGGCGCACGTCTTCCTCCGGAATGATACGCTACATGCAGATGTTATGCAAGACTTTAGTAGAAATCACGGAGGAGGCTATCTCCGACGGATTAAGAAGAACTCTAAAATTAGGAGGAGTTCGATCCAAGACCGAACCGACTTGAACTAGCTAGCCATATTCAGCCTGTATAGTAGAAGAAGGAGGGCCGACAGACGACGACTCGGCCTCCGAAAGCGTAGGACTTCCTCCGCTAGACTTACGACGAGAAGAAGGGTGCTTCATTCTAAACAACAGGACTTGCATCCGAAATGGTCAGGTAATTCTACTTTAAAATAAGAATTTCCCATACTACACTTGAATTCCAAAGAAATGTTGGTTCATGCTAACATGTCGGATTTCAAGTATTGACCGGATGGGTGCGGTGTGTTATCTATCGGTGGTGGGCTTGGTGTTCCGAATACTACAAACACTCTATCACGTGAAGATAGTATGCTCGCAGCTGAAAGGGAAGAGGACTTCTCGTATCGCTTTCTTTTTGAATTTACTTCTTCTACACTTACCCGTTATCGACCAACGATCGATAACAGATCCATTGTCCAAAATGACACGGAAAGTTCCTCCTAGTGCAGATACACCGTGTGTGCAAAAGAAAGCAAAAACAATCCGAAACCTCCGGAAGGTTGGAACCAATTCACGATGTGTCGTGCGGTATCGACAATGAAACCTGGAACAATTCAATTCTGGTTCAATGGACGAAGATAGTAAAACGTGTCATGCACCGGGACAAGGCCCGAATGTCGTTCGGTGAAGAAATCAAGACTCGATTTACTATCTTCCTCCATTAAACCGCAATCAACTCGGTTTTTCCATGACTAACATCACAAATACAACTCTGTCGCCAAACCGATAAACGAATGTCATAATTAGCAAACCCACCTTGAACCAATGATCAAAACACGAAGACGGTCGAAGTTTTCAAATCAACGAGCTAAGTACGCTGGGTCGTTAGCGATCCAAGGAGGCAAATAGAAGAAACTAGGGTTTGGCGTGGCAAGGGTCGAGGTGGCGGCGAAGCCCTAGAGTCGACGGCAAGGCAAAGTCGGTGGCATCGATGGAAGCTTGGTTGAAGTGGATTGGGTCGCTGGAGAACTTGGATCAAATCGCTGAAGGAAGGTGGCTCGAGTTACAAGACGCTGAAGGATCGGGTCATGAGAGGTAAGTGAACTCGGCTAGTGAGATCCATATACTACTTAAAAACATTCTGGAAAGCCATATAATAGAATTTGGTCCGTTACGGCAAGCAATGGTGGTCTAGGTCAGAAATTAGCAAGCGACAACATAGTTTAATGTAGATTCGTGTGGCCTTAATACGACTACTTAGAATTCAACAAGCAGAAACCGAAAAACGATAACTTCTAGAGCACACCTTGTTTTCAACGAAGACATACTCCGTGGGGCAAATGTTATCCAAGTCTTTGACCCAGTAGAATCCAGCATAAGTTGGAACAACTTGATCGAGTTAGAGTATCTCAAAAGCCAACCGAAAGGACTAGAACAAGGAGCCAAAAGAAGTTAGAAGAAAAGGCAGAAGGTTATTCTAAGGACATGGATCGCTAGTGATCTATGGCCTATAGATCGCCAGCGATCCGTGACATTAACTAGGGAGTACACGAACAACATCGACACAAGACAACGAAGCTATCCAGAAGGCAAAGCCCAAAGTTAGGCTAAGTATATGGATTGCCAGCGATCCATGCTATTTCATCGGCCAGCTGCGATCTTCATGGAACAAGGTAAAGACAAAGTGCTAAGGCGTTGGCTAGCTTTCGAACCAATTGCATGGATCGCTAGTGATCCATCCTTTTAGCTCGGGTCGTGGCATGACCTCCAGTGCACATTCCTTTGTCGATCTGCAATCATGTGGCAAGCAGGCTTGGCCCAGTAGCTCCCCAACCCCTATAAATACAATCCAACCTGCAACATAAACGGGATCTTCCAGATTGGTTGTTGAAACTCTAAAGAAAACTATTCTTCACTTTTCTCCTCCTATACAATAGTCATATAGAGGTTCGCTGTGATTCTCCAGTAAACTCTTGTACTTATGACTTGAACTTAGAAGATTCAATCATATTGTAATCCAATTCAACTTTTAACATCAGTCAGTTAATAGAAAGTTATAAAGTGAACGTAGGCTTCATTAACAGTCGAATCACTATAAAAATATTCTTGTCTTCTTTCTATTTCGGCTCTTTTACATTTATTCTCTATATTACTACTCTATAAGAACATGGCTGATGCTTTCACACTCAATCCAGGGTGTTGATCCATTCTTTGGGTTAACAATATCCTCAAATACATGTATACGTATATTTGTCTATACTCATATACATGAACGTATATTTAAATAAGCAATTCATAAATTACTTAATCAAATCTTACTTTTATTTACCAACTCTTTTCAATTAAAGTCAATTTTAAGCCTTTAAATACTTAATTGCCTCATTAAAATTAAGTATACTTCATATTACTATTTTATAAAATCTCATATCCATTTTATAATATCTATACTTCATTCATAAAATCATATAACCCTTTAATAAATGATAACTAAGCTTCATTTACTATCTTATAAAATATCATATCATTTTACAAATACCTTCTTTACTTATAAAAACCATTTCTCTACTTAAACAATATTAATAAATACTAATTAAGCTTCATCAACCCTCTAATCACTTTAATAATAAGTGCAAAGTTCAAAACTCACTTATTAGCATACTAAATTTTCTAAAATCATTTAAATTAGTTTAGTTATCACTAACTAATGGCATGCATTTAATTATCACAGGTAAATAATCTCTAATCTATCACTACCGTACATGTAATCATTTAATTAACCTAAAATCAAATTCTTAGGTTACTAACTATTTTTAAAAATAGTTATTAAGGTTTTAAACGAATAATGAGTTAATATAATCATGTTTATAACACAAACATAAGCTCAAATCAACTCAAAAAATCTCCAAATCACTTTATATAATTCTATAATAATTAGTAAACGAAAATATGAAGTAAAACATATAGATTAGTAAGGAGAATCATCTCACTCACCTCTTCTTCTTCAAACCATGCTCCAAACATCAAAACCAAATCCAAGCTCTTTTTAAAGTTGAGATCTAGCTCAAAACTCCATCTCATGTTAAATCCTCCATGGACTCTATGAGGAATAAGTAGAGAGGAATTATGTGATTTTAGTTTGAATTTAGGAATTTTATTTGAGCATGAATTAGTGATTTAGGGTTTTGAGATTAAAGGGGAATTAGTGAAGTAATTAGAGAAGAGGAAGAGGAGTGTTATGTGAATGAGAAATGAATGAAAATAATAAAGGAGTTAGCTAACTTATAAGCTAGCTTATGTGCCTTAGCCCAACATTCAATTCTCATTCCTTTCTAAAAGTCATTATTCACTCTAAAAACTAATCGACTCCAAACATATCCAAGTTTATACTCATTTTTATCGTCGTTGGAATAACAGTCTCAACTACAGGTGTCTCGATACCCAATTCGTCCGTCCGTAAAAGTTGAGTACAAGAGGTGTTCCATTACTTAACGATTATATATAAATTAATCATTTAAATATTCGATCGTTAAAATTGTGAGGTGTTACGTTCTCCCCTCCTTAAAAGAATTTCGTCCCCGAAATTCCTATAAGTACGAGAAAGTAACAGGATAGTCCAAACTTCCTGAATCTCGGTTTTGGAAAATTCCAATGGTACTTTCCCTTATGCTATCATCAATACGGAAACTCCCAAAATATAATGCACCGCACACAAGGGAATATGCAATAACCTACGTTATCCATTGCTATCCAAAAATTCATACCTCTCTTAAGAAAACTTCTCACCATTTAAATACCAATCAAAGCAAATAAGCATTTAAATAGCTATACTTCGACTCTTAAGTACCTAAGTATACTATACAAAGATGATTGTCCACAAACACAATATTCAAACATGTATAACCTTAGTGTAGTAACCGATACCATTATAATCATACATGACAATTAATTAGAGAGTAAGCTTAAGTGAGTCAGTATCAAGAAATACCACAAACTCTGAGTTACATCAAAAGACAATAGACTCATTTAAACCCCATCTCGACCCCGTAGTGGGCATGGATGATATGTGATCTACTTCAGATAGCTATCGTTTTCACTCTCTGAACATACTTTAATTATGAAATTATAACTACCATAGTGACAATATAGGATAAGGTCTCACTAAATCTACCCATATCTAATCATATGCACTCAATCGAACCCAAAGTCTAACTCGCATGCCAAAGACCAACTACAACACGATTGATTCCAAAATCCCAACTCGTTATTTCCAAAATCATATATGACTCGCTATTATGGAATTATATGTCTCAGCCTACTGTCGTCAAATCCTAAGCGACTCACTATTAGGAAACACAATGTCTCAGCCCATATCGCCGAAATTATGACTACCATGTAGGCAATCAAACACATATTCCAAGCAGCAACCAACCAATATCTATAAACGACAAATAATCATCTAACAACAGTTGACAATGATAAGCAACAATAACTAGCATACAAACTATCAAAAATGCAAGTAAGCAAATAAATCCACAATAATCAAAATCAACAAATAACAAAAATCAAACACAACAAACTACATCAAATAGTAGCAAGCAAACATAAGCAAACAACAACAAGCAGCAACAACCATCAACAATCAACAATAAACAATCACCATACACTTTGTATACAAACAACTATTCAACAAGCAACAAAAAGCAAACAAGAAATTCAGAAAGGGTCTATATCGACATGCATTGTAACCAATCAATAGTTAAAACATGCACGGCGAACTATAACCTCCAATGAGTCCGTTCGTCATTCAAAAGGAACAAACGCCTAAGTGGTGCAACCCCTTTCATGAATATAATACATGAAAGACTATTACACCTCCTGCTAAAAATTGGAAAACTTATACAATATACATGACAATCGAGTCTCGAAACTCTCGAATATATCCAGCAACCAATTCCTCAACTTTTCTTTTCTTCCAAATAGTGCTCATTCTCCAGAGGAGAAAATTTTACTAATTAAATCATCATTATATGAAGATCTACAATTGCTCGGGTTTGCTCGGGTTCAAACTTACCATAACCGCACAATATTAGTAAGGATAATATACTAAGTGCACTATGATGCTCGCCTAGGCAAGTGTCATCTCATCGCTTAGGAGATTATCCGTATCGCTACAAAACTAATTGAGAAATTCTTTCCCAAACTATCCTAAGCAACCTTGGCTATACTACACTAAAATCTACAATAACTAAAGACCATCCAAACGATATGATGCATGTTCCAACCCTTCATTTTCTCATAAGATTCCTTTGTTAAATTAGGATCGACCACCTAACTCTTCTCGTACGGACTTTGATCTGGTTCCTTGATCCTACCACTGAAATTCCCTCGCACAACCAAAGCCATGCTTTAGAAATCTCCCCATCATCCTAAGAATCTGACTCGCATGCTCGCCTTTAAGAATCGACTGTAAAACCCTTTCCCAACTGGTATAAATCACCTAGAAACCGTATGCTCAAACTAGTGGTTAGGAACTGGTACATGAATGGCCAAACTTTATAAAATTCCTTTTCGATACATGAGATTACACCTATCACATGAGGTTTACTAACATAAAGAAAAACAACTCTAACAAGAATGACTCTAGGAAAATGTCTATAAGTCATTCGCTCGGTCTTTACTCATTATTGGGCATCCACCGAACCCTACCTAGATATAAATCCAAGTCAGACTTCATCGACCAACCCACTCAACTTGAAAGCTCGTGCATCAAGTTCAAACGGTAACACTCTCGGTCGCTTCACCTTAGCTTTACAACTAAGGTTACTCATACAAGGTTTATCTTTATCGAAGAATTTACCTACTATGAAAGGTGTCAAGTTTCGCCTATCTACCGGGTAACAAGCAAAAGATAAAATATACTGCTTAAATGTCAGAAGGAACAGAAGTGAGTTCCCATAAAATAGAGCATACCTCACTACATAAGCTCTTTCTGTTTCTCCTGAGCCATAGGCCTGCTAGGATTTGGTAATGCCTATAAGGCACATGTCATCATCACTTACTCACCCTTTGAAAATGTAGGGCAGTCATTCTTCAAGTGATTAAGCCAATTGCAATTGTAGCACTTACGCTTTGCTTTAGCTAGATGGCATTTCATAGCAAAACACCCCCATATGCTATTAAAGTGACATACTAGGTCAGTTTTCTTTTTCGCATAAGCTCGATCTTCCTTATATCATGGTCTTTGTGCATCAATTAGATCTTTGGTTTACTTTTCCACTTTTGCTGCCTCAAATGATATCTCATGGACATTCTCACGGAGGAGAACCATCCCAATAAGACTTTCAAAAGTGGTTCCTAACAGATATAAGACTAAATAATGAATCCCCAACTGATGCTTTAAGACCCAAGGCAAGCACCTTTGCCCACACCAATGGAGTATCGACCGTCTCAAACCTTATAAAAAAGGTTGAATTGGTCAACACTTCTTCACTGACAAGCTGCCCTGCTCAAGATGGATGGAATGTTCAAGCTACACGCCCTTCTCGATCTTGTAAATGAATTGAGAACTAAAGTGATGCCTGAATTAATCTCAAATCATGGGCCTGCTCATTAGCCACCCAAACACTATGTCCTACCCAGCCAAAATCTCCCCTCTTTAAATATTAAGAAGCAATTTTCCTTATGAGGGATTCTCGACCTATATCGATGGAAGCCCTCCCATGCATGTGTCCAAGTCCATGTCTCAACAATAGTCTCAGGACTTAAATATGACTTCCCTTAAAGGCTAAGGAAATTACAGCACTGCTTCAAAGAGTTTAAAGCCGGTGGAGCTAGAAATACTAGTGGCCCAAGGGCCACACCACCTCTGACACCAACTGCATCTGCTAGAAATGGACGTGGACGGCGAAGTATCCTTTGCGGTAGTTAAATAGTCTCTGAACTAATCAAGCATCTCATACTGTCTATCCACAACCGCTCATGCACTCCGTCTATTCATACTGATAACCTAATGAAGATACCATAGCAACAAGCGATAGAAATTAATCAAAAGTTAGAAGAAAAGTGGTGTATATAGTATAATATAGAAGAAAAACAAAAGTACATTCTCTCTACGTATCTCCTTCTACTAGATTGATTAACTTAAACTAGTTTACTTGTTTTGAGTGTTGAGCCTAAGCTCTGATACCAAATGTAACAGTCACCATAACAGGTGGTGGCTACAAATGGTAACCTCAACAACTGATTTAAAGCCAGCCTCTCGACTGTGTAGCCAACCCTCTCCCAAGAGACGTGTAGGGGTAAGAGTCAAAGCTTTGCCACAGTTCATAGTGTGAGAACTCCTTATCATGCATCATACAACAATTAGCTCTGATACCAAATGTAACAACCCGTCCTTCGTAATACTCAAAATCATCGTCTCATATCATACGACTGGCTTTCCAAATATCATAAAAGATAGATTATCCTGGTAAAATATTAACAAATACTAAACCAAGACATAGATAAGAGTACACAAAAGAATGACAAAATATAATATACTAAATATACATGAATAGAATAGGATGACAATAAATAAGAGACTGCACTAGCGGAAGTAAATGATAAATAAATATCAATACAGAAAGTCATAATACATCAGCTCCCAACAACATGGAGTTTTGTAGAAATATCTAATACAACCGATCTCATATACAAGTAACAAGTCTGTCATGTGCTGCTAAAATATCAAGTATACATATCTAAAATATCGATACCACACCTCTAAAATGCTCCAGCTCCGCATCCTGATAGCATATCCCCAAAAGCACCTGAATCCCAAACTACTCAACCGAGTACTTGAGAGTTGTCATAACATAAACAGACAAAGACAAAACGTGGGACGGACTTAAAGCCTAGTGTAAGGGGAACTATCTCAAATATCGTATATTAAAACTATATAAAAATAAGTAGGAAACTATTAAGGCCCAGCTGGTCCCCTCCACGAACGTGGCTCAGAAGTAATTCAAACAGTCCATAAACGAGTAAAGTGAACCTTTCTCAAAATGATAGGAAATCATACCATAACCTACTGTTCTCCTACATCCAACAAGTTAGCACATTTATAATATCGTGCTACACTATATGATAAAACTATCATATACAATACAACATGGCACCAATCGTGATTCAACCGTCACACACACTAGCCTAGTGGGCCACGGGTCTCTCGGTAAAGCCAAAACCTGCCAAGTATGGCCACTAATACAGGACCAATACTTACGACGCTCCCAACGCATCGTCCACCACCCAAGAATCGTATCGAACCCAAATCAATCTATAAGCATGCCTAACTGCTACCATTTATTTATTATGAGAACAAAATAACAACTACGTCCCACCCTATAACCCTTGCTACAATGTAGCCCGAGGTCTATATTAGTAACAAGATAGAACGTCTCATATCCCTGGACCGCCACTGTCCGAAGATGCGCAAATAAAACAACAACCACTCATGCAACAAATGGTCTATAACTATCAAATCCCGAGGCCTAGGCCACGACAATCGAACTCACACCGTATGTCTAATATTGTATAGAATCGTACATCGCAATACTCTAGTCGTCTTATCTTAAAATCACCGAACGGCTCTATAAAAATTACCATACGAATCCAAAGTATCATCAGTAGTCAACTAAGACCTCAATGTCATCTTACCTTCTCGATACACCCTCTCGGTCTATGTAAAAATTCACGATTTTGGAAAACGTGTTAGAGTGGGCCCCGTGTGGGCCCCAAAATTAGAGTACTCCAAAACTTACCAAAATTTCTCAGATAGTAGCCCTTAAAAAATGATGAACACTGGTATAAATAGCGCCTTTGTCTAAGTTCATATGCAAAAGATATGGTGTTTTGTGATTTTGATTGATCGATTAGCAAAATTTGAACAGCGGGTGTTCAGACATCTAAAACGCAACTCGGATGTTTGAATTTCGAGGCAAACACATGAATGTTATTTCAGACATCTAAAACCCCTTGAAAATGTACTACTTCTTATCTGTTTTCCCCAGGATTCATCTAGATGTCTGCTACTAAGTTCAGACGTCTAGGTACCTATTATGGGCAAAAGTTACCTTCAAACTTCCATAACTTCCAATATGTAGCTCTAAACGACTCGTCATTTTTTTCACTACGACCGTGGAAAAATCCTCTTCAATGTAGTGACTTCAAATCATGAATTTACATAATTTGAATTTTCTTCCTTCCCTTGAGTACTTTTGACGTACGGCTCGTATCATGAAGATTCGTTGCATGATCATCGTTCGACTCAAATTCATATGTAGAGTTCAATGGGCAATTCTAGTGACCCGACCTTCTCCAATATGCCAAAACAACATACCCGACCTCTTGTCCTTGTGTGTAGCTCATACATGTGTCAATACACTTATTCGTGCACGCCTATGCACACACGTTCACGCAAGCACATATTAACCTCACAATTCATATTTCAGACTTCGACGGAGCAATTACTCAATCCGGTATAATCTCACGCAACTTAGTGCACATGATGGTCACTATGGCTACATGAAATGCCTGCAAAGAACTTGTATTCAATAATACATCTATATAATCAAACAATTGTATACCAATATAAACAAGCCAACACACAACAATTCTAACTACTATTCACACATCATTTTGATTGTTATATATCTTCAAATACACGTATATGTATACTTGTCCATACTCATATACATAAACATATATTTAAATAAGTAATTCATTTATTACTTAATTAAATCTTACTTTTATTTACCAAATCTTTTCAATAAAGTTAATTTTAAGCCTTTAAATACTTAATTGCCTCATTAAAATTAAGTATACTTCACATTACTATTTTATTAAATCTCATATCCATTTTATAAATTCTCATATCCATTTTATAAAATCTATACTTCATTTATACAATTATATAACCCTTTTATAAGTGATAATTAAGTTTAATTTAGTTTCTTATAAAATATCATATCATTTATAAAATACATTCTTTACTTATAAAAAACCATTCCTCTACTTGAACAATATTTGTAATACTAATTAATCTCTATTAACCATTTAATCTCTTTAATAATAAGCGTAGAGTTCAAAAATCATAGCTTACTAACTTTTCCAAAATCATTTGAATTAGTTTAATTATCACAAACTAATGGCATGCACTTAATTATCATAGGTAATTAGTCTCTAATCTATCACTACCTCACATGTAATCATTTACTTAACCTAAAATCAAATTCTTAGGTTACTAACTATTTTCAAAAATAGTTATTAAGATCTTACACAAATAACGAGTTAATATAATCATGTTTATAAAACAAATATAAGCATAAATCAACTCAAACAATCTCTATATCACTTCATATAATTCTATAATCATAAATAAATGAAAATATGAAGTAAAACATACAAATTAGTAAGAAGAATCATCCCACTCACCTCTTCTTCTTCAAACCATGCTCCAAACAATCAAAACCCAAATCCAAGCTCTCTTTAAAGTTGAGATCTAGCTCTAAACTCCACCTCATGTTAATTAGTGAAGTAATTAGAGAAGAGGTAGAGGAGTGTAATGTGAATGAGAAATGAATGAAAATAATGAAGGAGTTAGCAAACTTATAAGCTAGCTTATAGGCCTTAGCCCAACATTCAATTCTCATTCTTTTTAAAAGTCACTATTCACTCAAAAACTAATTGACTCTAAACATAACCAAGTTTATACTCATTTGTCTCACGTTAGAAAAACGGTCTTAACTATGGGTGTCTCGAGAACCAATTCATCCATCAGTAAACGAGTATAAGAGGTGTTTCGTTGCTTAACGATTAAATATTTAAATTAATCATTTAAATAGTAGATCGTTAATATTGCAAGATTTTACAATTTACAATTATTTTGGAATTATATACAGGCCATAGTTTTGGAAATAATTGTTTGATTATATGATTATGAATCATATGGCACCAATGAATTATACCTTAGATAATTATAGGCAAGGCACCCAATTAGGGGGAGCATCATAAGAGTTGATGATCTCTTCGAGTTGATATATAGATGCATGCAATTACAAGTCTAATAATACCAAAACACTTCCACGGACTTTGTTATATTTGTTGATGAATCATCACAAGAGTGCATGTATGTATTTGATACATATGGGGCATGCCTATGGTAAGATTATAGAACATAAAACAGAAGTAAAATAAAATAACATTCAAAAGAAATGATTTGATTTGATCGAATGGGTGGGTATATTGGAAAGAGTTTCAAACGTACCTAAAATGAATTCAGACACAGTCTCAAGAGTCGCACCTCCTTATAATACACAACAATGTGTTGATAAGGAGTAATGGAAGTTTGTTGGATAAAGACAATTGAATGATGAGTGAAGTTGAGTTAAATTCTTTCTATAAGGTGTGTACTTAAGAGTAGTACAAAGGATAAGAATGATATCATCTGAAGAATAGTTTACAAAGTCGTATAAGATATGGATTTATAAGAAAATCCATTATGTCTTAGGCTAAGGAGTTGGCGAGTTGTGTGAGTCAAAGAATTGCACATAATATTTATACATAAGAATCTGTATGAATTGCCTCAAAGAAAGTTGGGGATTATGGTCATTAGATGAGTGATTTATTATGAACATAAAATTGTGAACTGGTACCAAATTAGTTTTATGTATGGTAATTCATAAATTTTTTATGAATGCACTTTTGTTTCAATAAGAAACAAGTGTTGCTTCAATAAATACCAACTTCATAGCGAAGAAATTTCTTTGAGAAATTACTGAAATAAAATGGATATGGATACGATCCAAGGTTAAAACTGATTGCAAGGGATGAAATGTAATTAACTAAACCTAAATTAACACAATACATTAGAATGTCTAATGAGTATTCTTGCACGTCAAAGAGAAACCATGAGTTTCTTCTCAGTGTCAAGAATAAGTTATCCTCGGTTGTTTAATTAAACCATTAAGAGTATTGACTCTATGATATGGTATGATGTGCAATCCAAAATAGATTCCAAATACATTATTAAAATATGATTTTGATAGCTAAACCCGAAGGGATATGATCCATTAGCCGCAAATGTATCGTTAAGAGAAAGGCAAATGTAGTTGGAATATGGTGAGCCACACAGATAAGGATATGAATTTAAATTATTGAAATTTGAGTAATAGATTCTCCATTCAATATGCTCAAGTTAATTTGGATTCTACCTACAAAATCATCACCTTGTACAACTTTGTTTTTTCATACATATGTGTTGGAACAAAAAATTCTATATAAATACTTAGACTAGACTATTTGCATATAATAACTAAACTATCTCGAAGTCAATGGGAGCAACATTGAATTTTTGCATTTTGGATACGATCCAAGAACCGATACAAAAGTATCGTTCAATAAGCATCAAAATTGAACAAGTATTTTGGTAGCAATATCAAATAGAATTTAGTTAAAATGCAGAGGAGGTGTGTGTTCATAAGAAGGAACACTGAAGGTACATTGATATTTCTAAACATAAGAAACAACACGTTGCTGATTGTTAACGATGTACTTGTGTTAAAATCAGCTTTTAGTTGTTCTAATACTCGATGTTGGATTTGCAAATGTTGTCTATTATAGTAAGTATAGAGAACATTGAGAATGTCCTAGACAATTTGCGAAAACACCTTACTAAAATGTTTAATAAGAAACACGTAAGATGGATTCCTTATACATTGGTAATAGAAAATGTTATGGTGTCTACAATATCATGATTTGTTTATGTATTTGATACATAAAGAAAATATCAAATCCAAATTAAGGTCACTAAATGGTAATTTAGAGTTTTCTCATGTATTTACGAAATATAGGAGAATCATTTGTAGAAACAGCAAACTCCTTATAAAGGAGTATTCGAACTCAGACTTAATATTTGATATTAAGTATGGGATGTCAATATAAAATTTATGTTCAAAGCTTGGTTAAGAAGCTTTAAGTTGGAAATGTTCTAAATGAGAGACTGTGGCCGATTCAATAAAAAGCCAAGTACATCGTCTTGAATAGCGCCAAAATATAAGAAATGTATATACATAATAAATGCATAAATTTATAACTGAACTAAGGGTGATTCTAAATATTGAGAATCCCATAATATTATTACTTGATAACAATGTCGTGATATAGTTCATAATAGAATATAGAGCTCACTGGAAGTTGAGAGACATACTCTAAAATTTTCCACATGATAAAGATAGTTTACCAACATTGGAGAGAGTTGATTAACATGGTAGATAATTAAAATATAATAGCATCCCTATTCATTAAGGGGCTGACTTGATTGGATCAGTTGGAATAAGATTCCATAATTAACCCCGAGTGCAAATAAGAGATTGATAGAGTTAGGGAATGCCCTAGGAGCTATTATGTAAATTATTACATATCGATAATCAATCTTGTTTGAAATAAAAGATGTTTTTCTTTATATTACATATTTGATATAATGTGTTATATTAATTAATTAATTTTATCAGTAGTGTATTTAATAGAAAAACCATGAATGGTATGTTTTGTGATAGTAGTTACAAAGTGTAGTAAGCATGAGTAATTTATGACAATGAAAATAAACATACTGTTTTAAATATTCCTAGTCAAGATGTATCGAGACTGGATATCGATGCATCTGTTGGGACTAAAGTATGTAATGCTCTTCAAATGTTGGGCAGTGTATTACTCATGGCCGCTGGGGTACCAAGGGATTACATACTGATAGTTATTGGATAATTATGGAATGACTCACTCGATGGTTTTCCATTGGTTAATATAACTAAGGTCAAACCAAAAATATCAAAGCGACTAATTTACATGGTTTTCTTGACTTGAGAGTATTGTTGATCTTCAATATGAAAGCTCCACTTTGGTTATAGTTAAATCGTCGTATGATATCCATCGAAGGACTATAGTTGTGTTGAGCGGAAGTATTGGAAGTGATCAATTTCAAGAGAGGATTCATCTCCTCGGTTATATAGGGTTAGTATGATGGTCAACTAAAGTCAAATCAAACTCAAAATCTCTATCCATGGCAGTTCGGTTAATAATAATTTTTATTATTAAACCAAGGACTTTATGTTTGGACTGTAGAGTTGAATACAGATGATATTGGAATTTTGACCATAACCAAATACCATAAGTCCAAAGTGATACAGTTTTGACGAAGAAAATTGGTGTAAATAATTGTCACTACTGAATAATGCTTAAAATTGTAAAATTGGATTTTTACCAAAGCTATGCAAGTAAAAAAAATTGGCCAAAATGTCACACCACTAGCTAGGATGAAGTATGAATGTTGATATTCGAATTGTTTGATATTAACCGCTGACCAATTTACACTTAGAGGGTTAAAACAACTGCAATGTTGAATCCTCCATTTACCTCTCGATTTAATCAAATTATAAATGTTATAATTAATTAAATTAACTAATATTTATGAAATATTAATTATAAATTTTTATTATTTGAATTATCTTGATAAGTATTAAAAGTAGTGCATATATAAAATTCATACACATTTATGTTTGACTTAAATGTAAAATATCTAATCTGACTTGAATTGAATTGAGACTCAATAGAATGGCATGTGTGGCCAGCCATGAAAGGGAGAATAGGCTTGGAATTTGATTCCAAAACGTGTGAAAACAACTAAGAAAATGAAAGATATGTTACCATCTTTAGTCCTATTCTTTCCTATGCTATTTAAACACCTCTTGCCTTTCTTTTCATTTTGATTCCATCCTAGGGTTTTAGCCACCACTCCTCCTTTCTACCATGGCCAAAAATTCCTCCTCTCTCTCAAAATTCAAGTAAAATACAACACAAATTCAATAAAAAGAAAGAAAAAAGGAAACTATGTGTAGCTTTCTCAAAGGGGTTGCGCCTTTTGGAAGTATTGATCTAGAATTCAAGCGAAGTATTATAGATTCAATATTCAAGGTATTCTCTTAGGTAATAGCAATGTATCAGCTTGATTTACAAACTCTTATAATTGTTTGTAACTGATTATTACATGCTTTTATTTAATTAATTTATTCATTATCATGATTCCCTATACATATATGTTGTTGACATGAGATGAAAATATAAACTTATGTATGTATATATTTTTGATTAAAATTTTGTTATGTTTATATGCAGGAAATGTAATTTTCATGATGGAATCATAATTGTATTTTTCGTCTAATTTTAATTTTGACAATGGTTGAAAATAAGTTTTATTAGGTTAACTTTAATCTATACATATATTTCATATGCATTTGTATAATCATATGGTTTTATTAATCAACTGAATTTGTTCATATGTATTATTCTATATTAAAGAAAATTGAAATTTTGATATATAGTTTTTAAATTTAATCATATATGTTTATATATGTTTAATTGTTTCTATGTACACATGTATTAAATTCACATACATATTTTACTAGATATAAATTAGTTAAATATATACATATGAAAAAAGATTATTTTGTTTCAAAACAAAAAATGGAGAAATGGAAAATTTTGCTAATTGGTTTGGAGTAAGGAAAGATTTGTTAAGTTGTTTTGTAACCATATATATGCTTGTATGTACAAACACACCACAGACACACACACTCATACACATACATATATATACACACACACATACATACATACATACGTGTGTGTGTGTGTATATATATATATATGAACATCTGTTTAATTACAAATTTATTTCATGTAATTTTAAAGTATATTTAAAGTGAATTTATGTGTATTTAGAGTGTATTTAAGTGCATTTAAAACTTTTATTTATGGTCATAAGTATGTAGAAAATGAATAATGATCTGTTGCCAACTATTACTTATTGTAGGATTGATTTATTTGAAGTAGGAAACGTAAAATAAAATTGCAATATAATTTCAAGTATTATTTTAATGGTTAGATATTTTGACATTTTATACCATAATTGTATAAGTATGTATGTAAATAAATATGTAAACTTATACCATTTATAAATACCACTATGTTTCATATTCAAATACATACATGCATCCATACGTATATACATACATACATACATACATACATACGTACGTACATATACATATAGACATATTGGACAATACTTATGTATACGGAGGGGCTAACTTGTCCGTTGTTGTGTAAATCCCAACACTTATACATGGATAAGGCAAGCTAGGTACACTATGACTGTTACACGTGCACGTACACACGTGTATATGATACACATGTTTACCGTATTTGATTCCATTTTTACATTAAATCAAAACATAACTGGTAAATTAAATATACTATTGATTTTATTTAAAAGAAAATATAGATATGATCTAAATGAATTTATATTTCATAGGCCCATTAAAGATCCAATAAAGTAATTTTTTAAAATTTACTATTTAACTTTGTTGCGGGCTGGCCTAGTTCCTTCATCATGATCGGGACGGACATGAATCAACTTTAATTTCCACACTTCGCTTTTGTTTTGAATAAACTGTGAAGGATTACTGTTGGTTTACTTACACATGTATGGGATCTTGCTCAATCCCAAGGCATACTATGGGTTAAGATCCGAGGGTAATCCTTGACTAGATTAGATTTTTGGATTTTGCTCGATGCATTTGATTTAAACTTTATGAATAAGTGATTGTTGGATATTTGGATTTGGAAATCATTAGAACATGATTATTGGTATTGATATTACTAATGGATGCTATTGAAACATAGTTATCCCTTAAACTTGCTATATAAACCTAAAGGACTTGGTTCCCTTAACTAGAGAGAAAAGGTGATGAACATGAAGTGAGAGTTCCCTTATCAAAGAGAGAATGGATGGACTTGTACAAGATAACAACTCCCCTCATTAGAGAGTGAGCGGATGGACGCACTCGAATAGCAAGTCCCCTCTTCGGAGAGTGAGCAGATGGACGCTCTCGAATAGCAAGTCCCCTCGCCAGAGAGTGAGCGGATGGTCGCGCTCAAATAGCAAGTCCCCTCACCGGAGAGTGAGCGGACGGACAAGCTTAGATATTGGGTCCCACCTGAAGAGAAAGGGATTGGGCTCATATAGATATTGATAATGCGATCCGTAGAGATCAAAACTTGTGCTTTAGAATTAGAATGCCTTGAGATGATTTGATAATGATTACCTGATATATAATTAATCCAAGATAGTTAACTCCCAGAAGAACACAAGATGATTTTTATGTATGATATATGATATGAAAATCTCAAGGGAACGTGGAATGATTATTATTTGTGACTAACACTTGAGTCCTTGACTATGATGGTCTAGAACGACCTTTGGTTTACAGGTGAATACGGAGGAACCAAATGATTCACCGCGATTGGTCCAATAAATAGCCAGAGAGCGCAAACAATGACAATTTGTCAGCCTCGAAGTGAATTCTTGAATGAAGCACATCTTATATTCACAAGGCGAACTTTGGGGAGGTAAATGTTACCGATAAAAATTTCATAGTCTTAGAACAGACTCAAACTGATGAACTGGACTGTGAAATGATGAAGGAATGAACTAATAACTTAGAAGCATGCTTAGAATGATGATATGAAACCACAACACGAATTTGAAGTAAAAAAGAGAAGTCAATTTTGACTGGTATCAATCAAAATAGTGACCGGTACTGATGTGATTTTTGAAGTGGGACCGTGCTTGTGAAAGTTGAAGAAAATGCATATGATGAGGGTGGAACTAACTGAGTTTGATCGATAACGATCACAATTGTGATCGGTACCAATATGATTTGAGTATTCCAAATTGACCTGTTCTTCCTGTTAAAACTTTGGATCATGGAATTAAGATGTGTTCAAGTCTGGATAGCGAGATTTGTGTTGGAATTCGTCTACAAATAGCAAGGTGACTTCAACTAGAAGGGAGATTGGCACTTTGGATCTAAATCTCTATCTTCTTCCTCCCTTCACTCATAAACCCATATAAATCCAAGATCTACCAAATTGTAGTCGGATTTGAATTGTAATCAAGAAGAGAAAACAATAAATATAAAGGATTAAGTGAACGTATGCCATAGTACTTGGCGAACCACTATAAAAATTGCTTGCTTGTTCTGCTTCCTCTTCAATTTCTTCTCTTTTATTTTGTTTAATTCGAATTTCATTTATTTTAGTACGTTGTGTCAATCTTTGGATCAATAATATATAAATCATCTATGCCCTCCTCGTGTTCGACTATTATTTTCTTATAATCTCAATGACATGAAAAGAAGCAATGAAAAACAAGGGAATATTTATGAGCAGCTTACAAAGGAAACTACGACACATTAGGAACTTTTGTAAAACATCTTATTTAAGTTTTACAATATGCGGTCATCCACTCCTCAAAAACCTATTATAAAAACACGTATGTTTTTAGTTTCAAGTAGACCACAAATATTGTGAATATCCATTGTTTCTTAAACTATAAATATTTGCAATGAAAACTAAAAATATATGCACTTTCGCAAAGAAATAAAAAATATAATAAATTTAGTTTGGTAATAGAAACCTCCGATTAAGTACAGATTTGAATATTGAAGAAAAATGAAAAAATTCATCAAATATAATTTTAAAAGGTAATTTATAACACATTTTTGAGATTAATTTACACTGAGTGTGTGTATATATATATATATATTTGAAAATTGGTTAAAATATTATTACTGGGCTATGCGGCCCAAGCTCAAAATGTACGTCCATAAATAAAACAAGAGCTCACTTTACTTTAAAGTATACTTCCAACTGCTAACTGAAACATTCCCAAATTACATTAGGTCAACTCTTCACAAGATATGGCGGCATCCAGGTCGCTCCTTGATTTTCTTGCCGTTCAACCTTCCAGTTCCAGTTCTTCAGTAGTCGTCTTTCTCGTCCCTCTAACTTGATATTTTCATGTCGTTTTATCCTCTCAATTACAATTGTTACATCTCTTGCAATTTGATCTGATAGTTCTAACTCTCCGTTTCGTTTGTTGTCGAAAGTCCGTATGTTCCGTTCACGCCAGAGGTACCACACAGTAGTT
Source organism: Allium fistulosum (assembly GCA_030737815.1). NCBI lineage: Eukaryota > Viridiplantae > Streptophyta > Magnoliopsida > Asparagales > Amaryllidaceae > Allium > Allium fistulosum. Next base: position 552,869,477 of record CM060906.1, read on the forward strand.
GTCAGGCTAATTTTTTTGATTTCTTTCATCAAGTCAGAGATATTTGTCCGGTCGTTCAGGTATGTTGCTTCATCTTGGAGACTTTTAACTGCATCCGTTTGCAAGTTTTTGATTTCCAAATGGCCCAAACTCTTTTACTATATTTGCATTCAAAGAATAAATGGTTGTGAGTTTCTGTTTCCTTAGTACAGAGTTTGTATGTTGCGTCTTCTTTAATTCCCAATTTTTAAGCTTGTCTTTGGTTGTCAGTTGATAGTTAATGGCCTTGTATGTTGTGTGTGCCATTTTGGGACTGTTTGAACGACTCCATATAACATTGTACCATTGAATTTTAGGGTGTTGATGTATACAGTCCTTCGAAGCGTCTCTTAATTTAAACTATCCTTTGCTTTTGCTTTCCATGCCCATTTGTCTTTGTTTCTCCCAGCGAATAAGGGAATTCCTTCGATTTCTTGTTTAAAGTTCCTAGTCACTGTTTTCCTGTCAGTTGCCCATTCTTGGTCATGTATGATACTTGATACTTTATATATTCTAGTACCATTAACTGAGTAACTATCCCAACCGAGTCTGTCAATTAAACTTCTGTTATTTATCCATGGGTCTTTCCATATATCTGTATTTTCTCTATTTTCTATTTATCTTTATGTAAGGTTTTTCAACTGCTCCCTATGTCTTAGTATATTCTTCCAGGTTGTTGAAGCATTGTTATCTATCTTGATTATCCAAAAATTCTCTTTAAGGTACCTTGCTTTCATCCATCTTGCCTATAAATTATTTGATTCGAGTATTTTCCAAGCTAGTTTGAGTCCATAAGCTTTTTTTAGTTCAAACGGATTTTTAAGGCCCACACCACCTTCTTTTTTGGTTTGCAAAATTATTTGTAACTCACCTTGTGTATACCTTCTTTACAAATGAAATTAGCACAAACTGCATTAATTTTTGCTATAGAACAGTTTGGGATTTGAAAAGTTTGTAACCAAAACCTGGCTTTAGAAGTTATGACTAAGTGGGAAAACTCAACTCTTCCTGCAAATGATAATAATTTAGATCTCCAGCTTTGTAATTTCTCTCTAATACTATCTATTAACTTTCCATATTCTGCATCAGTGATAGTATTATTTGTTAGAGGAACACCAAGGTATTTGACTAGAAGCTCCCCCTCCATTACACCAAGCTGTGAAATGATTTCAGCTCTGTGTTTACAACATCTATTTATGTAACATTTAGTTTTCAGCTCATTAACCTTTAGACCAGCAAATGTCTCCATTAGTTTAAAGATCTCCTTGATTGTTTCAATAGCCATAGAGTTAGATTTGAAAACAACTAATAGATCATCTGCATATATGAGATGGGTAATTTCAGGTTGTATGTTGTAAACTGGCTTGACTAATAGTTGATGACTTGCCAATTCCATTTGTAGAGAGAACCATTCCATGGTCACATCGAATAAATAAGGGGAGAGAGGGTCACCTTGCCTAATTCCTCTGTTAGAATGAATATATCCCTTAGGTGAACCATTGATAATCACTGAGAAGGTTGGGGTACATATACGGTGCGTAATTCATTTTAGCAATTTAGCAGGTATCCCCATGGCTTGAAGCATATGTAAAATAAATTACCTGTTAACTCCATCATAAGCTTTATGCAAGTCTATTTGCATACAGACCCTATCGGCTCCTTGTTTGTTAAAGTCTCTTACTAGTTCATGTGCCATCAGAGAGTTTTCTGATATAAGTCTTCCTTTAATAAACGCACTCTGACATTGGGATATGAGGCCTGGAAGCATTTTGTTTAGTCTTATACATATAATTTTGCTAAGAATTTTATATGTGACATTACAACATGCAATAGGCGTATATTCGTCTATTCGTTCTAGTTTATTCACTTTAGGTATAAGTGTTATAAAAGTGTGATTAATTTCTTGGATGAACTCGCCAGAGTCAAATGCTTCTTGATAAGCTTTAAGCATAATATCTTTCAGGTCTTCCCAGTGCATTTTGAAGAAAGCTGCTCCCATGCCGTCAGGACCAGGGCCGGAATCATTATGGATAGAGAAAGCAGCCTTTTTCAGTTCCCCTATAGTAATCTCAGCTGTCAGCATAGCAGCACCCTCCACAGAGATGCGCCTTCTACATTGCATATGAGGTATTTGCTGGTTGTAGTCTCCATTATATATCTCTGTAAAGTATGTTATGGCTTTATCCTCCAATTCTTTTACATTTTCAATAGAGAGGCCCTATTCATTTAAACAGTTAAATAAGTTATTTTAGTTTCTCCTTTGAGACATTTTAGTGTAAAAATTTTCATTGCATTCATCTCCCTCAGTCAGCCACTTCTTTTTAGCTTTTGTCTTAGTTCAATAGCTTGCTTGTTTAATTGGGTCTTGAGTAATCTTTGCAGTGCATAAAATTCCGAGCTAAGTCTTTCATTTTGAGGATCTGCATCTAATTGGTATTTTGAATTTTTTCCAGTTGGTTTTGTATGCTTTGAGTTCATCACCTGATTTTGGCCTCTATCTACTCCAATCTTTGAGCCTGTATTTCGTCTCCTTCACAATCATGATAAACTGGTACATGAACTTTCCTTCAGGTATTTAAATAGCCCTAAAATCTACAACATCTTTATAACCTTCAATTAGATGTCAGTAATTGGCATATCTAAAAGGTTTGCCTTTTTGAATGTGGTCATCATCAATGATCACTAGTTGAGCTTGGAAGAACTATAACTTTAATAGTAGGAATTTTATTAAACAATTCGGCATTACCCAAAGCTCTATCTAGTCTAGAGTGAATTTTTTTAGCCTCACCACTTCTCCATGTGAATTTCAGGCCTGTATGGAATGCTTCAGCTAATCCAGTTGCTAACACACAGTTGTTGAATTCTGCAACTTGGCAAACTTTTAATGCAAGTCCCCTTTGCTTTTCATTTGTTTTTAACACAGCATTAAAATCCCCAGCTACCAGCCATGGTTTGTGTATAATTTTTGAGTTATCAATTAGTTTTTGCCAAAGTTTGTTTCTTTCAGAAGCCAAATTGCTAGCATATTCAAAATATGCAATTATGTTCAAACCTCCTACATTCTCCATACGAACAGTTATTTGATGTTCATCCATATTGATTATGGTTATTGACCAAATGTTAATGTCCCATAGTATCAAAATTCTACATTTCACCATTTTAGAACTATTATGTATGATATCCCATTGATTACCCAGTTGACACTAAAATAGCTCCATGCTTTCTTCAGTGGATTTATTTTCCAAAATAGCTAACAAAGTAGGTCTAAATTTAGCCTTAATATTATAGAGGTCTAATTTTCTCGTATCACCATTTAGACCTCTGACATTCCAACAAATGATGATTAGTAGCTCTGCTCCTTGTAATCAGAGCCGAAACTACCTTAGCTGTTTTACCAGCTTCATTATACTTTTTATTAGCATATAATTTATCGTATTCTTAACTAGCTTCTATATACTTACTAATATCAGTATCTTCATCCTCTTCTTCAGAAGATTCTATTTGGATATCCATCTTATGTACTTCCTTTAATGTTTCAGGCAAAATATTTTAATCAGTATCAAGCTTATCCTATTTTTCCTGATCAGATTGATGCTGCTTATGATTCTCATGGCTTGAATTCTCCTCCTATAAATTCTAAAATAGATGATCTGCTACTTTCTCTGATGTAGAGTCCTCTACACTAGTTTCATTATGTCTCTGTATATAGAGCGGTTTTGGGCTAATTGTGTTAGCATTTTGTGTATAATTTTTTATAGCTGCTTCATTTTTGGGGGGTTAGCCTAGTTCTACTAGTAGTCTCATTAACTTGAGGTTCCACAACAGTAGTGCTAGTGAGCCATTTATGGTTGCTTTTGGTTTTTCAACCCACACTTGTTTAGGTTTAGTGTGATTGTTATTACATTGCATGTTATAATGTCCAAAACACTTGCACACCCCACACCTTGGAGGTACGAATTCATACTCCACTTTCTGGAAGTATACATTCCCATGTTTGTTAATTGCCTTGATACTTTTTGGCAGTTCTGCCTCTACATCCACTTCTACAAGAACTCTGGCATATTTGATTCTCTTAACCATTCTAGTGTGCTCATCAATATCCAGTGGTATACCAATTAGACTTGCAAGTTTGCTGATATATCTCATGTTCCACAAGGCTAGATTTAAGTTGTTAAATTCAATCCAAATAGGATATGTAGTCAACATGGGTCTTTCGAAATTGAAATCCGCCTCCCATCTTCTCATGAATATCAGCTTGCTATCCATGAACCAGGGACCTCCTTTAAGGATTCGTTCATTATCATCCTCCCTTTCAATTTTAATTAGATAAAAACAATTGTCTCTAGGAAATACATCCCAGGATCCCTTGGGATTCCAAACCCTTTTAATATAAGCATTGAAATAGACAAAGTAGGGTCTCTTACCAGCCATATAAGCATAGATCGAATTCTAACATCAATTTTTTTGAAATGGTTCTATAAGTAATTTTTTTTAGAATAAGGTTCTCAAGGCTTTATTACCACTAAAATATGTATAATTTTTTTTCTAGAATAAGGTTCTCAAGGCTTTATTACAACTAAAATATGTACAAAAGTATGCACAAGGAGATATATATATATATATATACTACAAAACAAATAACATAGGCCAATACATTTTCTAACTAGCCCGGCCCATGGCAAAGAAATATCTGCCTATATTCTCAAAACTTCCCACCACATTAACTCCAATTCGTTCAGTATTTACTTCATTAATACTATCTGCATCGAAACTCCATCTCTTCTTTAATAGTGAGACAAATTTTCATTAAATCTCCTTCAAAACTAAATCTAATAAACAATTCGACCTCAAACCTGCCTTCTGTTTCCATATCCACTAGCATGCAGCTCGAATTACTCCAAAGACGATGACTTTCTCCTTCAAACATGAAAACTTCAATTATTTCCGAAGATTTGTGAGCTAAAAATGTAAATTTGCAACTATGCTTGCAGAGGTCTATGGAAATATCGAATCTCGCTACTATTGGACTCCATGCTATCTTCATTTTTGAATCGAAATGAATATAAGTGTTGTTCTAAATGAATTGATCCTCTACCTATCTGATAATACTCTAATCCTTTTTTTACATGATTTGTATGAGAGATTTTGGATCTAAGAAGCAATCTGAACTTTACCTGTTAAAGTCTTACATGTAAAATATCCAAATCCGTGATAAAGAGTTAAAACGAATGTATGTTTAAAATAGGTTAAAATCTTAGAGAATACCGAAGGGGAGTGTTAAACCGGTTTTTAGCAAAGCAGATTTCAACTAGACTTAGAAGATTCAAACTAGGATGAAACGACTAGAAAATTTAGAGGCACGCTTAAAATGAATAGAGAATTGAGCTCAAGAAATTTGGATGAAAAATACACTAAGGAGAGATGTCGGTACCGACCTCTCATATTAACACCATAAATGTGCAACTTCTTGGGACATCTCCATATGGAATTAGAATTGTGCTGTAAAAAGTACAAGTGATTTCAAGCTAAGGAAAAAAAATCACTACTAACTTCTTAGGCAAAAAGGCTGATACCAGGTTATTTTGAAGAGAAGTAGATGACGACTTGTTTTGGACAACTAACGATCCATGGAAATAGCATAGGACACCTTAAAATAAAGTAGCATGAAGAGTGCAAAAGAGTTCAAATCAATTGGAGCTAACCACAGAGGTCAGCACCAACATGAGAGGCTGGTGCCGAATTCTCTTTGTAAATCCTACGAGCTTAAGAGTTCACGTACTGCTTCGGGCCTTCATCTGGACTCTACGCCAACTCTTCTCATGGCCTAATACTGCTACTACCTCTATAAATACAAGCCTACCTACAACCAAAACAGGATCTGAATTCTATGACCATAAAGACTCTGCCATTTCTTCACTCTAACCTCTCCTCCATTAAAGTCACCTAGAAAACAAATATTTGTTGTTCTAGGCCTTAGATCAGTAAATTCTAGTACTAATGACCCTCAAACTCTCTAGAATTATCCTTGTAAATCTGAGATCCACTAGATTGTGGTTAGATCTAAGAAAACTAGTTGTAAGCTAGAGAGAGAACAACTAATAAAAGATTAAAGTGGACATAGGCTGGAGATTACGCCGAACCACTATAAAAACTTCCGTGTGTTCTTATCTACTTTCCGCGTTTTGTTTTACTTTTGATCTAATTGGTGCTTTCATCTTGATTTTGGGTATTGATCCATTTTTTGGGTTAATATTTTGGTGTTTTCATTGAAATCAAAGCCAACTTGAAGCTTGAATCAGGGATTTGGAGAAGATGAAGAGGCCTAACACTAGATCTAAAACTGGAGCAAATCAACTAGAGCCTAGGGGCAGTCAGGAGGTGTTCTTCAATTCTCATCAATCCATCTATTATGACCAAAGAAGAGATGGGGAGAATGATGAAGGAGATGCAGGATGGAGTGATAACTAGATAACAGGAAATGCTTGAAGGGTTCTTCTAAGAGATGGGATAACAAGGAATAGCTGAAGTTGCTGGAATTCAGAACCAAGGACAAGAAGCTAATTCAAAAGCACCTAGAGTTGGAGCAAAATAAATTAGAATGATGCCCCCACCAATTGAATAACTCGGTACCAATCACTTGATACCGAGAGTACTATACTCGACGGCAATGCTGGTGTGAGCTTGGGACGTCCTGAAATGCTAAAAATAAATTATACTGTAGTTAGAAACGCGAATCGGAATGCAAATTCACACCAACCGGAGGAATATGTGTCGGAGCTATCCTGTAGGAATGGAGGACAAAATGAAACCAGAGGAGCATGACATAGCGCTAATGTGCAGCCAGTGGAGTACATGCCAAAGTATGAGCCAGAATTCCCTTACAGGAGCAGGGGCAGAATATCGCTTTTGGACGAAGGGACCTTTATTGAATGGTGAAATTCGAATTGCTAAATTGGTAAAAAGAATAGTTAGAGGAGGACTCCCACATCAGGTTTTGGAGGACAAGAACAGGAATCCATTCACTTTTAATATCCGGAATGCAAGAAATCCTCCCGATTTCAAGCTTCCGATGCTCAAAATGTACGATGGAAAGACAGATCCAACTGTTCATCTAATTAGATACATCCGACATATGGAGGTGTTGGGTGCTTCTAAGGAGATAGTGGGCTGGTATTTCCCATTATCCTTAATAGACTTGGCGGTAATGTGGTTCAAATAGCTGGAAAATGGTTCCATCGGCACATGAACCAAATTGGTAAGTAGATTCTTAAGACAGTTCAGAGTTCACGTCTCACGACCAAAGAATGTGTTGACACTACAAAGCATAAAACAAAGGCCAGAAAAGACTTTAAGAATCTATTTGATGAGATTCGATGCAGCAACAGCTGCAGTCAATAAGCCAGATCCATAATTGATCCTAATGGCGATAATATTTGGACTCGCAAGCAAGACCGACTTCAAAGCTGCACTAGAAAAGGGATCCACCTATGGATCTTAAGGAATTCTACAATGAAACTGAGAGATGTTTATGTCAGGAAGACACTGAAGCTGAGGATGCTGAAGTTAATGTTGTGGATGATACGGGATTGTCCGGACTAGGAAATGGAAAAGACAAAGGGAAAAGAGGAGCTGATGGAGACTTCGGGGAACCAAAACGGTAAAGAAGGGAGCCAAAATTCACTTCATACACTGGTCTAACTGAGACCCTAGAGAGGATATATCTAGACACTATGGGGCATATCCCCTACCGGAAGCCACCAAGAAGAGAACCTACCGGTTGGGAGAAGAGATCTAAGAAGTTTTGCATCTAGATGGACACGAAACAAATGAGTGTCGAAACTTTCATGATCTGATGGAAGAACTGGTTCGGAGCAACTAGTTGCAACAATACGTGAGGAACTGAACTGCAGTGCTACGGTCAGTGCAGCCACCACTTATGGCGAATGCATCAAGGAATGGCCAAGGATTTGGCTCGAGAATCGAAATCCCATGATCGGGATGAACGAGAGTCGAATCCGATTCCCGTGCTTTGCCTTTTCCATTTCTGTTCTTGTATTTTTTTTCATATTTGGCAATAAAGACAATAACAACCTCAAACTGCTTACATGTGTACAGGATCCCGAACAGTCCCTAGGCACGCTTTGAGTCGGATGTCAGAGATGACTGTTTCAGACAATAATAATCTTAGACCATTTAGACGTGCACAAAACCTAGATTGATCTCTAGTCACGCTTTGAGTCAGATGTTTGGGATGAACACTTAGGACTTTTGCTTATCTGCTTTGATTTGATTTGAATATTTGAATTTTGAAAAATACACATTGAATGCGATGATTGATATTGATCGTCTTAGAGTGTCGACCAGAGAGACGGGACCGAAGTGTAAGGTCCAAGCTCCAAGCTCCCGTGCTGGAGAGCGAGTGGATGGGCTTGTACGAAAAGTAAGTCCCTTCACCGGAGAGTAAGCGGATGAGCTTGCTTGGTAGTTGAGTTCATTTGCCAGAGAGCAAGCGGACTCAGCAAAGATTTGGAGAGATTAAAATCCTAAATTAAACAATAAACGATCCGGAGAGATCCCCCCTCAACTTAAACAATAAACAATTTGGAGAGATCACACATTAAACTTAGCACTAAACGATCTAGAGAGATCAACCTGTTAAACTAAATACAAATTGACCCGGAGAGATCGAACCTTAGAACAAATACAGATTTGATAAAAGGATTTGAATGCCTTGTAATTAGAATGTAGGTGATAAATCCCAGATGAACATGGGACGATTTTGGATATGTGATGTAATAACATCGAATGAAATCAGATATTTGATGTAATAAGAGATATGTGATGTAATAACTCTAAGTGAAATTGAAATAATTGTGATGTATAAACTACACTTAGGCAGAGTCTAGAGTCTTATGCCGTAACAGATTTGGAACGGCCTGTGATTGATAAGAGAATCCAAAGGAACTGTACGATTTACCAGGATCAAAGTAGCTAGAGAGCTCAACTACCGAAGACTGATTGCTGGAACTTGTTCTTGAGAAAAGCACACTTTACATTCGAAAGGCGTACTATAGGGGGAAAGTGTTAACCCACTTGTCAGCAAAGCAGATTTCAACTGGACTTAAAGGATTCAAATTAGGACGAAACAACTTGAAAACTTGGAGGCACATTTAAAATGACTAGAGAATTGAGCTTAAGAAATTTGGATGAAAAATACACTAAGGAGAGATGTCAGTACTGACCTCTTATGTAGGTACCGAATTCTCATATTAACTCCATAGATGTTGCGACTTCTTGGGACATCTTCATATGGTACTAGAAGGGTGCTGTAAAATGTATAAGTCATTTCGAGCTAATGAAAAAAATCACTACCAACCTCTTAGGCAAAAAGGCAAATATCTGGCTGCTTTGAAGAGAAGTAGACGACGACTTGTTTTGGATGACCAATGATCAATGATAATAACATAAGACACCTTAAAATCAAGTAGCATGAAGAGTGGAAAAGAGTTCGAATCAATATGAGCTAACCACAGAGGTCGGCACCGACATGAGAAGTTGGTACTGACTTCTCTGTATACATCCTACGAGCTTAAGATTTCATGTACTACTTCGGACCTTCATTTGGACTTTGCGCTAGCTTTTCTCCTGGCCCAATATGACTACTACCTCTATAAATACAAGCCTACCTACAACAAAAACAAGATCAGAATTCTTTGACCGTAAAGACTCGGACATTTCTTCACCTCTAACCTCTCCTCCGTTGAAGTCAACTAGGAAACAACTATTTTCTATTTTAGGACTTAGATCAGCAAATTCTTAGTACTAGTGACCCTCAAAATTTCTAGAAACATCATTGTAAATCCAAGATCCACTAGATTATGGTTAGGTGTAAGAAAATTAGTTGTAATCCAGAGAGAGAATAACTAATAAAAGATTAAAACGGATGTAGATCAGAGATTATGCCGAACCACTATAAAAACTTATGTGTGTTCTTATCTATTTCTTCTTTAACTTATATTTTTGATTTGAACTGGTGCATTCATCTTGATTTTGGATGTTGATCTATTTTTTGGGTTAACAGGAAGCAAATGAGTAGCGATTGGGACAAGCATGAACAATAGGCAAAATCACCAACCCAGGTTGGTTGGTAATCCCTAAACCCATTCTTTACATATAAGTTTATCTAAGCAATTCGTTATAATGATGCTTGTAGATTTAGATGCTCTAGTTCTGACTAGATCTAAAATCTGCTGACATATATGTTTCTCAAATGCAAGTAGGTTGTTAAATAGTCCATTATTTCTTTCTTTCCAAATATACCACACACATGTTGAAAATACAATTTTGGAAATATCCCCACTTTTCCCGTTTTCTTTGAATAGTAAAGTTAAGTTTTTAATTTCACTATTGATGCTTTGAGTTCCAGTTTAGGATGCAGGCCATTTTAACTTAATTCGACACCACTTCCAAGTGCATAAACTAAATTTACAATGGAAGTATAAATGTTTAGCATCTTCCTCATATAAGTTGCAAAATTTACATGTAGTATCTATGCTAAGGCCTCTTTGGTTAAGCCTCTTCTTGGTTGGCAAGAAGTTGCTTAAAACTTGAATACACACATTGCCATTTTTGGGATGTGAATCTTGTGCCACATAAATTTGACCCAAGAAACGTTATTTGGCGAGTATGTATGTTTTCCCAAATAGCTTTAATTTTTTTACCATTTTTACAGCATGTCCAAGCCCAATAATTCCTATCTATCATTAAATATCTTTATGTTCAAAATTTCACATCTAACCCGTCCTAAAAAGCCGAACCTATCTATTCTCCATTCCTCATCGATGAGAATATCTTTAACTAGTATTTCTTAACCTCTGACTCGCTCCATTGCATTTATTCCAGTTTGTTCACCAGTTTGCTTCCTCTGATCCAAGGATCATACCATAATGAGCTCGTTTTCCCATCGACTATTCTTCTCTTTATACACTTTAATGCTGCTTCACTATTTCGAAGGAGAGTATTCCAGTGCCAGAATCATCATGTCTGATGTTAATTTCCCAAAAAGACTAATTTCTTAGATATTTTTGCTATGCATCCACGAAGCCCAGATGCCCTTGTCATCAATGACTTTCCAAGTTCTCTTAACCAATAGAGCGGTACTGGTTTCTTCAAACTGTCTCAGTCCCAAACCTCCTTCCCCTTTCCTCTTACACACCATCTCCTAATGAATTTTTCTTAACTTTCCCTTCCACAAGAAATTTAGACATATATGTGTTTGCGCCAAAAATGGTCACAAACCCCAAGTATTGTGAAAGCACCAGTGTATGAATACAAATCAGCAATATTCAAACACAAATCTCAGATCTAAGCTAGCAATAAACAGCAATCCAGAAACAAATCACAAGAACAGGAAATTTATAGTGGTTCGGCTATCTCCGGCCTACATCCACTTCAATGATTTTTATCTTTTATTGATGTTCTTTGCTGATTACAGATGATTACAGCAGTTACAATGGATGAGTTCGAGTATAACAGCAATGGAAAAAAGTAGAATTGAATCCGGCAGAGTCTGGACGTTGAATGGCCAAAAAGATCCCTTTCTGCTGGCTTCAGGGGGCTATTTATAGGCGTAGGAGGCCGAGATCATGCTCAAACTTCGGGAGACTTCTTCTGGCACGTAAGGGGGCCCACGCGACCGACCCACCAAGTTTCGACTCGATCTGCGATCGATACGAAGCAATTTCGTATCCATCAAGAAATGATCCAATCGAGCTGAAACTTGGTAGGATTGCTCTTTACCTTGTACGTAAGCTACTGTGAAAATTTCGTTGCATTTGGATCAGCGGTTTGGGAGATATGATCGATACGAATTTCATTCTCGTGAGGGCTGTCGTGTTCGTATCCATAGGTTCGAGCCCATTCTGTTCGACTCGATAGGGGCACGCACACTTGTGGTGGCGTGGCGCGTAAGTTCTGGGTTGATTCACTTCGGGTGCCGAGTTTCCTGGATCGATCCCATTTCAGTGGCGTTTAGACCGATTCGTTTCCACAAACTTCGCCTCGTTTGCCTCGATGGCCGTTGTATATATTGACTTGGTGGAGATGCTCTAATTCATATCGATAGAGGCAGCCTCGTTCGCATCCATCAATCTGATCCTTGTTCGTATCGACCAGTGTAGATGGATACGAACAAGCACTATCAGCCTTAGCTTGAAGGATACGAACAATTATTCAGGTATGTCCACCTGATGGATACAAACTAGAGACAACAGGCTCTCTAGCCGATGGATACGAGGTAGATGGTAGGTGATCGAGACGAAATGAGGTCGCTTGGTGGATACGAGATGGATCGATGCGATGCTAATGGATACGAACGTATGGCCATTATGATGGATACGAACCCGATGGATTCGAACTATGCAAGACCTGATGGATACGTACCCGATGGATTCGAACTATGCAAGACCTGATGGATACAAATCTGATCGATTCGAATAGGTTGTCTCTGATGAACAGCATGTTTTATGTAACTTGTATCGATCATATCTCGTTCATACGAACTTCGATTTACCTGAAACTTGGAGCACTGGCTTTCATGGCTTTGCTTGTCATATCTTGTCAATTGCAGCACGATCCGGACCCAGACAAAATTTATCGATATCCATGGTTATCCTGCAATGCATAGTTGACATTCATGGCTAGTTATTATTGATTTTCAGTCAGTTTTGGGTATCCCAGCTTTGCTAAAAGTTGGGATAACACTTTGCCCCCCAAAACATGCCTTTTTGGTAAAAGGTGTGTTTTGACCTGTCTCAAATCTAATGTAGTGAATTTATGTTTTGTTCAAAGCTTATAGCAATTTCCATTAAGTTCATGGCTGTTTGAAGCCAAATCATTATCAATTTCTTCCATTGGAAGTTAAGGATGAAATTCTACAGTCTCTCCGGACTATTGATGGTCGCTCCGGACCCTTGCCAAGCCCATTCCAGACTTAGCGATCGAATAAAAAGATCCTATTGCACTCCGGCGTTGCTTTCTACCCCTTGCACTCTGGCCCCAGTTAGGGCGTAAAGCGATGTCTTGGTCGCTCTGGACCGATCGTAGCCTCTCCGGGCTCCTGCTGGATCCCATCCTGTCACTCTCTGGTGAAGGGGAAACAACGTTAAGTGGGTCGATCCTGTCGCTCTCCGGCGAAGCGACCCACTTCTTGCACTCCGGTTCAGTGTATCTGAACATTAAGCGATGTCATGGCCTAAATCGTCAGCCGATCACAGCCTCTCCGGGCTCTTATCGAATCCCGATCCAATCACTCTCCGGTGAATAGGAAACGATGCTTAAGTGAGTCGATCCTGTCGCTCTCCGGCGAAGCAACTCACTTCTTGCACTCCGGACCCCGCCTCTCCGGGTAGGATCATAAAGCGATCATCTTTATATTGATATTTAATGTTTATCCTTTAACTCTTCGGTCAAAGGTTTATTTCAATAAATGTTTCTTTATTAAATTCAAATCCTAGATGTTCAATCTCAAACATCATGAAAAACAAGACAATGCCTCTCCGGGCGGAGCGGTCTATTTCCATCTTAGAGCATGCCTAGGGATCTCTCCAGTTCCCGTACATGAGTAAGTGGGATAGCCGTTTTATTTTTGAAATCAAATCTAAGAAAATTAATTGGCCAAAGTCCAAATCTTGAACTTGGCCCTTGCCATCACAATCAGTTGATGACGAGTCGTGATCCCGATCCATGATCATTCCTGTTAGGTGGAGGCGGCGGTTGTTCAGGTCTTACTGTCGCTGCCCGTTCTCTAGTATATTGTGGCAATCTACCACTCCTGGCATGTTCTTCCACCTCATCCCTTAGGTGGCGGCATTCATCGGTTGTGTGCCCATCCAGCTCATGGAATAGGCAGTATTTTCCAGTCCTGTGTTCCTGCTCCGTGGGATCTCTCCTGGGTGGTTTTCGATAGGGGAGTTGCCCCCGAGTTTCAGTGTAAATTCTTTCTAGGCTTGCTGTCAAATCTGTGTATTGCCTGAATCTAGGCTCTCGGAATTTCTTCCGTTTATCAGGACCATCATGTGCGTCATCCTGCTTTCTCTTTCCTTTGTCTGCCCTGGACTATTCCCTGGCAGTTCCTTCGCCTTATGCAGCATTTACTTCCTGCCTCTCGGCTCGTGATTCTTCTAACCGAATGAATTTCTCAGCTTCATGGTAAAACTCTCCAAGATCTTGTGGTGGATCTCTTGTCAATGAATCTTTGAATTCGGTGCCTTCTCCAACTCCTGCCACTGCCGCCATCAAAATCATCGATGGATCTGGGCGGTCTACAGAAGCCACCATTGCATTGAATCGCAGTAGAAAACCTTTTATGGACTCTCCGATCCTTTGCTTTATCGAAGCTAAAGTCATCACACTCTTGGGTCTTGTCACATGGACCCTAAATTGTTCCATGAAGCAATCTACAAGCTTGCCCCATGTCCTGATCGATCCAGTCTTTAATTGCCTGAACCAAAGTGCAGCCAAGTCTGACAAAAATAAAGGGAACCATCGTGCCATCACTTCCTCGGATGCTCCCAGTACTTCCATGTGTCTAATGTATCTGGTAATATGCATGGTCAGATCCAACTTCCCTTCATACGGATCCAGCGTTGGTAGTTTGAACTTTGGAGGGTTCCTTGCATTCCTGATATTCAGAGCGAACGGACTCCGACTGACCTCCTCTAGTCCTCTATTGGACAATCCTCCTCTCATCAATCGTCGGACTAATCCAGCCATCTTTTCATCTCCATCCTGGGGTTGCCCTCTTGGTCTTGAAGGGTATTCTGGTACGTACTCTTCGTGTGGCCCGTTAGCATCGGCGTTGGCTCCAGCTTGTTGAGCTTCATCTGTAGGCCTTCTAGTATCAGATCCTGAGGGTCTGTCCCCAAGTCCTTGTAGATTACCTTCTGGATCTGCATTCTGACCTTCATTCGGTTCCGCAACCCTAGCTCCTTGTTCCACATTCATAGCTGCTGTAGCTGGTCCTAGGTTCTGTATTCCTACAGCTCTTATCTGTTCAAAGAAATTCTGCAGCATCTCTTGTTGGCTCTTCATTATTCTTTCGTGCATCAGATTGGTCATGGTCTCCATTTCGTCTCTAGTGATGTAGATCGAAGCTGGTTCTTCTCCAGCACCAGAGGATGCCTCTTGACTTCCTCCTTGTTGGCTTCTCTCAGCTCTTTGTCTTGTTTGTCGAGTCATTGTCTCCCAAATCTGATCCCTTCAAGCTTTTAAATCTAAAATCTGAATCTGATGTAGCGGGTGCTAGTTGTTCTCAGTGAAAGCACCAAAGTGTTTGCACCAAAAATGGTCACAAACCCCAAGTATTGTGAAAGCACCAGTGTATGAATACAAATCAGCAATATTCAAACACAAATCTCAGATCTAAGCTAGCAATAAATAGCAATCCAGAAACAAATCACAAGAACAGGAAATTTATAGTGGTTCGGCTATCTCCGGCCTACATCCACTTCAATGATTTTTATCTTTTATTAATGTTCTTTGCTGATTACAGATGATTACAACAGTTACAATGGATGAGTTCGAGTATAACAGCAATGGAAAAAAGTAGAATTGAATCCGGCAGAGTCTGAACGTTGAATGGCCAAAAAGATCCCCTTTCTGCTGGCTTCAGGGGGCTATTTATAGGCGTAGGAGGCCGAGATCGTGCTCAAACTTCGGGAGACTTCTTCTGGCACGTGAGGGGGCCCACGCGACCGACCCCACCAAGTTTCGACTCGATCTGCGATCGATACGAAGCAATTTCGTATCCATCAAGAAATGATCCAATCGAGCTGAAACTTGGCAGGATTGCTCTTTACCTTATACGTAAGCTACTGTGAAAATTTCGTTGCATTTGGATCAGCGGTTTGGGAGATATGATCGATACGAATTTCATTCTCGTGAGGGCTGTCGTGTTCGTATCCATAGGTTCGAGCCCATTCTGTTCGACTCGATAGGGGCACGCACACTTGTGGTGGCGTGGCACGTAAGTTCTGGGTTGATTCACTTCGGGTGCCGAGTTTCCTGGATCGATCCCATTTCAGTGGCGTTTAGACCGATTCGTTTCCACAAACTTCGCCTCGTTTGCCTCGATGGCCGTTGTATATATTGACTTGGTGGAGATGCTCTAATTCATATCGATAGAGGCAGCCTCGTTCGCATCCATCAATCTGATCCTTGTTCGTATCGACCAGTGTAGATGGATACGAACAAGCAGTATCAGCCTTAGCTTGAAGGATACGAACAATTATTCAGGTATGGCCACCTGATGGATACAAACTAGAGACAACAGGCTCTCCAGCCGATGGATACGAGGTAGATGGTAGGTGATCGAGACGAAATGAGGTCGCTTGGTGGATACGAGATGGATCGATGCGATGCTAATGGATACGAACGTATGGCCATTATGATGGATACGAACCCGATGGATTCGAACTATGCAAGACACGATGGATACGTACCCGATGGATTCGAACTTGACGATGACTCTCTGATGGATACGAATCTGATCGATTCGAATAGGTTGTCTCTGATGAACAACATGTTTTATGTAACTTGTATCGATCATATCTCGTTCATACGAACTCCGATTTACCTGAAACTTGGAGCACTGGCTTTCATGGCTTTGCTTGTCATATCTTGTCAATTGCAGCCCGATCCGGACCCGGACAAAATTTATCGATATCCATGGTTATCCTGCAATGCATAGTTGACATTCATGGCTAGTTATTATTGATTTTCAGTCAGTTTTGGGTATCCCAGCTTTGCTAAAAGTTGGGATAACAATATGTTTGATCTTTTGTGTCACTGTCATTGGTAAATTAAAACATTGAAGCCATAAATGAAACAAAGTATATATAGTCGAATTAGTAAGTTCTAATCTTCCAACTAGACTTAAAAGTTTAGTTTCCTAACCTTGAATCGTGCTTCTAATTTTATAAATAAGGATTTGCAATCTGTGTTTTTAATGTTGACGCTCAATAGAGTCATTCCAAGGTATCTAATCGAAAGTTTCCCCATTTCAATATTTAAGATTCTAGCTATGTCTTCAACGTTACATACTACCCCCCTCCCGCCCCCCGAAAATTTTGGACTTCCCATTAGTTAGCCTAAGTCTAATATTTTGGTTCATTTCTCTAAACATATCTTTAATTGCTTTTGCCCCCATCATATTTGCCTTCGCAATGATAACTATGTCATCCATATGTATAATGTGTATTATCGAGTCAGAACCTTCGCCAATTGGGGGGTAACCTTTCCTTCCTTCACTCTCTGATCCAATAATAATGTGAAAAATTCCATTGCAACTATGAACAAAAAGGGAGAAAGAGGGTCACCTTAAAGAAGCCCTGAAGTGCTCCGGAAAAATCCGAGCGGTCTACCTTGAGATATGATGGAGAAACCAGGAGTGTTGATCATTTCGCCTATGATATTAGTCCATTTATCTGTGAAATTCGTCTCTTTCATCATGTGAATAATGAAAAATATCTATTAATCAAATCATATGCTTTATGAAGGTCTACTTTAATACACATAGTTTTGTTATTCCTTCTACCCATACCCCTCGCCATTTCATGGGATATAAGAATACCGTCTGCTACCTATTCAGAATAAATACAATTTGGTTAGCCAAAATAGGATTTATCCATCAACATTTTCAACTTGTTACATAGTGTACATTGGCCAAAATTTTATATGACGTGTTACAACACGTGATCGGCCTAAATTGATTTATGTCCGTGGCGTTTGAATTCTTCGGAACTAAATGCAGGAAAGTGTGATTACACTCTCTAATGTTTCTCCCCTTCGAGAAAGAATCATTA
This sequence comes from Allium fistulosum, assembly GCA_030737815.1. Taxonomy (NCBI): domain Eukaryota; kingdom Viridiplantae; phylum Streptophyta; class Magnoliopsida; order Asparagales; family Amaryllidaceae; genus Allium; species Allium fistulosum. Next base: position 552,887,356 of record CM060906.1, read on the forward strand.
GTTGTGCTAATAATCAGATCCTTCATTTGCAACCAATGCTCCTTATAGGAATTAGCATTGTACCCATCCGGTCCTGGACAAGTATTATCTCTTACATTAAAGAACCTCCTTGACCTCAAGTTCAATTATTCAATCATTTCGACAGTTTTGCCCATACTCCAAAATGATATTCTTGGAAATTATGGACGCGAAAGATCGATTGGCAACTTGATTAAACAATTTACTATAAAAGCTAATCGCATTCTCTATAAATATCCATAACTTTGTTGTCGTCAGCATTCAGTCTATCCGCCCAGTTCATAATGTTCCTTCTTTTTGTCATTTTGGTATAGAAGAATAGGGTAGTCTTATCTCCCAGAAGCAGCCAATCGCACTTTGATTTTTGTCTGAAATTCACAAAACTCCAATCTTTAACGGGCTTCCATTTTGGATCTTTATTAGGCCTATGAAGTCTAAATTTTATTTTAAACTTTTCTAAATTTAGTGTATCAAATGCACCTAACATTTATTTATAAAAAGTTAATGTATAGGGAAATGAGTATTCATCAAACAAGCTCTAGTGATTCATGTATTTGAATAGTCTAGTACTTGAGAGTCATCATTGTATCTATACTATAAGAGAGTCGACAAACTATTTAATACCCAACAGAATCATGAAGATGCTATTTAAATTTAAAATTGTTTAAGAGATTTTGATATGTTAATCTTTTATATAATCTTTATTCTAGTAGTAAAAATGGGGTGCTTACTAGAACACCATCAATTTTTATCAAAATATTTTTATTAGGTTTTATTCTAGTAGTAAAAATGGGGTGCTCGACCCTCTCTTTATTATAGGTAGTTCGACCTTTCGCGGGACTAAGGCAGCTCGGGTTTCCGTTGCTGAGTCAGCGGGTTAGGGAGGAAGCAGCATATCTACCCAGTCTTTAACATGCATTTTTCCTCCACCTGGGTATCTATCATAGGGCTTCCCCATATCACTCTGCTGGTTCAGCTGCATCTAACCCGGACTAAACAAGGGCCAGTTTGGGTCCAATTCGGTATGGAAGGGACGTTGATTAGCTTAGTAAGCATTGGCCATGAGTATCTCGCGCGTGTGTTACAGTTTTAGAAGGGGAGACTTAAGTGTATGTTTCGATGAAGAAATTATGAAAAATAGTATTTCATGTTTACTCGTGTGTACTTTTTTAATTCTAGCCAGATTTACACTAGTAAAAATGAGAGGCTGATCAGAACTAGTAGATACATTCATAATTGGTGACGCAAATGCTTACATATCCTTGTAACATTACATCCCATTAAAAGAAATATGAAATGAACCGGTGACCAACACATACAAATATCACTTATCAACAGAGTTCGGGTCACTTGCATCATGGGCCAACCCAAAGCCCAATAAGCTATATAACAGTTTTTCTGTATAAATACTGAATGTATACACTGTAACAGTAGTTAAGAAAAATACTGCAAAATCATATCTCTCTGATTTGTAAAAATTCAAGTTGATGAAATAAATTCTTTTGCATTTCATCTCAAATTCTTTCTTGGTACCAGAGCCAAGAATTGCTTAACAGCAAAATCACGCCGTGCCATTAATCTCTCAGAGCAATTTCATCACAAAGATTAGGCTGCGCTTATAAGATCATCAGAGAACTGACATTTTCCTCATCTGATCGTGATTAATCAGTCATACCTGTGGTTCATCAAAGTTTTCATCTCACTAGCCAATCTTCCTGATCATATACTCACCGTGCCTCGCCAAGAAATTAATTGTCAGAGCTAGTTTCATCATCCAGTTGATCTCTGGCTGCACTTTTCATCAAGTTTGTTGCTTCTTGCTGTTTTTCCAGCATCATTTCTTTAGATCTCACAAGTTCTTGATATATGGCTGAAGGATACATTAACAACTCAGCCACTTCTGAAGCAAGAACCACCAATTCAACATCTCAGACAACCAATACCCAAGATCTCATTAAAGCCATAATAAAGCCCCAAAGCCAACTAGTCAGTGTTCAACTAGATGAAAGTAATTATCTTCTCTGGAAATTCCAAATAGAGACAATAATAAGAGGTTATGGCCTTGAAGATCATGTTCTTGGAACATTAATTACACCATCAAGATATACTGTAGATGAAGATGGCAAATTAGTGAGCAATCAAGATTATGTTACTCATCAAAGGCAAGACAGTCTAATCTGTGCCCGGTTACTGTCATCTATAAGTGCAAATATTCTACCACAGCTATTTGGGTGCAAAAGTGCACATGAGATATGGTCAACAGTGGAGCATATCTTTAACACTCAATCTACAGCAAGAATCATGTACTACAAAAGACAACTACAAAGCATAAGAAAAGAAAACTTGCCAATGAGAGAGTATTTGACCAAGATCAAGACACTGTGTAATCAACTTGCATCTGTAGGTCATAATTTTTTTAACACAAAGCAAGTTTTATGTATATTAGGTGGACTAAATGAAGAATATGAGGCAGTGGTAGCAGTGATATCTTCAAAGGAAACAACACCAAGTATACAATATGTTCACTCCAATCTACTTGCCCATGAAGGGAGAATAGAGCAAAAAAGATCAACTGTTTTAGACTTTACTGTAAATTTCACCAGCAACAATAAATTCAAGAATCAAGAATGAAATAGCAATAGCAGAAATCAATCTAATTCTCAAAGGGGTGGTCAATCCTTCAGGTCCAGAGGCAGAAATGGAAGATACAATAACAATAACAACAGACCGAGATGTCAAATTTGTGAAAAAAATGGTCATGCAGCCAACAAATTCTACTTCAAATTTGATGCTAACTACATACCATCTCAACAAAGCAACAACAATTCAAGAAATCATAATCTTAGTGCAAACATGATCAATACTTATCCAGATTCTAAAGAACAAACAGATACCAAAAGCACAGAGACTGCAAATATTGATGACATTCAGGATGAAAGGTGGTACCCCGACTTAGGAGCTACCAATCATGTAACAAATAATCTCAGCAATCTAAACTTGGGAAGTAGGGAGTACAAAGGTAAGCAATTAATTCATATGGGTAATGATGAGTCAGTTAAAATTAAACATACTGGAAATGCAAGTTTTGCTGGCAGAAAAGAACTCTTTCTAATAAACTTGTTAAGAGTTCCATCTATAAGGAAAAATTTATTGATGTGTCACAATTTGCACAAGATAATGATGTGTATTTTGAATTTTATCCAAAACACTGTTTAATCAAAATAATTCTAACTAAAGAAATCATTTTGCATGGTATGGAATTTAAAGGATTGTACAAATTCAATGTTGCAAAACCAAGAAATTCTGAATTTGGAAGAAAACGGTGTAATGTTACTGAAATTGAACAAGAAGATAAATGTAAAGATTTTGATATTTGGCATTCCAAGCTTGGACATCCAAGTGTAAGCATTGTAAAGAAAGTATTAAGTAATGATAGTATTTCTTTTAAAGATGTTTCAATGCCTTATGTATGTACATATTGTCAAATGGGTAAAAGACACAAACTTGCATTTCCAGTCTCAAAAACAAATTACACTAAACCCTTAGAATTAGTTGCTAGTGACTTATGGGGTCCAGCTCCTGTTAACACAGATTATGAATATAAATATTACATATCATTTGTTGATGCATATTCTAGGTATGTATGGATCTATTTTTTGAAATCAAAGTCTGAAACTTATGATGCAGTCTTACAATTTATAACTCAAGCTGAGAGGCAAACAAATTGCCAATTAAAAGTCTTGCAGACTGATGGTGGAACTGAGTTCCAACCACTTAAAGAATATTTTCAAAATAAGGGTATAATTACGGAACAACCTATCCATACACATCGGAACAAAATGGAATGGTTAAAAGAAAACATAGACGTATTGTTGAGACTGGGCTTACTTTACTGGCTCAGGCATTACTTCCTCTAAAGTTTTGGCCTGATGCCTTTGCCACTACTGTGTTCTTAATAAATAGATTACCCACAAAGGTCTTACAGTTTAAAAGTCCAATAGAGGTTCTATATAAAATTAATCCTGAATATCACAATCTAAAGGTGTTTGGATGTCAATGCTTTCCCTACTTAAGGCCATATAACACACACAAATTGAGCTTTAGGTCATCACCATGTACCTTCCTATGCTATGCAGCCAACAAGAAGGGATACAAATGCTTGGATAGTAATGGAATGTTTTTTATATCTAGGCAGGTAGTGTTTAATGAAAGGATATTTCCCTTTAGTCAATCAAATATAAAAACTTCATAGAAAGTATATAACTCAAAACTTTCTATACCACCCTGAGCAACTTGATGTTATAACTCAAGTTGAAGGTGAAAGAGTGCAGAATGACACAAACTTAGAGTCACTTGCTAGATCTACTTCACAACACATTGTGCCTAGACCTGAGCCAGGTCATGAAGAAGTTGAACCAACTGGAAGTACAAGTCAGACACCTCATCAGTGCCCCACTACTCAGTCAGACTGCAATCAACCATTAGATGATTCAAAATCATCTAATGATCAACAGGAAGCCATAACTGATGAGCCAAATCAATCACATGCACAAATTAGACACCACATGATAACATGAGCCAAGAGTGGTATATTCAAACCAAAAATATACAGTGCTGTCATGGATACTGAAGAACCAAATACCTACTATCAAGCTGTGCAGAATGAAAATTGGAAGGCTGCTATGAAGGAAGAGTACAATGCATTGACGATAAACAAAACCTGGAATCTAACTTCATTACCAAGCAATAAAAATGTTATAGGCTGCAGATGGATATATAGAATAAAAAGAAATGCCGATGGTTCGGTTTCTAAATATAAGGCAAGGCTAGTAGCTAAAGGGTATTCACAGCAAAGTGGCTTTGACTTTACTGAAACTTTCTCATCAGTTGTGAAACTCTCTACTATTAGAGTTATTCTTACCATTGCCTTACATAAAAATTGGAACATCAAGCAATTAGATGTAAATAACGCTTTTTTGAATGGCATTTTACAGGAGGAAGTGTATATGGAGCAGTCCTCAGGTTTTAAACAAGAAGGAAGTGATAAGCTTGTATGCAGATTGAATAAGGCAATCTATGGGCTCAAACAAGCACCAAGAGTCTGGTTTGAAAAGCTAAAGTCAACACTAGTCAGACTTGGCTACAGCTCAGCAAAATCAGACAATTCCTTATCACAAAATTTAATAACAATGTAACTACATATATACTGATATATGTTGATGATTTTATTATTACAGGTAGCAGTGAATCAGAGATCAACAAACTTACAGAACTCTTAAACAAGGAATTTTCAATCAAAGACTTGGGAAACTTGAATTATTTTTTTGGCATTGAAGTTAAAAGGATCTCTGACACATAAATACATTTAAATCATAGAAAATACATCTCATAAATTCTACAAAGAGCAAAAATAGATCAAGCAAATGCACTGTCCACTCCTATGGCAAGCAATTTACATCTGTCAAAGTATAAAGGAGAATCTATATCAAATGACAAACAGTACAGAAGCATTGTAGGAGCATTACAATATGTGACAATTACCAGGCCTGAGATTTCATTCAGTGTTAATAAAGTAAGTCAATATATGAAAAATCCACTTGATGAACACTGGAAAGCCGTCAAGAGAATTCTAAGATATCTCAAGAGAACCATGAATCATGGACTAAAACTACAACCATGTGAATCTAAAAGGATATGCAGAAGATCTACCACTGGCTATTGTATATTTTTAGGCAATAACCCATCTCATGGTGTTCGAAAAAGCAACCTACAGTGTCTAGATCTAGTACAGAAGCCGAATATAGAAATGTTGCTAATGCAACTGCTGAAGTAGGATCAAGTCTTACCAAGTTGCTGACATCATGACAAAGCCTCTATCGAAGAAAAACTTCATTCGCTCTAATAGCAACGAGAAAGGCAAAATCTCCAGCAACTCGAACAAAATCGAAGCATAACAGCATCAATTACTTCAATCAAAGTGAAATTCCACTTGATGAAGAAAGCTTCTAAGTGGTCAAGATCTGCAAATTATTGATGCCAACACTCTCAGTTGAATAGTCTCTCAAAATATCGAAGAGTAAAGAGAATTGAAGCTCTCATTTTTATGGTGCGGCTGAATTTCAAAGGACTTTCAAACCTTAAATGACGCAGCACGGAAGTAGATCTGAACTAACGGTCAAATCTATCCTGGATCCAATCACGAATTGAGGAAACAATGAATCGATGAAACCAGATAAACTGATGAATTGATGATACCTAAGTGCCCAAATCCGTTGATCTCTCGAGATACCAGATTCTAGCTATCTTCAACACGTTGATCGCGCATGATATCGCGTTAGAAGATCTACGATTCTTCGACGTTGATCTCACGCACGAGATTCCGTGAATCGGCTTCAAAGTCGTTGATTCGAGCGCACTCGAATATCCGAAGATGGAGAAAGGAGATCACACTCAACTTCCAATTTTAAAAGAGGCACAAAGCTCTCAACAAATTTTATTCCAAAAATCAACCCCTTTACAAATGACAACACACCCCTATTTATAGAAGATTACAACACACACAAACGACATAACATCCTACGACTTAACGACATAAAAAACGACACAACAATTGTAACACAAACGACACATGACTTAACAAATGCGACATAAGCAAAAGCGACATAAGAACAAACGAGTTACAACTTCATACGATTTAACAATAATGCGACATACGCATCTTAGCGACTTAACGACTTAAGACAATGCGGCATAGTGGGAGCGACATAAGGAATGCGGCATAGCAACATAACATTCCTCAGCGACATAAGAACTTCAGTGACCTAGGCTTCGCGACATAAGAAACTCTGGAGCTCGCGACCTAAGCTGTCTGCTCGCGACCTAGGCCTTCGCGACATTAGGATTCTCTCGTTCGCGACCTTCTCTCGTTCGCGACCTTCGCTGGAGCGACCTAAGGCTTCGCCGCGACTTAAGGAGGAGCGACATAAGACTTCGTTCGACTTAAGGAGGAGGAGGAGCGACCTAAGCTCCTTCGTGAATTCTGGAGCGACATAAGAATCTCGCGACATAAGGCTGGAGCGACCTAGGGTTTCGCCGCGACTTAAGGAGGAATTCGCGACATAGGATCTGGTATGCGCTGCATCAACCTCCCCTGGTTGAAAAGAATTCGACCCCGAATTCATACTTTCCTCTTCTTCGACATGCTTATTCTCATGATATGGAATCAAGTGTTTGACGTTGAAAACGTCGGCAGTATGGATATGATCCGGTAATCTTAACCGATAATCATTCTCGTTAATCTTCTTTACGATTTCCAAAGGGCCAATCTTTCTAGTAGCCAGTTTGTTGTAAGTACCAATAGGATATCGATCCTTAGTCAATACTGCATATACAAAATCTCCTTCTTTGAACTCAACATTTCGTCACTTAATATCCGCGGATTGCTTATATTTCTCATTCGTCTTAACCAATCGTTCCTGCACAACCTTGTGGCACTCTTGCAATTCATTCACAAAATCACTAGCTCGTTTGATCACTCCTTTCTACTGTGGTAATGTAGATAAATCTAACGGTCCCTTAGGCATTGTTGAGTAAACAACCTGGAATGGACTGAACCCAGTGCTACGATTAACTGCATGGTTGTGTGCAAACTCAGCTTGACACAGCTTAGAATCCCAACTCTTCAAATTGTCATTCACGAGGCATCTCAATAGATTACCTAGGGATCTATTCACAACTTCTGTCTGTCCATCCGTCTGTGGATGATAAGCACTACTGAATTTCAGCTTTGTCCCGACCATTCTCCATAGACTCATCCAAAAATGACTCAGAAAACGAGTGTCTCTATCTGATACAATAGATTCAGGCAACCCATGAAGACGATAGATCTCTCTGAAATATAACTGTGCGACATTAACTGCATCTGCCGTCTTCTTGCATGCGACAAAACGTACCATTTTTGAAAACCGATCAACCACCACGTAGATAGAATCATTGCCACGTTGCGTTCTCGGCAATCCCAATACAAAGTCCATACTAACATCCACCCATGGTTTAGTAGGTATAGGCAACGACATATATAAACCTGCATTTGTTGCGGTCCCCTTTGAAACTTGACAAATATGGCACCTCTGAACGAACTTTTCAACCTCCTTCCTTACCGACGGCCAAAAATAAGACTTTGAGTTCAACTGCATAGTACGGTCACGGCCCACGTGTCCTTCCTTGTGTAATTCTTTGATGATTTTCATTCGCAGACTGCAATCTGGAATACACAACTGATTTCCTTTGAATAGAAAACCATCAACCAGCATATATCCATCCATGTTTCCCTGCTTGACTTTGTCTAGGATCTTGGAAAAATATGAATCTGAAGTAAGCAAATCTGGAAGTAAGTCAAAACCCATCACCTCTACTCGCATGGTTGTTAGTAAATTATTCCTCTGACTTAATGCATCGGCGACGCGATTAGTTACTCCAGACTTGTGTTTTACGACGAATGTAAATTGCTGCAAATAAGCTATCCACGATGCATGCCTAGCTGCAATTTTATCTTGCCCTTGTAAATGTTTCAATGCTTCATGATCCGTATACAAAACAAATTCTTTGTGGAACAAGTAATGTCTCCAATGTTTCACGGCCTGCACAATGGCATAAAACTCCACATCATAAGTAATGTATCTCATCTTTGCTCCAGAAAGCTTTTCACTGAAATAGGCAATTGGACGACCCTTCTGACTCAACACTCCTCAAATTCCAACTTTGGACGCATCTGTATGTAACTCAAATAGTAACTGAAAATCTGGCAACACTAGAATCGGTGCTGATGTTAAAAGTTCCTTGATCTGTTCAAAAGCAGATCCTGCCTCTTTCGTCCATGAAAACTGCTTTCCTTTTATACAATCAGTAACAGGAGCCATCACACTACTAAAGTGCGGTATAAATCTTCGATAAAATGAAGCTAACCCATGGAAAATTCTGACTTCTGTTATAGTTTTGGGCTGTGGCCAATTTCTGATTGCGGCTACTTTACTCACACGACATAACCCAGAAATAAAACACTCGGTGTCATGAACACGCATTTCTTCGTCGCTACATAGAACTGTTCTTGACAAAGAATAGTTAACACCTTTCGCATGTGTTGAACGTGCTCCTCTGTGCTAGCACTATATATCAAGATATCATCAAAGTAGACTACAACAAACTTCCCGATGTAAGGTCTGAAAATTTGATTCATCACCCTCATAAATGTACTTGGCGCATTAGATAGACCAAATGGCATGACCAGCCATTCATATAATCCTTCCCGAGTCTTGAATGTTGTCTTCCATTCATCACCTGGTCTTATGCGAATCTGATGATAACCACTCTTAAGGTCGATCTTAGAAAAGATTACAGATCCACTAAGTTGATCCAATAGATCATCAAGTCTTGGCATAGGAAATATGTATCTGACAGTTATTTGGTTAAGTGCCCTACTGTCTGTACACATTCTCCACGAACCATCTTTCTTTGGCACCAACAGAGTTGGTACAGCACAAGGACTGAGACTCTCTCGAACACGCCCTTGCTCAAGCAACTCTTCAACCTGTCTCCTCATCTTCATGCTCTTTCGGACTCATACGATAATGCGGCCTATGCGGTAAAACAGCACCTGGCACTAGATCGATTTGATGTTGTATGTCCCTTAGTGGCGGTAAATCCTTGGGTAATTCCGCTGGAAAGACATCTTCAAATTCATTTAACACTGGCCTAACCTCCGTAGGAATTTCAAGATCTTCACTTGTTTCATACCCAATCAACATAAACAATTCAACACTATCTTCCACTTCTTTAACAAATTCTCTCGAAGATAATAGACTAGTTGGTTCCACTTTCTTCTCTGACTTGCTTTCACTTTGTTCACGCTTCTTAGGAACTAAGGTGATTTGAGTACCTTCGAACATGAAACTGTAACTGTTGGTGCGACCATTATGTTGTACAGCTCTATCATATTGCCATGGTCTTCCCAATAGTAGATGACACACATCCATACCGACAACATCACACCATATTTCATCTTTGTACTTCTTCCCAATAGAAAATGTAACAAATGCCCGTCTTCCCACTATCACTTCTCCACCTTTCTTTAGCCATGCCAGTTTATAAGGTCTAGGGTGTTTTTCAGTCTTCAACCCTAACTTCTTGATGGCTTCTTCAGAAATAATGTTATCGCAGCTTCCCGCATCAATAACAAATCGACAAACCTTTCCCAAGGTAGTACATGTAGACTGAAAGATATTGCTCCTCAGCCAACTAGAATCATCCTCATGCTTTGGCGTTAAACAAGACCTCCTCATCATCAAGTTACACCCTTCGTCTCCTGACACCACTTCTTCATCTTCATCAAACTTCGGTGGATGAGAATAATCAATTTCAGCTTCCACATCCTCATACTCACATTCCTCTGCAACTAATGCTCTCTTCTTTGGATTTGTACATTCATTACTTTTATGGCCAAACTCCTGACAATTATAGCACTTGATACTGCTATTGACCTTTGCTTTAGCGGCTTCATTGACAATTGGTTTATTGACTGTCTTGGAAACATTAGCACTGCTACTAGCACCCTTATTCTGGTTGTTGGAACTCGTAAACACACCACTTCCTCGTCTCCCTTGTTTCTCCCAAGCTAGAGCTTTCTGATGTGCTTCAGCAACAGACATAGGATTAAACATATTAACCATGTCTTGAATTTGCATTCGTAACCCTCCAACATATCTAGCCGTTAGCTGTTCCTCGATTTCCATAATATCATTCCTTGCAATCAATTGATAGAATTCATCTGCATAGTCATTCACTGTCTTCGTCCCTTGTCTCAAATTCTGCAAACGTTGATACATAAGAGAATGATAATTGTACGGCAAGAAAGTCGTTTTCATCATCTTTCTCATCTTCTCCCAAGTAACAACTTTTGATTTTCCCATTCTCTCCCGAGTTAGTTTAGTTTGTTGCCACCAAGCCATAGCTCTTCCCCTTAGCCTTGTAGCAATTAATTGGACTCTGTGATTCTCAGGCACATCCTTGAATTCCAAAATTTCTTCAACATTCGACAACCAATCAAGAAATTCTTCTGCTTGCATACCACCTTTGAATTCTGGAATTTCCATCCTCATACCTGACTCCCATTTAGGACCATTTTCTGAATCCCGAAATTGATTTCGCACTTGGCCTTGATTTCGATAATGAATACTACCTCAATCACCATCTTCCTCAAAATCAAATGTATTTCAATATCGATCCTGACCATCGACATCCCTACGACCACGCATATCCCTTCTACCCTGTCTTTCAGCATTACGATATGGTTCATTTTCAAAACCACGTTGAGTTCTTCCCTCTTCATTTCGGTACCCATGGTAGTCTCGCATCGTTGAAACTGATGATTCTCTTCTATCTCGATAAGACTGGGGTGACCTCCTCCTTTCTTCCGAAACCGATGGCGAAACCCTATTTCCCCCTTGGTTCGAAACTGGTGACGTTCTCCTTTGATTTTGATTCATGTCGATCATCAATTTCTCCAATTTTTTAATTCCCTCATTGAACTTTTCATTGATACGCTGCTCCATCTGCTCAGCTTCTTCTCTTCTATACAAATCTTTAATATTTTGATAGCGGTTAGCACGGCTTGGAGGCATGATCAAATTTTCAACAAATTCAAACACAAACTTCACTTTGATCAAAAAAAATCTTGAATCAAAACTCCCCAACGAACTTGGAAAAGTTCGTAACCTTGCTCTGATACCAAAATGACGCAGCACGGAAGTAGATCTGAACCAGCGGTCAAAACTATCCCGGATCCAATCACGAATTGCGGAAACAATGAATCGATGAAACCAGATAAACTGATGAATTGATGATACCCAAGTGCCCAAATCCGTTGATCTCTCGAGATACCGGATTCTAGCTATCTTCAACACGTTGATCGCGCATGATACCGCGTTAGAAGATCTACGATTCTTCGACGTTGATCTCGCGCACGAGATTCCGTGAATCGGCTTCAAAGTCGTTGATTCAAGCGCACTCGAATATCCGAAGATGGAGAAAGGAGATCACACTCAACTTCCAATTTTAAAAGATGCACAAAGCTCTCAACAAATTTTATTTCAAAAATCAACCCCTTTACAAATGACAACACACCCCTATTTATAGAAGATTACAACACACACAAACGACATAACATCATACGACTTAACGACATAAAAACGTAATGCGACATACGCATCTTAGCGACTTAACGACTTAAGACAATGCGGCATAGTGGGAGCGACATAAGGAATGCGACATAGCGACATAACATTCCTCAGCGACATAAGAACTTCAGCGACCTAGGCTTCGCGACATAAGAAACTCTGGAGCTCGCGACCTAAGCTGTCTGCTCGCGACCTAGGCCTTCGCGACATTAGGATTCTCTCGTTTGCGACCTTCTCTCGTTCGCGACCTTCGCTGGAGCGACCTAGGGCTTCGCCGCGACTTAAGGAGGAGCGACATAAGACTTCGTTCGACTTAAGGAGGAGGAGGAGCGCGACCTAAGCTCGTTCGCGAATTCTGGAGCAACATAAGAATCTCGCGACATAAGTGGAGCGACCTAGGGTTTCGCCGCGACTTAAGGAGGAATTCATGACATAGGATCTGGTATGCGCTGCATCATCAATCCTAAGTTAGGTTTGAGGGGGGGTATTGAAAAAATATGAAATGAACCGGTGACCAACATATACAAATATCACTTATCAACAGAGTTCGGATCACTTGCATCATAGACCAACCCAAAGCCCAATAAGCCATATAACAGTTTTTTTGTATAAATCCTGAATGTATACACTGTAACAGTAATCAAGAAAAATACTGCAAAATCATTTCTCTCTGATTTGTAAAAATTCAAGTTGATGAAATAAATTCTTTTGCATTTCATCTCAAATTGTTTCTCATCCAATTTGTACATTCACGATGTTGATTTATTGTATATAGATCTGATGATAGAATCGATGATAGCATACAAAATTCAAAGTACGCACTACTACTATCCTCGATTATCTTCATCTTCTTCCTGCTCCTCTCTCATTTTCTTAAAAATTGATTTGTATAGCTCTATTCGTTTGTCTCTCTGCTTCTGAATATCCCTTCTCGCATTCAGTACTGCTGCTCTATCTCCTTTATCCATGCATTGTTTCAGCACTCTCCTTAGTCCAATAATCTTGTTGTCTATGCTCCTGATCTTCCTATAAGGCCAGCGCTTAAGTCCCTTTTTCCGGCACACTATTTTCAGTGTAGTCGAACATACTTTCAGCTTACTCGAGGCCTTTTCTGCTTTAATATGAAAGTATGGTGCCAGGTCCAATAATGACATGTTCGCTGTTCTTTCCCTCTGTTAAAAATATATACCATTTAATAAAAATTCCGAAGTTTAAAAATAAAATAAAAAAATAAAGGATTACATAGACAACAATATACCTGAGTACCAACAGTGGGCCAACTATTCTGATCGTCGTCTTCTTCCTCTGGTTCTGGGCTACTTGCTCCTCTCATCCATTCCGGAATTTCTATAACAAATAAAAAATTATTAATTGTTTATATAGAAGTTCCAATGCAAAACTGATACAGTATAGTTACATATATACCATGATCAAGGAAACTTAAAGGATCTGCCTCCATGGTGCGTTTAACACGTGATGGTCCAGCAGCAAACTGATTAGGAGGAGGTGATAAGTACACTGGCAAAGCTTGAGGCAAAGCATTAGGATGACGAGGCATTGCAATATGATTAGGATGACAAGGCATTGCATTATGATTATAAAGATGTTGCTGATGCTGATGATGTTGGTGGATATTGTAATGTGGAAGGGGCATTTCAAGCATTGAGGGCTGTGGGGCTGTATATGTATCAATCGCTAATGGCGTTGGAGCTTCCAGATCATATGCAATTGGTTGAATCTCGTTACCTTCACTTTCCACCCTCATAAAATCTGCCACAAAATAGAATGGTAATCGGCATGGTGTGAATCGAATATTAATGTAAATAACTTTAAAATGGATTATATAATTGAACACCAACCGTAAAACTTCATTTTGTGAATAATTGGAGTTCAAGAAATAGTCAGTGAGTTACAGTTAGCAAAGTGATAACAGTTAGCACAGTGTAGGTTTATATAATGGTATAAAGTTCTACAGGGCACCCATTCAACATCAGATACCGGTTCATTACATATCGCATATTCATTAACACGTGTATAGGCACCTCTTCATTCAATGAATAGATACGTGTATAACTGTCAAGGAATTAAAACCTCGTACATGTATGTAAAAAAACTCTTCATTTGACTTCCTGTTTTTGTTAATTTACCAAGCACCTATTCATGAATATGATTAAAGTACTGCCTTTCTTGTTTATCTTTCTATCTCAAACATTAAAATAATTATTATTTGAATCATGAACCATGGTTAATTAAATACCTTAATCAAAAGTATAATTTATATTCCTGCCTGATATCGGTAATACCATTTGTTCATCACATCCTCAAGTTGCAATTAGAAATTAATTTTCTTTTTTATTAAAAAAAAAGGAAAAAGAAATGAAGAAGAACCTGCGTTCAGCGGAGGAAGAAATTCTCGGCCGCAGATTCTACTGTAAATGTTAAGGAATGTTTCTTGTAGCTCAATTTCACCATTTTGACTAATTTGAATGTTATAAAATGCTAAATCTTCATTCATCTTCCGTAAAGGCAACCCATACATGCTGCAAAAAGAACAAGAAAGATGAGAATTAATTTCTGGATTAAATTATGTATCCGAGAGTTAGACCATTGTATCACGACATTAGATCCATATTGTAAATAAATTATAATGTATTATGTAAATTAAAAACCAGTCATACCAAATTTTTTACAGGTAAAAGTAAAAGAAATTAATTTTATATCCTTTCCAAACGCAACCATAGTATAAAAAAAATAAAGTGAAACAAATTTGTATATTTTTTCCAAGAATAAATATTAAATTTCTGCATAAATAAAGTGTAGTACTAAGCGGACCGTCAATTACAGTACGGTACTAGGAATTAGATTATATGATGCCTTCAACGTCAAATGCCAAAGCCATAATCTTTTACATTTTCTAATACTATGTAAACATGGTGTACTTAGCACTACACAAATTTGATGAGGGATCACTTAGTCACAACCACATTGTAAATAGATGTTGAAAAAAAAATGTAAAAAAAAATGAATTAGGTCAAAAAAAAAAAAAAGAATGCTTTCAGTCAAAATGGATGTAGAAAAAATTAGAACAATAAATGTATTAAATTTAATGACTGATCCCTTACTCAAAGATAAACATTTCTGCTTCCTGAGCAAGAACAGGATCGGCATATTGTATTTCAAACACCGTATGATGATACAATCCATTGAGCCCATGTACAGAAATCCTCGCTTGAAACCTTGCTGCAAGTAAACCAACAAAATCATCGTATCAATAAAAACCAAATAAAAAAAGAACAATTACGCAAACACAGTGCATGGGGCATACGATCATCAGTAGAATATATTCCAGTGGACACGGTACATGGGTTACAATCAAGGCTTCCAAATGGGACCCAATGAAACATGATCCGACCCGTTCCACCTGGACCCGCTTCATCTTTGCTTCCATCACCTGCCATCGCATTGCTTGTAACATAGACATCAGCCTGTTCTGGTGCAGTTATCACTGCCTTCCCTTTATCCTTGCCACCCACATTTTCTTCCGCATTATTCACATTGTTACCATTATAATAGTTTCTATTTTGCAAGTAATCGTCCAATGGATCAACATCTCCTTGTAGTTCACTGACCATTTCCAATGCAATCTTCTCTTCTTCATCCTCAACGACATTGTCGTTACTTTCTACGCGATCGGAGTCGTCACCCACATCAATGATGTCCAGGATATCATTTCTATCAGTTGCACCCACGATTATATCATCTCCTCGTATAACACCGTTGTTGTTTTTTCTGTTTTCTCCATTATAGCCAACAACCCGTGCTGCATTATTGTTATTCTCATCTGCATGATTCACGGCATTATTGTTGTTGTTGTTGTTGTCGTCGTCGTCGTCGTCATTGCAACTCCCATCAGAAGTGAGGTCGGTTTCAAAAAAGGCGGGATGGAAATAGTCGATGTCGGAAAGAATGTTTTCATCAATGGACTGTGCATAGAAATCAGGGTAGTCCGAGTTAATAGGAGAAGGCCAAACGTGCGGAGGGGATGGAGGCATTGGACGAGTTGAGAATGGTAATGGTTCGGTTTCGGGTTCGGGTTCATTGCCGTTAACATGTCGACATACATCGAGATCGGGATCGTAAGGTTCAGCACTATCGTTACCCATTGTAAACTGCTGTTGAGGGAACTGTGATATGTAACGGGCAACGACTGGTGAATTTTGATAGACCAGTCAAATGCCCGAGAGAAGATGCTAGTCTGAGAAGGAGAGCAAGAGCGAGAGCAAGTTTCATTCTTGAAAAGAGGCAAAAGGTTATATAGGGGTGCATAATTTTAACGGTTTTTTAAGTTTTCTTGAACATGGCGGGAAGCGACGGTTATTGGTTTGGTTGCGTCCGATTGTTGTCGCAACTTTTGATTGTTCGTTCTTTTGGAATGGATGGTTGCGATTGTTTGCTCTTGGGATTGTATGCGTTTCAGTCGGGTTATCAGCTAATGTGGGCCTGTACCCGTTTCAGATAGTACCCATATAGTAAGAACGTATATTTTATTTATTTATTTAATAAAGATTAGGCACCTAATATCAATTGCACTGTATCAGGAATGCATCACCCAAAATCAGTTCTGAATGTCTTGATCTTGTGTAATTTTTCCAACTTCAACACGTACTATCAAAACTGTCCACGGTAATTCTAATTAAAATGACCTCTCGGGGGTAATACTAAATAGTTTGCTATGATGCACACATAAAATGGACAAATACCCCATAAAATGCACATAAATTTATGTAGAACTACGTGCAGTAGATATGTTCTATAACGGTGAGTTATGTGTGAGATATACTTGATGGAGAGTAAATTCAATACAAATATTATGAAGTAAAAATAACAAAAGTAAGAGCATACAAGATTTTTATTGTGGTCGACTAAGAGATCGTCTGCATCCACTTTGATCATAATTCATTTTCTTGTAGATCTCAAGTACAATACAGAAATACGAAATAAATGATTTATTAGTCAAAAGGAACGAAAATGAGAAATTTTAATGGCGGTTCTGAACCATAATCAGCTAGGGTTTCGCTAAATATAACCTAATTTCAAATCTCTCTTCCATCTTCTCATACTTTTTCTTCATTTCATTCAATATATCTTATACTATATCTCTATTATTATTTTCTCAGTTGTTATCTATTTCGAGAAAGAGAACAATAAAGGCAAAGGAATCATGAAGGGGACGGATAGAACCCAAGAGGTAGCGGTTGATCTAGATGAGAGTAGATGGTGAACCGTGAACATTCGAAGGAAGACTTATTTGGCGGTGGCTTCTGCCAACTTTCAGAATCAATCCAGGAGTAGTCAAAAATCTATAAAATTTCCTATAGCTCCCAACGTGAAAAAGGACAACTACAGTGATCCACTAAGAGGAGCAGGATGTGCATGCCCTAAGAAGGTGAAACTCGGATTTATTGAACTAATTGATTTCAATGGTAAGAAAAAAGATAAATTATCTAGAGTAGCTATTGAGGAGGCGTAATCAGGATGGAAAAACTGTGTACTTGTTTATATTGTAGGGCCATGACCATATTTTAAGAACGTAGAAAAATATATGAAAATGGTATGAAAAGCGAAGGGGGATTTTTCGTTGCAATCTAGAGAGAATGATTTTTTCGTTGTTAGATTAAATAGCGTAAAAGAGCGTGAGAGCATTCTTAATCAGGGGTCATGGTTCTTTGATAGAAACTTAATCATAATGAAATGACTTGGATAAGGACTTGCTTTTATCTTTATCAACATGGATCAAACTACCTGGTTTAAGCTTCTAAGTGTGGAAGGTGGAGGCTATTAGTGCATTAGTTAGTTCGATGGGTATTCCTATCAACATGGATGTGCCAACGTCAAATAAAAGCAGAATATCATTCGTCAGAGTACTGGATGAACTTAAAGCGGATGTAGGTTTCCTTGAGGAGATAGAGGGGGTATTCGAGGATGTGGTAGTTATAAAAAAATGTTGAGTATGAGAACCCTCCTCAAAGGTGTGAAAATTATGTGTGCTTTAGAAATAACAAAGTGCAATGCCTAATGGTAAGTATGGATCCGTATGGGGAAACCGGAGGACAAAGGAAAAGTAGGGACCGATAAACAAGGGGGACATCTGAGAATATCAAGTCTGAGCATGGCGAGAATCAATCTTCCAGGATAAGGAGTAATCCAATGGAGTACGAATTGAAGAGATTAAACAAGTGAAAGAGAGACAATGATGAAGCAATTGAACTACTAAACTTTGCTAAAGAGAATATTCAAAAAGATATGTCGAAGCGTATGGCAACCAAAGGAAATGGTCGGCCTATTATGAAGGTGAATGACATGGAAAGAGCGGAGGCGGATTCCAAGCTTGAAGCTGAAACTAAGAAGTGCTATTCGGATAACAAGCAAAGTTCTAGGAGGAAAGAAAATGATGTGTCAGAGGAGGGGGTCTCAGTTAGTACACATGCTTTGGGGTTTGGGTGGGGGGAGGTAGACACAATTGAGGGCAACAGATGCTGACCGTTATGCCACAGTTGTACTGGGATCGACAACAACACCAACTAGCAACCAAACTGTACTTATAGCACCCAACCAAAGAGTAGCATCATCAACGAAACCTAATCCCCCCGGTATTCATTCCAATGATATATATATATATAATCCATATAGTAGTTTAAATAATGTTAAAATTATGCAGGTACAGAGATCAAGTTTGGGGATCAGATGATGGCGAACAATCTTAGCAGTCCTATAAGCATATATGATCCAAAGAACAATCAATGGTTGACCCACCTAGCCCTGCCAAGGAAATCAAAAGGCTAAGGAAAGTTAAAGTCAATCTAGTGGTTAAACGGAACCCGAATTGAGAGAATTTGGAGAAAAGGAAAGGTGATGAGATGAAGCATGGTACCCGGGGGTATTGTAACACCCCACTTCTATACCCAAACAATCCAAGAGTATTACTTAGTACACTGTACATGGAAAATGAGGCTGCGGAGGTACATATGTGTATATCCCCTTGGACTGACACTGGTACGTATTAAACATCAGCTATATTAATGTCACATATACGTACACATTATAAGTGTAAAGTAATAAATACGTGTACCTCGAGGACAGAACAAATACACAATATATATCGAACAACAGAGAACACAGAGTCAGTCGCTGTGATAACATATTTATATACAATAATGTTATTTGAGTAAATACAACTCAAATGTCGATTATATAAACATACAGTGAATCATTAATGTACAAGTATCAGGTAATAATCCTAATATAATACTTCTCTAAAATCAAATAAACAAAATGCTAGTAACATTGTCCCTGTACTTGTAATGCCTCGTCTGGCCTGAGTATTATAAATAACACACAGTTCAGACAATGACTATATCATAAGGTAAAATATTTATAATCTAATATATCAGCAACAATATAATACACCCATAATATAGATAAATATGTATTATATGTATTGTATATAATCACAACATCATAAAAAAATCTCCACGTATTATACTACTTCAAATATCACAAAACAAATATAAAGATGTCATCACCCATCTCAAAGCGAATCAAATCAGAATATCAAGAACATCAAATTCGATGGGTGAATTATCCAAATCCAAAAATCAATATCTAAATCAATAAACCATCATCAATGAAATATCATCAAATTATCTTACAACAATAACCAAATATATCACTCAATTTCAACAATAAAGAGTCGTTATCAATAAACAAAGATAGGGGGCCTATCATCAATACATAATAAAAGATCTGAGGATCCACCATATTATGGACACCTATCCAGATATAATCTCATCTGCTCATATAGGAATAAATCAGAATAGTATGGATATATGGGGACTGACTCCACTTTAGACATAAAGTCTCTAGTATAGCCACCTCATAGGATAGTGAATAATATATTCCAATCCACATCACATACATACCTCTAAACCGAAAGGGAGACTGATAGCATATAACACGCTCCAGGAACCCAAGATCTACTATCCTTCTACTATTAGCCAGATCTTCTCCTTTTGTCATCGATTACCATTACCTCCCCCCTCTTGGTATCGTGACAATGATCCACCATAGACTCGACAACGCGTAGCCTCTTCGGCCCTGACTACTAACATGTGCCCCTATGGTAACTGACTGTTAGCCTATGCGACACAAGGGGAAATCAACTCCAATCTCTTGATGCACATCAAATATCATAACAATGGTATCATAGATCTGGGGTGCGACCTCATGATCAGGCTACTAGTGTGGATACTGGCCAATATGGTTCACTCCCGAACCATTAAGGGAGCTGGACAATAAGTGGATGACATATAATACTCATATCCAATATCCACATATAGCTCTAGTCATAAGGCGACAAACGACTCCGTATAAGTCACTACATGACTATGATATATAGTGCTGTAATCCTACGCCGACACATGCCTATACCCATAAGTCACCATGTGATTATAATATACTCACCGCAGTGAGCAATATCTCATACATGAGTAATCCTCGTTTGAGTGGCACTTAGAAAGAATAATCAAATAAATAACATAACGCTGTCCCATACCACTGCAAGTTACTCGGATAATTATTTAATGCTTATAAACTACACTCACTCCACTAGATATCTCTAAACGACAAGTCCGATGAGTAACCAGAAAAGCGTTACCGAAAGTCCTATACCGGACGGTATCACTATTCCATTTATTCAAATTCCTTATCATGCAAAAATAAAAATACTCAAATATAATAATAAAGTAATCATGTAAAATACATATGTACATTGTATTATAGACCTTACATAATGTTATATAAGATATATAATACAAAGGCTATATCTAATTAAATATATAAACATCATTAATCATCATACACAAAATAATACAATAATAATATCATGAATATTTATAGAAGGATATCATCACCGAATCATATTAAAATCATTAATTAAATCAATATCAACGGTGAATCATTCATATAATTCAAATCAATGTATACAATAGAAAAAGTAAATTAGAAAAGAAAAATAAAAGAAATTAACTAAATATGTATTAAATAAAACTTTATTACTAAATAGTTTATTCCTATTTTAGATAGTTAAAAACTATTATTAAATAAAACTTTCTCTTTAACTAAATATACCATGTTATCTGATTATTTATATAAATGATTAGATATCATATTTAATAAGATAAAATAATTATACAAATACTTATACATACTAAAATTCCAACGCATATATATTTACGGATCATAAAAGCCATGAGCTAGCACTTCTTTAAATGAATTCAAATGCATCCCCTATTTCTCACAAACATTGCTACTCACATAAACTTAAATACCTAAAGTAACATTAAAATAATATAATGCAAAGAGCATCTTGACAAAAGATGTACAACCTGTAAATAATGCCTACATGTTTACAAGCATATATACACTCAAGTAACGCCTCTATACTGTAATATGCACTCACATACCTTGTCATAACAAATTCACACAAGGAGAAAAGAAAACCAGAGCACACCAAATTCAACACAACATTGCTCTGACATACACAAACACAGTAATTCATATATTTCTCAGCTGTATGCACTTAGAATCCAGGTAAATGTATATACATATACCACACATGCACATAATTATATACTCACCCACTTACATACATATCAGATTACACACGAAGCCCAACAAAATGCAGACTAACACAAGTATACACACAACAAACACTAACACATGCACACACATGCAGAGGCCATGAAACACACACCAGGTTCCATACTCAAACTTACACAAACTGTACACACTCACAAAACTGAAACACAACACTCACTTCAAAATACTACATGCACACTCACTCAACACATTCACGTAAAACACTGAACACCAGCACTCTCAACTATGAACACACACTTACTCATCACATAAACAAATATACCCATAACAATCTACAGTACATATGGACGCGACAAACTGTTGCTATCTCTGTCAATGATTAATGAAACTCAGGCTTAGTGACCATATTTTACTGTATAATGAAATATAGGTTGTCACATATACTATGATGACCCACCTTTCTGACCTATGGAAATGACACTTAATACATCCATGTTATTCGTGTGTCGTTGCACAAGCATCCAAAAGATGAATTGTCGTGGGGTAAAATAAAGAATAGAATAGAAAATCTTACATCGAAACTGTTAAATAGAACAAAACAGTAGTATAGTACATAAGATTACTCCTTAACTTGGAGTTATCCGAGTTACACAAAAGTACTACAATTAGCTTAAGCAGTTATAACAATCTGCCTTTACACATGCTGAAACAAAATACACATGCATAAACTAAATAGACAGTGGAATAGATAGCTAAGTAGATAAAAGCCTTCTGTTTAGAAGTTGTCTTCAAAAGAGCCCATAAAGACTATCTTAACATTAACTCAAGGTAAGAATCCTTAATATAGTCCTTGGTTTTCCATGTACAATCCCTATCATCCTCATTCCATTGAACCTTAACAAGATTTACAACCTTCATCCTCGATTTCTTTATATCTCGATCGATGATCCGAATAGGCCGCCTAAGAATGGTCAGGTTAGGCTGAATTTCAAAATCCACCTGCTGTGTCGGTTCCACTATTGTGGAAGGGTCATGTACTGAAGTGACCCTCCTATTTCCACACTGAAGTGACCCTCCTATTTCCACCCTAATTTCATAAGGATTTTTTTTTTTGCTAAGTGATGATATATAGATATATCATTCATTACAAATATATTTTCCAAGGTCATTTTCTTTTTCCAATAAACAAAATATATCCAGGATCAAAATAACTTACTAATATAAATATATCAGTGTATATCTAATAACATACACATACATATGAAGATGTATGTGTTCTTCTTGTTTAAATTCAGAGTATATACTTTATTTTTTTGTACAAGAACATTCTGTTTGATTTAGATTTTTAGCAATTCAGATAAATTATTGTATTCAGATTTTTGGCCATAAAATCCACTAGAAACATGTACTTTAGTCTGTCATTATAATTAAGAGATGATCAAGTAATAATCAGTAGTAAACAAGCTTTTAATATAGATGATTGAGTTAAAGTCTGGATAGTATCAAATTCAGTATAAAAGAAAGTGGATCCTAAGTGAACACAAGCAACATCTAGGCGTAATGGAAACGCGCCTAACTTATACACAAGAGGTCATGAGTTCGAGTACTATGCAGGTCGGTTCAAACACAATTTTTGTTTTTTTTTGTATAGTTTGAAATCTGATACCTACTTATCTTTGTACATATATATATAATGTTTGCCTATAACCTATCATACAAAACAATTCTTCTTACTTTACTATTTTTGAATCCCATTCCTATAGCTGTTCTAGGAATTATAATTATATTTTTGCTCAAATATCAACATGTACACAGATATACATGTACATGTCAATATCTCTGCTTATTTTCCAGAAAACTGGGTGAAACAATTGCTAAATGTACTAAGCTTTGAAATGCATTTTTATTTCCAGAATACAATCTATCATGATCAACCAATACTTCATTCATTTGGAGCTGGTTAACTCATGAATCCTGTATCTGCCACACTAGTTCAAAGCAATGGAGATACCTTTTTATTGCATTCTGTCTGAAGCTTTTTAGAAAAACAATTTACTTTTCTCAATACATTTCAGAAATGAATTCACACTTATTTACAAAGCATTTCAGTAAAAAGAAAATAAAATCCTTTTAAGTTTACTTCTTGCTAAATCCAGATTTTGTTCTAAAACTCAGTGCTCTGTTATGTCACAAGATTAGCTAATACATATATAAATTATGCTATCACATAATTGTATATTTCTTCCAGATTTTTATTTATATGAACATACTTGAGCATATTTTTTTTTGTTTATATTTCAGACACCACCTCAAAAACAAATCAAACCTTAACACACAACAATTTCAACAGACCAACAAATTTAATCTAACTCTTTACAGAATATAAGGGCAACATGATCACTATCCATAAGATATTCAATACATGACTGGAAATCTTAGAAACATAATATTTTTCCTGAATACATGCAGATATAATCAATTTAAGCTCTTATTGAAACTAGCTAGCATGTTCATTCACTCCTCCATAACAGCCATTACTTCATTTTACTTAGTGCCTGGGTTACCTGAAAGAGCATGAGTGGCTGCCTCATTTTAAAATGAGACACCCCAGATGCCATGAGCAAACAAGGGTCAGATCTATGATCTGGTATGAGTAACATCAATTTATTCATGATATTAAGCAATAGAGAATATAAGGGTACTAACTTGTTATTTAAGCTAATTTCTGCAATCAGTTACTTTAACATAGTATAACTAAGTTGATTCAGGTATGATATATTCATTTATCATTCTTACACTTGCATACTTAATCATGCAAACATAATTATCTATTGCAACAATTGCATTCACTGGAATCATCTTGGTTCCATACCATTCAACCTAAGAAATATCCATATTCCTATTTCTTCATTTACAGGTTGTAATATTCAATTTAAATCCCTGCCTCATCTGCTATTAAGGAATCACTGGGACACATTGCAATGATCTAATTCACATCATTGCACAAAGATCTCAGGGCTTAAACAAACCATGTGCCAACTTGCATACTTCAAATATGACAAGCATTCCAGCAGTCTTCTTGGCCTTCCCTTCCCTAGTTTATTTACTAGTGTATTGTCTTAAATCCTAACATCAAACATGCTAAGTGAACATGTCACTGCAAACATGGAAACATCCATAATCTTTCCTAGCATAATTCTCCTAAGAAATAAGCAGACAGTTATTTCTTAAATGGGGTCAATATGTCTTGATCTTAGTAAAATATAAGAACATTTTCAACTGTAAAAAGAGACATGGCATGTTATATTGATCTGCAAGCCTTTATGATTGATTCAGATTCAAGATCTGGTTCAATCATAATTTTAGCTTGTGGGTTTCTCTTTTTTTTTTGATTTGATTAAGGGCTCAGCACTTAGAAAATTTCTATTGCACCCTTAACAATTTTCTTTTCAAGCCTCAGCACTTATACCAAGTATAATGCAGCTCCAATCATTTTCATAAAGTTTCCATGCCATAGATCTATAACAGCTGAGAGTATTCTCTATATAATTATTAAGATCCTAAACTTTAACATTTATGAGTATAAATCAAACAGTATGACACTCATCCAAAAGCAAATGTCTCAACCAATCAAAGATCATCAAAATCATCCATATTAAATCATATCAGATTTAAATTAAGACATCCAAAAAGCATTGATGAAATCATATACATCAAAACCAAAAGTACATAAATGGCAATATAAAAGTGGCTGCCTCAACTCAGGTCTTAATGCCATGAACTCAGTGAGATTACTCACCTAAATGTTTCTTCTTATTAATCCAGAAAATTCTTGTTTGAGTATTTTCTCCTTCCTTCCAATATTTTTTTCTTCTTTTCTTATTTTTGTGCAGCCCGGGGTAAAGACAATTCTTCTGTCTATTTATATACATTTTTCCTCTAGGGTTTTGTTGAAACAGAATTCCATTTCTGTCCTGGCTAGCATCATGCATTTTGCATTCATAATACCCCGGCCATATTAACCAATTTAAAGGCTGCATTTTCTTTTACTTTTCAGAAAATGGCCACTCACCTAGTCATGTTAAAAATGTGACTATTTTCTTTTATTTTTCAATTATTTCTGAAAATTCTCCTTTGCTATTTTTGCCTATACAAGCTTATTAACTTGTATCACATTTCATGTCATTTTAATGTTATAGTTTTACCTGCTTATATATATATATATATACTTTTCAGTACTTAAAAATATATATATATTTGTACACATATCTTATCTAGGCTTATTTAACTTCTCTTGAATTTCAGAAGCATATGCACCTATATGTATACAGGTTTACAAATATACATAATTTTTTTCTTCTGGGTTTTAAATAAAATTTGTTTACTGATTTAAAGTAAAACTTACTTTTCTTATTTTCTAAGATGATCCATATAATTCCAGAAATCAAATATCCATGTTGCAAAATCATGTTTGTATTGCTTTTTAATTCTTGTTTTAAATCCAAGAAATCTGGAGTTCTTCCTTGTGCCATTTCAGTGTGCACGTGCACACATATACTTGCACACTATTTATTCCAGAAATTTCACCATATTTAAATCTAAATATTTTAAAAATTAAATCATTTTTCAAAAATGATTTTTCACAAAATTTTGGGGTATTACATTCACCCCTCCTTTTAGGAATTGTGTCCTCACAATTTTCTAACATTTATAGTGAGCATCATTCTCTTTTCTGAAAACTTATCAAACATATGCATAAGCAAACAAATTCAACCATATCAACCATGCATAACAAAATTTTTCCAGAGAAAAAAAAAATTACCTTTTTAATTCGCAAAAAGCTTAGGATAATCCATTCTAATCTTATCCTCTAACTCCCATGTGCAGTCATTAGGATCACTACTCCACTGGATCTTAACTAGTTTCAAAGTTTTGCTCCTTAATTTCTTTTCTTCCTTGGCTACAATCCCCACTGGTTCTTTTTCATAAACCAAGTCAGGGTTTATTTGAATTTTGGTAGGCTCTTCCAAAATGTCTTCTTTATCATGTACCCATCTTCTAAGTTGGGATACATGAAAAACATTATGCATTGCTTTCATTTCCTCTGGTAGTTCTAATTTGTAAGCCAATGAACCAATTCTTTCCAGAATTTTATAGGGTCCAACATACCTTGGTGTAAGCTTACCTTGCTTGCCAAATCTCATGACTTTCTTCATAGGTGAAATCTTGATGAAAACAAAGTCTCCCACTTCATATTCCACTTGCTTTCTCTTCCTATCTGCAAATTTCTTTTGCCTATCTTGAGCTGCTGCTATTCTTTTTCTTATTAACCCAATTTTCTCTGTAGTTTCTTTAACATATTCAGGTCCAAGAACAGCCCTTTCTCCAGTCTCTACCCAGCATATAGGTGATAAACATGGCTTGCCATATAAGGCTTCAAATGGTGCCATCCCTATGGTGCTTTGGTAACTGTTATTGTATGTGAATTCAGCTAGATGGAGGTGGTCTTCCCAGTTGCCTCCAAAGTCCAGTGTACATGCTCTCAACAAATCCTCTAAGACTTTGTTCACCACCTCAGTTTGACCATCTGATTGTGGATGGTAGGCAGTGCTTAAGCACAATTCACTCCCCATAGCCTCTTGAAAACTTCTCCAAAATCTTGAGGTGATGATGGTATCCCTATCACTCACAATGGTTTTGGGTATTCCATGCAACCTTACTACCTCTTTCATGAATATTTGAGCCAATTTTGGAGCATTTCTTTCTGTTTTAACTGGGATAAAATGTGCTACCTTAGTTAGCCTATCCACTATTACCCATATACTTGTGTTTCCCTTCTTAGATCTAGGCAGACCATCTATGAAATCCATAGATATATCCTCCCACTTCCACTGTGGTATGCTAAGGGGTTGCAATAGTCCTGATGGCCTTTGTGTCTCTGCCTTGACTTGTTGGCAAGTCATGCACCTTGCAACATATCTGGCCACATCTGACTTCATCCCCTTCCACCAAAGATTTCTTTTCAAATTTTGATACATCTTGGTGCTACCTGGGTGTATGGAGTATTTACTCCTATGGTACTCATTTAATATTTCCTCCTTCAATTCTATATTTTCTGGAACACATATCCTATTTTTATTCCTCAAATAACCATTTTTGTCAACTTGATAATTTATTACTTCCTCCCCTTTTGATATGAGCATTTTCTTTTCCACCATGTTTAGGTCTTGTTCCTGCATTTTCCCAATCTTAAGAAGTAAATCTGATTGCAGAGATATCATACTTATCTTCCCTTTACCTTCACCTTCTTCAATGGGCATCATTTGTTCCTCACTGTTTTCCTCAATTTCCAAATCAGTAAGTATAGACAAATCCCTAAACTCTTCCATCATCAACATGGCTACTTTGGCATGTTGTCTACTCAAGGCATCTGCAACTTTATTTGCCTTGCCTGGTGTATACAGTATATCTAGATCATAGGCAGCTAGGAACTCTACCCATCTATGTTGCCTCATGTTCAAATCTTTTTGTGAGAATAAATATTTCAGTGCCTTATGATCAGTGTACAAAATGAATTTGGCACCTAACAAATAATGTCTCCAAAGTTTCAAAGCATACACTACTGCTGCTAATTCAAGATCATGGGTTGCATACCTGGTTTCATGTGGCTTTAATTGCCTAGATGCATAGGCTACCACCTGGTCTTGCTGCATCAACACAGCCCCTAACCCAGAGCCACTTGCATCAGTGTACACAACCAAATTTTCATTTCCTTCTGGCACTCTCAATACTGGTGCATTAATCAGAGCTTCCTTTATTTTGATAAAAGCTTGCTCACATTTTTCTGTCCATACAAAGGCTTGGTTCTTTCTAGTTAAATTGGTAAGTGGTGATGATATTTTTGAGAAATCTTTTATGAATCTCCTATAATATCCTGCCATCCCCATAAATGATCTAATCTCACTGATGGTGCTAGGCCTTTTCCATGCTTGGATTGCCACTACCTTGTTAGGGTTTACTGATATTCCTTTGGTAGAGATAACATGCCCAAGGAAATGCACTTCTTCTTTCCAAAATGCACATTTTGAAAATTTTGCCTTTAAATCATTTTCCCTTAGCCTTGACAAAACTAAATGCAAATGATTTTTATGCTCTTCCACTGTCTTGGAATAAATCAAAATGTCATCAATAAAAATCAGTACAAACTTGTCTAAATAATCTCTAAATATTCTATTCATCAAATCAACAAAATATGAAGGAGCATTTGTCAAACCAAATGGCATAACCAAAAATTCATATAAGCCATATCTTGTGTTAAATGCAGTATACTTAACACTTGAGTCTTCAACCTTCATTTGATGGAATCCTGATGCTAAGTCTAATCTAGAAAATATTTTAGCTTCACTGAGTTGGTCAAAGAGATCATCTATTCTAGGCAATGGGTATTTATTCTTGATGGTTACTTTATTTAGTTCCCTGTAATCTATGCACATTCTCAAGGTACCATCATGTTTTCTTACAAACACTACTGGAGAACCCCAGCAGGAATTGCTTGGCCTTATAAATCCCTTGCCTTCTAATTCTTCCAACTGATTTTTCAATTCTTTCAGTTCACTTGGCCCCATCCTATAGGGTTTCTTGATTATTGGACTTGCTCCTGGAATGAGATTAATTTGGAACTCAACTGGTCTGTGGTGTGGAACACCCTTAACTTCCCCAAACACATCCAAGTATTCATTAACTATGGGAATTTCTTCAATGGTTAGTTCACTCAGATCTTTTTCTAAGTCAACTAAATGATACAATTTCCCTTCCTTAGCTATTTCACATAGAACTGTGATTCTCTAGCCTCTAGAATTTTGCAATGATATGGTGGATGAGTCTAAATTAATTATGGCTTTAAATTGCCTTAACCAATCTACCCCCAATATAACTCCTATATTTGGGTAATTTAAAACATATAAATTGGAAATAAAAATATTTCCTCCTATGTTTAACTCCACATCCACACAATTCATGTTCAAAACACTGGAACTCCCTAGGGGACTTTGTACAAACAATGGGGTTTCGACCAATATGCAGTTTAATTTTAACACTTTAACTAATTCATAGGAAATCAAAGAGTGTGTTGCTCCAGTATCATATACTACTGGTATGGGTATGGCACAAATGAGTAATGTACCTTCCACTTGGCCATGATTTTCAGCATCAATTTTCACTGCAGATTTGCCTTTTCCTTCCAAAGTTGCCAATTTCCCTTGCTGTTTATTCTCAGGACAGTTCCTCTTCATATGCCCCTCTTTCCCACATAGGTAGCATTTGAAGGCTCCTCCTTTTAACTCTGGGCACCTTGGTTTGATGTGTCCTTCTTTTCCACAATGATGGCAAACCAATTTCTTCTTAGTATCATTGGCTTTTGTATCTTTACTCTTCCTGTTGTCTGCCTCCTCCTTCTTTTTATCATAAGGGTGATATCTTCCCTTATCCTTCTTGTTGTTGCTCTTAAAATTCCTATATCTCTCTCTTTCTTTGTCATGTTGTTCCAATTTCAAAGCCAGATCAATTACTTGATCAAATGTCCTATCTGCATATGGTAGCATAGCTCTGCTAAGTCCTGGGTTCAGTCCTTTTATATACCTATCATTCTTGGATGCTTCATCTGCCACTAGCATTGCTCCATAGTTGGATAGCCCCTCAAACTTTTGAGTGTATTCAGTGACATTCAAAGTTCCCTGCCTAAGTTTGATAAATTCTTCAAGCAAAATGGTCTTGGATGATGCTGGTACAAATCTTGCCTCCAACATCTCCTTGAACTGATTCCAAGTGATTTCATTTTCATTTCTTCCAGCTATGATCACCTCCCACCAGCTTAAAGCTACCCCTTTCAGTTGTCTAGAAGCTACTTGCCTCTTCCTTTGGTCATCCAACTGCATGTCATTGAAAATCCTATCAAGTGTTCTCAACCATGCTTGAATTTCCATCACACTCTCAGTTCCTTCAAAACTCTTGCCTCCCAAATTGGAATAAGTCTTCAGTAGTTTTGAAAGCTCTTCATGTGGGTTCTCAGGCCTATGCCCAATTCCATCTCTTAAAACCCTCACAAATTCTTGCATATCAAGCATTTGAGGTGCACTGGGTCCTGCATTGTGATGAGATCCTCTTCCTACCATGGTCTGCTAACTAAATTCTGGGTAAATGGTATTAGTATATTATGAGTACTTCTATAATTTCTATTTTCTTATCTAAATTATTTCATCCAAAACAAACAGACATAATACATTTCTATAATACTTAACAATCAATGCAACCAAGTGCTCTGATACCAAACTGAAATGACCCTCCTATTTCCACACTGAAGTGACCCTCCTATTTCCACCCTAATTTCATAAGGATTTTTTTTTTGCTAAGTGATGATATATAGATATATCATTCATTACAAATATATTTTCCAAGGTCATTTTCTTTTTCCAATAAACAAAATATATCCAGGATCAAAATAACTTACTAATATAAATATATCAGTGTATATCTAATAACATACACATACATATGAAGATGTATGTGTTCTTCTTGTTTAAATTCAGAGTATATACTTTATTTTTTTGTACAAGAACATTCTGTTTGATTTAGATTTTTAGCAATTCAGATAAATTATTGTATTCAGATTTTTGGCCATAAAATCCACTAGAAACATGTACTTTAGTCTGTCATTATAATTAAGAAATGATCAAGTAATAATCAGTAGTAAACAAGCTTTTAATATAGATGATTGAGTTAAAGTCTGGATAGTATCAAATTCAGTATAAAAGAAAGTGGATCCTAAGTGAACACAAGCAACATCTAGGCGTAATGGAAACGCGCCTAACTTATACACAAGAGGTCATGAGTTCGAGTACTATGCAGGTCGGTTCAAACACAATTTTTTTTTTTTTTTTGTATAGTTTGAAATCTGATACCTACTTATCTTTGTACATATATATATAATGTTTGCCTATAACCTATCATACAAAACAATTCTTCTTACTTTACTATTTTTGAATCCCATTCCTATAGCTGTTCTAGGAATTATAATTATATTTTTGCTCAAATATCAACATGTACACAGATATACATGTACATGTCAATATCTCTGCTTATTTTCCAGAAAACTGGGTGAAACAATTGCTAAATGTACTAAGCTTTGAAATGCATTTTTATTTCCAGAATACAATCTATCATGATCAACCAATACTTCATTCATTTGGAGCTGGTTAACTCATGAATCCTGTATCTGCCACACTAGTTCAAAGCAATGGAGATACCTTTTTATTGCATTATGTCTGAAGCTTTTTAGAAAAACAATTTACTTTTCTCAATACATTTCAGAAATGAATTCACACTTATTTACAAAGCATTTCAGTAAAAAGAAAATAAAATCCTTTTATGTTTACTTCTTGCTAAATCCAGATTTTGTTCTAAAACTCAGTGCTCTGTTATGTCACAAGATTAGCTAATACATATATAAATTATGCTATCACATAATTGTATATTTCTTCCAGATTTTTATTTATATGAACATACTTGAGCATATTTTTTTTTGTTTATATTTCAGACACCACCTCAAAAACAAATCACACCTTAACACACAACAATTTCAACAGACCAACAAATTTAATCTAACTCTTTACAGAATATAAGGGCAACATGATCACTATCCATAAGATATTCAATACATGACTGGAAATCTTAGAAACATAATATTTTTCCTGAATACATGCAGATATAATCAATTTAAGCTCTTATTGAAACTAGCTAGCATGTTCATTCACTCCTCCATAACAGCCATTACTTCATTTTACTTAGTGCCTGGGTTACCTGAAAGAGCATGAGTGGCTGCCTCATTTTAAAATGAGACACCCCAGATGCCATGAGCAAACAAGGGTCAGATCTATGATCTGGTATGAGTAACATCAATTTATTCATGATATTAAGCAATAGAGAATATAAGGGTACTAACTTGTTATTTAAGCTAATTTCTGCAATCAGTTACTTTAACATAGTATAACTAAGTTGATTCAGGTATGATATATTCATTTATCATTCTTACACTTGCATACTTAATCATGCAAACATAATTAGCTATTGCAACAATTGCATTCACTGGAATCATCTTGGTTCCATACCATTCAACCTAAGAAATATCCATATTCCTATTTCTTCATTTACAGGTTGTAATATTCAATTTAAATCCCTGCCTCATCTGCTATTAAGGAATCACTGGGACACATTGCAATGATCTAATTCACATCATTGCACAAAGATCTCAGGGCTTAAACAAACCATGTGCCAACTTGCATACTTCAAATATGACAAGCATTCCAGCAGTCTTCTTGGCCTTCCCTTCCCTAGTTTATTTACTAGTGTATTGTCTTAAATCCTAACATCAAACATGCTAAGTGAACATGTCACTGCAAACATGGAAACATCCATAATCTTTCCTAGCATAATTCTCCTAAGAAATAAGCAGACAGTTATTTCTTAAATGGGGTCAATATGTCTTGATCTTAGTAAAATATAAGAACATTTTCAACTGTAAAAAGAGACATGGCATGTTATATTGATCTGCAAGCCTTTATGATTGATTCAGATTCAAGATCTGGTTCAATCATAATTTTAGCTTGTGGGTTTCTCTTTTTTTTTGATTTGATTAAGGGCTCAGCACTTAGAAAATTTCTATTGCACCCTTAACAATTTTCTTTTCAAGCCTCAGCACTTATACCAAGTATAATGCAGCTCCAATCATTTTCATAAAGTTTCCATGCCATAGATCTATAACAGCTGAGAGTATTCTCTATATAATTATTAAGATCCTAAACTTTAACATTTATGAGTATAAATCAAACAGTATGACACTCATCCAAAAGCAAATGTCTCAACCAATCAAAGATCATCAAAATCATCCATATTAAATCATATCAGATTTAAATTAAGACATCCAAAAAGCATTGATGAAATCATATACATCAAAACCAAAAGTACATAAATGGCAATATAAAAGTGGCTGCCTCAACTCAGGTCTTAATGCCATGAACTCAGTGAGATTACTCACCTAAATGTTTCTTCTTATTAATCCAGAAAATTCTTGTTTGAGTATTTTCTCCTTCCTTCCAATATTTTTTTCTTCTTTTCTTATTTTTGTGCAGCCCGGGGTAAAGACAATTCTTCTGTCTATTTATATACATTTTTCCTCTAGAGTTTTGTTGAAACAGAATTCCATTTCTGTCCTGGCTAGCATCATGCATTTTGCATTCATAATACCCCGGCCATATTAACCAATTTAAAGGCTGCATTTTCTTTTACTTTTCAGAAAATGGCCACTCACCTAGTCATGTTAAAAATGTGACTATTTTCTTTTATTTTTCAATTATTTCTAAAAATTCTCCTTTGCTATTTTTGCCTATACAAGCTTATTAACTTGTATCACATTTCATGTCATTTTAATGTTATAGTTTTACCTGCTTATATATATATATATATACTTTTCAGTACTTAAAAATATATATATATATATTTGTACACATATCTTATCTAGGCTTATTTAACTTCTCTTGAATTTCAGAAGCATATGCACCTATATGTATACAGGTTTACAAATATACATAATTTTTTTCTTCTGGGTTTTAAATAAAATTTGTTTACTGATTTAAAGTAAAACTTACTTTTCTTATTTTCTAAGATGATCCATATAATTCCAGAAATCAAATATCCATGTTGCAAAATCATGTTTGTATTGCTTTTTAATTCTTGTTTTAAATCCAAGAAATCTGGAGTTCTTCCTTGTGCCATTTCAGTGTGCACGTGCACACATATACTTGCACACTATTTATTCCAGAAATTTCACCATATTTAAATCTAAATATTTTAAAAATTAAATCATTTTTCAAAAATGATTTTTCACAAAATTTTGGGGTATTACATGTACGTACTTAAGTAAATGAGTTACGTGAAATACACCATGCACATCCGATAGTCTATCTGGTAACTTCACTCCGTAAGCAAGTCTACCAACCCGGTCTAGAATGGGAAATAGGCCAATAAATTGAGGGGCTAGCTTCCCTGATTTCCTAAACTTCACAACACTCTTCAACGGAGAAACCTTTACAAACACTGAATCCCTTGCTGAGAACTCAAGATCCCTGCGTCTTCGATCCGCATAATACTTCTGCCGATCTTGCACCTCC
This sequence comes from Allium fistulosum, assembly GCA_030737815.1. Classification (NCBI taxonomy): domain Eukaryota; kingdom Viridiplantae; phylum Streptophyta; class Magnoliopsida; order Asparagales; family Amaryllidaceae; genus Allium; species Allium fistulosum. The sequence goes on from CM060906.1 coordinate 552,922,481, forward strand.
TTCATCTTCCTTCGGATATCAGCTACTTTCTCACTTGCTTCTAAGGTCATCTCAGGTCCAAGAACAACTCTATCACCAGACTCAATCCAACATAAGGGAGAACGATACAGACGACCATAAAGAGCTTCAAAAGGGCCATGCCTATAACGAACCGCTATTTTCAACCATTCGCATTCGCACATGTCAGACTTGAATTGCTCAAACAACGGATTGTTAATTTATATTTGGCAAAATTCAGCAAATACAGTAAATATATCAATCACGGAATCATGGACATAGAGTATTACAACAATAAGCAGCGGAATAGATAAATAGTAGTTAATGAAGCTACTATAAACATCGGAGTCTGAAACAAAATACAACAGAATCACAAATACAAATGAATCTCTAATACATAAGTAACTGACGAGTCTGAACATCAATGACTGGAATAAACCGAAATAACTGAAAGCTAGATAGATAGATCTTCAAACAAAGATCCAATCTCCAAAGGTGAGTCTCAAATGCTGTGACACTCAGTCTGACCCGAGCATAAAGCAAAACACAAAACTCTCGAGTTAGGATTAACATTCTTATATCAGTAAATTCAACTCAAGTGAACTGTCAACTGAAATACAAGTAACTTAAAGGATAGTTGGGATTTCCACCCTATAAGGATCCGTGGAACTATCTACTATGTAGTAATATACGTTATTATGATATGTCTATGAGTAAAGTAAAGTATTAAAATAGCGTTAAGGTGTTACCCATATCCCCGTTAATACATTTTATATATTCTTGTACTCTATACAATGCCGTAAGCTCCACCAAACCAGTGATTTACCCAGATGACACGCCATAGGTACGGTACAAAACAAACTCGTAGAAGCTGCGATAAGGCATGCAACAAGGCACGCGAGGCAATGCCCATGGTAGATATACTGTTTGCGTATCCGGACTGGTGGTAACACATAGCAGCTACTACCGCCCACCTAGAGACACACTCCCAAATCAAAGGTGAACCCAATCAAATCACAAAGTAATAGAATGGTATCGGAGAAATGTGTCCGATAGGAGGAATGACATCACTTGACCCGACGTGGTTCCTATTTTAACCACATCAAGCTGACTCGCGGGAGTCAGGGCTGCGTTAATACCTCATATAGAATCGTCGCCAAACCATCCTACTCCGTTCTGGAATCTCCACCACGTACACAGTTGTTAAAGTGGTTTTCGGTACTGGCAGAGAGTATGACAATATCTGATCCCGGTCTCTTTAACAACCAAATGCTTATTTCACACCGTGGTCATTTCATTTCAAATAATTCCTACTTTATATCAAAATATCATATTCATTTCAAAACCATATCAATTCGATATCATTATTCACTTTAAATAATATTCATTTCCAGAATCGTAATACTTTCAAAATTATAACACTTTCGAAATCATAACACTTTTGAAATCATAACACTTCCGTAATCATAACAGTTCCAACTTAAACAGTTTAGATATTGAAATTAGTATATATATTAAAATAGTTATAAATTAAAAAAGTTTATGTATTAAAATAATTTATATATTAAAATAGTTGTAAATAAAAAAATAGTTTATATTTATTTAAAGAGATTATACTGAAATAGTTTCCAAATTAGAATTGTTTCATCCAATTCCACCAATCAATTCAAATCAACTTAAATTCCAAAATTCAATTTAAATCAATCCCAGTTCAACACTTTCAAATTAAAAGGTTAGTGATTCAATTCAAATTCTCAATAAACCATTTCAATTTTTATCGATTTTAAATCCGGGTTCGAACTATCTCTTCAATTCAAATAAGATTCAAAGTTTAAATATTCAAACATTTCAATATAAGTTTCATTTAGATTTCAACATTTCACTTTAATTTTATTCAAATTGAAAATATTCACTTAATCATTTAATAACAATTAAATAAAATCTCAATTTATAAATTTTAATCAATATTAAATATTTAGTCTCAATTGTATTTAAAATTGAGAATATTCATTTAATCACTTTTTATCAGATCAAGTTATAAATCATATCTTTAAAAAATCTCAAAAATCAATAAGTTCAAATCAATTCTTATTTAAATTCAATTATTAACCAATTTAAATTCCAAGCCAACGTTAATTTATCCTCCCAGCCCCTATTATTAAAGTTATAAAAAGTCAATTTTTAAAATATAAATTAAATAAATACTTAAACATATTCAAAACCCATTGAATTAAATTTTATTAAATTAAATCTTATTCTTACATTTATTTTATATTAAATCTTATTTCATGTATTTTCAAAAAGATAAAATTATAAGTAAAATCTTAAAATTTATATTTTTCAAAACTAACTTATAAATTAAAATTTCCAAAACATATTATTTTAAAATCTAATTTTTTTACACATATAAAAATAGCATTTATATATATAAAAACAATATTTATTAAAACCCATATATTTCCTTTCAAACTTTGGAAATCATTTTAAAAATATAGACCAACGATGTCCGTATATAATTTTCTATCATATGGTCAAGTGATACAGATAGTTATCATTTCAATCCGCAAATTAAATATTTATGGGTATATATCATTTCAACCCGCAATCCCAAAATTAAAAAGCGATAAAAATCGTTTAGGTTTATCATTTCAACCCATAACGATTTTTCATATTCTAAAATATCGTTCGAGTATGTATCATTTCAACCCATAGGGAATTCTAAACTAGCAGGGAATTTGCAGAGTGAGAACAAATATGATAATGATATAACATATCAACAACAGACATATATCATCAGTAACAAATTTAAATATAATATATACAAAAGGGTATGGTGTCATATTCCAAAGGTAAACAATTGCAGACCATGGCATATCATATTTAATAATTAAATAATTTAACAATTCAAATTTAACAGCATATTTTAATTGTCATTTCATGTGAATCAAATTTTCTAGATATAAGAATGTTAATCGTGAGTGACTGCTCACCTTTCGAGGCTAGAGAGAACAACAATGGTGGAGAATGACACAGACACACACACGGATACGAACACTCCACAACAACAACTAGAAATTGCTGGGAAAAGTTAGACAATGGCAAGCAAAGCCTAGAATTCGATAAAATCAAATATATGTTTAATATTATTATATATATATATATATATCTTTTTTTACAATATTAAATTAAAAATACATGTTTAATATATATATATATATATATATATATATATATGTATGTATGTATTTTAAAACCAAATGTCCAAATAAAACCATTATATTTACATTTCAAAAGGTTCGGTATTTATAAAATCAATACATTCCTTTCAAAATTTCTCCAAATACATTTTTAAACATTAACAATAACATAAATAGACATACATACACACACACACTTTCCAAAATATTAATATAAATGTAAATATAACATATTATATAAATATAAACATACCAAAATGGTATTAAACATATTTTATATAAATATATACATTCCCGAATATATATAACTATGCATATTTCAGAATATTTACAAAATACATATTTCAGAATATTAATAAAACGGTTATATATACATAACTTAGAATTTTAACAACTGTTATATATACATATACTTAGAATATTAACAAAACTGTTATATATATATTTATTTATGTTTTTTTTCTCTAAGAAAAACAAACGAATAGAACAATATACATGCGAACATACACACACACACACATACACACGTGAACAGTATGTATATATACATTTATAAGTAGGGAAACTTAAGGGGTTTAGAAGTGGAGTCACAGCTCGCCAAGGAGGCAAGGCGGGTCAGCTTGCTGTCAGGGTGTGGCTGAAAGCAGAGAGGTTGCTCACGACGAGGGAAGCAATGGGCGGCGGCAGGAGGATTGGATGGGCATATCTGGCTAATAGGAAAAGGGTCTGTTGTGGAAAGAAGAGAGAGGCGGAGGGAAAAATAGGCTGAGGGCTGTTAGTGGGTCGGTGAGCTGGCGGTGCAGATGGGAACGACATGGCGTTTGGATGGTGGGCTGCACGCTACTACACGAAGGAAGGGAAAATGGAAGGCCAAGTTGATGGGTTTATTGCGTTGATGGTGATGTTATGGGCGTTCGGAAGAGCCGAGGCTGGTCAGGGCTGCTGGCGGTTTTGGTTAAGGCGGAGGCTGCTATGGAGTGCCGTGTGTCCGGGTGATGAGGATGGGGTTTGCGTCGATGAAGGAAGTGGCACGGTGGAAATTTAGTAGGTGGTTGCGAGCTTGGGGAACAAGGAGGCGGCGTGCTGGCGTTCAGATCTATAGGGCTTGGAGTCAGCATGGTTGAGGAGGATGTGCTAGCGGCATGGAGCAGGTGAGCAAGTTTCACAAACAACAGTTGTCATGACTTATATATAAAGTAGATATATATATATATATATATATATATTATAATAATTTTGAGAAGAACGTAATAGGTTTCCAAATAACAAAAGAATGTAAACAGGCTTTGCAAATGATGAACTGACAGTAGGAAATAATATATAGGCTTTGTATAAATATATATTATAAGTTTTTTTTTCTTTCCCAAAAGCATGAACATGAACAAATGAAGAGACAAGGCCCACAAACTAGTATAAATATTAAACAATGGAAAATAAAAGGTCAGGGAATCACAAAAGTCAGATGCATGAATTTTGGGAATATAAATGCTAAAGGCTATATGTTTACATGGTGGATAATGAAAGGACATAGGAAACAAAAGGGCTCAAAATAAGGAACCGATACGGTTAATCGTTTTACTGATTTCGCCGCGCACCTGACTCCGAAACGCACAAATGAATATATTACGGAGATCAACATGGCAAGACGAACAGAATGGTACACAGATATCAACAATACGATCATCCTATCAAAAGTCGATATTAGCTGCCAAAATGCTGCTAAACCGTCGAAAATAAGATAATCGGAGCTAGAGCAATCCAAATTTGGCGAAACAGAATACGACGTTTTTCTCAGAAAATGATTTACATTTTTGTAATATAAAAATATTCGGATTTCGAAAACATTTTATTTTCATCAATATTAATTGATTTAAATTGAAATTGAAAATTACACAACAAAACTAACTTCCATATTTATCAACGAAAATCTGTCATTTGCTATGTTTGAATAGACGCATACCAAATACCTAATTTTCATTGTTAAATTTAATTATTTAGTTTTAAGCAAAATTTCAGTTAAGTACATTATAAAATCGTTAAAATTTACGGGTCGTTACACTCTCCCCCCACTCAAAACTTTTCGTCCCCGAAAAGGAACGAGATAGGAGAATAGAAGCAACTAGAAAGAAAGATAGATTCAAAATACCTACTGGATACAGTAATTAATTCAAAACCATATAAATTTTATTTATTTTATATTGATTTATATTCAGCAAATTTGGTTTCAATTCATTTTATTCAATAAATATTCAATGTATTCACATTTTGGTTGATTTCAATTCAACGGATTTTCATTCAATTGATTTGATTTCAATTTATTAACATTTGTTACAAAATTTTCTTTCAAAACAGAATTTATTTTATTTAACTCATTTATTTTATCCATTTATCTTCAGTTAAGTTGATTTCACTTAAAAATCTAATTTCAACTATTCTTAAGTTCATACTTATTCACTCAAATGGCATCTTTTTTTATTCAGTTTATTTTACTAACATATCTTGCAACATTGGTGAAGTGTATAACCACTCAATTTTATTTATAAATTCCTTATCAAATTTCATTTTTGAACATCTTATTACTTATATTTATTATTGTATATTATTCAATTACATTCAAACCCTTTCCAGGTAAGTTTTATTAATGTTTTCGAATGTAATTAAACACTATACAAATTTTCTTTTTTTACAACATTTCAATTAAGCAAAATTTAGTTTGAACATTTTTATTATTTAAATTTCTCTTGTATATCCTTCAATTACAATTCACATTCATTTTAACTTTTTGAATATTTCAGGTAAGTTATATATGTTATAAAAATGAAATTGAGTATTATACAAATAAATTTTTCATAGTTCAATCGTTCTAGTTATTAAAAAAAATTCATTTTAGATCCTCCAATTATTCAAAAATCTTGCTTCAATTCAATAATTGGAAACCATCACTTTACATAGAATTTAAGAATTAATTTCAGATTTCGCTTCAAATCATTTTAAATAAATAAATATATATATATATATTGTCAGTCAAATCATACTCAAGAAATCCATTTTAAATCCATTTATCAAAGCAAAGATGTAGCAAAGCTACCAAGTGGTCTCTCCACTCCGAGACTCGAAAATGAATGTCGACGATGCTGCAGTCATCACCAAAATTATTTTCCAGCGACAAAAGAGGAGATTACTGACCTACTTCTTTTAAAACTCTTTGGAAACAATTCCATTCGAAAATACTGTCCATTTTTTTTAACTCTGAAAACTAAAATTTGAAAAGCACTGGAAATTTAATTCTCAAATCCCCAATTTAAATTCATTTCATTTACAAATTAAATTTATAAACCATTTTTATAAATTTAAACTTCTTATGACATATATCAATAGTTAATGGTCTAAAAATGTTGACAAAACAATAAATGATAATCTAGTATTATCATTTCTAACAACCAATTCATTTAACTATCAAATTTCAGAAAATCATACTTTTATATATAAAATATAATCATACATTACTTTATTTTCCATTTACCAATTTCGAAAACAATAATGTGTAAGTTTGCTTTGTTCAAGTGTTTTGGAATTCCTATCGGTAGCGTTGGCCAGACGAACCGATCGAAACCCAGTATTCAAACTTGACAACTCAACAACACAGTATAAAACATTTTTATATCAATTACAAATACACTCCCTCACCGGATGATTCAATAATAGATTTTTAAACAAGGATAGAGATTCAAATTTAGAAGGACCCAAATCAAAGAAGATTCTATTAAGAGGATAGGCTCGAAAGGAAGATAAGGTAGTTAAATTACAAAAGAGGAAGATGGATAGACTTATATTAATTGCGACGAACTTAACTGGATCAACCGAGATTCCAGGAATAAGATCAATGTGGAATTCAATTTCCCGCATGGGAGGAAGAGAAGTGACTTCACCAAAACATCAGGGTAATCCCTGACTATCGGGGTGGAGTCAAGATCACTAGGTCGAGAATCAAGTGAAAAGATAAAATTGCCTGCAAAATCTGAGGCAATCGACATTGGATCATAAGAGAATTACCTAGGTAGTCTACTAAAGAATGGTTCGGGCTTAGCAAGAGATAGAAACATCAAAACCGAGGACACGTAGAAATCTATGGTGAATCAATGCCTATTGTAAAGGAGTTTCACCTCTTTAAAAATCATATTTAGGTTGGCGGGACCACCGATGGGATTAGTCACAAAGGATGAAGTTGACAGTTGAGGTTGGAGCTATGGGATGCTCCATGCCAGTATCAAAAGAACACGAACAGGAGAAGACAAGAATGAATTTTCAGAACGAAGGGTAAAATTCCAAAATTCAAAGGGAATCCGAATCAAAGAGGAGAAATTCAAGCTCGAACAAAGGTGATTCAGTAATTAATTTTTACTCCATATGCTAAGTTTTTCCTAAACCAGAGCTCTGATACCAACCGTAACGACCCGCTATTTCCAACCATTCGCTTCCGCACATGTCAGACTTGAATTGCTCAAACAATGGATTGTTAATTTATATTTGGAAAAACTCAGCAAATACAGTAAATAAATCAATCACAATCACGGACACAGAGTATTACAACAATAAGCAGTGGAATAGATAAATAGTAGTTCATGAAGCTACTATAAACAACAGAGTTTGAAACAAAATACAACAGAACCTCAAATACAAATGAATCTCTAATACATAAGTAACCGACGAGTCTGAACATCAATGACTGGAATAAACCGAAATAACTGAAAGCTAGATAGATAGATCTTCAAACAAAGCTCCAATCTCTAAAGGTGAGTCTCAAATGCTGTGACAATAAGTCTGACCCGAGCATAAAGCAAACCACAAAACACTCGAGTCAGGATTAACATTCTTATATCAGTAAATTCAACTCAAGTGATCTGTCAACTGAAATACAAGTAACTTAAAGGATAGTTGGGATTTACATCCTCTAAGGATCCGTGGAACTATCTATTATGTAGTAATATACGTTATTATGATATGTATATGAGGAAAGTAAGGTATTAAAATAGTGTTAAGGCATTACCCATATCCCCGTTAACACATTTTATATATTCATGTAGTCTATACAATGCCGTAAGCTCACCCAAACCAGTGGTTTACCCAGAGGACACCCCATAGGTACGGTACAAAACAAACTCGTAGAAGGCGCGATAAGGCATGCAACAAGGCACGCGAGGCAATGCCCAGGGTAGATATACCGTTTGCGTATCCGGACTGGTGGTAACGCAGAGTAGCTACTACTGCCCACCTCAAGACACACTCCCAAATCAAAGGTGCAACCTATCAAATCACAAAGTAATAGAATGATATCAAAGAAATGTGTCTGATAGGAGGAATGACCTCACTTGTCCCGGCGTGGCTCCTGTTTTAACCACATCAAGTTGACTCGCGGGAGTCAGGGCTGTGTTAATACCTCATATAGAATCGTCGCCAAAACCATCCTACTCCATTCTGGAATCTCCACTACGTACATAGTTGTTAAAGTGGTTTTCGGTATTGGCAAAGAGTATGACAATATCTGATCCTGGTCTCTTTAACAACCAAACGCTTATTTCACACCGTGGTCATTTCATTTCAAATAATTCCTACTTTATATCAAAATATCATATTCATTTCAAAACCATATCAATTCAATATCATTATTCACTTTAAATAATATTCATTTCCAGAATCGTAACACTTTCAAAATTATAACACTTTCGAAATCATAACACTTTTGAAATCATAACACTTCCGTAATCATAACAGTTCCAACTTAAACAGTTTAGATATTGAAATTAGTTTATATATTAAAATAGTTATAAATTAAAATAGTTTATGTATTAAAATAATTTATATATTAAAATAGATGTAAATAAAAAAATAGTTTATATTTATTTAAAAAGATTATACCGAAATAGTTTCCAAATTAGAATTGTTTCATCCAATTCCACAAATCAATTCAAATCAACTTAAATTTCAAAATTCAATTTAAATCAATCCTAGTTCAACAGTTTCAATTTAAAAGCTTAGCGATTCAATTCAAATTCTCAATAAACCATTTCAATTTTGTCGATTTCAAATCCGGGTTTGAACTATCTCTTCAATTCCAATAAGATTCAAAGTTTAAATTTTCAAACATTTCAATATAAGTTTCATTTAGATTTCAACATTTCACTTTAATTTTATTCAAATTGAAAAATATTCACTTAATCATTTAATAACAATTAAATAAAATCTTAATTTATAAATTTTAATCAATATTAAATATTTAGTCTCAATTGTATTTAAAATTGAGAATATTCATTTAATCACTTTTTATCAGATCAAGTTATAAATCATATCTTTAAAAAATCTCAAAAATCAATAAGTTCAAATCAATTCTTATTTAAATTCAATTATTAACTAATTTAAATTCCAAGCCAACATTAATTATCTTCCCAACCCCTATTATTAAAGTTATAAAAATTCAATTTTTAAAATATTAATATAAATTTAAATAAATACTTAAACATGTTCTAAACCCATTGAATTAAATTTTATTAAATTAAATCTTATTATTACATTTATTTGGGTTTATCATTTCAACCCATAATGATTTTTCCTATTCTAAAATATCGTTCGGGTATGTATCATTTCAACCCATAGGGAATTCTAAACTAACAGGGAATTTACAGAGTAAGAACAAATATGATAATAATATAACATATCAACAACAGGCATATATCATCAGTAACAAATTTAAATATAATATATACAAAAGGGTATGATGTCATATTCCAGAGGGAAACAATTGCAGACCATGGCATATCATATTTAATAATTAAATAATTTAACAATTCAAATTTAACACATATTTCAATTGCCATTTCATGTGAATCAAATTTTCTAGATATAAGAATGTTAATCGTGAGTGATTGCTCACCTTTCAAGGCTAGAGAGAACAACAATGGCGGAGAAGATGACACAGACACGCACATGGATACGAACACTCCACAACAATAACCAGAAATTGCTGGGAAAAGTTTGTCAACGGCAAGCAAAGCCCAGAATTCGATAAAATCAAATATATGTATAATATTATATATATATATTTACAATATTAAATTAAAAATACATATTTAAAATCTATATATATATATGTATTTTAAAACCAATTGTCCAAATAAAACCATTATATTTACATTTCAAAAGATTCAGTATTTATAAAATCAATACGTTCCTTTCAAAATTTCTCCAATTACATTTTTAAACATTAACAATAACAGAAATAGACATATATATACACACACACTTTCCAAAATATTAATATAAAGGTAAATATAACATATTATGTAAATATAAACATACCAAAATGGTAACAAAACATATTTTATATAAATATATACATTCCAGAATATATATAAATATGCATATTTCAGAATATTTACAAAATACATATTTCAGAATATTAATAAAACTGTTTTATATACATAACTTAGAATATTAACAACTGTTATATATACATATACTTAGAATATTTACAAAACTGTTATATTTATTTATGTTTTTTTCTCTAAAAAAACAAATGAATAGAACAATATACATGCGAACACACACATATATATATATACACGCACACACACACACGCGTGAACAGTATATATATATATATACATTTATAAGTAGGGAAAGCTAAGGGGTTTAGAAGTGGAGTCACAGCTCGGCAAGGTGGCAAGTCGGGTCTGCTCGTTGTCAGGGTGTGGCTGAAAGCAGAGAGGTTGGTCACGGCCAGGGAAGCAATGGGCGGCGGTAGGAGGATTGGATGGGCATATCTGGCTAATTGGCAAAGGGTCTGTTGTGGAAAGAAGAGAGAGGCAGAGGGATAGATAAAGTGGCGGAGGGCTGTCAGTGGTTCGGTGGGCTGGCGGTGCAGATGGGAATGGCATGGCGTTTGGATGGTGGGCTACATGCTACTACGTGAAGGAAGGGAATATGGAAGGCCAAGTTGACGGGTTTGTTGCATTGATGGTGATGAGATGGGCGTTCGGAAGAGCCTAGGTCGACCAGGGCTGCTCGCGGTTTCGGTTAAGGCGGAGGCTGCTATGGAGTGCCGTGTTTCCGGGTGATGAGGCTGGAGTTTGCGTGAATGAAGGAAGTGGCACAGTGGAAATTTAGTAGTTGGTTGCGAGCTTGGGGAACAAGGAGGCAGCGTGCTGGCGTTCGGATCCATAGGGCTTGGAGTCAGCATGGTTGAGGAGGATGTGCTAGCGGCATGGAGCAGGTGAGCAAGTTTCACAAACAACAGTTGTCATAACTTATATATAAAGTTAGATATATATATTATAATAATTTTGAGAAGAACGTAATAGGTTTCCAAATAACAAAAGAATGTAAACAGGCTTTGCAAATGATGAACTGACAGTAGGAAATAATATATAGGCTTTGTATAAATATATATTATAAGTTTTTTTCCTTTCCCAAAAGCATGAACATGAACAAATGAAGAGACAAGGCAACGAACTAGTATAAATATGAAACAATGGAAAATAAAAGGTCAGGGAATCACAAAAGTCAGATGCATGAATTTTGGGAATATAAATGCTAAAGGCTATCTGTTTACATGGTGGATAATGAAAGGACATAGGAAACAAAAGGGCTCAAAATAAGGAACCGATACGGTTAATCGTTTTACTAATTTCGCCGCGCACTGGACTCCAAAACGCACAAATGAATATACTACGGAGATCAGCACGACGAGACGAACAGAATGATACACATATATTAGCAATATGATCATCCTATCAAAAGTCGATATTCGCTGCCAAAATGCTACTAAACCGTCGAAAATAAGATAAACAGAGCTAGAGCAGTCCGAATTTGGCGAAACAGAATACGACCTCTTTCTCAGAAAATGATTCACATATTTGTTATATAAAAATATTCGGATTTGGAAAACATTTTATTTTCATCAATATTAATTGATTTAAATTGAAATTGAAAATTACACAACAAAACTAACTTCCATATTTATCAACGAAAATCTGTCATTTGCTATTTTTGAATAGACGCATACCAAATACCAAATTTTCATTGCTAAATTTAATTATTTAATTTCTAGCAAAATTTCAGTTAATTACGTTATAAAACCGTTAAAATTTATGGGTCGTTATAATGCCGATACTTGCCTGATAGCTGTTATTGTAAGTGAATTCGACCAAAGGCAAATGATCTTCCCAGAACCTCCGAAGTCAAGAATTCATGCGCATAACAAATCCTCCAAGATCCGGTTCACCCTCTCCGTCTACCCATCTGTTTGGGGATGGTAAGCTGTACTACAGGGAATGCCACAAAGCCTCATAATCTCCTTCAGATACAAACTAGCCAGACTCTCAGCAGTCCTAGTCAGCTTAACTGGAATGAAATGAGCACTTTTGGTTAACCGATCAATGATAACCCAAATGACTCTACTACCCTTTCTTGACCAAGGAAGTCCATTAATAAAGTCCATAGAGGTCTTTTCCCACTTCCACTTCAAAATCTCAAGCGGCTGAAGCAATCCGATTGACTTCTACTGGTCACTCTTAACTTGCTGGGTGCACACTGACTCATAAAGGTCGAAGCATCTCGCTTCATCTCCTTCCACCAGAAAACTCTCTTTATATCCTTGAACATCTTAGTCACTCCTGGATGAAAAGATAACTTTGAACGGTGACATTTAGCTAACGCTTCTCTTCTAAGACCATTAACATTCATAACACAGATATTCCTGTTCATTCTCAATACTCCTCGGGGATCAATTTAAAACTAGAAACAATACCTTCTTGGACATCCTTCTTGAGTTAGGCCAAAATAGGATCCTCTTCTTGCATAGCTACAATCCTCTCCATCAACACCAGCTTGACTTCTAAGTTGGCAACCATCGCAACATTCCTACTCAATGCATCTACAAACAGCATTCGCTTTCCTAAGGGTGTAAAGAATATCCAGATTATAAGAAGCGAGAAACTCGAGCCATCTTTGCTGCCTCAAATTCAAATCCTTTTGGGTGAAGAGGTACTTTAATGACTTGTGATCCATGTATAACTCGAATTTTTCGCCCAAAAAATAATGTCTCCACATCTTTAGTGCAAAGACAACTGCCAAAAGCTCTAAATCATGCGTAACATAATTTTTCTCATATGGCTTCAGCTGTCGACTCGCATATGCAATAACTTTTCCATTCTACATCAGCACTGCTCCCAATCCCGTTCTACAGGCATCCATGTATACAGTTAACCCTTCGCTCCCATTTGGGATAGCTAAGACTGGAGCACTGGTCAATTTCTTCTTCAATTCATTGAATGCTTGATCGCACACTTAGGTGTCCACACAAACTTAGCATCTTACTTCATCAATTTCATCAAATGAGAAGCAATATTCAAGAAATCTTTGATGAATATTTGGTAAAAATCTATCAATCCCAAGAAACTTCTAACCTTAGTTGCATTTTCAAGCCTTTTCCAGTCTTGAACCACAACTACTTTAGCTGGGTACACTGATATGCCTTCCCCCGAAACTACATGCCCTAGAAACCTAACTTCGGATTTTCAGAAATGGCACCTAGAAATTTTTGCTTTCAACACATGACTTCTTAAGGTATTTAGAACGACTCGGAGATGATACTTGTTCTCTTCCTCCATCTTAGAATAAACAAGAATATCATCAATGAAGACGAGGACAAATTTATTAAGAAAATCTCGGAATACCCGATTAATTAAGTCCACAAAATAAGCTGGTGCGTTAGTCAGTCTGAGCGGCATGACTAACCACTCATAAAAACTATTAAGGGTACGAAAAGCCATTAATGGTACACTCTCCTCTGCTACCCTTAATTGATGAAAACCAATGGCAAGATCTAGTTGAGAAAATACCCGAGCTCCGTGGAGTTGATCAAACATGTCATCAATCCTAGGTAATGGATACTTATTCTTGATGGTTCTCTTATTTAACTCTCGATAGTCTACACATAACACAAAAGAACTGTCCACCTTTGTAATGAAAACTACCGGCGATCCCCAACTTGATAGCTACGCTGGATCAAACCTGTCTACAATAAGTCAAATGTCCGCTTCTCTAATTCCCTTCTCTCTTTCAGGACCAACCTTCGAGGAGGTTATACAATCGACGTTGTTCCCAGAATCAAGTCCATTCGGAATTCCACTTCATGGTGAGGAGGTAAACCTTGCATTTCATTGAAAATATCCTTGAAATCCCGAACAATTGGTATATCACTTATCTCCTCTTTAGCCACTTCAAGTGAATAGATAAAACTGCTCAAAAGCTCATTAGGCCCCTCACAACATATACCAATGCTTCTGTCTACTGCATCCTTTACTAGGACTACTCTTCTAACACAATCCAAGACAGCTTCAAACTTAGATAACCAATCCATACCCAACAACACCCCGTAACCCAAGAACCTAAGGACAAACAAGTCAAATGAGAATTGCCGATCTCGATATGAAATAGGCACATTTAGACACATAGTGTCAAGAGTCGTCGGACTCTCAATAGGGTTTGTCACACAAAGAGGGTTATTTAAAATAACATACTTAAGGTTTAACTGGTTCATTAGGTGATATGAAATAAAACTATGGGAAACACCGGTGTCGAACAACACTCTTATATGAATATCAAAAATGGATAATGTACCTTGAAATACCTTCTTTCCCTTTGATCCATAGATGTATATGGTATCTCCTTAATAGCAAAAGCTTGTCCTTGCGCCCTCTTCTTTTGGAAGCAGCACTCATTCTTCATATGTCCCAGTTGGCCATAGTTGTAACAGGAGACACTTGGACATTGATTTGCAAAGTGGCCCATCTTGTTGCACTTGAAACAAAGAACATTGGTCAAGTTGGGCTGCTTCTTCTAAGTTGGAGTTAAACCTCCGGGTTTCTTTCCTGACCACTGCTTCTTTCCTTTGCATTTGAAATTCAGCTTTTTTCCAACTGGGATAATCGATAAAGGCTAGGCACTAACTATTGGCACTACTCTATTTTGAACTCCTTGCTTAATATCCAAAGCTTCAAACCTCAAGGCCATGCTGATCAGATATGTAAAGGTACCATTAACATGATTGGTCATCTCACGATAGAATTCTGGCCTCACTCCTTCCACAAACATCTCATTCTTTTAAACTGGCATGTCTATCAATCCTAGTCCAAAGTGAGACAATGCATTGAATCGATGCTCATACTTCGCCACTGTCATTTCTCCTGGCTTCAAATCCATGAAACTCCTAAACAACTGAGTCCTTTCCACCTCCAGAATAGAATGAGCTTTGAAAACTTCCTTAAATTAAGCCTAAGTAAAATTTTCCTCTGGGGTATTAACTATCACCTAATCCCACCAATTCATTGCTCACTTTTGGAGCTATCGTGACACCAACAATCGCTTCCTTGCATCCTCCAACCGAAGATCCTTGAATATCCTTTCATAAGAGCGGAGCCATGTTTGAACTTCCAAAATATCTTCAGTTCCAAAGAATTCTTTACCACCCAAAGCAGTATAATTCTACAAAGAGTAGAAAAGTTCTGAGGTGGTTGAACTTGTACTACCATTTCTTCTACCGACTCTATAACTGGCTAATTTCTAGCAGCTCTGCCATTTGTGGCCGTGCTAGTTCAAGATCCTCTCCCTCTTCTTCTTGTACTCATTTTCAATTTCCTGAATAATGACAGGTATTATTAGAATACAAGATAGACCAAAATGATTTAAGGGAAACAGCACAAAAGGATCTAAAACGAATCTTTAGGATGGGTGAAAAAAAGCTCTCTTAAGATTAACTCATTCTAGGGCTCTTTTCATCCTATTTCTAATGATTGTACCCCAATCAGGCTAAGGTGTTTGCTCAGCTAAAGCTCTGATACCAACTATGACGACCCACCTTTCCGACCTCTGGGAACGACATTTAATACATCCATGATGTGTGTCGTTGCCCGAGCATCCGAAAGATGAATTATCCTGGGGGTAAAATAAAGAACAGAATAGAAAATCTCATAACAAAACTATTAAATAGAACATAACAATAGTATAGTACATAAGGTTACGCCCCAACTTGGAGTTATCAGAGTTACACAAAAGTACTACAATCAGCTTAAGCAGTTATAACAATCTGCCTTTATATATGCCGAAATAAAATAGACATACACAAACTAAATAAACGGCAGAATAGATAGCTAAGTAGATAAAAGCATCCTGCTCGAACATAGTTTTCAAAAGAGCCCATAAAAACCTGCTACTCTCGGAATACTCAAATATAAATGAGCACCCGAGAGTTTAGGGAAAACAAACAATTCGGTCAGACAATATGTTTGGTATGAGTAAAACTCCAAAACAATAAGTGTAATTAAATAACAACATGTGAGACCATGCCGCCAAACGCGAAACGGTTTTCTCTCATAAGAACAACATCCAAATGTAAATAATGGTTACAAATAATTAACATCGCGAAGAGTGCAATACTCTTCTCGATGCAATTAAGTAAAACAAATTTGAAGGTTCGAATAAATAAGGAAAAGAAAATTTACCAACAATGAATAGGAGGGTGCACCCCCCTTACCGAAAGTATACCTCGAGAATATGTACTTGAGAACTCTGATGACTCTCGGACACATCCAAGCTGGACCCCACCAATGGTTACTGAGTATCTGAGTAATTCACATCTTGGTGCACAAATATTCGAACCAAATCTAGAGTAGACGTGATAATACCCTAATGGGAGCAACCCCACATAGTTTGGCTTCCACCCGCTCTTAGGGTTTAGTCATTTTCGAAAAAGGATAATAAAGCTCAAACGAGCAACACATCGTCTTAGAGTGATGAAAAAAACAAAGAAGGATGAGGTAATCGATAGTCGGCAAACCGACTATTGAAGATAACAAAATGATCGCATATGGACAGTAAACCTCATATTCCTACCACTGCTCATCGATTTTAAACTTGTACTATTTATTGGTTAAAAACGAAGTAGGGCAAGTGAAGGTAGTGTTACCTCTAGGCATTGCCTTGATAACAATCTTAACTTTCAAGATAGTGACAAGTTTCCATACCTCGACGTTTAGGGTCAAGAGTATGATTAAATTCTTTCCATATAAGCGATGTCATTTACGGAAACTTCTTTTCCATAACCAAATCAAAATTTTACTTTTAAAACCAAATTCATGCTTGGGCTTTTCATTACAAGTTTTTAACTTTAAACATCTTTGTAAAAAGGTTTCTAACTTTAAAACACCATTATAAAAAGGATTTAATAACCTAAAACATTATTATTCAATTGACTAATCATCTTTAACTATCATTAATAAGGGTGACTAATTATCTTTAGACTTTGTTAATTAATTTGATTAATTAACTTTAGATACCCATAATTACAAAGGGTTAATCACTTAAAAACATCATTTATTAAATTAATTAATTAATTTTAAATCTAATTAGTTAAGTTGATTAATAAGTTTTAAAACACCATTTATTAAAAAGGATTAACTAATTAAAAATATTATTAATGGAAAAGATTAATTAAATTAAAACTAATTAATTAACTTCAAAAGTAATTACTTAAAAGTGATTAATTAATTTTTAAACTTCGTTAATTAAAATAATTAATTAACTTTAATCTATCATTATTTAAGAGATTAATTAAACGTAATCATCATTAGATAAAATGGTTAATTAATTTTAAACATCATTAACAAAGTAATTAATAATTTTAAACACTCGTTATTAAGATAATTAATTAACCTTAATCCTCCTTAATTAAAATAATTAATTAAATTTAAAATCATTGTTAAATTAGTAAATTAATTTTAAATCCACCCTTTTTCAAAAACTTAATTAAGTTTGTAAAGTAAAACCCAAGCTCAAAAGTAAAACAAAAGATGTCGAAGAGATGGTATTTTCCAAAAGTGCCGATATAGCGGTAGTCATTATATGGACACATTGGGAACTACTTTCAAGTCATTTGATTTACATCCAAGCATCACATCACAGAACAGAAACATGGCATATATACAAAGTAAACAATATTCATGAACATAAAGAAAAAACATCACTTAAACAATTTACATCAAACTTTTCAACTAGTTTAAGTTACTAATTAACTTCTAAAGGTGTCGTCTTTTTAGAGCACTAACCAAGTCAACAACATTCATCCAAATATAAACAACCAAGCGACTAAAATAGTGACTATAATATGAAGAACATAAAGTTCAAAACTTTTGTTAAAAAAACGAGCTTTACTCACCGAAATGTCCACTAAATCAAACCAAACTTTCACTAAATCCTGGATCGACCTAAGATCTTAGTTTTACTTTTGGAAAGGCTTGGTTTTTGTGGGCTAGGGGGCAATATGGTTTGGCCTAGGGCTTAGGGTAGCTCGACCTAAGTAGTGAAGAGGTGGTGTGGCCTTGTTTTGGCAAGAGAAGATGTAGGAATGGAAGCAGTAGATTTTAGATAAGGGTTTTAAGGGTTTAAAATGGATAATAATTTATTTTTAAAACTTTGAAATAACCATGGAAGCCATGGAAATTTTATTAAGAGCTTAAGAAATAAAAATGGAGTTTTGAAAGTGAAGATAGAAATGAGAAAAATGGGAAAAGAATTAGAAAATTAGCTTTTATACCAATGGATAAATCAAATTACCAAACTACCCTTAAAGGACATTACCTCCACTCAATGAATGCCACATCACCAAGCTTGTTTCCTACCCTTTAATTTTCAAAATTTCCTTGTCCACCCTTCTTTTCCAACATGTCAACATGCATTTAATGACCTATTTACTATATGCTTTCATAATGTGACATCTGCTTTTTATATTTAAATTTTAAACTTAGGAAATTGTCCTATCACACTTGTTAATATTCTTAAGTTATATATAAATATGTAATATCATATTTAAATCCAAATTTGTTTACAAATGTTTTCTTATATCTAAACTATAGCGCTCATAATATTTCGAATAATTTTTAGACGACAAAAAGTCGAAAAGTTGGAAAATGATTTCCGGCCACATTTTCGATTTTTCTTCGAACGAAATATTTTTGTAAATAAATTTTGAAAACCACTGCACCATCACTTGTTATTATTTAAAAGGGTTTTATTTGAGTTATAAAATCCATTTATTAATTATTTAAAAATATATCAAGTAACCATATTTTAAAGTGATTAAATTTCGGGTTGTTACATATACACACTCTTCCATTACTCAAAAATATTTGCATCCAATTCATCAAATATACGTCAAGTATTACCAATGATGAAGTGAAATATCCTAACTATAAATCTATTTTTTTCAATTTCATAGCACATACCAGAGTTTGGATGCAATTTATGATTTACTTAGACACAAATGTGAGTAAATAACTCACTTGGAAAGGCAAAACTCTAGTTACTTGCTTTATCTTCACCTTCTTTTTGCTATTTTACTTACTGTAGACTTTCTAATACTCAAATCAGTGACTTGTATAATGATTCCTTCTTGCTAGATGATGTGGAAGCGTGTCGGGAAGCTCTCCTTCAAGTTTTATAATTTTTAGCAATTTATTTCAATTGTCTGAAAATTTTAAAGTAAGAAGGTTATGGGATTCTGATTATGAGAAAGAAGATTCATATCCCACCTTTTGTTTAGTTTACAACGTACTCATTTATAAGCACTAATGAAATGCCTGTATTTAGAAAATTCTAGAATTATAACATGTTTAGGTTAATTAAGTTACAATAGTAACATATCTAAGTTTAATTATTATTTACAAAATAATTAATTTATTTATTTTTAAATTATAAAAATCTAATTTAATTAATTAATAATTATTATTAATTATCCCCAAAAATTGGGTTGTTACAGACTCCCCCCTTAATGAAATTGCGTCCTCGCAATTTACCTTAAGGAAGAATCTATAACAATCCGATTATACTAAATTTAATTGTAACACTTTTAAATTAATGCATGGAGGGAAGTTTTAAATTTGTTTTGAAAATTTAACACTCAAAACTAGTTCTTTATATTTCAAACTAAAATAATTCACAATTAAATAATTCATCACATTTTACAAACTTTTATACTTCCCACAATACTTCAATACAGATAACTTCTTTTTCACAAAAGAGTAAAATTTCCAACCCTTGTTTTTATTCGATTCCAAATCCAACCCTTCACCCTCTATCATTTTGCAATACAAAATAAAATTTTCCTTTACTACAAAATATTTGATAATAACCACCTTTGAAATAATTTACAACTCAAAATTTTCCTTTTACTATCTCTCCAAATCTATTATAATTTTACAACTTTAAAACAATTTCCAAAGCACCTTCAAATACATATAAATTTCAAACTTAGATTCAATACTAACTATCTCAAATTATTAATGAAACATAAGAAACTAAAATAAATATATTTAGTGGAAACTAATTAATAGATCTTCCGCTGCGCACCCTGACCAAAATCAAATCAAACACTACCACAATATCAAATACTTTCAAACCCATAATACAAACGCTACTGGTTGGACTAACTCCTTTCGTCCTTGCTATTCAAACCATTTATACTTCATACTTGAATGGAAGAATTTAATTACATATTTAAATACATATATTTGTAAAAATTATAAATTCGTTCCTTGATGATTACCCTAGAAATCATCCTTTATAAATAAAATACCATCACTTACAATAGAAATTATCCAATGCTCCCAAGGGTTGATAATTCTAAGTCTTATCTAAGGTCTAGACACGTATCTCTAATATACAATATATTGCTCTAAACCTGCTCTAATACCATTCTGTAACACCAGACCTCTATACCTATATAATTCAAGAGCATTATAGAGTAACTATCGGATAATACAGAGAATGAGGCTATGGGTACACACGTGTATATCCCCGTGGACTGACACCTGTACATATTAAAAAATCAGCTATATAAATCTCACGTATACATACACATTATAAGTGCAAAGTAATAAACACATGTGTCAATAGGATAGAACAATACACATATATAATAAACAACAGAGAACATAGAGTAAGTCGCTACGATAACATATTTCTATATAATAATGTTATATGAGTATAATACAATTTAAATGTCAATTATATAAAAGTACAGTGTATCATTAAGGTACAAGTATCTGGTAATAATCCTAATATAATACTCCTCTAAGCTTAAATAAACAAATGCTAGTAACATCATCCCTATACCCAAAATGTCTCGGTCTGGCCTGATTATTATAAATAATACACATTTCGGACAATGAATACATCATAAGGTAAAATATTTATAATCTAATATATCAACAATAATATAGTACACCCATAATATCGATAAATATGTATTATATGTATTGTATATAATCACAAAAGCATAAACAAATCTCCACGTATTTTATAACTTCAAATATCATAAAACTTATATAAAGATGTCATCACCCATCTCAAAGCGAATCAAATCAGAATTCAAGGACATCAAATCCATGGGTGAATTATCCAAATCCGGAAACCATTATTAAAATCAATAAACCATCATCAATGAATATCATCAAATTACCTTACAACAATAACCAAATATATCATTCAATTTCAACAATAGAAGAATCGTCATTAATACACCAAAATTGACGGCCTATCATCTATACATAATAAAAGATCTAAGGATCCACCATATTCTGGACACCTGTTCAGATATAATCTCGTCTCCCTGAACCCGAAAGGGAGACTGATAACACACAACAAACTCTTGGAACCCATGATTTATTAGCCTCCCGCTGATGGCCGAATTTGTTCCTACAATCATCGGTTACCATTACCTCTCCCCTCTCGGTATCGTGACAATGATCTAACATAGGCTCGACAACGCATATCCTCTTAGGCCATGACTATTGACATGTGCCCTATGGTTACTGACTACCGGCCTATGCGACATAAGGGGCAACTAACTCCAATCTCATGATGTGCATCAAATAACATAATAACGATGTCATAGATCTAGGGCGCGACCCCACGATCAGGCCACTAAGGTGGATACTGGCCAATCTGGTTCACTCCCAAACCATAAAGGGAGTTGGGCAATAAGTGGATGTCATATAATACTCATATCCAATATCCACATACAGTTCTAGTCATAAGCCGACACACGGCTCCGTATAAGTCACCACATAACTATGATATACTAGAGCTCTAATCCCATATCGATACATGACTGTACCCATAAGTCACTACATGACTATAATATACTCACCGCAGCGAGTATCATTACATACTTGAGTACTCCCCCTTTGAGTGACATTTACTTACAAAGAATAATTAAATGAATAACATAACGATGTCCCATATCACCACATGTTACTCGAATAATTATTCAAAGCTCATTAACTACACTCAATCCACACTAGGTATCTCTATATGGCAATTCCAATGAATAATCGGAAAAGTGTTACTAAAAATCCTATACCACACGGTATCACTATTATTTAAATTCTTTATCACACAAAAATAAAAAAACTCAGATACAATAATAAAGTAATAATGTAAAATACACACACACAGTAATTCATATATTTCCCGGCTGTATGCACTTAGAATCCAGGTAAATGCATATACATATACCACACATGCACGTAAATATATACTTACCCAGTTACATACATCAGATCACACACAAAGCCCAACAAAATGCAAAGCAATACAACTATAGACATACCAAACACTAACACATGCACACCGTGCTATGAAACACACATCCAGTTCCATACTCAAACTCATGCAAACTGTACCACTCACACAACCGAAATACAACACTCACTTCCAAATGTTACACGCACACTCACTCAACACATTAACGCAAAACACTGAATACCAGCACTTTCAACTATGAACACACGCTTACTCATCACATAAACAAATATACCTATAACACTTTATAGTGTATATGGACATGACAAACTATTGCTATCTCGGTCGATGATTAATGAAACTCAGGCCTTGCGACCACATTTTACCGTGTACTGAAATACAGGTTATAACATATACGCACTCTACCATTACTTAAACATATTTGCATCCAATTAATCAATTATATATCAATGACAAAGTGAAATATCTTGATTGTAAATCAAAATTCCTCAATTGCACAACGCATACCATAGTATGGATACAATTCATGATTAACTTAGACACAAACATGAGTAAATAACTCACATGGAAAGGAAAAACTCTAATTACTTGCTTTAACTTCACCTTCTTCTTGCTAGTTTACTTACTATAGACTTTCCAATACTCAAATCAGTGACTTGTATAAGGATTCCTTCTTGCTAGATGTTGTGGAAGCATGTCAGGAAGCTTTCCTTCAAGTTTTATATTTTTTAGCAATTTATTTCAATTGTTTGAAATTTTTAAAGTAAGAAGGTTGTGGGGTTCTGATTGTAAGAAAGAAGATTCCTCTCCCCCCTTTTTGTTTAGTTATAGTGTACTCATTAATAAGCACTAATGAAATGTCCAGATTTAGAAAATTCTAGAATTATAATATATTTAGGTTAATTATATTGCAATAGTAACATATCTAAGTTTAATTATTATTTACAAAATAATTGATTCGTTTATTTTTAAATTCTAAAAATCCAATTTAATTAATTAATAATGATTATTAATTATCCAAAAAAAGGGGTTGTTATAGACTTCTCTCTTAACGAAATTGCATTCTCGCAATTTACCTTTAGAAAGAATCTATAACAAACAACTTATACTAAATTTTATTGTAACGCTTTTAAATTAATGCATGGAGGCAAGTTTTAATTTATTTTCAAAATTCAACACTTAAAACTAGTTCTATATATTTCAAACTAAAATAATTCACAATTAAATAATTCATCACATTTTAAAAGCTTTTATGCTTCCCACAATACTTCAATACAAATAAGTTCTTTTACACAAAATAGTAAAATTACCAACCCTTGTTTTTATTAAATTCCAAATCTAACCCTTCACCCTCTATCATTTAGCAATACAAAATAAAATTTTCCTTTACTACAAAATATTTGATAATGACAACCTTTAAAATAATTTACAACTCGAAAGTTTTCTTTTGATATCTCTCCAAATCTATTTTAAATTTACAACTTTAAACTTTTTTTCCAAAACACCTTCAAATACACATAAATTTCGAAATTAGTTTCAACAATAACTATCTCAAATTATCAATGAAACATAAGAAACTAAAATAAATATACTTAGCGGAAACTAATTAAAAGATCTTCCACTGTGCACCCTGACCAAAATCAAATCAAACAGTACCACAATATCAAATACTTTCAAACCCATAAATATGAACGCAACTTATTGGACTAACTCCTTTCGTCCTTGCTATTACAACCATTTATACTTCATACTTGAATGAAAGAAGTTAATTACATATTTAATACATATATTTTTAAAAATTACAAATATGTTCCCTAATGATTACCCTAGTAACTATCCTATATAAATAAAATACCATCACTTATAATAGAAATTATTCAACACTCCCAAGGGTTGGTGATTCTAAGTCTTATCTAAGGTCTCGACATGTGCCTCCAATATACAATATATTGCTCTGAACCGGCTCTAATACAATTCTGTAACACCAGACCTCTATACCCATACAATCCAAGAGCGTTAAAGAGTAATACTGTCAGATAATATAGAGAATGAGGCTGTATGGGTACACATGTATATCCCCGTGGACTGACACGTGTACGTATTAAAACATCAGTTATATAAATCTTACGTATACGTACACAATATAAGTGCAAATTAATAAACATGTGTGCAACTAGAATAGAACAATACACATATATGATAAACAACAGAGAACATAGAGTAAGTCATTGCGATAACATATTTATATACAATATGTTATATGAGTACCATACAACTAAAATGTCAATTATATAAAAGTACAGTGAATCATTAACATACAAGTATCAAGAAATAGTCCTAATATAATTCTTCTATAAGATCAAGTAAATAAATGCTGGTAACAACGTCCTTGTACCTGTAATGTCTTGGTCTAGCACGAGTATTATAAGTAACACAAAGTTCAAACAATGACTATGTCATAAGGTAAATTATTTATAATCAAATATATCGACAATAATATAATACACCCACAATATAGATGTAACATCTCGCCATTTTGGACCATTCAAATCGACAATAAAACCACACATGTCAGACTTGAATAATTCAAAACAACAGATTGTTAATAAAATTTAGGGCAATTAAAATCAATCATAGAATCATAGACACAGAATATCAGAATAACTCGCAGTGGAATAAAATAAACATAGGAGTTCATGAAGCTCCTAGATACATAGTCTCAAACTAATACATAATACCCAAGTCTGAAAACAAATACAATGGAAAGTTTAGATACATAAGTTCTCTACTACAAAAGCAAAAGCTGAGTGGAAATAACTGGAATGGAAATATCAGGTAGACAGCTAAATCTCCGACGGATCTCTAGTTCCAAAAAGGATGAAACCAAAGCTGTGAAACTCAAGCTGACCCGAGCGTAAAGCAAAAACACAAAACACTCGAGTCAGGACATACATACTTATAAAATGTAAATCAACTCAAGTGAACTGTAAAAGAAATGCATCAGTAACTTAAAGGATGCTTGGGATCGCCCATCCTTTAAGGATCCGTTAAACTATCTACTATGTAGTAATATACGCTATTATAATAATGTCTAAAGTAAACTAAACTATTAAAATAGCATTAAGGCGTTACATTTTCTCCCTTAACACATTTTTATAATGCCAATAGTCTATATAGTACCGTAACTCCCCGTAAACTGGGGCCGCTAGAGGATACCCCATAGGTACGAAATAAAACAAACTCGTAGAAGGCGCGCTAGGGTAGGTGACACAGCACAACTAGGCAATGCCAGGGTAGATATACCAATTACACTTCCGGACTGTTGGTAACGCATAGCCGTAGCTACCGCCCAACTCGATCCACACTCCCGAATCAAAGGTGCGCACCAAATCAATCACAAAGTAATAGAACAACTAACGATGAAGTGTGTCCGATCGGAGGAGCTACCTCACTTGGCCCGTCAATTGCTCCTGTTTTAGCCACCTTATGCTAACTCACGGGAGTTAGGTCCACATAAATATACCTTTAGGATCGTCGCCACCATCCTACTTCATTCTAGAATCTCCACCGCGTACACAGTTGTTAAAGTGGTTTTTGGTATCGACAGAGAGTATGCCCATATCCGATCCTGGTCTCTTTAACAACCAAACATTATTATAACCCGTGGTTATTCAATTTCAAATGGTTTATATTTCATATCAAACATATCCATTTCAAAACCACATAAATCCAATATCATTATTCTTTAAAATATTATTCATTTTTCCAAAGTTGTAACACTTTCAAATTTCATTTAATTATAACCCCATGAAAACGTAAAAATTTAGAGATCATAGCACTTTAAAATGTAACCTTTAGAACCATAACATTCGGAACTATAACCCTTTAGAAAATTTTGTAGCATTCTGGAAATGTCACTTTTAAGAAAACACAGCAGTACAGAAATGTTACTGTAAGCATTCGCAGCAGTGCAGAATCGTTACTGTAAGAATTCGCAACGGTGCAGAATTGTTACGGTAAGAATCCGCAGCAGTGCTGAATTGTTACAGTAAGAAATCGCAGCAGTTTTGAATTGTTACCGTAAGAAATCACAGTAGTTTTTAATTGTTACTGTAATACTTCCTACTACAATAGTTTATATAATCAAATGGTACATATATTTACAGTTTTTATCATAGTCATTATATCATTCTTATTATATTACTCTAATGTTAGCTATTTGGTCATTAAATAAACCACACCTTTAGTTAAATAACTTTGTTACTATAATGTCAAATTTTAAAGCTGAAATTCTTATGCTAAGTTAAA
The DNA here is from genome assembly GCA_030737815.1 of Allium fistulosum. Lineage (NCBI taxonomy): Eukaryota > Viridiplantae > Streptophyta > Magnoliopsida > Asparagales > Amaryllidaceae > Allium > Allium fistulosum. Next base: position 552,949,636 of record CM060906.1, read on the forward strand.
AGTACGTTATTAACTTACACTTTATTTTCTTTTCAGCAAATAACATTTATCATTTTTATTACCCAAGTTATACCATTTACATTAGCTTCAATTTACATGTCAAATGTACGTTTAACTTACATTTTTTTTCCAAAAAAAAAACCATTTATCATTTTAATCACTGTTACATGAATTAAAACTTACAATTTATAGGTTAGAATAAAATATCATTATTAAGTCAAATCGGATTATTAAATTCAATTAACCTTAATTCTGTAAATTAGATTCCAAAATTTACATTTCCAACTATTTATTTCTTATAAAAATTTTAACTCATGTAAACAAATTCACAGAAATTATTACATTAAATTTTAGTTGAGATTCATATATAGAAATCCAAAATACTTAATAACTTTTAGAAAATCATTTTAAATTAACCATGGAGTCTGTATAAAATTCTCTACCCTAGGGTCAAGTAAATACGGACATATATCATTTCAATCCGCAATTTATTAATTTTTTGGGTTTTATATCATTTCAAACGCGCAATCCTAAGTCAAATAAAATTGCTCAGGCCTATCATTTCAGCCCATAACAATTTTCCTTAATCTAAAAATCATTCGGGTATATATCATTTCAACCCATAGTGAAGGAACTTGCAGTGTGAGAATATAATATGAAATAAACATAACAATATTCAATATATCATGGCATATGATCATAACAGGTAAATATGATATGAAATAACATAATATAAACATAGGTGAAATTCTTAACTTGCATATACAAATCCATACAATTCCATTGTCATCAATTTACCAAAATATAAGTACGTTGTCAAGAGTGATTACTCACCTTTCTTTGGTTAGAGAAGTGATTCAAAACGCAACACAACGACTACGACAAGCACAACAAATTACGGAAAAGCTTGAGTGAGAGGAGAATCCAAATCCGACGCTTTGAAAAATAAAATAAATTCCATATGTAAACAAATAATTCACATAGAAAAATTAAAGTAGAAAAAAAATTATATATTTGTAAACATGTGAAGAGGGTTTGTCTACGGAACACATAGGTTTGGTCTAGGGTTTGTTTGGGTTCGGTCTAGGCTAGATTTGGGTTAGGGTTTGCTCTATAGGCTAGGGTTTGTGGCTACAAGGCTAGAGGAAGGCAAGGTTTGGGTTTAGGGTTCGGCCTACATGGTCAAGGCAAGGCTAGGGTTAGGGTTTGGCTAGGTTTTGGGTTCGGCCATAGGCTATGGCAAGGCTAGGGTTAGGGTTTGGAAATTAGAGAGGAGGATGGTAGTGATGGCCGAAATAAATGAAGAAGAAAAGGAGGAAAAAGGACGGGGTTCGGCTCTAGGGTTTTTGTTTAAAGGAAGAGGAGGTGGAGGCAAAATTGGTGAAGAGGAAAGGGGAAAAGGAAGGAGAAGAGGTAGTTTTGGCTAGGGTTTCTGGTTGGAGGAAGAGGAGATGGGTGTAGAGACAAGCATGGCCGAAATTTTTAAGGGGAGGTGGAGGAAAATCTATAGAGGAAGAGAGGAAGAAAGTCTAGGGTTTTAAGGAGGAAGATAAAGAAGAAAACTTACATTGATTTCTTTCTACGGTGGCACAAATGAAAGTGAGAGTCTAGCAAAACCCTAGGATATTATATAGGCTACTCAATCATGTGGCTTCTCATCTACTAAAGGAATTCCTAACCATTAGTACAAGCCCAAAGTCACAATGTAAATAAGATGAATGTTAAGGGAAAATAACTGCATGTAATACGCCAAAAGTTGTAAATTTTAAGAAGTAGGAATCAAAATTTAACAAAACAAAAAACAAAGGAAATGTTAGAATTAAATTCATCTTCATAAAAAAAGCAAAAGTTCAAAATTCAAATTTTAAAATTTAACAGAAAGTCAAATTTTGACTAAAGTTGACCAAAATTTGCATTTTAAGAAATATCTTTATTTTATTAAATTTGGAAGAACATTTCACATCAAATCCCAAAATATTACATTACATTTCCAAATTTATCAAATTTTAAAATAATTATATTCAAAGTTTCAAATGAATTTTTCATGTAAAATATTTCAAAATTTGCGGGTTGTTACATTCTTCCCCACTCAAAACTTTTCGTCCTCGAAAAGGAATGAGACCTAGAAAACAAAGAGGGATAAGATAGGATAACGAATAGTACCTGGAACAAACAATTCCAGATTTGAAGCACGAATGCTCTCTTCCGTTTCCCAAGTACAATCCAGATCATCAGTGCTCCATTGCACTTTGACCAAGTTGACATATTTTCTTCATAGATGCTTCGTACCTCTATCGATAATACAAAGTGGCTTCCTCTCGATAGTAAGGTTCGGCTCAACATCCAAACTCTCGAGAGCAGAAGGCTGGACAATCAAAGATGGATCATGAAGATACCGACGAAGATGCGAAACATGGAACACATTATGCACTCCAGAAAGCTTCTCAGGCAAATCCAAAAGGTAAGCTAAGGAACCAACTCTCTCTAAGATGCGAAAAGGACCAATAAACCTAAGAGCAAGCTTCCCTCTCCTTCCAAACCGAATCACATTTCTTAATGGAGAGACCTTAAGGAAAACCTGATCACCAACAGAAAACTCTAAATTCCTCCTACGCCTATCAGCATACTTCTTCTGTCTATCCTGAGCAATCCTCATCTTTCTCATAATCTCCTCAACCTTCTCAGATGCTTCTAGAATCATATCAGGATGAAGAACCAAACGATTACCGAATTCAATCCAGCAAGATGGAGATTTGCAAGGGCGTCCATAAAGAGCAGCAAATGGAGCCATTGTGATACTAGCATGATAACTATTGTTATAGGTGAATTTAACGAGATGGAGATGATCTTCCCAAGATCCTCCATAATCAAGGACACATGCACAAAGAAAATCTTCCAGAGTCTGATTCACTCTTTCCGTTTAACCGTCGGTCTGCCGATGGTAAGCAGTGCTCAGATTCAGACGAGTACCTAAAGATTCCTGAAAAGCTTTCCAAAACTGACTAGTAAAGATGGGGTCTCTATCACAAACAATACTGACCGGAACACCATGAAGACGAACAATCTCTCTCATATAAATTTCAGCTTAACTCGAAGCAGAACGGTTGGACCTAACCGGAATGAAATGAGCTGACTTGGTCAATCTATCCACAATTACCCAAATACTCTCATTACCCCTCCTAGTCCTCGGTAATCCATCAATAAAATCCATAGAAACCTGTTCCCATTTCCAATTGGGAACCTTAAGGGGTTGTAATAATCCAGCGGTCTTCTGATGATCAGCCTTAACCTGTTGACAAGTTGCACATCTACTAATAAAAAGAGAGATATCACGCTTCATACCACTCCACCAATACAACTTCTTCATATCATGGTACATCTTCGTCATACCTGGATGAATAGAAAGTCTAGACCGATGATTTTCCCGAAGTAACTCTTGCCTCAATCCATCGACATTCGGGACACAAATCTGATTATTAATCCTCAAAATCCCTTTATCATCGATCTGAGCTCCACTTCCATCTTGGCTATTACCACCAACCCTGCTACGGACATTTTCCTTAATAAGCCTAAGCATCTCATCCTCATCTTGGTTAGCAATAATACGATCCATAAGAGGAGAAGAAACAATAAGCTGACACAACATCGCCTTCTTTCGACTCAAAGCATCGACTACAACATTAGCTTTCCCGGGGGTATATGTCGAGGTCATAAGAAGCTAGAAACTCAAGTCACCTAACCTGCCTCAAATTCAAGTCCTTCTGGGTGAAAATATATTTCAAAGACTTATGATCCGTAAAGAGCTCAAACTTAGTTCCCAATAGATGATGTCTCCAAAGCTTCAAAGCAAAAACTACGACAAGCAATTCCAAATCATGGGCTGCATGATTGGCTTCATGAGTCTTCAACTGACGACTGGCATAAGCGATAACCTTCCCATCTTGCATCAGAATGGCTCCCAAACCTTCATGACTGGAATCAGTGTATACCGTTAATTCCTCATTTCCATTTGGAACGGTAAGAACTGGCACGGAAGTAAGCTTGCGCTTCAACTCATTGAATGCAGCTTCACACTTATCATTCCATCTAAACTTAGCGTTCTTACGAGTTAGAGCGGTGAGAGGTGTAGCAATCCGAGCAAAATTCTCAATGAATCTCCGATAATAACCGGCAAGGCCCAGAAAACTACGGATATCAGATGGAGTTCTAGGAGTTTCCCAATCCTAAAATAGAATAGGGGGAATAAGAACCGAGAAAGAGATAGAATAATTAATGTACAAAGGAAAGAAGAGAAGATAGACTTAGATTGATCGCAGCGATCTTAACTGGATCAACAGAAACTCCGTCACCAGAAACAATATGTCCAAGAAATCGGACTTCATCTTTCCAAAAATGGCATTTCGAGAATTTGGCTTTCAACTGATGACTCCTAAGGGTCTTCAAAACAAAATTCAAATGTATTTCATGTTCCGCCTTAGACTTAGAGAAAACCAGAATATCATCGACGAAGACTAGAACAAACTTATTAAGAACATCATGGAAAACCCGGTTCATAAGGTCGACAAAGAAAGCTGGGGCATTAGTTAAACCAAAAGGCATAACTAACCATTCAGAGAAACCATCCTCAGAACGGAAAGCAGTTTTGGGAATACTTTCCTCGGCAATTCTGAGCTGGTGGAAACCGGTGGCAAGATCAAGTGGAGAGAATACAGTAGCTCCATAAAGCTGATCGAACATATCATTAATACGAGGCATTGGATATCTGTTTTTCATAGTGAGCTTGTTCAGCTCCCTATAATCAACACACATCCTCAAAGAACCATCAGACTTAGTGATAAAAACCACTGCTGCTCCCCATTCGGAATGACTGGGTCTGATCAAACCTTTGGAGAACAAGTCTTCAATTTGCTTCCTCAACTCAACCTTCTCACGGGGTGCCATTCTTCTGGGAGGAAGAACTACAGGTCGAGCTCTAGGAATGAGATCAATACGGAATTCGATTTCTCATTTAGGAGGTAAAGAAGTGACTTCACCAAACACGTCGGGATAGAGTTTGACCATAGGAGTAGAATCAAGATCACTAGGGGATGAATCAAGAGAATAGATAAAACTGCCTGCATACTCCTGAGGCATACGACACTGAATCACTAAAGGCTTACCAAAATCATCAACAAGAGAAACAGTCTGGGTTTTACAAGAGATAACAACTTCATGCATCTTCAGCCAATCTCCTCCAAGCAACATGTCAAATGCATTGAAACCAAGAACATATAAATCACCAGAAAAGCGATTCGGAAAAGAAGAGTTTCATACCAGTAAACTTAGTACCACCTAGCTGAATGAACTCCTTACAAAGAATGGTAAACCTAATGGGTGCAACTGGTGCTGGAACTGGGGCAACACCAAGACCCTGACCTCTGGCATTCCTACGATTCATCCTGGAAATTCAAGAATGAATTTTTCTTTAGGACCAAGATAGAGGAGAAAGACAAAAGACAAGATTCAACTAGAATGGAAATCCTAATCAAAGAATTCTATTAAACAAAGTGGATTCGAAAGAAGAAAATTCTAAGGAAAATTAGATTTTAAAACAAGAAAGATTTTATATCCAAAATAATCCTTTAAAATCATTTATAAATCATTTGAAAACCAAAATACGTTCTCTCGCAAAGAATGATTCTAAGATTAATTTTACTCATTCTAGGGTATTTCTACCCAATATCTAATGAGTTTTTTTACCCCGTAGGCTAAGGTTTGCCTAAAACCAAAGCTCTGATACCAACTGTAACATCCCGCCATTTTGGGCCATTAAAATCGACAAAAAAACCACACATGTCAGACTTGAATAATTCAAAACAACAGATTGTTAATAAAATTTAGGGCAAATAAAATCAATCATAGAATTAAAGACACAGAATATCAGAATAACTCGCAGCGGAATAAAATAAACATAGGAGTTCATGAAGCTAAATCTCCGGCGGATCTCTAGCTCCAAAAAGGATGAAACCAAAGCTGTGAAACTCAGGCTGACACGAGCGTAAAGCAAAAACACAAAACACTCGAGTCAGGACATACATACTTATAAAATGTAAATCAACTCAAGTGAACTATAAAAGAAATGCATCAGTAACTTAAAAGATGCTTGGGATCGCACATCCTTTAAGGATCCGTTAAACTATCTACTATGTAGTAATATACGCTATTATAATAATGTCTAAAGTAAAGTAACTATTAAAATAGCGTTAAGGCGTTATATTTTCCCCCTTAACACATTTTTATAATGCCAATAGTTAATACAGTACCGTAACTCCCAGCAAACTGGGGCTGCTAGAGGATACCCCATAGGTACGACATAAAACAAACTCATAGAAGGCACGCTAGGGTAGATGACACGGCACAACTAGGCAATGCCAGGGTAGATATACCAATTACACTTCCGGACTGTTGGTAACGCATAGCCGCAACTACCGCCCAACTCGATCCACACTCCTGAATCAAAGGTGCGCACCAAATCAATCACAAAGTAATAGAATGGCTAACGATGAAGTGTGTCCGATCGGAGGAGCTACCTCACTTGGCCCATCAATTTCTCCTGTTTTAGCCACCTTATGCTAACTCATGGGAGTTAGGTCCATGTAAATATACCTTTAGGATCGTCGCCACCATCCTACTTCATTATGGAACCTCCACCGCGTACACAGTTGTTAAAGTGGTTTTCGGTATCGACAAAGAGTATGCCCATATCCAATCTCGGTCTCTTTAACAACCAAACATTATTATAACCCGTGGTTATTCAATTTCAAATGGTTTATATTTCATATCAAACATATTCATTTCAAAACCTCATAAATCCAATATCATTATTCTTTAAAATATTATTCATTTTTCCAAAGTTGTAACACTTCCAAATTTCATTTAATTATAACCCCTTGAAAACGTAAAAATTTAGAGATCATAGCACTTTAAAATGTAACCTTTAGAAGCATAACATTCGGAACTATAACCCTTTAGAAAATTTTGTAGCATTTTGGAAATGTCACTTTTAAGAAAACGCAACAGTACAGAAATGTTATTGTAAGCATTCGCAGTAGTGCAGAATTGAAACTGTAAGAATTCGCAACGGTGCAGAATTGTTACGGCAAGAATCCGCAGCAATGCAGAATTATTACAGTAAGAAATCGCAGCAGTTTTGAATTGTTACCGTAAGAAATCGCAGCAGTTTTGAATTGTTACTGTAATACTTCATACCGCAATAGTTTATATAATCAAATAGTACATATATTTACAGGTTTTATCATAGTCATTATATCATTCTTATCATATTACTCTAATGTTAGCTATTTGGTCATTAAAGAAACCACACCTTTAGTTAAATAACTTTGTTACTATAATGTCAATTTTAAAGCTGAAATCCTTATGCCAAGTTAAAAGTACGTTATTAACTTACACTTTCTTTTCTTTTCAGTAAATAACATTTATCATTTTTATTACCCAAGTTATACCATTTACATTAGCTAAAACTTACATGTCAAATGTACGTTTAACTTACATTTTTTTTCCAAAAAAAAAACCATTTATCATTTTAATCACTATTACATGAATTAAAACTTACAATTTATAGGTTAGAATAAAATATCATTATTAAGTCAAATCGGATTATTAAATTTCAATTAACCTTAATTCTGTAAATTAGATTCCAAAATTTACATTTTCAACTATTTATTTCTTATAAATTTTTTAACTCATGTAAACAAATTCATAGAAATTATTACATTAAATTTTAGTTGAGATTCATATATAGAAATCCAAAATACTTAATAAATTTTAGAAAATCATTTTAAATCAACCACGGAGTCTGTATAAAATTCTCTACCCTAGCGTCAAGTAAATACGGACATATATCATTTCAATCCGCAATTTATTAATTTTTCGGGTTTTATATCATTTCAAACCCGTAATCCCAAATCAAATAAAATTGCTCAGGCCTATCATTTCAGCCCATAACAATTTTCCTTAATCTAAAAATCATTCGGGTATGTATCATTTCAACCCATAGTGAAGCAACTTGCAGTGTGAGAACAGAATATGAAATAAACATAACAATATTCAATATATCATGGCATATGATCATAACAAGTAAATATGATATGAAATAACATAATATAAACATATGTGAAATTCTCAACTTGCATATACAAATCCATATAATTCCATTGTCATCAATTCACCAAAATATAAGTACGTTGTCAAGAGTGATTACTCACCTTTCTTTGGTTAGAGAAGTGATTTAAAATGCAACACAACGACTACGACAAGCACAACAAATTACGGAAAAGCTTGAGTGAGAGGAGAATCCAAATCCGACGCTTTGAAAAATAAAATAAATTCCATATGTAAACAAATAATTCACATAGAAAATAAAAGTAGAAATTTTTTATATATATTTGTAACCATGTGAAGAGGGCTTGTCTACGGAACACATAGGTTTGGTCTAGAGTTTGTTTGGGTTCAGTCTAGGCTAGATTTGGGTTAGGGTTTGGTCTATAGGCTAGGGTTTGTGGCTACAAGGCTAGAGGAAGGCAAGATTTGGGTTTAGGGTTCGGCCTACATGGTCAAGGCAAGGCTAGGGTTAGGATTTGGCAATTGGAGAGGAGGATGGTGGTAATAGCCGAAATAAATGAAGAAGAAAAGGAGGAAAAAGGAAGGGGTTCGGCTATAGGGTTTTTGTTTGGAGGAAGAGGAGGTGGAGGCCAAAATTGGTGAAGATGAAAGGGGAAAAGGAAGGAGAAGAGGTAGTTTTGGCTAGGGTTTCTGGTTGAAGGAAGAGGAGATGGGTGTAGAGACAAGCATGGTTGAAATTTTTGAGGGGAGGAGGAGGAAAATCTGTAGAGGAAGAGAGGAAGAAAGTCTAGGGTTTTAAGGAGGATGATGAAGAAGAAAACTTACATTGATTTCTTTCTACGGAGGCACAAATGAAAGTGAGAGTCTAGCAAAACCCTAGGATATTATATAGGCTACTCAATCATGTGGCTTATCATCTATTAAAGGAATTCCTAGCCCATTAGTACAAGCCCAAAGTCACAATGTAAATAAGATGAATGTTAAGGGAAAATAACCGCGTGTAATACGCCAAAAATTGTAAATTTTAAGAAGTAGGAATCAAAATTTAACAAAACGAAAAACAAAGGAAATGTTTAGAATTAAATTCATCTTCATAAAAAATAGTAAAAGTTCAAAATTCAAAATTTAAAATTTTCACAGCAAGTCAAACTTTGACCAAAGTTGACCAAAATTTGCATTTTAAGAAAAATCTTTATTTTATTAAATTTGGAAGAACATTTCACATCAAATCCCAAAATATTACATTAAATTTCCAAATTTATCAAATTTTAAAATAATTATATTCAAAGTTTCAAATGAATTTTTCATGTAAAATATTTCAAAATTTGCGGGTTGTTACAATAGATAAATATTTATTATATGTATTGTATATAATCACAACAGCATAAACAAATCTCCACGTATTATATAACTTCAAATATGACAAAGCTTATATAAAGATATCATCACCCATCTCAAAGCGAATCAAATTAAAATTGAAGAACATCAAATTCAATGGGCGAATCATCCAAATACAGAAATCATTATTACAATCAATAAACCATCGTTAATGAAATATCATCAAATTATCTTACGACAAAAACCAAATATATCACTTAATTTGAAAAATAAAAGAATCGTCATCAACACACCAAGATAGGCGGCATATCATCAGTACATAAATAAAGTTCTGAGATCCACCATATTTTCGACACCTATCCAGATATAATCTCATCTCCTCACGTAAGAATTATCAGAATAGTATGGATATACGAGGACTAACTACGCTTTAGACATATAGTCTCTAGTATAGCCACCTCATGGGAGAGTGAATAATATCGTAACACCCCTAATTTTTTAATAACATTATTTAGGGGATTTAATTAGATAAATTAAATAGAATAATGTAAACATTAGAGTGACAAGGGGATTAAGATTTGAATAAGTAATTAAAGGTCGTGCTTAATTATCTAAATGGACTTATAAATGGCTTGGTATGTTAATTAGGAGAGTAATTAATGCAATGGGGTGATTGCACATCATAACCCTTATATATTTTGTTCCCTTCATTATGCACGTTCATTTTACTAAACACAAACAAACGTAAATCAAAAGAGGAGCCGACCATTATTTAGGGGAAAAGAAAAGAAAATCAATCTAAAGCTTAGGAATTAAAGCAAGGAAGATTAATCTCGATCAAATCTCAAAGTCCTTATCCTAATCAAGGTGAATAATAATCTAAATCATCTTTATCTTGTTTTATGATCGTTTGTTTTTCGGGTTTAAGATTAAATCCATTATTATGATGATTTTTGATTGATGATATGTTTGGATTTGGACATGTGGGATTCAAATAAAATAATTTGATAATTATTTTACACGGTTTTAAGGGTAAAACCGATTACAATGATTTTCGCATGCCATGAGAAAACTTTATGTTATGTAAAACATGATTTTAGATATGGTTTTAATTCTTATAATTTTCCAAGCTACGGAAAATTTATTATAATTTTCAAAGGAAAATATGAATAATTGGGTTTAGAAATTTATTTCGATTATTTTATGAAGAATTTGGGTCTGGAATTTTTATATATTAGATAACATATTGAAACTGAATTTCTGTAATTTTTGGTGATTTTTCCTAAGTGATTTATTATGGAAATTAAATTATTTTCGAAGAAGGACTTATATGTTTTATTTGCTTCGCTTAAGGAAGGGCTTATTTGCTAAAATGGTGTGAATTAAATCAGAAGTAATTTCGACGATTATTTTTGTAAAGAATTTGAAAAGATTAAGGCAATCAATTAAATGTTTACAAATAGACATGTTAGTTATAAAGTTATTACTTTAAATAGCATTAATTCAGCCTTTACCCAGAAAAAGTTGGTTCCACCTCTTTCAAAAGCACCTTTCGACCCATTACTTCCGCTTTGACCAAGTTGAAACCTACCAAAGCTGAAACCAATACAGAAGGTACCACAATGATGATACATAATGGATTGAAGAAAGGTGGAAGACGTGGTATCGAAACCATTGCTTTCAATAGGGTCAAAACCTTTGTTTCGCTTTCCAAAGATAAGCGCCTGCCTTGTTTTCAAAAGAATGCTATCGACGAAATCGAAACCTTTTCTTTCGAATCTGTTGTCACCTCTTTGTCTAAGTGGAGCTTTCAAATGGGTTCCTTGTTTATAAATCAATGCTTTCGAAAAGGGTGGTTTCGACCTAGTCGAGACCTTACTGCCAATCTTATGCCTTTCGAAGGTATTGAAGTCATCAATGCTTTCGAAAGGTACCTTTTGTTTTAAAATTGTACTAAGTCACTTTCTAAAAGCTTTCGAATAGGTTCAAGGGTTTCGAAGGCAATGGCTTCGAAAGGGGGTTTCGATGCTATCCTTCAATGTTTTACTTAAATGATTTGGGCTTTCGAATGGATGGTTCCAAAGCCATCGACTTTTCCCCAAAAATTTTTATATAAAGTGTTGGGTGCGTTTCCACCACCACCGAGCCAGAAAGAAGAAGGCATCGCCGAACCATAGGGAGGAAAGTCTCACCGAACCAACCTATCTCCCAGATGCTACCGGACCAAAGTCCCACAAAACCTACCGAACCAAAGTGCTACCAGACCAAGGTCTCAACTCCAACCATCTACCACCGGACCGAAGCACTACCGAACCAAGGCGTTGCCGAACCAACGTTGCCAGGCCAAATTGCATCAGCCCAGGCCCACCAGCAGCTATATACATCCAAAACCCCTACTCCCAGCCTCACTCTATAAATAGAGGGGTAGGGGTACAACAATGGGGGACAAGTTTGAGAGCTCAAGCACGGATAGAACTTTCAAACAACTTTCATATACTTGTATCAAAGCTTTGTACTTGTAATCTAAACAGTAAAGGATAATAACATATAAAGTGGACGTAGGCACATTCTGGCCAAACCACTATAAATCTGTGTGTCTTTTACAGTTTAGTCCCTGCTTTTTATATATTTGCATAAATCACCCAGATCACTAAAAACAACATAAAATCAACTAAATCATACGACTTGGAGGTGTTTGCCCATTTTTTGTGCAAACATTTTTGGTGCTTTCATTGAGAGCTGAACTCAAGGCTTCAGCTTCTCCCACTTAACCTTCTTCCTAACAGCGTCGCTCATTGCTTGGAAGATATGCCTCCCAAGCAGAAGAAAGATGTTAACAAAGGAAAGAACATCGCAACTAGCAGTATTCCAGATCCAGTGGTCACAGATCAAGTAAATCATCCCATTCCAACAGCAGTACCAAATGGAGGTCAGGCAAATCCGACAACCCCTGCCACGGAACAACCGGCAGCAATTACTAAGGCAGATCTAGACAGGGTTGTGGCTGAAGTGACTAACCACTTCACATCCCAACAGGAAGCCTTGGTGAACCAACTCATGTCATGCTTAAGGGATGCTGAAGAGTCCAACCGCAACACTGAATCATGGGGTGAGTCCCAGTCTGGAGGATCTCGGAGGCGACAAAGATCTTCCTTCTTCGAAGAAGCTAACGACAGAAGCAGCCATGGTAGGAGCCGAGACCGAACTCAGTCCGAAGTTGGACCCGAGGAAACGCTTGGAACCGAACCCAACGGGGGAGGTACCAAGCGGAGGTCAACTGTAGCTGAGCATGTCATGCTGCCTAACCACGGAAACACTAATGAACGGGGCCGAGCTAGAGTCCAGCTCGAAGTTGGACCCAAGGAAGTGCTCAGAGCAGAACCCAGCAGGGGAAGATCAAGGCGAGGGCCAACTGTAGCTGACCCTAGCACGCTCCCAGAAGACCAAAGACAGCCACCAAAAAATATTAGGGGTGATATGCGATACCATCCCTACAGGTCATCTGGACGGAATTAATCCCATAGAGAAGAACCGAACTTATTTCTATCTGCTCCAAATTCTGATGAAAGGATGGCACGCTTGTTCAGAGAGTGCGTCCAACGGGATCAAAGAGATCAAGGGATAGGCGCTAGGGTAACCAGCCCCTTCGCCCGCAATATCAAGATTGCCATCACCCCCCGAGAATGGAAAATGCCAACAATGGAACCTTACAAGGGAACCTCTGACCCCGTTGTACACTTACAGAGATACACACAGCATATGCTCATGAGCGGAGCACCAGAAGGAGTACTGTGCAAATGCTTTCCGCTATTCTTAGCAGATCTAGCTACCTCCTGGTTCTACCATCTACCCCAAGGATCCATCAGCTCATGGGAGATGTTGAGAGAAAAGTTCATCAGCCAGTTCCGCATTCATGTGGAGCAACCCAAGGACGCTTATTCCTTATCCAGTATCAAGCAGAAACTTGGAGAGAAGGTGCAGCAATATCTAACCCAATTCAATGCCGCAGCGGCCGCAGCCCAAGACGCCGATGAGAAGCTTATCTTAATGGCCCTCTGTAGTGGTGTGCATCCGGATACTAAATTTGCTAGAAGATTGACAAAAGAAAAACCAGCTACTTTACCCGATTTCTTCCATGAAGCCGGGAAATATATGAGGCTTGAGGACGCTGCCACTGAGGGGCAGTCAGGGCAACAAAATAAGGCAGCTCACGGCAACACGCCCGCTGTAGCAAAGGACGTTCGAAGAAATGATTCTAAAGACAATGCTGGGGGCAAGAAAGGAGAAAAGCGTCTATATCGACCGGGACCGAGATTTGACGCTTACACCCCTTTGAACGAAACGATCGAAAACATCTTCCTCGCCACTCAAGACGAAGTTAAATACAAACGCCCCCCGCATAAGAAGGAATCAGATAACGCAATTAAGTCTGGAAAATTCTACCGCTTCCACGAATCCCATGGGCATGATACCAATGAATGCCATCATCTCCGGGACTTGATTGAAGAACACATCAGAAGAAGGAGACTAGAACGCTATGTAAAAGGTCAGAATAGGACTCCAGCTCCTGCCAATGAGAACCCAAGGTTACCCTCCCCAGAAATAGGCAGAGGAAATCACAACACAAGTGGTTCTAGTCAAGAGAAGATAGTGGTCCATACCATCTCGGGAGGGCCACACATCGCCGACGGAAGCTGGGCAGAGATGGAAAGGTACGGAAAGTCACTTAGGAACAATGAAGAATGCGTTAACTCTATTATAGAAGAACGCCACCCGAAACGGATAGAGAATGATGACATCACATTCAGTAGGCGTGACCTGGAGGGAAGGCAATATCCTCACGCGGATCCCATGGTTATCTCTACCCGACTCGGTCCAGCCGAAGTTTTCCGAATTCTAGTAGACACTGGAAGCTCAGTGAATATCCTATTCAAGCATGCATTCGACAAAATGAAGCTGTCATTAAAGGATGTTTTCCCCTGCAATAAACCACTACATGGTTTCACTGGAAATGCGAAGATGCCCCTCGGGCGACTGGACCTCTTTGTTGAAATTGGAAGTCATCCCCGCTCCGTTGTGCGGAAACAAACATTTGTGTTGATAGAAAACCACTCGGCCTATAACGCCTTCTTAGGAAGACCCGCCTTGTCTGACTTCCAAATTGTCCTGGTCCCATGGTGCCTGAAGATGAAATTTCCAACGAACAATGGAATAGGGGAAGTAGAGGGAGACCAGGACATCGCTCGAGATTGCTATATAACTGAACTCCGCAATAACCGCAGAAAGGATATAGGGAAGAGTGCAGAGACTGCCCTCTGCACGAAAAGTTTGGAAGCATAACAGCTAAAGAAAGCCCCTCCTCTTCGATATACCAGTGACCCTTTCGATGAATTAGACCCCAGGGACAAAGAGGAGGAGGCCACCGCCGAGCCTGTAGAGGCTATGGAATTCGTATCTGTGGACAAACACGACTCGAGTAGACTATTGAAAGTCGGGTCCCAACTAAAAGCAGAATTGAAGGAACAACTCATTGATTTTCTCCGCCACAACTTGGATGTATTTGCATGGTCACACGCTGACATGACTGGAATCTCCCCAGACATAGCATGCCATGTACTAAACATCGATCCTACCAAGGCGCCAGTAAAACAGAAAAAGAGAAGTATGGGGGCAGAACGATCGGCCGCCCTCAATGAAGAAGTAAAAAACCTACTTGCCAATGACTTCATACGAGAAGCCATATACCCAGAGTGGATCGCTAATCCGGTACTAGTAAAGAAGGCTAATGGGAAGTGGCGAACGTGCATTGACTTCTCCAACTTAAATGACGCCTACCCGAAGGATTGCTTCCCACTTCTCCGAATCGATCAGCTCGTAGACAGCACGGCCGGGCACGAACTCTTATCTTTTATGGACGCATACTCAGGATATAACCAAATTCCTATGCATGCTCCCGATCAAGACCACACTAGTTTCATCACTGATCGGGGATTGTACTGCTACAAAGTAATGCCTTTTGGACTTAAAAACACAGGAGCCACCTATCAGCGCCTCGTCAACAAGATGTTTGTGGGGCTAATAGGACAAACTATGGAAGTTTAAGTGGATGACATGCTGGTAAAGTCAAGAAAAGCTGACGATCACGTAAGCCACCTGGGCGAGATGTTTCAAGTACTTCGCCAATATGGAATGAAGCTGAATCCTCTAAAGTGCTCTTTCAGAGTATCATCAGGGAAGTTCCTGGGATTCATCGTCCATGCCAGAGGAATTGAAGCAAACCCTAAACAAGTCCGAGCTCTGAAAGACATCAGGATACCTTCTACCCGAAAAGAAATGCAAAGCCTAAATGGGAAGGTGGCCGCCCTGGGCAGATTCATCTCTAAAGCAACTGACAAATGCATCCCCTTCTTCGAAGCTCTAAAGAAAGACAAAGGAAAGTTCGAATGGACTGAAGAGTGCTTAACAGCTTTTCTTAACTTAATCGAACACCTCCAGAGACCACCAGTACTCTCAACTCCGAACAAAGGCGAAGAGCTATACCTATACCTTGCTGTGTCATCTCATGCTCTAAGCGCCGCCTTGGTGAGAGAAGACAAACGCACGCAGCGGCCAGTATACTTTGTGAGCAAGAGGTTTACAGGGGCGGAAGCCAGATATCCTAAACTTGAGAAACTAGCGTACTGTTTACTAATCACGTCACGGAAACTGCGTCACTATTTCCAATCTCATTCCATTAGAGTTCTGACCGATCAACCACTAAGGCAGGTACTCAATCGTCCCGACACTTCTGGGCGACTACTTAAATGGTGCATTGAACTAAGTCAATATGATATCACCTACCATCCTCGCGCCGCCATCAAGGGACAAGCCATGGCCGATTTCATTGCCGAATTCACTACCAACGAAGGGAAGGAGCAACTGGAAATAGTAGAATACATCAAGTGGAATCTCTTTGTGGATGGTGCGTCAAACGAACAAGGCTCGGGGGCAGGTGTGGTAATAATCACTCCCAAGGGAAATATGCTACACTATGCTCTAAGGTTGGAATTCGCTGCCACCAACAACGATGCAGAGTATGAAGCAGTGAAGCTGGATTAGAACTTGCCTTAGAAATCGGGGCCAATTCTTTGTGTCTTCATAGTGATTCTCAACTTATTGTAAATCAAATACTAGGAGAATTTCAGGCTCGAGAAGAACGACTCATGGCATATCTAAAGAAGACCAAGTTGCTTCTCGATCAATTAGATCGCTATTTAATCAAGCACATCCCTCGGGAAGAGAACGAAGAGGCCGACGAATTGGCGAAGCAAGCTAGCATGAGAGACGGCACTATTTCCGGAGCAGTGGCCATCTCAAAGCAACTGACCCCAAGTTTCGAGCAGGTGAATCTGATAGCTACAATCAAAGAGGAAACTTGGATGACTCCCATCCAAAAATACTTACAAGACGGCACACTGCCCGACAAGCGTAATGAAATCAAGAAAATCTTGAGGAGAGCTTCCCACTACACAATACAAGAAGGCACCCTTTATCGGCGCGGCTTCTCTAACCCCTTATTAAGGTGTGTCGCCGGAAGGGAAGCAAAGGAAATCTTATCCAACATCCATCAAGGAAGCTGCGGAGATCACACTGGAGGGCAAACTCTGGCAAAGAAGATACTCCGATATGGATATTTCTGGCCCACCTTAAACAAAGACGCCTTAGACTTCGTCAAAAATGTGACAGATGTCAAAAATTTGCTAAGATTCCGCGGCTACCAACAACTGAGATTACTCAAATGACCAGCCCTTGGCCCTTTGCAGTATGGGGAATTGACTTGATTGGCGAACTGCCAATGGGCCGAGGCGGAGCCAAATATGCTATAGTGGCAGTCGACTATTTCACCAAATGGGTGGAAGCAGAACCCCTAAATAAAGTATCTTCAGAAAAAGTTATTAACTTCTTGATCAAAAATGTTCTATGCAGGTACGAAGTCCCATTTAATATCATATCGGACAATGGACTTCAGTTTGACAGCGAGGAGTTTTCCAACTGGTGCCAAGAGCACGGAATTCACAAAAGCTTCTCATCCGTAGCTTATCCCCAGGCAAACGGACAAGTCGAAGCCGTCAACAAAATTCTCAAGACTCTAATCAAAAAGAAACTTGAAAGGTCAAAAGGCGCTTGGGTGGATGAACTTCCGACGGCACTTTGGGCCTATCGCACATCTTTTAGAACATCAACGGGGCATACTCCTTTCTCTTTGGCATACGGATCGGAGGCTATGCTCCCAATTGAAACTATAGTGCCTTCCCACCGTAGGATCCACTATAACTCAGAAGAGAACGAGGAACTCCTTCACATGTCTTTGGATCTAATTGAGGAAAGAAGAAATGATGCAGCCCTCAAAGCAGCAGCTCACAAGCAAAAAGTGGCAGCGCAATACAACTCCAAAGTCAAGCATCATAGCTTATAGGAGGGGGATCTTGTCCTCAAGCGAATCTTCCCGCGCCACGGAGCACTAGATCCAATCTGGGACGGACCATATGTAATTCATAAAGATCTCCACAACGGAGCTTATATTTTGTCAACAGTGGACGGAGAGGTGTTCCAGAGGGCATGGAACATCCAACACCTTCGTCGATACTTTTATTAACTTGTACTGCCCATATGAAGTGAATTAACACAGAGAATCAGTGGACGTAGGCATTTTCGTGCCGAACCACTTTAAAAACTTGTCTCTTTTTTAACTTGTTCCTTTGTGTCTTGGCTACTTGTTAACTTTATCCTTTTCTGTTGAACAAAATCCTGTGCATATAGCATTTCCATTCAAGGCACTCCCCAGCGCGACTTCACCTGGACAAGACCTAACATGTACTATGCGAATCTATGCCCTCACCAATGAGACACTTTTGCTCCGGCATCCCTTTGCTGCGGGTTAACTCATTGCTCGCGACGGCCCTTAAAGCCAACTGTAATGAGCCGATTATAAGCCACCGAGAAGGCCGACTATAGCCGAGGCAGCTCATTACGGCGTTCGGCTCGTCGGCAACCGCGAACCTACTTTAAGCCCCAACATAAGGTATGGCCAGCCAGGGGTAGTTCACGGTTGACGATCGGCACCCACGCTAGCCGGCCACGGTAAATCGAATAATACCCGCGACTACGGGCTATAATGCCCCGGGTAGTTACTGTGCGCGATCTCGGCTTCGATGTGTCTTAAGTACGGTTGTGGTAAAAAAAGATAAACTCCCCGCAGAGGCGTAAGATGGGTGACAAATGTCTCCAAGACCCACAGCTAGGGAAAGTGACTACAAAACCCGTTTGCCATGAACTTAAGCACATCGAAGGCCTTCCGTGATTGGAAGTTTTACTATTTCTTATATTCCTATTCTATTTAAAAACTTTCCTCCTATCCTCTATAACAATCCCTAAAGTATATGACACAAGATAGGAGACGCTCACTAAGAACTCACAATTGAATGACGAGTCAATCAACTGCATTCCATACTCAGTCATATAAGACATTCAAAGCAACCGTCTACAACTAAAACATGAAGGGCGGTACTTTCTTCTTTTGTGTATAAATACGTAGCTATAATTTTTTCGCACATCACATTAAACATTGCAAGGTATGAAATTATATCTTAAACAAGAACTTGAAATCAAACACGATCGAATCACAGGCATATGCACAGCTATACTTCTTATGCAACACATCAAAATGTCGAAAGCATTCAAATACGACAGAATCAGCTTAAGTTAAAAAATTACATACCAAGAATAAAGTCGTTTATTACAAGTAACATAATTACAGCCTAAAAGTTGTGTTACTACTCTGAGACTAACGTAGACAGCAATGTCAAGTAAACAGAAAGATACCCAGGTCAAGTTAAGGAGTCGGCTGCACCGGAGCTTCACCCTTGTCCTGCTGGCCCTCCGAAATCTCCTTAACCGCAGAGCGGGAACTTTCAACATGTTGACCAAAGATATTTAGTGCTCCAGATGTCTCGCCTGTCCGATCAAGGAAAGAATTCATTAATAATAAGCAACCAAGTTACAGAAAGCTAAAAGGGAAGACTTACCAGCATCTGCTCCTTGATCATCATCCTCTAACTGCACACCTACCTCCTCAGCAGTAAGCAGCCGCATACCCTCCTTCACCGCCGCTTTCTCTTCCTTGGAGAATTGAGCCGTAACCACATCCATTCTGAAGACCATGCCACCCTCCTTATCTGCATCGGCCTTAGCCTCCTCCAAGGCCCTGAGATAAATCCTGGCCATGACTCGGGGGTAATCATCCATCCACGATAATTTGCCCTATTTCCAAGTGCGAAAGTATATATCCTGAAGCATCTCATCCATTATCCCCTCATTCTCCTCGAGCTCCCTTATTCGGTCCTCAGAAGCCAACAGCTTTGCAATGGCAGCATCCCTCTCCGATTGGTATCGTGAGTAGTCGGCCTGAAAGGATTTCCTCATCGCCTCCATCTCCTCCTTCAGCTTGGTTTGAGCAAGCTCCACGGCCTCAAGTTTCTCGGATAACCCATGTACCCGCTCGAGATCCGCTTGCCGAACCTCATCCACCGTTGCAATAGCCATATCAATCCGTTCCTTACAGATGGCCTCCATTTTCCGTAACTTTGCCCTGCTGGCCTCTTCCATGGTCTTCTTTAATTGCCTAGAGGCAGCCTCATGTTGAGAGATCTGGATGGCCTGATCAGCGAGTTGTTTGGCCTGGTCGGAAACCATTAACCGCAGTCGAATGTTAGCACCGCCGATTTCTTCTCTGGCCTTGACCAGTCGAGCATGATGCCCCATCAGCTTCCTGATTTCCTCAGCAACCCGGTCAATGTTTGCCTTAGCTTCATCCCCCAAAGTTACAACCCGAGTGCTAAGCAAATCAAGGTCCAGGGACTTAGCTTCATCTAGTACTCTTACCATAGGATTGCGAGGGAGAAGGTGCTCACCGGTAGCCTCATCAAAGGTAATATCATGAGAACCAAGATCCAGATCCGGATGACCCGCAAACGGGTTACGAGCCAAGCCGGGATGATCTATCGGGGTAACGGTAGGATTTTCAGATGGGTGAGGAGAAGGTATAAACTCAGTATTCTCCTCCGTGGTATCCTGAAGAGGCTGAGTTGGGGGCTGAGGACCATGTGAAGATTCAAAAAAGGAGCGACTCCTCTTCTTCTTTTGGATATCCTCTTCGATAACTCCCAGAAGAGGACGGTAGCCGACTACGTCTCCAGGGCGGTTAGTCGGAGGCTTTGGTTTAGTAGAAGCCTTGAGGAGTTTGTATTGTTCAAGACGGTGTCGAACATCCGACGTCTTGGCCACCTTACCCGCTTCTGTGATAAAAACCCAGTGTTACAAGCATACATTGAGCTATAATTCAAGGAATACACCAAGTTAAGAAGAGTAAAAAGACGCTTTTGTTATACAAACCCTAGGGAGGAGTAGGATACTGCAATAGGTCCTGAACCTCATTCCAGTACGGGAGCAGGCCATAAAATATTCCTAAATCCTTATCATAAATGGAGTCGGCAGGAGTCAAAAATTCACCTTGAATCATAGGAATTGCCTTAGCTGAAGCGCTCTTAGAAGAATCAGCACCGATCTCGGCCTTGTCAGCTTTCTTAGGCTTCTCCACTAAAGCTGATCCTTCCTCCGACCCTTCAAAAGCTAGGCGGAAAGCATCATCTGTCCACTCCTGGATCACACCTGCTTGCTTAGAAGACAAAGCCCCAGTACCACCACCGCTCTGTCCGTCGCCACCATCATCGCTATGACCATCACCTTCTCCACCACTTTCACTCTCCGCCTCACCTCCTTCATCCTCGCCTCTTTCCTCCTCCACATCTTCCTCCTCCGGGACATCTGGACATGTGCTGGGGGAGGGTCCATCGGACTTCTTAAGTTTCTTCCCCCCGGCAATTGGATGCTTCGAGAAGGGTTTCCTTTTACTGCTCTTCGCCGTAGCCCCTCCTTTAGCTTTGGCGGCCCTCTCCTCAGCTGTATCCCTTTGCTTGACCACAGACTGGTGTGGCAGGATTAAGTTGAGCCCTAAAAGAGTAGCATTCCTGATCAAATAAGAAGCCGCCCTCTCGCCTTCCGGAATGGCTTCTATTTCCGCAGCCATTTGAACCCGACGATCATTCTCTACAACCGCAAAGCCACCTGTCGCTAGCAAGAAATAAAGCACATAAGGAGGAGCATTGCAGTCAGAACGGAAATTATAAATAAGATTCAACTTACAGCCAGAGGTGAAGCGGTGGAAAGAAACAGAGTCGTCCTTGACAAAGAACCATTCCTTCTTGAACATGCTAAATTTTGAATATAAGTCCAGGACTGGCTTGAAAGACACGGCCGATTCTAAGCTAATATATGGAGACCCCTTCTTGTAGCCTCTCAAGTTGTACAGGTATCAGATCTCCCGGTTGGAAGAAGGACGCCCGTATCTCCTCTGGAAGATGATGAACAAACTCACCAAGATGGCATAGGAGTTGGGCTGAAGCTGGAAAGGGGCCACCTTCAGGTACGTAATGAAGCTGACTATCCAAGCGTTGATCGGAGGGATAGCACCGCACATGCAATGATACCTGCTGTAAGCAAAATATCCTTCTGGGGGGTTATACGGCATCACTCCGTTCCCCGGCAACCTCATATGCGCTCTGTCAATCCCAAAAGATCTAGATATAGCGTCAAGCTGCTCATCTTTGAGGGAGCTGGGAAAGCAGTCAGGCGGTGAGTTCAAGAGATCTTGAGGACCGTACCCGTCTACTAACGATCTCGGGGTTGGTACATTTCGTCCTGGTTCTGCCTAAACTGGGGGCACTATAGAGGACTCTCCTTTGTCCTTGGATTTCTTCTTGTCAGAACGGGTTTCTACTTTATGAGACATTATCTGCAACACGAGAAAACATATTGTTAGAACAAGGAGTGTAGAGATATAAACAAGCAAGAACATACGGCATGGAATATCATTCATAATTCAAAACATAAAAGCCCGATCGGTAGTTCGAGACTAAAGTTCATTTGGCACTCAAGTTCATCCGGTAGCTCAAGGCTCGAAGGTTCATCTGACACTCAAGTTCATCCGGTAGTTCAGGGCTCGAAGGTTCATCCGGCACTCATACTCCACGGATTCATTCGGTAGTTCAAAACATAAAAGTCATTCGGAAATTACCTGGACCGGTGGTCAAACGTGATTCGGCGGTATGATTGATTCGGCAGGAAAGAATCTGGTTCGGCTATTTCAGTTAGTAAGGAATAACGAAAGCATATGGCCCATACTTATAGGCAAATAGAAACGACCGGACCAACTGGTTCGGCGCTCGGGACCGAATGAGAGTGCCCAAGTCGAAGGGCCTAAAACAAAGCACGACATATGCTGGCATATGCCCCACTTTGGGGGGCAAATGTTGGGTGTGTTTCCACCACCACCGAGCCAGAAAGAAGAAGGCATCGCTGAACCATAGGGAGGAAAGTCTCACCGAACCAACCCATCTCCCAGATGCTACCGGACCAAAGTCCCACCAAACCTACCGAACCAAAGTGCTACCAGACCAAGGTCTCAACTCCAACCATCTACCACCGGACCGAAGCACTACCGAACCAAGGCGTTGCCGAACCAACGTTGCCAGACCAGATTGCATCAGCCCAGGCCCACCAGCAGCTATATACATCTAGAACCCCTACTCCCAGCCTCACTCTATAAATAGAGGGGTAGAGGTACAACAATGGGGGACAAGTTTGAGAGCTCAAGCACGGATAGAACTTTCAAACAACTTTCATATACTTGTATCAAAGCTTTGTACTTGTAATCTGAATAGTAAAGGATAATAACATATAAAGTGGACGTAGGCACATTCTGGCCGAACCACTATAAATCTGTGTGTCTTTTACAGTTTAGTCCCTGCTTTTTATATATTTGCATAAATCACCCAGATCACTAAAAACAACATAAAATCAACTAAATCATACGACTTGGAGGTGTTTGCCCATTTTTTGTGCAAACATAAAGATTAACGGTTTTGAAAGGGGTACTTTTGTATGTTTTTACTTTGACCCAAAAGCTATTTTTAAGGAAAAACACAATGGTTTCGAAAGAGATGTTTTAAAGTGTTTCGAAAGGTATATCTTAGTGTTCTAAAAAGAATATTTGAATGCTTTCGAAGGAGGTTATCCAATGGTTTCGAATGTAAAGTTTTAAGGTTTCGAAAGCCTTAGTTTTCAAAGTAAATAACCCAATCTTATTATAAAGGAAAACCATGGCATAATAAAAGAGTTTTGAAATGATTTTAGGTATGGAGTTTTTGAAGAAATTTTCCTTGATTATTAGGTCAAAGGGATTATCCAATTTTTATATGAAATGATTTCAAGGATATTAACCACAGGTGTTGGTATTATTATGTTATTATGTTTGCTTCTTCATATATATATTCACATTGAAATGGACCCATAACTAAATTTTGGGGAGAAAGGGTAGAATAAACAGCTAGGTTGACCCATTAGTGAATATAAATTAAGTTAACTCCTGAATGAGTAAAATTGCACCCAGGAGGTCAGATAGACCAATGTAGGATGCCTAAATATTGATTAAAGATGTATCAGGTAGACATGTTCATATTAAACCCAGGAAAACTATGTTTAGAAGAGTTATTGGCTGGGGTCAATAGGTTTGTAGTAAACCCACAAAAACTATATCTAGATTAAGTTATTGACATATGTCAATAGGTTCCTAATCAACCCATGAAAACTATGATAAAAAGGATGTTATTGGGGATACCAATGGGTTCAGGGAAAACCCATGAAACGATAATGTTATTGGCAGGGGCCACTAGGTTCTAGTGATCCCACGAAAACTATGAAACCGGACAGGGAGTTCACAATCTTTAACAGGTTATTAGTAAGCCCATGAAATCTAATAGGTTAATAGTGACCCTAGAAACTATAAATGACACAGTAAGTCAAAATGAAAGGGGGATGGAAAATCCAGAATTGATTTGCTTGTTTGCATATCATAATATTATTTTGAACTACTATGTTTTAACCATTGTGGATGCAGGAGCACAGTATATGATTTTATAAAGTTTTAGGATACTAGTGAAGGGAAAATCCGTTCCGTTAAGCGACGTGGTCTCACTAGATATCAAAATGGTTTGAGATGATAGATTATTATTCATACCAGGCTTTATGTCTGACTCAAAGTTTATATTTTCCCTTTAAACTCTTGGGTGCTCAATTAACTTATACATATTAAATATGTAATTCAAATAATTCATACTGCAAAAAATGTACATAATAGAAAAAGTAAATTAGAAAAGAAAAATAAAAGATGTACATATATAATAGAAAAAGATGTACATAAAACTCTCGGGTGAATCATTCATATAATTCAAATAAATGTATATAATAGGAAAAGTATATTAGAAAAGAAAAATAAAAGAAATTAACTAAATATGTATTAAATAAAATTTCTAACTAAATAGTTTATTCCCATTTTAAATAATTAAAAACTTTATTAAATAAAACTTTCTCTTTAACTAAATATACCATGTTATGCGATTATATATATAAACGATTAGATATCATATTTATAAGGTAAAATAATTATACAAATACTTATACATACTGAAATTCCAACGCATATATATTTCCAAACTACAAAAGCCATGAACTAGCATTTCTTTAAATGAACTCATCTGTACCTCCTGTTGCTCACAAACACTTGTACTCACATAAGCTTAAATACTTAAAGCAACATTAAAATAATATAATGCAAAGAGCATCTTCACAAAAGATGTATAACCTGTAAATAATGCCCACATGTTTACAAGCATATATACACTCGAGTAACAACCCTATACTTCAATATGCACTCACATACCCTATCAAAACAAACACATACAAGGAGAAAAGAAAACCAGAACACACAAAATTCAACACAAAATTGCTTTGATATACGAAAACACAGTAATTCATATATTTCTTGGCTGTATGCACTTTGAATCCAGGTAAGTGCATATACATATACCACACATGCACGTAACTATATACTTACCCACTTACATACATATCAAATCACACACAAAGCCCAACAAAATGCAGACCAACACAAGTATACATAGAGCAAACACTAACACATGCTCACACACACGCAGGCTATGAAACACGCACCCTATTCCATACTCAAACTCATGCAAACTATACACACTTTAACAATTGAAACATAGCACTCACTTCGAAATACTACACTCACACTCAATCAACACATTCACGCAAAACACTAAACACCAGCACTCTCAACTATAAACGCACACTTACTCGTCATATAAACAAATATACCCATAACACTCTACAGTACATATGGATGCGACAAACTTTTGCTATCTCGGTTGATGATTAATGAAACTCAGGCCTTGCGACCATGTTTCACCATGTAATAAAATACAGGATATCACACACACATAATCATCCAGTACTCAAACATATTTGCATCCAATTAATCAACTATACATCAAGTATTATCAATGACAAAGTGATTGTAATACGTCTAGTATACCAAAATAAAGAATAATCAATTATAAACTCGTTGCACAAGTTTATAACTCAGATTTCCACTACACTGGAATTCTGTATTAATTATTAATTATAACAATATGATTGTTGTAAATAAATTACAACAACAGCGTTATACTATTTTGAATAAATAGTATAACCAAAATGAAGGATAGAATGTAGAATAAAATAGAATTCTAACCGGAATATGTCTGAGGCTCGTCGTAATGATTTCCTTAAGAATTTTATTTTAAAATTCTCCCAAGATACAACAGACGAATTCTGCTCGAAATTGTAATGAGTATATCACTCTGTGATTTGAAATTGTAATGCGTCTGTACCTCTTCGTACAGTCACATGGACGGCGGTGGCGCGCGTGTGTGCATGATCTCCCTCCTCACAACGAAGCATACATTTGGGAGCCCCATGCCCCCAACCTCCTCATGAGAGAGCCATATATAAACTAATATAGCTCTCAATATTTTGGCGATGTGGGACTTTGTATATTTCCATTCATCTTATTTTTTTAAGGAATTCCAACAGTGATATATCCTGACTGTGAATCAAAATTCCTCAATTGCATAGCACATACCAGAGTTTGGATGCAATTCATGATTTACTTAGATACAAATGTGAGTAAATAACTCACCTAGAAAGGCAAAACTCTAATTACTTGCACCAATTTCACCTTCTTCTTGCTATTTTACTTACTATAGACTTTCCAATACTCAAATCAGTGACTTGTATAAGGATTCCATCTCGTTAGATGATGTGGAAGCATGTCAGAAAGCTCTCCTTCAAGTTTTATAATTTTTGACAATTTATTTCGATTGTTTGAAATTTTTAAAGTAAGAAGGTTGTTGGGTTTTGATTGTGAGAAAGAAGATTCCTCTCCCCCCCCTTTTTGTTTAATTTGCAGCATATTCATTATTATCACTAACGAAATGTCCAAATTTAGAAAATTCTAGAATTATAATATGTTTAGGTTAACTAAGTTGCAACAGTAACATATCTAAGTTTAATTATTATTTACAAAATAATTGATTCACTTATTTTTAAATTCTAAAAATCTAATTTAATTAATTAATAACGATTATTAATTATCCTCAAAAATTGGGTTGTTATAGGTATGGAGTTGAGAAGCGGTAATAAAATTTCCAAATGAATATTCTTCATTGGAATGTAAGAGGGTTACACAAGCCCTCTAGAAAATTAGATAATTAGATGTTAAAATCATGTTTATAGTTGTAGAGCGAGTTATATAGGGCTTTTGGAAAATAAAGTGAAAGCCGAGGATATAGAGATATGGAGCAAGCAATTTGACAGTAGTTAGCGGGTCATTAGCAATGCCGTATGTTATTATAAGTGTAGAATCATAGTTCTTATTAACATGGAAACATGGGATTATAACCTCATATCGATTAATGACCAACATATCACTTTACAACTCAGTAATGGAATATGACCAATATTTGTCTATATGTTTGTGTATGCACATAATTTTAAGATGATGAGATACAACCCATGGAATAATTTGCATAATTATGCTATGTACATTTCATTTCCCTGGTTGCTAGTAGGGGATTATAACCGTATTCATCACGTTAGCGAAATACTGAGGGTAAACCCTATACCTAACTGTAAGTGGTAAGAAATTGGCTTATGCATGAGAGCAGAACTCTCTGAACTAATAATTAAAGGGTTTAACTATTCATGGTGGTTGAACCCAAAGAAAGGCATTCTAATAAAAATAAACAAAGCATTGTCTAATGTGGCTTGGATTCAGCAATATTACGAAGAGAAAGCAATGGTCTCGGCAATACAAGAATACAAGAGAAAGCACACTTATCTATCCGCTGCGAATCTGGTATTGCATCTGAACCATAGATCAAAGATCAACGGTCATGCTTCCGTTTTATATTTGTCCGAGATTGCTAGACTTATATGGGCTGGGTATTTAGCCCATTTGTGTTGTATTTAAATACATAAGCTTTGTATCATTTCTGCATTCAAGTATTATCAATAAAAGTATCATTTCAAATTATTGTAAATCTCTTCATATTCATAATCTCTTCTCAAGTAAACTCAAAAACTTAACATGGTATCAGAGCCCTCTTGCTTAACAGCACATCTCAATCAAAGTTAAGTGGGTATACTCATCAGAGAGATTTCATCATTTGAGTATTTTCTCCATCAGATTTCATCTCTTCATCTGGAGATCGGATTCAAACATCACAGTACTGTGCCTCGCCAGATTTCTATTGAAAAGTGGCTGCATCAACACTGTGCATGATCAAATCCGTTAAAGCAGCGATCAAGAAATCAAAAAATCAAATCAAGAAATCAAGAAAGATTCAAAACTCAGATAAATATCAGCCTGAAATCAATTCAGCAATTCAGTATCTGTTCTCTCAAGCATCATCATAAATTTCAGGCCAAATCATACCTGTTTTTGATTCATCTTGACTTTCTGTTCATTTTCTTGACCTCTTCACTGATCTTTCATCCCTCAATCTTCTTGAATTAATCAGCCATGGCAGAAGACTCTACATCTGCTACATCAGTCAATGATGACGTCAATGCTAATGTTTCCACATCTGTGCAAGGTCTTATGAAATCTGTCATCAGCCCACAAACCCAGCTTGTCAACATTCATCTTGAAGAGGACAACTACCTCCTTTGGAAACTTCAAGTGGAAACAGCCATAGAAGGCTATGGCTTAGAAGGCTTTATTGAAGGTACTCTGCCTATTCCACCAAAGTATGTTGCTGATAAAGATAAGAATACTGTCATCAATCAAGAATATGTTAAGCATAATAGACAAGATAGACTCATTAGCTCTTGGCTTCTCTCCTCTATTAGTGCAAATTTATTACCACAAGTAATAGGGTGCAAATCTGCCAATGATATCTGGACAACCATCGAAAAGAATTTCAACAACCAGTCATCAGCAAAAGTGCTATACTTCAAGAGACAATTACATAATATTAGAATGGATAACATGTCTATGAGAGAGTATCTTGCAAAAGTCAAGAACATAAGTGACAGACTTGCTGCAACAGGAAACCCTGTTCAAGAAACTGAGCAAGTTTTAATTCTACTGAATGGTCTATCTGAAGAATATGAGTCTATCATTGCAGTCATATCCTCACAGAAAACAACACCACCAATTGATGAAGTTCATTCAATTCTATTAGCCAATGAAGCCAGAATTAGCAATAAAAAGGTTCAAGAACCTGATTATTCAGCCAACCTTGCAACTGGTTATAAAGGGAAAAATCAAAACAGAGAACAATCAGTTCAGAGAGGTGGTAGCTCTGCAAGAGGAAGAGGAAGAGGCAGATGGAGTAACAACAACAATAGGCCTAAATGCCAGATATGTGAGAAAATTGGTCATACTGCTTTAAAATGTTATTTCAGGTTCAATTCAAATTATGGGCAAGTACAGAATCAAAAGACTGGACCAACAGCTAATATGGCACAAGTGCAAACTGAAAACAAAAGTACTGCTGAGAATGACAAATTCAACAGTCAAGATAATGATTGGTATCCAGATACTGGTGCAACAAATCACATTACAAGCAGTCTTGAAAATCTGAATCTTGGCAATAAGGAGTTTAAAGGTAATCAGTCTATCTCTATGGGTGATGGTAAGTGTATTCAAATTACTCATACTGGAAATGCCTGCCTAGATAGCAACAAACAACTATACTTGCATAATATATTAAGAGCCCCTAGAATTAAGAAGAACTTAATAAGTGTATCCCAATTTGCTAAAGACAATAATGTCTTTTTTGAATTTTACCCAAAGTATTGTCTTGTTAAAGACATACTAACTAGAAATATCATTTTACAGGGTGATGTGACAAAGGGGCTATACAAGTTAAACAATGTTAGTTGTAGCAAGGCTATACAGCAAGACAAATGTTGCAATATGACTGAAGTTCAAAATGTTGGCAATAATTCAAACTTGTTTGATCTTTGGCATTGTAAGCTTGGACACCCTAGTGTCAAAATTGTTAAACAAATTCTGAATGAAAATAGTATAGATTTTAATCAAGTTTCTATACCATATGTTTGTGATTTTTGTCAACAAGGTAAGAGTCATAGATTACCCTTTTCTAACTCATCAACTGTTTACACTGAACCATTAGAATTAATTACCATTGATTTATGGGGACCATCACCAATCTTTTCAGATTTTGGTTTCAAGTACTACTTATCAATTGTTGATGCATGTACTAGATATACATGGATCTATTTCTTGAAAACAAAATCTGACACTCACAATGCACTTGTCAATTTCATCATCATGATTGAAAAACAAACTAACAAATCTGTTAAAACTGTTCAGTCTGATGGTGGAAGTGAATTTAAAACTCTGAAATTATTCTTCAATAAAAAGGGCATAGTGCATAGATTATCATGTCCACATACATCACAGCAAAATGGCATAGTTGAAAGAAAGCATAGGCATATTGTTGAAACTGGCTTAACACTACTTGCCAATTCTAATCATCCACTAAAATTCTGGCCAGAAGCCTTTAGTACAGCTGTGTATTTGATTAATAGACAGCCAACTAAAGTTCTCAATAAAATAACACCACTTGAAAAATTATATGGTGTTAAGCCAGATTATCATGCCTTGAAGGTGTTTGGGTGCCTATGTTATCCATGCCTTAGACCTTACAATAAAAATAAGTTAAACTTCAGGTCTAGGGCATGTACATTCCTTGGTTACAGTACTAATCAGAAAGGGTATAAGTGTCTTGATGAAACAGGTAGGATATACATAAGCAGGGATGTTGTTTTTAATGAAAATATCTTTCCATTCAAATCACAAAACATTAGTACTACAAGCAAGGTGTACAATCCAAGGACATCCATACCTGAATTATCAACTGTTCTTGACACCTGGCAATATATGGATAATGAGGGGGCTGCTGATGCTCAAGGCACATCATCTCCCATTTTAGGAAGAAATGAGGATCCTGAACCTCCCAGCCATGCCAGCACCTCACCTAATCAATCATCAAGCCAAATTCAGTATGATAAAAGCAATAACACTAATGACTCAACAAATACAGCATCAAGTACATCAAATTCAAATGAACAGAATGCTTCACCTCCAAATATAGAGCCAGTTCAGTCTGGGCATCCCATGATCACAAGATCAAAAAGGGGAATTTTCAAACCAAAAGTTTTTACTGTTCAATTCAGTGAAAGTGAGCCTGCAACTTATGATGAAGCCATCAAAAACAAGCATTGGAAAGAAGCTATGGATGAGGAATACAAAGCTCTCATCAAAAACGGAACTTGGGACTTAACCCAAGCACCAACTAACAAGAATATAGTTGGCTGCAAGTGGACATTTAGACTAAAGAAAAACTCTGATGGTAGCATAAACAAATACAAAGCTAGGCTTGTTGCCAAAGGCTTTACACAGGAGTATGGCTTTGATTTCAATCAAACCTTCTCTCCTGTTGTAAAGCCGACTACCATTAGGATTATTCTTTCCATTGCTCTAACAAAAAATTGGAGCATTAAGCACTTAGATGTCAACAATGCTTTTCTTAATGGCATTTTAAAAGAAGAAATATTCATGCAACAACCTCAAGGGTATTGCAAAAATCCAAACTATGTCTGCAAGTTGAAAAAGGCTATATATGGGCTCAAACAAGCTCCAAGAGTCTGGTTTGATAGGTTAAAAACAGCCTTAATTACATTAGGCTATAAACCTACCAAATCAGATAATTCAATGTTTACTAAGATAAATGAATCATCAACAATATATATACTTGTGTATGTTGATGATTTAATTATCACTGGAAACAACACTGCAGACATAGAACATTTGACTAATTATTTGAACCAGGAATTTTCTATCAAAAACTTGGGTAACTTAACATATTTCTTAGGTATTGAGCTGATAAGGAAATCAGACACTGAAGTTTTTCTATGTCAAAGGAAGTACATCTCTGAGCTACTAATGAAAACAAAAATGGATGGTGCTAATCCTCAGCCAACCCCTATGATCTGCAATCAACACTTATCAAAATACAGGAAAGAAGCCATAGTTAATTCTAAGCAATATAGAAGTGTTATAGGTGCATTACAATATGCAACTATAACACGACCTGATATTTCATTTAGTGTTAACAAAGTTTCACAATTTATGCAGAATCCTCTGAGTGAGCATTGGAAAGCTATTAAAAGAATTTTAAGATATCTCAAGGGAACTATCAACTATGGTTTAAATTTCAAGGCTAGCTCAAATCTCAACATTACTGGCTTTGCAGATGCAGATTGGGCATCTGACCCAGATGATAGAAGGTCTACATCTGGCTACTGCATATACATTGGGGATAACTTAGTCTCATGGTCATAAAAAAAACAACATACTGTATCAAGGTAAAGCACCGAAGCTTAGTACCGAAGCATTGCCAATGCTTCAGCTGAAATTAAATGGATTCAATCTCTTCTATCTGAACTACAATACAAAGCTACCACTAAACCTACTCTATGGTGTGATAATAGAAGTGCAGTTTATATTTCTGAAGATCCAGTTCAACATGCCAGAACGAAGCATATAGAGATAGATCTTTATTTTGTTCGTGAACTTGTGCAAAGAGGAGAATTACAAGTCAATCACATACCTGGAACTTACCAAAGAGCTGATGTATTAACTAAAGCCCTATCAGCAACTAACTTCACCAGATTTCGCTCAGATCTGAAGGTTAAAGATGAGAAAGATCTTGAAGCCAAGCAAGCTAAAGCTGAAGAAACTTGCAATAAAACAGAAAGACAGCAACTTCTCTCCAACACTCAACACCTTGACAGATCGAGCATCGTACAGCTGCATCATATCACAAGTAAGGAGATCTCTCAAGTCCGAGGTAAGGAGAAGCCTCCAGACAACAAATTAGTGATATTAAACTCATCTCAGATCAGCAAAATCGGCAAAGTGAATTCAAACCCTAACCCTAAATATTAGGGATAGGATTTGAGAGGGGGTATTATGAAGAGAAAGCAATGGTCTCGGCAATACAAGAATACAAGAGAAAGCACACTTATCTATCCGCTGCGAATCTGGTATTGCATCTGAACCATAGATCAAAGATCAACGGTCATGCTTCCATTTTATATTTGTCCGAGATTGCTAGACTTATATGGGCTGGGTATTTAGCCCATTTGTGTTGTATTTAAATACATAAGCTTTGTATCATTTCTGCATTCAAGTATTATCAATAAAAGTATCATTTCAAATTATTGTAAATCTCTTCATATTCATAATCTCTTCTCAAGTAAACTCAAAAACTTAACAAGCAATTTAGTAACTGCGATTTAAAATACCTCCCATCTAGTAGTAATGACCATTCGCCTATTTTGATAAGTCTATCCCAATCTGAAAATCATCATTGGAAATATTTTAAATTCATGAATAGCTGGACAAAACATGAGGATTATCAGAATCTGTTACACGGCGTTTGGGACTTGAGGGTAGAAAGAAGAGCTGAGTTCAAAGTGCTGAAATACCAGAAATTATATAAGGGATGCTTGAAACAATGGAGTTGGAACAAAAGAGACATTATAAAGGAGATTAATGATCTAAGATCGACATGCAAGGATCTGCAGAAAGAATTGTAGGAGAATTATAACGATAGTACTGCTGGAAATTGAATGATAATAAAAAACTATTGGAGGCAGTGGTTTAAAGAGAATATATTAATGTCGTGCATAAAGCTATAATAGAGTGGCTCATTAATAGTGATGATCCCGTTGCTTATTTTTACACCAAAATATCCAATAAATGCTGCAGAAACCTTTTGGAATTCAAAGATTCAAATTAATGGAACAACTTGCAGAGACATCACAGATTTTGGAAAATAAGCGGAAGAGCATTTTGAAAACCTATACAATGCTAATACGTCAGAGTATCTCCCAACTTTGATATGCAAGAAAATTATAATGGACTATAGGAATTTTATTCTAAATGACAAGTTTGAAGCTACCAAAATAAAGGATGTAGTCTTTCATGTTAAAGATAGTACAATAACTGACCGAGATGGATTCAATGCAAAGTTTCACAAAACGCATTGGAATGATTTAGGCAGAGATCTCACGTAAATGGTATAGGAAATTTTCAATTCAGGAAAATTAATAAGAGAATGTAATCATACATCAATTTGCCTAATCCTTAAGGTGAAGGACCCAGGGGACATTGCAGATTTTAGACCCATCTCGTGTTGTAACTTCATTTATAAAATAATCGCTAAAGATTTAAGCAACTGAATGGGCATATTTATAAACTCACTTATTTCTCCCAATCAATATGCATTTATTCAAAACATGCATATAACAAATGGTATCATCTTGATGCACGAACTTATTAGGGGTCTTAATCGCAACAACGCTAAAATCACGTGTATCAAAATTGACATTAGAAAGGCATACGACATGGTGAGTAGGAACTTCATGATACATATGATGGAGGCACTAGGAATTACAGACAAATGCATGAAGATAGTTGAAGAAATGATCAATTCCTTAAGATTTACTGTTGCATATGAGGGTAACCATGGATTCTTTAGCAGTTCAAATGGACTTTGCCAAGGAACTCTTTAGAAGTTCAAATGGACATTGTCAAGGAGACCTCTTATCTCTCCGCTATTTACATTAGTTATGGATAACAAAGTTAGGGAAGATGTCTCAAAAACATGTAACAGTTCTGGTAGAGGGATTTTGCATTTAATATACACATATGACATACTTATTTTTTATAAGGTAGAAGTGGAGGGTGCACATGCGATAAAGGAAGTATTCGTTAAGTCTTACAAAGCAACTTTTACATATGAACAAATTGAAATCATCAATATTTTTGGCAAAGATTGTTATAATAAAGAAGAAATACTCAATATCTTAAATGTTAGAGGAGAAGAGTTGTCGATCGGATATCTTGGAATACCTTTGCCAATTATAAATCTTATACATAAGGACTTCTCGCCACTAATCAAAAAATTTAAATTCAAAATGGAAGGTTGAAAAGCCAAAATGTTGAGCCTTGTAGGGAAAATTGAATTGATAAAATCAACAATCTATCCTTTGATACAGTATTGGATGCTGTGCTTCAAGTTTCTAAGCGCCACCATTAACGAAATAATTAGGTTTGCTTGAATTTCTTGTAGAAAGCAAAGGACAGCTAAATTCCATGGCTAACTATATGTAAGAGCAAGTAGGAAGGAGGTTTAGGGTTACGTAATTTAGGAGGAGTTGCAAACGGCTCTTTGTATCAAAAGGCTATGGAAGATTGTAAACGACCAAGGAATTTGTCTTTAATATATGAATGACTGATATATCAAAAAAATCTATATGGGAATGTACTTTTCATAGTGAGATTTGGAGTTTGGAAATTCATACTAAAAGTCAGGCTAGAAGCAATGAAATGTTTTAACAAGAAAATTGTTGATGGAAAATGTACAAGTACGTGGTATAACCTATGGATTAAGGGTAGTAATCTTCAAAATAAGTTGGGAGTAGAAACTACGATGTTGGTCAGAGGGGAGAACATGTTAGAGGAAGACATTAGAAGAGGGTAGTTGGAGGATAGACCGGTCTAGCTTTATTGTTGGTCTAAGGCATGAAATTGAAGCGATTAATATTAATCAATGTCATATTTAAGATTTTTGAACATGTCTGGATAGAGAAATTTTTTTACCGTAGAAGGTTGTGGAGACTATAAGGATTAAGTTCATTCAAGTATCTTAGTGGAAAAAGATTTGGGCTAGTATTAATTATACAAAACAATAATGTGTTGTTATAAGGTTCTAATGAACTTAATTCGAACCAAGGATGGATTTATTCAAAAACTAATAAAAGTTAACCCAATTTGTGTGTTGTGTGATAGGGATACCAGAACGTGTACCATTTTTTCTGATGCTAATTCTTTGTTGATGTGTGGAAGTGGCGCAGAATCAAATTAGAGTAGCCGGCTGAGCATGCTGAAGAGTTAACCACTAATACAAAAATTCACAAAATAGAATGATGGTTCAATTTCAAATGTAGAACCAGGAATATAGTTAAAATAACATTTTTGGTTTGTGTTTGGAATTATTGGAAGGAGAGGCATGATAGAATTTTCAGTCACAACAAACATAAACAGTAAATGAGGTATGTGCATGCATCGTACATATGGTGAGAATCAGACAAGAAAAATCCAAGCACAGTCATTATGCTAACTCAATGAATGAAGCAATATGTAAAAATGGAATTTATAATTTCTCACCCCCAGCCATGATTAGGCCAGTCCAAAAGTAAGAGGCGATTCATATATGCTCATCGATACTCTGTGTTCAGATCGAAGTTCTCCAGACATGCTCGACTTTATTCTACATCCAATTTTGCATTATTATGACTCACCTGCAGGTATAGGTTCATCTGCAACATCAGGGGATATTAGTTCATCACTCAATATATTACTACTTTCCAAATCTACAATGATAAAAAGATACTCATTTGGAATAAGAGTGGTGAAAAAGACATTAGGCTAGAAATTAGTAGAAGCACAACTTGAAATCACACAAGATCTATAAGCCAAGACTACTCGTTTGACTTATATAAATTACAAAGAGTTGATAATCATTATATTTTCAAAAGAATAAATTATGTTGCTTATAAAAAATTAGTCAAACGAGACAAGCCCTGGAGAAAGTGCTGCTTTCCACATCAGAGCCTTCCATTGACATTGTTGAAATCAGATCTAGTAAAACAAATTACTTTACAAATTAGAAATTGAAAATAAAGAGAATATTACTCAAAAAATATTTAATAGAGGATTCTGGGTTATCTTAGTAGTTAACGAATCTTCATCTATCAAGTTTCATTGTCGAATCATTAATTTTCTTTGAATTTTGCTATAGTTCTTTAGTGTCGCCATGGAAGAGTTGAGCATTCCATGCTTTAGTTTGAGGCAGTTGAATTGAATGAAAAAGAATCAGGGTTAATGTCCAACATAGTTCGGGTAGTATATGAAAGTATTGTATTGGGTAGCTTTGGTTATGATTCTTGGGTCATAATAATAGGCCGATGTAAATATTTTTATTTTGGTAATAAAGGAAATCAAAGCCCATTTCAGAAAAGGAAGAAATGAAAATGACATCTTTAGAAATTTTGTTTGGCTATTATTATTTTTTAGTTTTTAGAGTAGAGAAATTAATTGTCACTACCGTTCATCATTAGAGTATTTACAGGGACCAAGTTATGATGAAATCTAGTTGGTATTTCCTATAAATTAATATTTTCCATATATGAACAGTTCAGTTTGATATGAATTAGTTTAGCATAAATATGTCTAGTGCGCAAAACTACCAGACCGCCTTTTTGTTCGGCCTTTTTTCTGATCTTTATCGAACCATGAAATTAGTTCGGTCCATTTCGCTCCTCTATAAAGTGTTGCCTCTTCTTTTTTACTCATGAGAAGATGAGTGAATTTTTTTTACTATCATCTTCAATTAACGAATCGTATTCACAGTTCAGTAGTATTTTTTTGGTGTTAGACATCTTTTGGTACCCGTTAGAATTCCATACTTAGCTAACTATCAATCTCCCTATTTCTTCATCTTGCCCATTCGGTCATTTGATAGTGGACTTATCAAAGACCTCCATATTGTCTTTATGTGTTTTGATATATTTTTTAGATCCTACGTATTATGGGTGGAAACACCACAATAATGGCACCCCAAATCATGCTTTAGGGATACAAAGATTACTTTGTTTCTTTCGAGAAGCATGTCATATTTTAAGCAGTGGTCATCTTGAAGCTCAACCAACTATTCTTTAGTCTCATCTTATCCAATAAGAATTTAACTACCATTTTTTCATGAAGTCGTGCATATTCTTGAAAAAGGAACTTAATTAGAAACATTAGAAGTCAAAAAGTCCATTATTTGAAGGCAAAAGCATCGTTTGAGACTCGGGAAATAAAGATTCATAATGAAATAATTTTGTCCAGTACTAGTACATTTATGTCTAACATTGTTCTGTTCGGTCCCATTTTATTCGGTACTCGAAAAAATTCTCATTCCTATAAATACGGAGGCTTAGAGAATTCTCAAATCTTCACAAAATTGCTCATTTCCCTTGCTCTTGCATAACCAAAACCTTCCTAATCTTCATCGATCTTGTCTATGTGGGTTGCGGAATAATGGATCTTAAGGCTAATTTAACATTAGAAGGGGACCGGATAGTGTTTTCTAACTTATGTAAATCTTTTTAAAATTCTTTCAGGATTAATATCTAATCAAAGATTAATAACACAGGTTTATACTAAAAATTAGTCATAGATGCAATCATAAATAATAATAAAGTAAAAGTAAAGAGTTAGAGAGATGACACCAGAGATTTTATACTGGTTCTAAGTTCTCTTACATCTAGTCTTGTACAATTTCTTGTATAGATTTCTTTCAAGTGCCTACATTATACGGTAACAAGCAAACCAATTACAATCTAAATTTCAAGGCTACAAGACACACCCTCCTATATACCGAGTCCGGGGAAAACTCACTTGATTTAAACGGGCTACAAAAACACCTACTATATTTGAAGGGCTACTAAGCACACCCACTTGATTTAAACGAGAAACAAGCCCACCCACACAAACAAGGGTAGAGTTGATGTTTTTCCATATACAAATAGATGTATTTTGGATACAATGGATTTTATTGCCTCTTAGATAGCACTTTGATCTTTAAAATAAGGGAGATATCCTTGCAAAACAGTGAGTAAGTAGTAGTGAATCAAATTAAGTAATCAATTAGTTAAAAATTCATTTGCACTCCCCTTTATATACTAAATGAACAGATGTACCCATTCGTGAAGGGATGTGTCCAAAAGTCACTTCCATTCAAAATTTATAAAACAATTTAACGGCCTATATTTCGACTTATATAAATATGTATGTCGACATAACCTATTGAAATTTGAAAAATGTTCTCTTAATTTTATTTTGAAAATTCTATGCTTTGTAAAATAATTTGAATATAGTTTTTAAACATTTTGAGTTCTTAAAAACTTTTTATAAAATATTTTAAAATATAATTTTAAATGTAAATAACCTTTTATTTTAAAATATTAAAGATAAAAAATTGGAGATAAGGACCAGAGATTGCTATCAAGGACTTTGACAATAAATTTTAATGACTCTAAACACTAACTTATAATCTTGAGCTCTTCATTTCTTTGTCTTTGAACTCATGAGTCTTTAAATCTTTATCTTGAGTCTTTATACTGTGTAGTATTTTGCACTATATACTATATAACTTGGCAAAATATTAGCATCTATATCTTATATTGTTGTTGTCATCACAATTAATAATTGAGGTATTAACATACTTCCCCCTTTTGATGATGATAAGCATTAAATATTCCTATACATAAAATATGATAATATAAGTCCATGGCAGGCATTTCACGTAGCCATAACGACCACCGTGTGTGCTAAGTTATGTGAGAGTATACTGGGTCAGGTAATTGGCCCGGTGAAGTCCGGAAATGTGAATTGTTAAGTTAATGTGTGTTTGCATGAACGTGTGTGCATAGGCGTGCACGAATGAGTGTATCGACACACATATGAGTTACACACAAGGGAAAAAGAAATTCAAGTTTTTGAATTTCTAATTTGAAGTCTCTTGATTGAAGAGAATTTTGCCACGTCGCAACGGAAGAAACGACGAGTCATTTGGAGCCATGGATCAAAAGTTATGGGTGTTTGAAGGTTGATTCTGCCCATAACAAGCATCCAGACGTCTGACCCAAAGTCTCTGATGTCTGGAGAAGCCCTAGGAACAAATAGCAACATATGTCACATGTCTAACCCAAAATCTCAGATGTTTGGTAGATGTTGCAGACGTCTAAAAAACCCGCTATTCGAGTTTTATCAATCGATCGATCAAAATTTCAAAATGCGATAATTTCTGCATACAGACTCGGATTGAGGCACTATTTAAACCAGTTTTCATCATTTTTTTAAGGTTACCATCTAGGAAATTTTGGTATGTTTTGGAGTACTTTGATTTTGGGCCTACGTGGAACCTACCCTGGCACGTATTCCAAAAACCCTAGATTTTAAAGTAGATCGGAAGGATATACTGGAAGAGTATTATGACATTGGGTTATTTATTTGATTTGGAATGCAATTGGATTAGTATAAGGTCTTGTTAGGCCATGGTGACTGGAGCCATGCTTTGCGATCTTATACGATTTGTGATGATAGCGGGTTAGGACATGGAGTTCCCCAGTAGTGAGTCATCGACGATTTTGATGATAGCGGGTTGTGAAATAGAATTCCCCAGTAGCGAGTCATTTAGATTTTTATATGATAGTGGGATGAGACTTAAAGTTCCTTAGTAGCTAGTCATATGCGATTTGTGATGATAGCGGGCTGAGACATGGAGTTCCTTAGTAGCGAGTCATTTACGATTTCGTCGATAGCGGGCTAGGACATAGAGTTCCCCGGTAGCGAGTCATCTATGATTTGGTCTTAGCAGTATTTACCATATGCGTTGTGCGTACATATTTGGTTTTAGCCTTAGGGACTATACACGTTGGGGCGCATCTTATCGAGCTTAGTTGTAGGGATCATGGCTTTGGGATCATGGTGTACTGGTACTATATTATTAGTAGTTTTGGGCTAGTGTAATGCAATAAGATATTGTGATAACTTGTTGTTACAGGAGAAGAGCGGTTTATGGTATGATCCCCTACTTTTGAGATGGATTTACCATACTTGTTTATAGGCAGTCCGGATTTCCTCTAAGCCACGTTGTGGAGAGGGCCAGCTGTGATTTTGGTATTCCTGTCAATCTGTATATAGTTTTACTATACAGTATTTTGAGATAGTTCCGTTCACACCAGGCTTTATGTTTGACTCAAGTTTTTGTCTTCGTCTTCTTATGTCATGACAACTCTCCGGTATTCGATTGAGTAGTTCAGAAGACGGGTGCTTTTGGGGATACGCTAGTAGAGTGCGCAGCTGGAGCATTTCAGTGGCATGGCATCAATGTTTTGGGATACATATACTTGTTATTTTATTGTACATGATAGACCTATTATTTATATATATGAGACTGTTGTATCAGATATTTATTTAGAATTTCCTGCTTTTGGAGTTGATGTATTCTGACTACTCTATACTGATGTTTATTTGTCATTTGCTTCCGCTAGCGCTGTCTCTTATATATTGTTATTCTATTTCTATTCATGTATATGCAATATATTATATGTTGTCATTCCATTGTGAGATCTTTCGATGCCTTGGTTTGGTGTTTAGTTCTAACTTTAACCCGAAAATCTGTCTTTTGTGATATTTGAAAAGTAGGCGATGTCATAAGGCACCAACTTTTAGGTATTACGAAGGGTGGATTATTGTAGTTAGTATCACAGCTTTGGCTTAACACTTGGATCAAGTAGACCAGTTTGAGTTAATTAATCCGGTCAAAGGAGATATGTTAAGAGAGTGTACTTGTATTGTTGCTACTATATAATACTGTATACACCACATGTCTTCTGAACTTGATTTGTTTCTACCACTATTTATTAAGATATTTTCGTCAGGCTATTCGTATGAGCAGAAGAAATACATGAGTGACTGCGAATGGGAAGTATGAGATGCCTGTTTGTTCAGAGACTATTTAGCTACCGCAAAAGATGTTCAATCACCCATGAACATTTCCAGCTGATCGCAGTTAGCACCATAAGTGGTGTGGCCCTTTGGACATCGGTATTTCTAGCTCCACCAGCTTTAGACTCTTCAAAGCAGTGTCAGAATTTCCTTAGCCTTGGAGGAGAGTCATATCTAGGTCCTGAGATTGTTGTTCTTGGACACATGCATGAAAAGGCTTCCATTGATATATGCCTAGGGAATGTTCTCGTAAGTGAGATTATTTCTCGGCAATTAGGGAAGGGAAACTTTGGTTGGGTAGGATG
Source organism: Allium fistulosum (assembly GCA_030737815.1). Lineage (NCBI taxonomy): Eukaryota > Viridiplantae > Streptophyta > Magnoliopsida > Asparagales > Amaryllidaceae > Allium > Allium fistulosum. Next base: position 552,991,618 of record CM060906.1, read on the forward strand.
CAGTGTTTTTATAGCTAATAAGAAGTCTCATGATTCGGAATTTGTTCAGGCCTTACTTTAAGTTCTCAGTTCATTTTTGAGATTTAGAAGAGTGTATAGCTTGAGTATTCCATCCATCTCGAGCAGGATAACTTATCGGTGAAGGATTGTTTATTGGTTTAATCTTTTTTTGGAGTTTTAGTTGGTCGATACTCCGTTGTTGCGGGCAAAGAGATTTGCCTTAAATCTTAAGCATTGGTTGGGGGTTCATTGCTTAGCCTTATCCTTATTGTGGTTCACATTCGATTATCTCGTTGGGATAACTCTCCTTTGTCAGAATGCCTGTAAATATCGCTTGAAGTAACAAAAGTCGAAAGCAACCGAAACTCTGACCAAGGCGGAATAACCGTGATACAAGGAAGATCGGGCTTGTTCGAAGAAATATAGCTAACTTAATATGTCAATCCTTTGGAATATGAGAGGAAATTCCCTATGAAATGTCATCATAGAGTGAAGCATAAGTGCTTCAATTGCGATTGGCTTGATCACTTGAAGAAGGACTATCCTATATTTCCAAAGGGTATGTAAGTGACGATGACTTGTGCCTTTTAGGCATTACCGGGTCCTGGCTACTTACGGCTCAGGAAAATCGGAAGAAGCTTATGTAGTGAGGTATTCTCTATTTTTGGGAACTAAATTCTGTTCCATCCGACACTTAAGCAGTATATTTACCTGTTGCTAGTTACTCAGTAGATAGGCTAAATTCGACACCTTTCATAACTAGTAAATTCTTCGATAGAGATAAACCTTGTATGAGTCACCTTAGTTGCAAAACTGAGGTGAAGCGACCAAAGTATTACCACTCGAACTTGATGCACGAGCTTTCAAGTTGAGTGGGTTCGGTCGATGAAGTGTGACTTAGATTTATATCCAGATAGGGTATGGTGGATGCCAAGTAATGGGTAGATACTGAGCGGATGATTTACATGCGATTGTCTAGAGTCGTTCATGTTATAATTGTTTTCCTTTGTATCAGTAAACCTTAGGTGATGGGAGAAATTCCATTTGCCCAAAGGAATATTTTCTAAATATTTGTCTAGTCACTTGCCAATTCTAAATCTATAGTTCAAGCGTAGAGTTCTCAAGTGATTTGCACCAGTTAGGATAGGGGTTTTCACCTGATTTTGATAGACGGGCACTTGAGTTGGATTCTTGGGATGAATGAGAGATTTTTGAAACACAACTTTGGTCTTCCTAGGAGATTTCAGTAGTTGGATCAAGGAACCGGATTGGAGTTTGCACGAATGTAGTCAAGTGGCCGACCCTAATTTAACAAAGATATCTTGCGAGCAAACGAAGGGTCGGAACGGCATTGTGTCATTTGGAATGATCTTTGAGAAATTATAAAATTTTACTATAGTAATTATTGCATGGGATAGTTTGGGGAAGGATTTCTTGACCAGTTTTGTGGCGATTCAGATTATCTACTAAGTGACGAGGTGGTACTTTCCTAGGCAAGCGCCCTAGTGCATTTAGTATATTATCCTTATTAACATAGTGCAGTCAAGGTGAGTTTGAACCCGAGCAAACCTAGGCAAATATAAATCTTTATTTTTAATGATGATTTAATTAGTATAATTTTCTCCTTTAGGGAATGAGTTCTGTCCAGAAGAAATGGAAAGTTGAGGCATTGATTGCTGGATTTATTTAAGAGTTTTGAGACTCGATGATCCTGCATATTGCATAGATTTTTCCTCTTTGTAGCTAGAAGGTGTAGTAGTCGTTTGTGTGTTATATTCACGAAAAGAGTTGCACCACTTAGGGGTTTATTCCTCTTGAATGATGGATGGACTCATTAGAGTTTATGGTTCAACATGTGCGTTTGACTCTTGATGATTACCGAGTATGTTGTGGTAGACTTTTTTAAATATTTCATCGTTTATGTTCTTATTTGTTGCTTGTTATTGCTTGTTGCTTGCTGTTGTTGCTACTGCTTGTATTTTCTTGCTATTGTTTGGTGCTATTGTTTGTTGCCGTTGTTGCTACTATTTGATCATGTTTTTGTCACTATTGGTTGACTTTGATGTTGGCTAATTTATTTTACCACCTAATTTTATTGCTTTATGTTTGATAGTTTGAATGCTAGTTATTGTTGCTTATCATTATCTGCTATTGTTTGATGGTTTCTTGTCGCTTATAATCATTGGTTGACTAGTGGTTAATTATATGAGATAATTAAGTGCATGCCATATGATTGGCAATGATGGATTCCTACTTTTGGGGGTTTAATTCGGGGTACATATAGTTATATAAATTGTATAGGTCTTATAGTAGTGATCGTGTATAGTATTGATCTTATCTTAGTGACCATACATTCTATTGGCCTTGTATTGGGGGCCTTGTAGATCATTGGATTTGTATTAGAGGTAACTTCTATTATTAGATTGAGATAAATGTCTAAGTACATTAGTGTACCGGCCCTGTTTATTTGGAATTGTTGGATCGCGATAATTGTCCATTGTTGACTCCACCCGTTAGTAATGATGGGTATTGAATTGTATTCCTTAGCTATTTGAAATAGATCGCATATCATCTATGCCTGCTATAGGGCGAGATAGGAGCTATACGAGTCTACTACCATTTGATGAGATTGGAGTCAATGGTATATTTTGATACTGACTCACTTGAGCTTACTCTCCAAATTATTGTCATGTGTGACTATAGTAGTACGAGTTACTTCACTGAGGTTATACATGTGTTAGAGCATAATCCTCTTTGTATAGTACAATTAGGTACTTGAGAGCTGATGCATAACTGTTTAAATGCTTATTTGCTTAGATTGACATTTATATAGTATGAAGTATTCTTAAAAGAGGTAGGAAGTTTTTGGAAATGTGGGATAATGAAGGTCATCGCATATATTTCATAGTGCATGATGCATTCTAATTTGGGAGTTATATAGTGCTGATAGCACGAAGGAAGGTAGTGTTGAAATTTTTCAAAACCGAGATTCGAGAAGTTTTGGTCATTTTTGTTACTTTCTCATACTCATGTAAATTTCAAGGACGAAATCCTTGAAATGCTTCTTTGTTTTTATTATTCAACAATCCTCTTCGTATAGTACAATTAGATGCTTATTTGCTTAGATTGGCATTTATATAGTAAGAAGCTTTCTTAAAAGAGGTACGAATATTTAGGAAATGTGGGATGACAGAGGTCATTGCATATTTCATAGTGTGTGATGCATTCTAATTTGGGAGTTTCGTAGTGCTGATAGCAAAAAGGAAGGTACTGTTGAAATTTTCCGAAATTGAGATTTGGGAAGTTTTGGTCATTTTTTGTTACTTTCTCATACTCATGTAAATTTCAAGGACAAAATCCATTATGGAGGGGAGAATGTAACAACCCGCATATTTAACGGTAATATATTTAAATAGTTAATTTAAATATTAAGTCACTATTGAATTAGAAGTATAAAATGTGACTTTCTGCATACGGTCGAATTAGGACTTAAGACCACTTTCGTTGAGTCTGGATCGATGTTGTGAATATGAATGAGTATAAGATTTGATATGTTTGGAGTTCGTAATTTTTGGGAATGAATCGTGCCGGATGGAGAGAATTGGATCTTAGCCCATTAGTTGCCTATATGTGGCTAACTCCCTTCATTATCTCTCATTCACTTCTCATTCATGTTCATTCCTTCTCCTTTTTCTCTGATGGTCTCCTAATCCCCTCTTAATCACTTTTTAATCCCTTAACCCTAACACCTCTAAATAAAATTCCTAAATTCAAATAAAAATCACCATAATTTCTCTCTTCCAATTCTCTATAAAAACCATGAAGGGATTAGCTTAAATCTTATTTTGGAGAGAGATCTCAAGTTTAAAGTTAGCTTAGAGATGGGTTTTGGTGGATAGAGCTTGATTTAGGGAAAGAGAAGGTGAGTGAGATGATTCCCCTTATCAATTTATGTGTAATACTTCATAATTTTGTTATTGTTTAATATTGAATCATATGAAGTGATTTGGGGAATGATTGGATTATTTTGGACTTGTATTCATGTTATAAACATGTTTCCCTTTGCTAATTAATTTTTTAAGACCCTAATTACTATGTTTGAAAATAGTTAGTAAGCTCTAGAATTGATTTTGGCTAATTAGGTGATTGGTTGTGATATTATTGTTTGATTAGGGATTAATTATATAGAGTAATGATGCGCACGTCATTAGTAATAACTAATTAATCCATTTGAATTGATTTGCAAAAAAGTTAGTAAGCTAATTAAGAGGTTTGGGAGTTCTATACCCCTTATTAAAATAATTAAAGACCCTATAAGCCTTAATTAGTATTTATAAAATGGTTTCATGATTTTATAAATGAAGAGTAAATTTTATAAAATGGGTATGACTTTTATAAAATAGTAAAAAGGTGAGTACTTGATTTTAATAAAGTGATTGTAAGCTAATATGATATTTTATAAAATGGTTTATGATTTTAAAAAACAAGAGGTGAATATTTGTATAATAGATTGTATATGCATACAGGAATGTCTATATGTGTGTGGTCATGTTGTGAGAGATCTCATGTAACTATAACGACCATCGAATGTGCTATGTTGCGTGGGAAAATGTCGGGTCGAGTAATCGCCCCAGTGAAGCTCGTTTGCAATTGTTTAGTTATATAGAAATATTATTGAATATAAGTTCATGGCAGGCATTTCACGTAGCCATAGCGATCATCATGTGCACTAAGTTATGTGAAAGTATACCGGGTCAAGTAATTGCCTCAGTGAAGTCCAGAAATGTGAATTGTTAAGTTGCTGTGTGTTTGCGTGAACGTGTGCGCATAGGTGTGCACGAATGTGTGTATTGCCACACGTATAAGCTACACAAAACGAAAAGAAGAAATTCAAGTTGTGTGAATTCGTAATTCAAAGTCTCTAAATTGAAGATAATTTTGCCATGATTGCAACGGAAGAAACGGTGAGTCATTTGGAGCTACAGATCAAAAGTTATGGGTGTTTGAAGGTTCATTCTGCCCATAACAGACATCCAAACTTCTAACCCAAAGTCCTAGAAATCTAGATAAGCCTTTGAACAAACAACAACATATATCAGATGTCTGACCCAAAATCTCAGACGTTTAGTAGATGTTGCAAACGTTTGATAGCCTACTATTTGAGTTTTACCGATCGAAATTTCAAAATGCAATAACTTCCGCATACTGACTCGGATTGAAGTGTCTTTGAACCAATGTTCATCAGTTTATGAGGTCTACCATCTAGGAAAGTTTGGTAGATTTTGGAGTATTTTGATTTTGAGGCCTATGTGGGATCCACCCCAGCACGTATTCCAAAAACCGTAGGTTTTAAGGTACATTAGGAGGATATACAGGGAGAATATTATGACAATGGGGTTATGCGTTCGATTTGAAATGCGATTTGGATTAGTATGGGGTTTAGTTAGAGTTGTCCGGTGGGTTTTAGGCCGTTGCGACTAGAGCCATGTGTGGTGATCCTATATGATTTATGATGATAGCGGGCTGGGACATGGAATTCCCTAGTAGCTAGTCATCCACGATTTTGATGACAGTGGGCAGGGACATAGGGTTCTCCAGTAGAATGTCATCTAGGTTTTTATATGATTGCGGGCTGAGACTTAGAGTTACTTAGTAATGACTAATATACAATTTGTGATGATAGCGGGCTGAGACATGGAGTTCCTCAGTAGCGAGTCATCTACAATTTTGATGATAGCGAGCTGGGACATAGAGTTCCCCAGTAGTCAGTCATACACTTTGGTCTTAGCAGCAGTGAACATACGTAGTATGGCGTACCTATTTTGTTTTAACCGTAGGGACCATACGCATTGGGGCGTATCTTATCTATCTTAGCAATAGGGATCGTCGCTTTGGGATTATGGTGTATTGGTACTATATTATTAGTAGTTTTTGGGCCAGTGTAGTGCAATGAGATATTGTGCTAACTTGTTGTTACATGAGAAGAGCGGGTTATGGTATGATCCCCTACTTTTGATATGGATTTACTGTACTTCTTTTTAAGCAGTCCGGATTTCCCCTGAGCCACGTTTGTGGAGAGGGCCGACTATGATTTTTATATTCCTGCGTATTTGTATATAGTTTTAATATCTAGTATTTTGAGATAGTTCTCCTTGCATCAGGCTTTAAGTCTGACTCGAGTTTTAGTCTTTGTCTGCTTATGTCATGAAAACTCTCGAGTACTCGATGGAGTAGTTCGGGAGTCAGGTGCTTTTGAGGATACGATAATGGAGTGCATAGTTGGAGCATTTTGGTAGCATGGCATCGAAGTTTTGAGATACATATACTTCTTATATTATTGTACATGACAGACCTGTTACTTATATACGATACTGTTGTATCAAACATTTATTCAAAACTCCATGCTTTTGGAGTTGATTTATTTTGACTATTCTATACTGATATTTATTTGTCATTTGCTTTCGATTTTGCGGTCCCTTGTACATTTTTATTTTATTCTTTTCTTCATGTATATTCAGTATATTATATGTTGTCATTCCATTGTGAGATCTTATCGATGTCTTGGTTTAGTGTTTCATTCTCCTTTTTACTCTGACAATTTGTCTTTTGTGATATTTGAAAGTAGGCGATGTCGTAAGCCGCCGACTTTTAGGTATTACAGAGGTTGGGTCATTACATCCCTCTTCGCCTTCTAAAAATTTTCCATTCAAATTCGCATAAAAACATTTTAACTAAACCGAATAACAAATGAAATCATTTTGAGAAGAGTCAAGTAAACCAAGAATATCAGTTTTTGGAATAAATGAAAAAGAAAGGGAAATTAAAATTTTCAAAATTCTGGGAGATATATCGACATATAGATTTGGGTATGTCGAAATATGAGCCAAAAAATCCAAAAATAAAACTAATGCAAAAACATATTCCTATAGATATCTATCTATATACTTGTATGCACCTGTTTGCGCCAAAAATGGTCACAAAACCCAAGTATTGTGAAAGCACCAGTGTATGAATACAGGTCAGCAATATTCAAACACAAATCTCAGATCTAAGCTAGCAACGAACAGCAATCCAGAAATAATGAACAGTGACACACAATTTATAGTGGTTCGGCTATCTCCGGCCTACGTCCACTTAAAGGTTTTTTATGATTTTATTGCTCGATGCTTGAAGATTACAATTTCTTATCGCGTAGTACAACAGATTTTATGATTATGATCCGAATCTAAGGCAGCAATGGTGATCTGGAGTAAATCTGGCAGAGTCTGGGCGCTCTTTAGCTCTCAAAATTGTCCGACCCCCTTTCTGAATGACCAGAGGCTCTATTTATAGGTGTAGGAAGCTGATATTTCGCCTAAATTGAAGGGAGACCAGTTCTGGCACGTGAGGGGGCCCACATGACCGCTTTCTGGAGATACGGGCCCACATTGGGATCGATTCGACCCTTGGTTCGAATCGATCAAGAAAGTACCCAAACGTGGCCAAACTTGGCGTGAACATTCTTCTATGCATATTCAAGCTCCTGTGAAAATCTCATAGCATTTGGACTTGTAGATCTTGAGTTATGATCGATTCAAGATTGTGTTTTTCGTTATATCGATTCGTTCTAATCGATATGGTTCGACTCCATAGGGTCAAATCCATGCTCCTATACGTGAGAATGATGACGTGGTGCGTGTTCCTCGGGTCGATCCTTCTTTTACTCCGAGTTTACTGGGTCGAATCCTGGGTTTTAGCCGCGTTTACTTGGTGGACTCGAGATGTTGGGTTCGAAGGTTCGCCTCCTTCGAATCGATGGAACCGGTACTTGTTCGAATCGATCAGGATATGCTACTATGGATCGATTCGAAGTTGTCTCAACATGGGGATTCGAAGGTCTTCTACCTCACTGGATTCGAACTGAAGGCATGCACGATGGAGTCGAAGCTAAAGTACTTCTCATGGATTCGAAGTAATCAGGGGAAACTTGTTGGAGTCGAGCTTGATGGATATGAAGTGATGTTATCTAATGGATGCGAACAACGATCGTCTGATGGATTCGAATAGAGTATCTTGATGGATTCGAACAGACTACCACTTCAGTTGCCTGATGGATACGAATCTGTTGGATTCGAATTCGATCATCACCCCACCTCTTTTGATGGATACGAATAGCATATCCTTTTAACTTGTATCGATCATATCTCCTCCATACGAACTCCAATTAACCTGAAATTTGAAATGTAGCCTCTCCTAGCATTAATCATCAGCTCCAATCGATCCTGTCCCGATCGGAGCCCGGTCAAATTTTGACGACATCCATCGCAGCCTTGTTTCCAATCGACTTCCAATCCTGATACCCATCCTTCCTTGTCACTTTGTTTGATATTCCGGCTTTGACCAAAAAGCGGGATAACAGCACCCAATATTATTATTAATCTATATTTTATTCCTAAATTAATTAATCCAAAAAAATGAAATAAAAATCAAATGTAAAATGTGCCACCTTTTGCTCATCTGTTCTGATTAATCTACTATTGTCATGAAACGCATCTTTGCATCCTCGGTGTCCTGACCGTTATCGCTTGAAGTAGTATCTAAATCATCTAATGTTTCCATGTAAGTCCTCTTTCTTTTTCTAGATGACTCTGTAATTTGTGAGCTCATTGGTTTATTCTGATGCGGACACTCTTTTTGCAGATGACTAGGTTAATCGCAGTTAAAACATCTATTTGCAGTTCCATATCCAGAAGTCATGTTTTCAGGTCTACGAAAGTTGTTCATCTTTTTATACTTTAGGAAATTTCTAAAATTCCTAGCCATGAAGGCAATTTCCTCATCATTCTAATCGTCTGAATCCTGACCGTCAGATATTGCATTGAAAGCGATGGATTTCATTTCTGTTACCTTGCTTTCTTTTCGACCCTGCAATTGTGCTTTATAGGACATTAGAATACCTATTAACTCTTCAATTTTTAAAGTACTAATGTCATTAGCCTCTTTTGTTGCTAATGCCTTTTGATCTCATTATGAAGAGAGTGAATTAAGGATTTTCCTAACTTGGTCCTCTTCAGAAAAGATTTTACCTAATGATACTAAAGAATGTACTATATCTTAAAACCTATAATACATGTCAGAAATAGACTCATTTTGATTTACTTTAAGTAATTAAAATTAATTAGTTAACATGAAATTTTTTATCTGTTTAACGTTACTAGTGCCTTCATGTGTGACTTGTAGTGTTCTCCGGATTTTATATGTAGACTTATAAATAGATACTCTATTAAATTCATTTTTATCTAATGAGAAAAATAAAATATTCATGGCCTTAGAATTATTAAGTGCTTGTGCCTTTTTGTCTGGTGTCCATGCTGAAAATTCAGTCTAGGATTCCACATACTCATTTTGTTTAATATTCCAAATACTTAGACCATTAGACTGTAAATAGAACTTCATCCTACATACCAACAAGTGTAATTACTGCCATTAAAAAGTGGGGATCTAGCAGTAGATTATCCTTCTAAAAAAGTGTTATAAAGTGCACTAGCAGTGTTACCATCCATTTATATTTTTCAAAAATCAAAGTGTGAGTTTCTAAAAAACTATTGCTCCGATATCAATGTGGGTTGCGGAATAGTGGATCTTATGGCTAATTTAATAATAAAGGGGGGCGGGGGGGGGGGGGGGGTAAATAGTATTTTCTAACTAATGTAAATAATTTTAAAATTCTTTCAGGATTAATATAAAATCACAAATTAACAACACGAATTTATACTAATAATTAGTCACATATGCAATCACAGATAATAATAACGTAAAAAGTACAAATTTAGAGAGATGACACCAAGGATTTTACAGTGGTTCGGATTTCTCCTACACCATGTCCTATACAATTTCTTGTACGGATTTCTTTTTAAGCGCCTACTTTGTATTTTAGCAAGAAAACTAATTACAATCTTGATTTCATGGTTACAAGAAACACCCTCCTGTATTTTGGGTCCAGGGCAAACTCACTTGATTTAAAAGGGCTACAATCATACCCATTATATATAAATGGACTACTAAGCACACCCACTTGATTTGAATTGGTTATAATCACACCTACACAAACAAGAGTGGAGCTGATATTTTTCCAAAGGAAAATAGTTGTATTTTGGATACAATGGATCATATAGCCTCCTAGGTAGCATTTTGGTCTTTGAAATAAGAGAGATATGCTTATGAAATAGTGAGTAAGTAGTAGTGACTAGTGAATCAATGTAATGAAGTATAAATTGATTCTATATGATTTTGAATAGAATAGAGTATATTTTTCAAGAGAATTTTCAAGAGAGTAAGGAGTGGGAAGAAAGTAAGTAATTGGTTAAAAATCCATTTGCACCCCCCTTTATATAGCAAATGAATAGATGTATCCATTCGTGAAGGGTTGTGTCCAAAGGACACTTCTATTCAAAATTTAAAAAACAATTTAATGGCCCATATGTCGATATATAGAAATATGTATGTCGACATATCCTAGTGAAATTTGAAAAATGTTTTCTTTTAAATTATTTTAAAAATTCTATACTTTGTAAAAAAAATTGAACGTTGTTTTAAAATATTTTGAACTCTTAAAGAATTTTTATAAATATCAAAGATCATAAATTGGAGATAAGGATTAGAGATTGCTATCAAGGACTTTTACAATAAATTCTAATGACTCTAAACACTATTATAATCTTGAGATGTTCATTTCTTTGTCTTTGAACTCATAAATCTTCAAATATTTATCATAAGTCTTTATACTATACAATCATCGATTCAACACCTGTGTAATATTTTTCATTATATATTATATAACTCGACAAAACATTGTATCCATATTTTATGTGGTTGTTGTCATCAAAGTCAATAATTAAGGTATTAACAGACTAGATATCTTAGCAATCATCACATAACCATTTATTCAATTTCGCATATTATCCCATTAATCATTGGTATAATTGGATTGAACCCTCACATAAACCCTATGGTTCAATCATATTTTTGGGCATTTGGGTAGGGTGTTTGGGTTGCTAGAATGGTCAGATTGTCTTATTTTTTGCAAAACATAAACCCCTCCTTTTTGGTTAATGCCAAGCATCATCAGTATTGCTCTTGGGAAGTTTGGGTATTTTTATTGACTTGTTGAAATTTGTAGATTCAAATAGCATTGCCATGTCGTTTGAGTGATAGCAGGCAGTAGTCTTCCCGACATTGAATAATTTTACATCGCTACCGAACCAAACTTCATGCTTAATACCAAATAGTCCTTAGGACTTTTTTGGTGAATAATTGATTTACACATCATAGAACTGATTATTGCATGCATAAATATAAAAAATTCATATAGTCATGTTATGATTACTAGTAGGTATGACATCTTCTTGTCTACGCCTCATTCTATTATTTTGTGTGGCTTCCAATCTTCCAATGCTCCTAGGTCTTCATCTACTACAGTGCCAAGTTCATCTTCAGGGCAAAGGATTCCCTTGGCTCACCAGTCATGTGGTCTTCAAGCCTTGATGTTATTAGTGGACTCAATAGCCTTTTTTGCCACTATACTGGTTGTTAAGAACTTGGATTCTATTGCTCAAAACATGGACTAACACAGGAAGGTATGTTACCACACTCTCCTTCTTGACATACTCACAACACTCTAGATGGATATATGACTTACAGTCGCTACCACTATTTAGCTGGCACTGCTTCTCCACTACATGTATGAATTACAAGGATGTTAGTATAACTCAAAATTGAACGGCTCTAAATTCATCTAAATGGCTACACCGTCTTAGTCTACTTGTATATCAAGTTCATGACGTAGTACAATTCTCGACCTACCAATAGACAATCCCATTTCATGTATGTTGTTAAAAGAGTATCTAAATCGTCCTCATTTTTTAGGCGTGTAACAAGTTTGAACATATTAAAGATCTTTACTACAAATATATATGTTCAAGCATTAGTTTTTATTCATTTGCAACTGATCGCCTTGCTTTTTAAATGGCACTCAAGATGTAAGTGTTTTCTCTCTTTGAATTTCTTTTGTTCATACGCATAGGATGACTCATACCATCTCCTTAGGTATCATTAAAGTTACCATTAAGGACGAATCAACAAAAATGCTTGATCATTTAAGGTAGATACCTTGATAAGAGAGAAGACTTCCAGTCTCTTTAATAATTAACTTTTGGACATCATTGACTCATCTCTGCTGCCAGGTTTATTGGCTGGGTGAGAGTTTCCCTATGTGAATGGTCATAGAGGAAGAGAAAGACTACCGAGACCAAAGAGAGTGAGCCTAGCCAAGTTCAAAATTCATGAGAATAAGTTCTCGTTGTTGTAATAGGCATCCTAAAATCAAGCGATTTAGGCAATCTTGGAGATCAGGAAAAGAATGACCTTCAGGACATCGTTGTCTCTATTAGTAATTCATCGCCTAAGAACATTGGTGCCACTACATCTTTTAGGAATGCCTCTCCTGATAATATTATCATTGATGGGTTAGGAGTGAAAGTCAACATCAACAACGCTCTTCATGAAATCTTCATATTCAAAGCCTATATTGTATAATGCAGCTGTATAGCCTAATTCCTGACTATCCTAGGAATATCAACACAATTGTAATGAGCGATAATATTAACTCTTTCCTTATTCCCAAAGAGCTTGAAGGACCTTCAATGCCTGTGAGGGGTAGTACGAATGCGCCATATGGTATGTTGCGTCTTTCATACATAAATGTCACACTACATTGCATACACATTTCATGTCCATATGTACTACATAGTTCATTCTCCTTTGAATATGAGTTGCTCTAATGTTCGTTGCTTCTTTAGAAACTCCATGGCTAGTCGAAGGTGCATCACTTAGCTTTAATCCTTATTTCTACCCAAAGTTTGTGAAAAGCGCAACTTTAAATACATGTCCTTCACGATGCCAAGCATTAAAGTTGGACACTCTCCTGTAATACTCAAGAGAGGGTTGATCGTCTCATACCACCCTTTAGAGGATGTTCCATTGACAACGGGTCAGATTCCCGTATGCGCTAGGTCTCCCTTGAGGTGCTCTAGGTTAAGGTCTTCAGAGCATCCTCATAGATTTGATATAAACTCGTTTCATTCTCTTTCAGATTCAAATATAGTGGGAAGCCAAGAGGTCGTGCGCATGGTCTCCCTCAATATTTAGCTATCTGTTGTTGCATAGTCATTCACCCACTAGCTCTATCCTCGAATTTGATAACTATTGATACACCAGACCAAAGATATGTTGAGTTTGCCCATTCTTACGCTTCATGGAATTTGGTTGCTCGGTTTCTTTCTAAACCTCCAATTAGAATATTTCCTAAGATCCTAGAAGAGCTCCCTTAGATTGTCACTAATTTATGAACTTGCCCCTAATATTATTCCAATGTAGTGAAAACTAATAAGGATGTGGGGCTAGAGCATGTAACCAAGAATCACCACATTTTCGACCTTTGTAAAAATTTGATGATCAAGAGCTAAATATTCAAGGGCATGTCTATGAGACTGAAGGTTCAAGGAAGTTACATTCTACAGAGTTAGGTAAACTGAAGGATAAGCATTGGGCCCATCTGGGGGAAGCTAAGAAGAAATTTTTGGTTTTAGGTTGGAAAGATGAAGAAGGCAATAGAAGAGACTGCATCCTATTTCAAAGAGAATCTCAAAGGTTCACGTGAATTGGATGGTTTGGTGGAAGAAAAAGATAGCTTGGTTTAGAAAATTGCTAAGCTGAAGTAGGAGAGGACTCAGCTCAAGAGGTAGTTATCCTCTATGATCTCTAGGAAGTCTACTTTATCACATTTATCAGTTGCATCAAGCCAGACAATTAAATGGTGGATTTCAGGTTGAAGAATCTTAACACACTAGTAATGGGAAAACAACTTGACTCTATATGGGAACTTCAAGAGGATGCTTACTATAATATGTAAACTAAAGAAAACATCCACGTGCTCCAAGATTATGATGAGGTCATGGCCTTAATCCATAAGCATCTGGTTAGGGAGGCAAGGGAATCGATGAAAGCGAAGGAAGTCCATTTTCATTGGAATATTTTGAGGCTGCCCATTTTTTGGTGGAAGAGGTGGAGATAATCTAGAAGAGATACATCATTATATATAGCATTGAGGGTGAGGAATGATAGAAGAAAGCTAGGGTCGCATTAGCTATCACTGATGTTCCTCACATGCCCTCTTTTGATTAGCTTATGGCACTCCAATGGTTTACGTTGCTTAACATACCATGCCTCCTACTATGCATCATATGATTCTAACTTTCAAGGAAGGTGATTCAACACATAGGTTCTGATGTTCCTATTACACTGATGGTGGGTACTAACACCAATTTACTTCCACATATAATATTGACTTTAATATACATCTACCTATATTAAAAAAAGAATGAACTATGTAGTATATATAGAACATGCAATTTGTATGAAATGTAGTGTGACGTTTACGCATGAAAGGTGCAAAAGACTATTTGGCTCTTTCGTACCACCCCTCATAGGTGTTGAAGAACCTTCAAGCTCTTTGGGGATTAGGATAGAGTTAGTACTATCGCCCGTTCTAATCGACATGTCGGTGCTCCCGAGATAGTCAGAAAGTGAGCGATTAGCTTTCTTCATCAACTATAAAATAAGTTATGTTTCCATAATTCTACATCATTTCTACTAGGTGTTGCCCTTTTTTGCAAACAATTTTAATTCTTACATTGAATGTTGCCTACGATGCAACCGAAGTCTTATGTCTGTAATGCTTCATGTTCGCTCCCTCTTTAGCAGACCAGTGTGTTGGATCTTGGCACAAAGCTAGCAGGAGTATAATTACTTGGGTTTTAAAGAAGTGTAATGAATGTTTAATGAATTAAAAATGAGTTTCATCGAGTCAAGAGTAATTTTAAGAGAAAAGTCAAAATTTTGAAGATGATGAAATTGGACCCGAAACAAGTTTCATTATGTTTAAAATGTCGTTTAAGTTTGAAAACATATAAAACTTAAAGGAATTGGATAACGAAATAAACTGATGGGTTGAGATGAAGAGGGGTAAACTTGTAAATAAAAGAGAGAAATGCCAATATATTTCTAGTTTCCAAAATTAGGCCTCATTTTCATTCATCTTCCTCTTTCCTCAAGCCCTAGCTCCTCCTCCCCTTGCCATAACTCCTTCATCCCTTTACCAAAAATCACCTAAAAATACACTAATTCAAGTAAGGTTGTCCTTTATAATACCTATAAACCGAATTTCCCTCAAACCGAAGGTTTAATTTCAAAATTTACAAAATAGCGATTTGAAGAGTTGATTTCAAGCTAAATTTAGGGATTTATTCTAGCTTGGGTGAGTAGGAATGATTCACAACCTTATATGATTTTTCTTAATGCTTTTGTGCTTATTTATTTTCTCTTTAGGGTCAAGGCTTAGCCATGAGTATTTAGCTCCTTGTTGATTGACTGAATAAATGAACTAATTTGAATGAAATCAATGAATGATAACATTTTGTGTTAGTTTTGCTTGAGAATGATTGTCATTGGTTTATGGTTGTGTCATATGCTGGGTTGCGTACTTCATATTCATATGATTTGTAAAGTGATTAGGTTTCAGATGATTGATCAAATTGCCTTCTAGTGGTATTCATCCCATGCAAGATCATTGGTGGCATAAACATGAATGCGAGGTGTACCAGATAGGCGCAAGGTCACAATGCCAAGGAGAATGATGTCGGGGCAATGAAAGCCAAGACGATGATCAGGAAAAAGTTAGTGTGATGGAATAATTTTTTTTAGGAAAATCTACCACATCCAATTCAGGCTTGCATCCCTAAAGGTGAACAGTCGACTATTAGAGGGCCATCAGTCGACTAGTCATGGGCTAAAATATAGGGTTTTATAAGTGTAAAAAAAAATGAAACATCAATGGAATTCGTAAGTGTAAGCCGAATTTGGCCTAGAATATTCGACTGGTCGACATAAACAAGTTGACTATCAATGAGATCAGTCGACTGGTTGAGCTTGACCAGTGGACCTGTTGGCTATAGCTAAAATTGGCTATAGTAGGTCAGTCGACCGGCCATATGGGTTTAGTCGGCTAATATGTTGTATTTTGGAGATTCAAGGGTTTCTCCATGTTTTAGCATTTGGAAGGGACTTTAGTGAGCCTCGTGGCAGTCCGGTGTAACTATAAATAATGTTTTTGGTTATTCGACATAAGAGCACGTGTAACTCAAGGTCAAGACTTTAGTCATGTACTACGGTGTATGGTGACTGGAAGGAGATCAAAAGTGTGATCAAGGCATTAGCCATGGGTCAAGATATTTAGATGAACTATGCAAGATACAACATGGTGGTTGTGCTTGGCGTGACTTCTATGCGATTTCACTGTTAGTAAGACTTTGGTAAATGGTCATCGGGATATTAAAGACATGTGGATTCGGGTTAAGTACGGTGTGATGCTACTCATACTGAAGGCTTATAGCTATAGCTTAAGAGTTGTTATTATTTTCCATCGAGACCGCTGGAGACGGGTCATGGCTTTCACCAAGGGTAATAGTCGAAGAGAGTTGGGGATGCTCATCCATATCGGTAATCACTATAAAGTGGAGGTAACCACTTTATTTTCTCAAATGTATAGTAGTTCTATGGGAAGGCCTTATGTCTCATTAGTATTAGTTTTAGATACATTGATCGGTACGATATAGAGTATCCCTAGAGTCAGAATTGGGCTACGATAATGTGTTTCCTCATATTCATGGTTAGATATGATATAACATTACCTTGGAGCCTTGGCTCATTGTCATATGCACGTGGGTTACACATGCCTTTGTTTGATACTCACGATGGTAATATTAGCACCATTATTCATTATGCTAACTTGTTGCATGCAAGAGAAGAGTGGGGCTAGGTACGATATGATGTTACTCTAGAGCTCTTGCCCGTTTATTATGTGTACATTAGGTTTACATTTTCTTCTATTTTGGGATATCGCTTAATATATTATTCATGTCATACTAATGTATCAAATAGAATGTTTAGTAAAGACGTTTCCTTTTCATTAGACTTTATGTTCGACCCTTCCTGTGTTTTACCTTCATTATCTATTCACTTAGTACGTATGGACTGGAGATTTGAGGAGACGTTGCTAGTTGGACCAGGTTATAGAGCTATAGTCATATATTGCTAAGATTATTTATCCAGTATTTCGTTTATGGGCATGTCAGAATTTATCTTGTATACAAGATATATAATTTTTGGATGTTATATCATTTGAACACCATATGTTTGGAGTGTTATGTATTATGATGATGTATGCTATTGTCTTCACGTTATTATGATATTAATAGTCTTGCACATATGTATGTATTATTATATTTTATTCTTTCGATGTAAGTTTTGTATGAACCTCTAAAAAATATGCTCTATTTGTTTCCTTTTACCACCCTTAAAAGTCATCATTTTTGGTACTTGGGATTCAAATGCCATTGTGCATCGATTATTGGTGTTATGAATGGTGAGTCTTTACATTTGATATCAGAACTTAGGTCAACCGATAAGAAACCTAGGCAACATTGACAGAGCGCATTTGTATGTTCTTATTTATAACTAATTATGTATGCATTATTTATTTTGTGTATTTTGATACTCTTAAGGAAGTTGCTAATGTATGCTTCTTACAAATAGGCAACTATGAAATGACATACAAGAGCAATGACGAGTGGAGCCAATGCAAATGCTGATAATGAAGCTGGGATGTCCACTTAATTCTGAAAATGCCTAGCAGTTATAACATTATATATCCCTTCAATAGGAGCGATTCCATGTTTCGATAGGGCATATGGATGGTACGACCACGATTTTGCCCTTACCTATGATGGTGGACTTCTTGAGGACGTTCCTAGGATATAACAAGCTTGGGTGGAAATGATGCACGTGCATAAAGACCTTTTACCAAGATTCAAACTTTGATCAAATAATGTGATCGTATATTCGACAAAACGACACTTGATGGCGCAATGAGGCATAGGCTTTCTTCATGGGATCTTCAAGAGTAAGCCCTAAGTTTGTGGAAAGCAGTAGTTGTTGAGGTAGAATAGGAGGAAATAACTTGGGTTGATTTTAAGTGCTGATTTGAAACTTAATTCATTTAAAGGGTTAGAGAGGAACTAACCTTGAAGGGTTATCAACCTTCGCCAAAGTAATATTTGATAAAGTTAAGGGTATGACCTAGGGGCATTATGTAATTTGTTATATATATCTAACTCGATAACCAATCTTTTTCATAATAAAGGTATTTGACTTGAATATATACTTTGTTAAGTAGTAAAATAATCGATTAAGTAAATAATTTAAAGTATATTAATTAGAAAACCCTTAAACAACATGTTATCGCATAATTGTTACAAAGAGTTGCAACCATGAGAAAATTATCACAATATAGAATAACATATTATTTTAAACATTCTCGATCAAGATGCTTGAAGAAGGGATAAAGGATATCTATCCATCCATTAAGACCAGTGTGCATAATGCTTTCCAAATGTTGGACAGTGTATTACTCATGGCTACTAGGGCGACCAATGAGTTACGTGCTGATAGTTAATGGATAACTATGGAGTGCCTCATCCAAGAGTTTCCTATTGGTTAATAACAACTAGGTTAAACAAAAAATCTCGAGTGACGATGTTACATGGTTCTCTCAACTTGAGAGTACTATTGAACTTCAACGTGAAAACTCCACTTTGATTATAGTTAAATTGTGGCATGGCGTCTATTGAATGACTATAGTTGGTTCTGAGTTGAAACATTGAAAGTGAAACACTATTCAATAGAGAATTCATCTCCTCGGTTGTATGAGGTTAGTATCATGATCATTTGTAGTCAACTTAAAGTCAAAATCTCTAGCTAGAGTAGTACGATTAGTAATAAATGTTATTGCTGAATCAAGAATTTTTTTATGGACTAACCAAGTTGAATGTGGACGATATTGGACTTTTAACCAAAACCAAATTCCATAATCCTAATGTGATATAGCTTCGATGAAGAGAAATGGTATAAATAATCGTTATTAAAAAGGTACCACTTGAATTTATAGAATTGGATTTTACCGACTAGATTTCTGAGCGATTAATAAAGTCAAACTGTTATCAAACTAGCTAAGGTAGTTTGTGAACATTAGTATTCAAATTGTTTAAATATTAATCACTGGCTAAATTTGCACATGTCAGTCGCACAATCGAATCTATTCATCCTTAGAGACAACGTTTGATATAATCGGTTTATAATAGTTATAAATTAGTTAAATTAATTAATATTTATTAAATATTTTTATTTTTATTTATTGTATGAGGTTTGTTTAATAAATGGAGTTGCCTTTAGAAATGTTTGGGGTAATATTAGCAATTTATTGGATGCATATATAAAAGTTGTATAGATGTATACTGGTAATGATTTAAATTAGATTTAAATTGAATGAATTGTTAATTGATCTAGTGGGTTTTTTAGTGCATTATTTACCCTAATCCACATGGCAAGAAAGATGGGAAAATGGGGCTATTTGGATTTTGAATTGGCAAGAGATATTGATGCAAGATATTTTTTTCCTAGATCTCCCTATGTATTCAAACCAATAGCCTCCACTTTCTTTTGATCTTTTTTCTTCCTCTCTATTTAGATCTTAGCCTAAAATAACCCGTCACCTCTCTCTGTTTTCTGAATTCAAACCATCCCATTAATCAAATACTATTTAATCCGGTATTTGTAATCCTATCTCTTACAAAGAGGGTTATAGATCTATGGGATCTAAGGGGACAACTTAGATCAAAGTGTGAATTACATGCACCTCATTTTAGGTACATCTTTTGTTTACAAATTGATCTTATATGATATATGTGACGACCCACCTTTCCGACCCTTGGGAACGAAACTTAATACATCCATGGTATTCGTATGTCGCTACCTAAGCATTCAAAAGACAAGTTGTCTTGGGAAAAAATAAAAAAACAGAACACGACAGAATAGGAAAAAACTCACAATGCAATGGTTAATTATAATACAAAATGATATAGTATAAAAGGTTACTCCTTACATGGAGCTATCAGAGTTAAACAAAAGTACTACATCTAACAGATTTGCAACTATACATTCCGACTTTACATTTTTCAGATACCAACTATACTAATATAATCATACAGCGGAAATAAATAACTAGATGACTAAGGAGCTACCTGCTCGATCACCATCTTCAAAGAGCTCCAAAGAGAAATCTGTTATTCTTGGACTACTCAAATATAATTGAGTATCCTAGAGTTTAGGAAAAATAAATAACTCGGGTCAGACAATATGTCTGGTATAAGTAAAGCTTTGAAACAAAAGGGAGTATATTTAACAATAATATGTGGGACCATGCTGCTAATGTGGAATGGGTTTTCTTCCACATAAACAAAAACCAAACATAAGAATGGAAAAGAACAATAGGAAACAAATCCAAACATAGGTGATGGGAAAAAATAGTATAAAGATCCAAACTTGAAAGAATGTAAATAGTCTAAACAAAATCCAAGCTGGATAGAATGGATAAAATAAGATAACGGTCCAAACTTGATAGAATGAAAAAAACCTATAATTAAACATCATGAAGGGTGGTTGACTCTTCCCGTTGTAATTACAGAAAAACAATTCAAAGGTTCGAATCAAATAAGGAAAGGAAAATCTCCTAAAAATGACTAGGAGGGTGCATCCCCCTTAAAAGAAGTATACCTCTAGAAATATACTTAAAAACCCCGGAAACTCCAAGCCGGACCTCGCGAATCCATACCGGGAATCCGAGCATTTCACATCTAAATGCGCAAAACCGAATCTAATCTAGATGAGATGTGAAAATACCCTAATGGGAGCAACCCACATAACTTGGCCCCAAAAAACACAAGCTTTGATTTAGTCATTTCAGACAAAAGATAACAAAGCTCAATAGGGCAATAAATTGGCTTAGAAGGAAGATAATAAAGAAGTTGAGGTAACCGATAGCTGGGGTACCAACTATCGAGGATATAAAATGAGCATATATGGAAATTAAGTCTTGTATACCCATCACCACTCGTTGAATTCAAACTTGTAGTATTCCTAGGTTAACAATAGTGTTGGACAAGTCAAGGTAGTGTTGCCCCAAAGTCATGTCTCACGACCCTTCTTAACTTTTCGAATAGCAACAAGTCTACATCTTCGACATTTAGTGTTAAGTACATAAATAAAGCGATTCCATAAAAGTGATATCGCTTTACGGAAATTAATTCATTCCATAAATGAACCAAACCTTTTCTTTTAAAAACCGAATTCGTGCTTGGTTTCACATTACATATATTAGCTTTAAAAACATTTTGTTAATAAAGTTCCCTAACTTCAAAACATCATTAAAAAGGATTTAATAACTTAAAACATTCTTATTACCTTTATTAATTCACTTTAAAACTTCATAACTAAGTTGATTTAATCAACTTCAATAACTGTAAATTAAAAAGGGTGAATCACCTTTTATAATATCATTAATTAAATTTATTAATAATATTTAAATATAATTAATATAACTAATTAATAAATAATTAAATATCATTATTTAAAAGTGATTAATTAATTTAAACTTTATTTATGGAAAGATTTAGTCAAGGTCAAATAGATTTATTAACTTTTAAAAGTCATTAATTAAAAGGATTAATTAATTTTAAACTAACATCATTAATTAATAAATCTTAGTCAATCATTATTAAAAGATTAATTAGCCTTAAAAATCATTAAATAAAATGATTAATTAAATTTAAAACATCATTAACTAAGTAATTAGTTAAATTTAAAACACAACATTAATAAGTTAATTAGTTAACCTTAATCCTTATTAATTAAATAATTAATTAATTAATTTAAATAATCATTATTAAACTAATCAATTATTTTTGAAAACATAATTAGCCAAAACTTGCTTAACTTGTAAAGTAATTCCAAGCATGATAATGAAACCAAATAGTTTCGATAAAAGATGATTTTCCAAACGTGCCGATATAGCGACTATCGCTATACGGGCAGTTCAAAATTCAGGTTTATGTCATTTACAATACAGCCACACATCACAGCAAGGGTATGAGTATATACATGTTGATTTACAATAATACAACATATATCAAGCATTTATTAACAAAGGCATAAATTTAACTACTAAAATTTCATATGTCTTATGATTTGCTTACTAAATTTTCAAAGCGACTAACTTTCAAAAAACAAACCAATCCAACAACCAAACTATTATTTCACCAATACAACAAGCATTCAGTAACTATAACATGAACACAAATATAGTTTGAAAATATTTGGTTTGAAGATGGAAGCTGTACTCACAAAAATGCAACCGAACTAAGCCAAACTCCTACAACAACTTGCCGACACACGCACTATACTTCACTCCACTCAAGCTCAGACTTTTGGGCCCTTAAATGGGATTTTTGGGTTCAGACATGGGCTGTTATGGGCTCGGCCATCATTGAAATGGGGAGTTAAGGTGTTGTTTTGGTAATTAGAGTGTTGTAGAGAAGGTATAAGATAGTTTTAAGTGGATGGAAGTGGAAAAACTATAGTTTTAAGCCATGAATATACAAATGGAAGTCATGGAAATTTATGAATACATGAAGAGAATGGAAACGAATATGGAAGTGAAGATGTAAAGTGAATAATGGTGAGAGGAGGCATGTATTTATAGGAAAATGAGAAGGGTATTTTAGTAAATTGACTTAGGAATTAAAAATATAAAGTGTGCATGTATCGCGGAGCTCCATGCCTCCTCCATCCCTCCTTGCACACGTTGCTCCCTTGATCCCCTTTAAATGTGTTTGTGTACTTACCTAGGTGCTTAAGGTGATGGTTGTGTACTTACTTAGGTTTATTTAGGTTTTATATGCATATTTAGTCAAATTATGATTTATTTTAAACTAAGCATGGTTATTAACTTAACACTATAATTAACTTATCACATGACATATGTACATGTGTGTGCATGTGTATACGAGTTATAAAAAAATGTGCACAACGTTTTCAATGACTTTCCGATGTCGAAAAGTCGAAATTTCGGAAAATGTTTTCGGTCACATTTTCTATTTTTATTTGAACTAGTTATTTTGGTAAACAAAATTTGAAAACGATTTTAATATCATTAATTAATATTTAAAATTTGTTTATTTGGTTATCAACGTCCATTTTTTAAATATTTAAAAATGATTTAAATATTCAAATACAATGTGATTAATTTACGGGTCGTTGCAATATATTATTGTATGTTGTGTATTGTATGCCTGTATTTAATTATCACCACTTGTGTATATATAGGTCCTTGCTGCATAAAACTTATGCTGCTTATTTATGCATAGTTGATTTATTATGATCTTTGAATATATCATGATAATTGAAAATTTTGTATATATATAGATCCATCTAAAACTTAAATAACATTTGTATAAACGAATTTTATATTGAATAATATATGTGTGTATGTTAAACCATTATTTACTAACCAAATCCTTTAGATAAACATATATTAAAGAAAATTAAATTACCCCCCCCCACCACACACACACACACATATAATTTGTTGTCATTTTTTGTTTTCGACAAAATTAAAATTTATTTTAATCCAAATTAATATAATTTTAATGTTTAATAACATTTTAACACTAGTTTTATATTTAAACATAACTATGTGTGTGTGTATTTTTTTTGGATTTTATATTAAGAAAAATCTGATTGAAATGTTTTATGTATGCTTATATAAATATTATAATATTTAATAACTTATAATATATATATTAAACATTACAAATTTTGTATAATTATAAAAATAATAATTTTTGACTAAAATTTATATCTAAATTTTATAGTTTTATTAATGAAAAATAAATAAAGTCAGTATTAAGATATTTAAAACCTATAAATTTGGATCTTAAATTTATAAAATATATTTATTTAAAAATTCAAATTTGAAATTCAATCCTACTCAAAATTTATAAGATATTTTCAAAATTTTATTTTATATATTTATTTTTGAATTACACACACACACATATATTATGTTTTTAAACAAAATAATATTTTTGGCAAATGACAAGTATGTTTATAGTTCCAAGTATATATATAATAGATGTAAATCCCAGCATCTATATATATATATATATTTAACCATGTACAACCTTTTCCATATTGCACATGCATGTTTTACACACGTGAGTATATGTTGATATGCTTATAAACTATATAAATTATATTTAGTTAATTCATCAATCTAATAAATCAGAAAAATAAATAAAATATGATTTTAATCTCTAAATTTCATAGCCCCAACAGATCCGAAAATTGAAAAAAATTGAAATCTACTCTATTTACCCGCTCCGACCCAGCCCAGTTCCTTTAATCCTTTTGAGCGAGATTATGCGATAAAGTTTGATGCTCTAGCTAAGTTCGAGATGGATCATATCAACACTCCGTTAAAGAAAGCTTCCAAGTTTGTAAAGGGTTTAAACCCTGTTCCTAAAAGCCATGTTCTTGGACAAATTGCTAAGGGTGTGACGTTAGAAATCCTTATATATAGGTATTAATGCTTGATTTTCTCGCAAGTAATTAGCAGGCCGATTTAAGGTAGTCTGGCCTGGTCAAAGCTAGTCCAACTACTTTACAACCGACCCACATAAGCCGGCCCAAGTCCATGATGGTCCTAAACCATCCCTTATATTCGGTAGGCACCAAGATGAGGCACAGTCGCTTACGAAAGGTACGGACCTGGCCTTTCCCAGTCTAGCCCGACACATCACATTGACAACAGGCCATCGTATCTCAATCTACCTCCAACACAACTCCAAGTCAGCATGTTTGTCTGGTGTCACTCCTGTTGATGGTCACAACTTCTCCATGCCCGCCTCAGTAGGTCGCACATCAAGCAAGATAGGTTCGAGCATGGCCCATCATTGGCCCGGCTTCAGTACAACCACCTCCGACCAATCCTAGGCAGCCTTTCTGGTCGGCTCACAGCCGTCGTGCACCATCTTCCCAACATGGTCCTTAGCTAGATTCCTAGTTTCTTTCATATCGTTGGAAAATGGTCGATCGACTCAGCAACATTTGTCATGTAAGCACTCAAGTAAAAAAACAAGTTGTCCATCCACTTATCTGAAACACTATGGCCGAGCGGCTGAACTGATGTGGCTTACCATCAGCATTAAATGCACATTTAATGTGAAGTCTGCATAGTAAATGCTAAGCCCACACCTGGTGCAGAGGAGCAATGAGTATATTTCGTCCACCACACATCTCCTTGCACCATTACAGCTATCGCCTATTTTCCCTTGCAGCCATATCAACGTTAGACATTTTTCCCACCAGTT
This sequence comes from Allium fistulosum, assembly GCA_030737815.1. NCBI lineage: Eukaryota > Viridiplantae > Streptophyta > Magnoliopsida > Asparagales > Amaryllidaceae > Allium > Allium fistulosum. The sequence continues at coordinate 553,017,033 of CM060906.1, forward strand.
CTATAGCTCAATCTTAACCACCCATTATCTACTTTAGCTGCTATAAATATCTCATGCATTGCAACTTCAAAGGGGTTGGAATGTACATGAATTTTGAACACTGAACAATCCAAGGCTCTTGATACCACAAGTCCTTAAGGTTACACAGCTTTATTAGTCTCAAGTGCTTTGTGTTTTCTTATTGTTCTCCAGTAATTCGTACTAGTTGAAAGAGAAATATATAGTAAAAGAATTTCGAAGTGGACGTAGACTGCTTTGTTGAACCACTCTATATCTTGTGTTATTTATCTTTCAAGTATGTATTATCTCCTCATTTTTCACTTTAATCCTAGTGTTAGCAAGTAACCTTTGTGCATTAGTCTAATTCTAAGGTTGGCTAAATATCTAATCTACATTTTGGTGCTAGAATGAACGCCTTCTCTAAAGCTCTCGCCTTTACACATTTTCCTACTTCGTAAAACCTCAATCAGACTTGTTACCATGGACAATCTACCGACACTCGATGGTAACAACTCCAACAAGCACCAACCCAATGGAAACACTCTCGCCAGTGCTGCCAGCCCCATCCAACCATCAACAAAGATGTATGGGATAATATGATGCTACGGCCGTCAAACATGGGTCAGTTGACTAGAGAAATTCATGACTTGAGGGTGCAGTTGGACGTTCAAGCCACTGTAAACTTTGTCTCACCAGCTCCTTTGACGGCAGACTAAGGACCTACCTACTCAAGATTCCATGCTCCCTGGCAGCATAACGTCCATGAGCAATTGAGCATCCTCGATCGGGTCCAATGAAATAGATGTGGACGTAAATGTGCATATTTTTACTTCCATATTTTATCGAATTTAATTAAATAAATGAGCATATAGGGTATTTTAACACGTTTAAACCAAAATTCAAATTATTTTCAGATCAACATTTATTCATATTCATTTAGGGGAAAAGTGGTCATTTTTGTGCATATATTAATTTAAGAAAATTTACTTGGATATTTTAATGTTGTTTTGTAGGAATTTTAGTGAATTTTGGAAGAGGCTTCATGGAAAATATGCATGCACAAGAGAGAAAAAAGGAATGAAGATGGAAATAATTCAAACCATGTAACATGGAGGACCCCACTTATCCACTTACTATGATAACCTATTAGGAGCTAATACACATGCTAATGAAGATCAAAGTTTCATGCATACTTGATGATGGATTAATTAGAGGCTAATGATAACTTGGTGGCCATACTTCCTAAGAGGGTAGTTTGGGTAGTCCCTAAAAATATGATTAGGGTTTCCAAGCATGTATAAATACCCCATATGTTCATGTAATCTCTCTTCTCTTAGCCTCCTTAGAATATGATCAAAAATAAAATATAAACTCTCTTTTCTTTCTCATGACTACTTAGCCATTTTCTTTTCATGTAACTTTCCTTTTTATGCAATTTTAATACATGCACTTTTCTTTTCTTGTTTATTTCCTTTCAGATTAGTAGTGTAGATCTTTTTATTTATGTTAGTAGCTTAGATGTTAATTTATGCAATTAGATTAGTTCTCACTTTATTTTCATTAGCTTGCATTTTTCCTCTTCCTTTTGTTCTATGTTGCAATCTACATTTGTTGGTATGATAACAAATATGAGAGGCTAAACCCCTTCAATTTTGGGGTAATGAAGCTCTCTAAATATGTAGATTCAACATAACTTGCTCATTTTTGATCTCTTTTTATGCTTAATGAAAATTAGTGGATGTGGTTAAATCTTGTTGTTTAGCTTTGAATTTGATAGTCTATGTTGTTGACATCAAATAGGCTATGCTTAAACAAACAAAACACAAATTACCTCTTCATCTACATAGGATTATGGTAATGAAGTGATTTTAAAATCAAAATTTGATGGTCTATATTTCTAATCAATAGTTAATAGGCCATGCTTGGAATAGATTTTATTTTTAATTTCATTGTCATTTTTATGAGAGTTAAAAAGTGATTTAGTAGGTGTGTTATAGTTTTATGGCTTATGTTGAGCTAACTAATAGTCCAAATAGGCCATACTTATGATAAAAATATCAATTAAATTCACTAATGACCTAAAAAAGAGATCATAATTTCATGTTGTGTTGATTTATGTGATCAAGAGAGTGGATTTTTCTCTAAATTGCTTTCAAACTCTTATATTTTTATCCATTTACATTTTCTAGTTTTTCTACATTTTTAACTTAAAACACTCTCAACTCTTGGTTAATTTGATTGAATAGAATTTTAAATCTAAATAATTCCCTGTGGATCGACCTGTACTCGCCACGTACTATCATTGTACACCGTGCACTTGCAGTTAATTTTAATTTAAATACGATCGACTATTTTCCAATCCGATGAAAGATTAGCCGGCCAAACAAGTTTTTGGTACCATTGCCGAGGAGTTGATTTGGTTTTTAATTTCTATTCTTCAAATTATTTTTGTTTGATTTTATTATGGGTTTGTTTTGTGTGTTAATTTGCATATAAAAAAAATTTGTTGTGTGTTTGTTTTGTGTGTTAATTTGCATATAAAAAAAAATTTGTTGTGTGTTTGTTTTGTGAATTTTTGCTTTCATTTTAATTTGTTTGCTTGTTGTTGTTCTTATATTTGCATTTCTATTTTAAAAAAAAGAGCATACACAATTTTAAAACAAACAAAAACATTTTATTTATTTGTCAATTTTCATTTCATTTTATTTACCATTTCCACTTTACAATTCACATTGCATTTTATTCCTACATTTCCACTCTGTTCCTTTTGCATTCATTACTACTTCTTCTACTACTTCAGTTGCCAAAACCACTCCACTGCAACTCCATATTACACATTATAACAGTTCAACTCCATAATCATCCATACAACATTCGTTCACATATCTGCTGTCAATACCACATTCATACCACTCTGCAGCAGTTCCTTGTCAAACCCATCAACCCAGTGCCATACCAATGCCTTCACATACTTGTGTACAACTTAACAGTTCCACTTTCACCATCATCACCACGAAACAGTTATCACCACCTCCTCCACCAAGCATTCCAGCAAATTCATAACACCGTCTAACATCACTGTCTTCCACCTCTAACAGCACTATCTAACACTTCATCAAACCTCTGCCATCAACCATTTCTAACAGCACTGACATTTCTGCCATCAACCATTAATACTGACTGTCATTCCAGCCATTAACACTACATCAAACTTCTTTTCTGCCATTATCACATCCTCATCACTTCTGCTGCTGTTACAACCATCTGCAACTTGCCACTACTTCATTGTCCAATAGCAAACCACCCACCATTGCACAATAACATCCAAGTACACTGATACACTGATTCAAGTCCACGTACCCAGAGCACCAACCAAAAGCTTTCACTGTCCCTTCTTACATCTCCTCTGATCAACACTTTCATCATTCAATACATCTACCAACCACACTTCTGCCACTCTATCTCTTTAACAACAATCACTTCCTCCATATCTAGCTGCTGCGACCAATTCACAATCACTTACTACTTCACGGAGTCACCGCATTGAAATCCCCCCAAATTAGAAACCTTCAACCATCCGTGACCACTCCTGCATCGCCACTAATCCGCGAGCATCCCAAATCCGAGCAACAATCACATACCCTATAGCACTGACCATCAACAACATTGCAACTGCTACCTCGAATGAACAACCTAAATCACCAAATCGAACCGCCTAAACCTAAAAACAAACTACCAAACCATGAACAATCAAATCGCCAACAACCAACCTTTGAATTCGTTTCGTGATTACTGGAATTATCGGTTTCATTTTCGTGATTTTGTGTGCGAAATTATTTTTGATTGTGAAATTTCTGGGAGTGATTGCAAAGTGTTAGTTGGTGTATAATTAACAAAGTGGTTCAGGTATGTTTTGGTTGGGTCGGGTTTATAAAAAAGAATTTGAATTGTTTTGAGTTTTGAGTTTAGAGTTGTTTTATTCTTTTATAAAAAAAAATAGGTTTTTTCCCTTGATTCATTTTGAATTGGTTTGATTTTGAATTGTTTTGAGTATTTGTTTTGTTTTGTTTCATTTATTTGTTTTGATATTCCATTTGTTTTAGTCCTCTTTCTCTTTAATACAAAAAGAGTCCATTTTTTGTCTTTCTTTTCATTTGACCGTTGTTGTCTCTAAAAAAGTTTGCTTTCTTTAGTTTGTTTTTTTTATCCTTAAGAAAAAACTCTATATATCTGGTTTTTAATTTCAGGTTGCCAAAGCAGACTAGGAGAAGAACCGCTTGTCAAAAAAATAACTGCTTGCTTGCTTTAAAAAAAATTGTATATATTTGCTGCTTTAAAATAATTGCTAATAATTCTGCACACTCTGGTATCGTGCCCTTAGCCCTTGTTTTTATTTGCTTTGCATTGTTGGTTGCTTGCATTCTTTTTAAAAAACAAAATTTCAAAAACAAAAAAAAATTCATTCGTAGTTGCATTGTTAATACACGTTTAATTTCTGCTTTGCATTTCATTCTAGAATTTTGATTAATAATAACGGTTAGACATCAATAACGCTTAATTGTATATTGACAAGTTGTCCTCTTTCGACAATTTAATTTCTTGGTTTCTAGGCTACGGTAGAGCAATAATCATTTATAAATATTACGGTGATTCATAAATATTATAGTGGTTGTTTCTCTAAAGATACTTAAACCTTCGGCTGCATTGCTATGGTGATTCATGGTGCACCGATAAATCATGTATGTTACCTGGCTGAGAACTAACTTGTTGATTTAAGATAAAGTGTGATTATACAATTTTAGGTTAGGAGCTACTTAGGATAAATAATTTATAATTAAACCCTTTCATTCATTTGGTTGCATTAGTTCATGCATATTTAAAAATCAATTTCAAAATCCAAAACTAAAAAAATTGTAAATATCCTTAACTAAGTTTTTAAAACCTTTCTTTTGAAAATTTTCAATCAAAATAAAAAATCTAAAAAATTTTAAGATAGTTTTTTTTAAAACAAAAATAAAAGAACGAGAAAAAATTTTAAAATCCAAAAACAAAACAAAAAAATCAAATTTCCTTTTTGAAAAATAAATTCTTTTGGTAAATAGTTTTCCTTTATAAAAAAAATCCAAAATTAAAGAAAAAATATTTCTTGAAAATAATGTATGTTTCCCTACTTACATGAATTTTACGATAGTTGTGAAAATCAATATAATCCGTATAATTTTACTTCAAATTCTTATGGATATTTTAATGACAACTATTGTACAAACTATTCGAATTTTGAACAATAAAATTTTCAAAATGATGACCAACCCTCAAATCTTGAAAATAGCATTGAAATGAGTTCGTCTTTACTTGAACTCTCTACACAACAAATCAAAGGATAAATGATTTGTGTAACTCATATTTGTGCAATGATTCAAGTCAAAGTTTTCAAAATAATCGAAATTTGAATTCACTTCAAAATTCAAATAATTTCGAGTACAACCCATGCCAATTCAATTTCGAACTTTAAAATGAGTTTCAAAGTCACAATGAAAATGGAAACAACATTTTAAACGATTTTGGCAATGGGAATAATCTAGACCACAATGCGATCGATAATTTTTGTTCTAAACAAGTTCAAATTGAAAATTCTTAAGTTAATAATTATAAATTTGATTTTGTTGAGCAAAAGAATGAGATTTACAATAATCACACAGATTTGCTGTTTGAAACATATATGAAACAACGTGAGAACAAAATCAAATCTAAACATGTGACGAGTCAAATAATAATCCACCTTTTACCCAAATTGACGAATTTCAAATAACAACTTTTGAAATTGAAAACGACAATCTTAATGAAATTGTTGAAAAAACGTTAATTGAGTTGGATTTCAATTCTTTTGAGAGTAAGAAACTCGATTTAAAATTCGATCTTCCTTTTTCTGACTTTGAAAAATTGAATGCAACAACTTTGGATTTTGAACTTGATATATGCAATGAAGTTGTTGATAATCTAAAAAAGGAAGACAAATTTAGTGAACACGTTTTCTTTGGACTTTTTAATGATGAGTTGTTAAATTCTGAAGGGGAAGATTTAAAGCACCAATTTGATTTTGAAATCAATAATTTTGAAGAATTTGTCAATGATGAGTTTGAATTTCAATTTGGTGAAAATAAACTTAAACTTCAACTAATTATTCTATCAACCCTGAAAATCATCGAAAATAAAATGACTCATACGATTTTTAATAAAACGACATTCGTTTTTCCAAATCAACTTTCAACTCCGAAATCTTTTATGATTTGGTTTTCTGTGCTTAAGTTGTGTCCCTCATACTTGACGAGACAAATGAATCGGTCTTTGGAAGATCGTTTCATTTACTCTTTAATAACATATTTTCTGATGTCTTGTAAATAATAATATTTTCATGTAAATATAGGTCATGTTTTTATTTTATTTTTCTCCTTTCACTTGGGATGACTGTGGGGACACAGTCAAAATCAAGTGTGGAGGGAGCTCATCTTCATTTTTTATTTTTCATGGTTTATTTTTGCATTTTTCTTTCCAAAACTCAAAAACTTAAAAAAAAATCTTAAATTTTTTTTAAAGCATTTTGATTTATTTTTAAGGAAACACTATAGGATAAGTATAAGATTTTGGTTATTAAATTGAAATTTTTGAAAATTCATTTGTCTTAACAAAAATGAAAATAAAGTTTGATTACAAGTAAAGATGGTTTAACTAGTATATAGGAAGATTCATGGGTGATAATTATGAACTATATTCTAATTGAAAATCTTTGTTTTAAAAAAGTGGTGGATTTAAAGAAAAGGATATAACATTTTTTATCTTCTAAGTTAAATGGTGCTAAGATGATTTTGTAAAACTCTCTCTTTAAAAAAACAAAAAAATATAACAAAAACAAACAAACAAACGAAAGAAAAAATATATTTTTATATGTGTGTGTGTGTATTAACAACTAGATTCATGTGTTCACACTTATGCGTTCACTCGTTATGCTCTGTACCCTTCTCACGTAAGCCCAAAAGGTAGTATACGATCGGTATATCTGGCCTCAGTTTATCTGAGTTTGGTGTATGTATATAAAAATTCTTTTATTAATAACCCCTACAGTCGATAGGTGTTCACACTTGTGTGTTCACTCGCCACGCTCTGTATTCCCCTCACGTAAGCCTGAAAGGCAGTGCATGGATAATATATCTGGCCTCGGTTTTCTGAGTTAGGTATATGCAAATATTGTTAATATCAATAAAATTTTCAAATAAGAGAGAGTAAGCAATTGAAATCCAAGCATTATTTTGGCTTGTTTGATTTGACTTGTTATTGAAAAGAAATGAAAATACTACTTTGAAAAACTTTGATAATCAACTAAGGATCCATTTCATAGTTACACTGTGTTATCAACCGAAACAACGAGGTAAACTATAGTCTATTTGTTATGATAACTTGATTTTTGTTGGAAATTTTGACAAGTAAAAGGACTTAAATTTCTTAATAATAACCAAAACTTATATTTAACTTATTCGTGTCGATTAAAAGCAAATCCTTCATTTGTAAATATTTTAAAAAACTTGCATACATCCCTTTGTAAATAAATCTTGCATTTAGGAATTTTTCACTTTGCATTTGGATTTTGTGGGTAGTATCCGCTGAAAACCCTCACGAGACAACACTCGTTCTACTAGTGACACCTAGAGGTTTAACGGCTTGTTGCATACGCTCAATACAATCATGCTCCTTACGAAAACAGATTTATCTTAGTTTTAGTTATTCGAGGACGAATAAAAAGATAAGTGTAGGGGTATTTGATGTGCACGTAAATGTGCATATTTTTACTTCCATATTTTATCGAATTTAATTAAATAAATGAGCATATAAGGTATTTTAACATGTTTAAACCAAAACTCAAATTATTTTAAAATCATCATTTATTCATCTTCATTTAGGTGCAAAATGGTCATTTTTGTGCATATATTAATTTGAGAAAATTTACTTTGATATTTTAATGTTGTTTTGTAGGAATTTTAGTGAATTTTGGAAGAGGCTTCATGGAAAATATGCATGCACACGAGAAAACAAAGGAATAAAGATGGAAATAATTCAAATCATGCAACATGAAGGACCACACCTACCCACTTACCATGATCACCTATTAGGACCTAATGCACATGCTAATGAAGATCAAAGTTTCATGCATACTTGATGATGGATTAATTAAAGGCTAATGATAACTCGGTGGCCACACTTCCTAAGATGGTAGTATGGGTAGTTCCCAAAAATATAATTAAGGTTTCCAAGCATGTATAAATACCCCATATGTTCATGTAATCTCTCTTCTCTTAGCCTCCATAGTTTAGGATCAAAAATAAAATATAAACTCTCTTTTCTTTTTCATGGCTACTTAGTCATTTTTTTCCATATAACTTTCCTTTTTATGCAATTTTAATACATGCTCTTTTCTTGTTTATTTCCTTTCATGTTAGTAGTGTAAATCTTTTTATTTATGTTAGTATCTTAGATTTTATTTTGTGCAATTAGATTAGCTCTCACTTTATTTTCATTAGCTTGCATTTTTCCTCTTCTTTTTGTTCTATGTTGCAATCTACATTTATTGACATGATAACAAATATGAGAGGCTAAATCCCTTCAATTTAGAGGAAATGAAGCTCTCTAATTATGTAGATTCAACATAACTTGCTCATTTTTGATCTCTTTTATGCTTAATGGAAATTAGTGGATGTGGTTAAATCTTGATGTTTAGCTTTGAATTTGATAGCCTATATTGTTGACATCAAATAGGCAATGCTTAAACAAACAAAACACAAATTACCTCTTCATCTAGGTAATGAAGTGATTCTAAAATCAAAATTTGATGGTCTATATTTCTAATCAATAGTAGGCCATACTTAGAATAGATTTTATCTTCAATTTCATTGTCATTTTCATAACAGTTAAAAAGTGATTTAGTGGGTGTGTTATAGTTTGATGGCTTATGTTGAGCTAACTAATAGCATAAATATGCCATACTTATGATAAACACATCAATTAAATTCACTAATGACCAAAAAAAGAGATCATAATTTCATGTTGTGTTGATTTATGTGATCAAGAGAGTGGATTTTTCTTTAAATTGCCTTCAAACTCTCATATTTTTATCCATTTACATTTTCTAGTTTTTCTACATTTTTAGCTTAAAACTCTATCAACTCTTGGTTAATTTGATTAAATAGAATTTTAAATCTAAACAATTCCCTGCGGATCGATCCTTACTCGCCATGTACTATCATTGTACGCCGTGTGCTTGCGGTTAATTTTAATTTAAATTCGATCGGCTATTTTCCAATCCAATAGAAGATTAGCTGGTCAAACAGAAACTCTAGACCATACCAGGAACAATGGTCCCATTGAAATATAGGATAGTAGGAAACCAGTGCTCCTATCCACTCCCTAAAGCACTAAAGAGCTCATTGTGGTGTGCAGTGAACAAGTTGCTCCCCACTAGAAGGCGAGATCATCAAGCACAACCACTCTTACACTCACATCAACAACTAACTCATCTATGAAAGATGGAGGCATCTTCACCCCAGCTCCGACATGAACGTACATCCAGGCCGAAGCCATTATGGAAAGCATGATATACCCGCTAGACTTATGCGACTTAGAAACCAGCTCAAACCCAAAGGATGACCCCCTAGATCCCTGCATGGGTGATTTAGGCATCGAAGTCAAGCCAACCACTCCCTTAGAGTCTATCACCATAGACAACACTGACCCTAGCAAGATTGTCCCAATTAGTACTAAACTTAGCTTATAGATTAGAGAAGGCCTAATCAGATTCCTGCAATAGCACAAAGACATCTTCACCTTGGGCTATGCCGATATGACCGACATTGATCCTAGCATCATTTGCCATGCACTTAATATCGATTCAAAGGCCACCCTCATCCGCCAAAAGCATCGATTAGTTAACTCAGAAAGGTGTCGAGTTCTTAAAGAAGAGGTTGATAAGTTGTCAGCCAATGGCTTCATTAAGGAGGCAGACTATTCAGTATGGGTGGCAAACTTGGAATTAATTTGAAAGCAAATGGGACTTAGAGAACATGCATTGACTTATTCGGTCTTAAAAAAGCCCATCCTAAAGACAATTTTCTTTTGCCTTGCATCAATATGCCGGTAGATGCGACTAGTGGATATGAGCTCCTCACCTTCATGGATGCCTATTTTGGGTACAACCAAAATGCCATGCATGGCTTAGACCAAGAACATGCCTCCTTCATAACAAACCTCGGCTTGTGTCAATACATTCAACATATGCAAAATCTGGTCAAAACATTCAACTTCCTCCGTCAATACAACATAAAGCTAAATCCTAAGAAATTCCCTTTTACAGTACGGTCTGGCAAATTCCCTTGTTATGCTATAAGTGCTAAGGAGATTGAGGCTAACCCTGATAAAATCCAGGCCATCCAAGGCATGCATGTACCTAGAACCGTGAAATAGGTGCAAAGCTTAAACAGGGATGGTTGCAATATTAAGATGGTTTGTGTCAAAATCCACTGACCGGTGTCTACCCTTCTTCGATCTCATCAAAAAGTGAAAACATTCATTTGTAGTGAGGAATGCACTAAGGCATTCTAAGAGCAAAAACAACATTTGGATACCCCTCTAATACTATCCAAACATGGTGATGGGGAGGACCTTTATCTATACTTAGTTGCGTCTGATCACGCCACCTTAATCAAAGAAGATGAGAAGCTCCAACGGTTGGTCTATTATGTTAGTAAAAGGTTGACAGATTCAAAGGCAAGAAACTTCGGCCTAGAGAAACTCGCATTCTACATGCTCATGGTATCTCGGAAGCTCCGACCATACTTTTAGGCTTACCCAATCGAAGTCCTAATGAATCAATCTCTGAAGCAAATCCTTAGTCGGCCCGAGACAGCAGGTCGATTATTAAAATAGCCTGTCAAACTTGGATACCATCACATCTCGTTTTAACCTTGCAATTCCATCATGGGTGAGGCCATTGCCAACTTCATTATGGAATGTTTAGGTTGTTGGATCTTATGTTTTGATTAATAACAAGAAATTTAACCAACATGAAGATTCATGAATCTATGACAAAGAACTATGAAGACCGGACTGAACAATATAAAGTATGATTCATATATATAAGTTGTTTAGAGTCAAAGTCCAGTTTTAGCTATGTTAAAATCTATCCTCAAGTGGTTCACAAACACACACATTGAAACGACGATGCTCTTTTTTTAACCAATGACCTATAAATATTTAAGATGCTCAGGTCAGTCGACTGAAACACATCCCTCAGTCAACTGAACCTATGCATATGCACATATAATTTTAACTATTGGTAAGTCGACTAAATATTCAATATTAGTTGACTAACATCAAATTCAGTCGACTAAACTGAATATTCAGTCGATTGAATTATGCCTATTTTGAACCAAAAAATTTCTGCTTCATTTCAGTTGACTAACTAATAATATTCATTTGATTGAATATGTTCTAACTGTCAATTTTTCGAATTTCCTGAAGAGACATATCTCTTCAGCGAAGAGGAATCTCTTCCAGGAAGAGTTGCAATGATTTCTTTTCAAGAAAACTTTTAACCATGAGTTGCAACTCTATAGTCTCCATATATACATACTCAATTCAAGATTCAAAAAACAATTCTAATTCTAGTTTCATACTTTCTTAAATCTGAGTTTCTTGCTTTGTTGCTTGAATATTTGAGCAATCACGAATTTATTTCTCTAATTCTAAAGCAATCTAATCTTCCTTAACTTCACGTACACACAAATATACATATTTTACTTAAGGAGAAGACTATAGGAAGGGTGTACTTCATTTGAAAAATTTGTGTTGTAACAAGAGCGCACAAAGTCAAGAAAACATTTCATTTGTATCAAAGTCCTGATCGGTTGCTCGGGTGGAAAAATCCTGTTCGGTTGCTGAGGTGGTCAAAGTCTAATTCGGTTACTCATGCGGTGTAAACCTATTCCTTTGGGTTAAGAGTGGGCTGCTAGTTTGAATTCCAGAAGGAGTCTGGGACTGGACGTAGAATGAGAAGTTCAAACCAGTATAAAAATCTCTGGTATCTTTTTACTTTACTGCTATTTTTATTTTATAGTTACTTTCCGCACTAGTTAATAAGTTTAGTTTTATTCCATATTACACAAACCTATAGCATAATAACTTTCATTTGGTATCAGAGCCTAGGATTCTAAAGATCGTAACAACATCCCAGAATAAATGACCATAAAGAGATCTAGTCAAGGCAATAGGAAGAGGAAGAGCAATAAAGAAGAATCAAAGGAGCAAACAAACAAATGCTTCATGGCTAAACTTAGATCACAATCGATATGCTTAGATTCTTTATATAAAGAACTTTTGTTAGCATGATGAATTATTAAAAGATTGTAAAACTTTGAATAAAATTAAAAGAATTGCTTTAGCTAAGTTAAAAGATTATAAGCAAGAAATTTCCAATTTAAAAGAGGAAAATCAACTTTTGGTAAAACAAACTAAATGTTTGAAAATACCGTAGAAGAACTTGTTTTACAAAAAGATATCCTACAAAAAAAATGAGTAGTTAGAAGATAAAAACAATGAACTTCTAGAGGAAATCAATGTTTTGCAAAATAAAAATACATTTTTGGAAAATTCTTTAAATAATTCTAGCTCTTTAATTTTGTCCCTTGAAAAAGAGAATGAATCTTTAAATAAAAGAATTTAGAATTATCGAAAGAATGTGAGATTTTAAAAGATAATAGCAATATTTTGCAAAAAGAAGTTTATAATTCTAAAGCAAAATTTGAAAGATTAAATAAAAAAATCATCAATTTTAACAAAGGTAAAGATATCTTATCTTCCTTAGTTACAAATTCAAAAGCTCATAATGATAAAAGCGGTTTGGGCTTTAAACAAGCTAAAAGTAAAAATAGTACTAGATATGCATTTTTGTATACTAATTTTAGTGCTAGTACTAGTAAACAAGATAGATTTAAAACAAGTTATAGTCATAATAGTACTTTGTTTAGAAATGATAGAAATTATTTTTCAAGTACTAAGCTAATGGCTAATAGTATTAAGACATGGATTCTAGCTAATATGATTGATCATGATAAACAACTTTATATTAGCAACTATTATAAGAATGTGATTTGTAATGAAAACTATATCTATAAAGGTTCAACCACGCCCAAATGGGTATGGTTTCCTAAAAATTAGGAAATTATAAGAAACTTGGGTATCGCATGCTTTAAATGTTAATTTTTTCTGATACCTTAGATTATAAGTAGTAGTTATTTTTAGAATTGTTTCATTATTTTTTAAAGGGTATTTTTTAAAGGGTACAATCACACCTATTTTGGTAAGATTTTCATCCTATGATTAACCCTTGGACCCTAACATAGTAAGGGGGTACCAAAATGATTATTATTTATTGCCATTACTTGGAGAAACAAAAGGAAAATGATAGATTTTGGAATTTTAAAGGATGTTCCATATATTTAATATAATTATGTCATCATATAAACTCTCTTTTTTGTCGATGACAAAGGGGGTGAAAGATATTGCTCTAACACTATTTGCAGCAGGAATAAAAGCACAGATTCAGGGAGAAAAACTGAAAGATAAGGCGAGCATATATTCTGAGGGAGATATAGAACTACGGAGCAATATCGTCGAGATTCATTCATATCACAAATTGTGTTGTCATCATCAAAAAGGGAGAGAATGTTGGATCTTATGTGTTGATTAATGACAAGAAATTCAACCGACACGAAGATTCATGAATAAACTACGAAGACCGGACTCAACAATAAAGTATGGTTCATATATATATATATATATATATATATATATATATATATATATGTTGTTTACAGTCAAAGTCCAGTTTTAGCTATGTTAAAATCTATCCTCAAGTAGTTCACAAACGCACACATTAAAACGATGACACTCTTTTTTTAACCAATGACCTATAGAAACTGAAGATGTCCAGGTCAGCCGAGTGAAACACATCCCTCAGTCGACTGAACCTGTGAATATGCACATATAATTTTAACTATAGGTCAGTCGACTAATATCAATATTAATCGACTAAACATCAAATTCATTCGACTAAACTTAATATTCAGTCGACTGAATTATGCCTATTTAGAACCAAAAAGTTTTTCATTTCAGTCGACTAACTAATAACATTCAATCGACTGAATATGTTCTAACTGTCAATTTTTTGAATTTCCTAAAGAGACATCTCCCTTTAGGGAAGAGGAATCTCTTCCAGGAAGAGTTGCAATGATTTCTTTTCAACAGAACTTTTAACCAGGAGTTGCAACTCTATAGTTTAGGATGGCTGGGAAGAAATCATAACCGACAGACCCACTTAGCACCTATATGCTGCTGGAGCATCAAACGAGAAAGGGGCAGGGGCCAACATGGTCCTCATCGTGCCTGAGGGAAAAGAGTTATGCTTTTGCGGTCCGCTATACCTTCATGGCGACATCAATAAAGAAAATATGAAGCTATCCTAGTGGGCCTAAGGATGGCAAAGGAACTACACGTGGAATCTTTGTATGTTTTTAGTGGCTCATCTTTAGGCGTCAACTAGATTGGCGAATGCTTCTAAGTAAAAAATACACTGGCCTTGTATGTTGCCGAGGCAAAAATGATCACTAGTAACTTCGTGGAATTAAAACTAGGATAAGTATCTGGGTAACAGAATGCCAAGGCTGACCAGTTGGCCAAAGTGGCAAGCGACTCCGAAGAGGACATCACTCCTTAGGTTTGGTTAGAAACCCGAGATACCCTTAGCCACGAGCTAGGGGAAACAACAATGAAAATAGGTGCCTTCTATGGATGACGCCTCTAGTCAGACGTTTAGTAAACAAAGAACTACTTACCAGTTACAAGGAAGCTAAGAAGATTGTCTACCAGGCCCTCAACTACATGATTGTAGATGAGAGGCTCTACAAGTGGGGTTATTCCACACTACTCTAATGGTGCATGTATATAAATAAAGCCGTCTAAATTTTGAAAGAACAGCTTCAAGGATTCTTTAGTGAACATGCCAAGGGCAGACCCTAACTAAAAAGGCTGCTCGACAAGGCTTCTATTTGCCTACCACGATTAAGAACTCTATAGAGTACGTAAAGATATGTGATCGATGTCAGCGATTTGATAGGATCCCAAGGCCTGACCTACCCTCCTCACCTCGATGATCTCCCCATGGTCATTTGATTATGTAGGGAGCATTTTAACCCGGCTATATTGAACTTATTGCACAAGTTAGA
Source organism: Allium fistulosum (assembly GCA_030737815.1). Classification (NCBI taxonomy): domain Eukaryota; kingdom Viridiplantae; phylum Streptophyta; class Magnoliopsida; order Asparagales; family Amaryllidaceae; genus Allium; species Allium fistulosum. Next base: position 553,032,356 of record CM060906.1, read on the forward strand.
TTCGACTGCCATCAAGGTCGATGACTCCAGAGTGGTGATTGTGGGGCCCAGAAGTCAAGTACAGATGGTAATATGAAGTCAGGATTGAATGGAATTGAAAGATTTACAATGTAGAATGTTCGAAGTATGAAATATGGATCAACACATAGGAGGGATCGACATAGATTGGCTCCAACAAGAGGGATCGGCATGTTGCAGCGTACAAGAGCACTATTGTGGATAACAATCAATATCTTAAGATCTACAAGTTCAGTGCTTATGAAATTTGAAGAGCAAGATAAAAGGACCCTACGGAGCCTACCATAGGGATCACACATCAAAAGGATAAGGTTGGAGGGATCGGTATACATCCCTTGGGAAGGATCAACAGAAAGCAGCATGCAAGCCATGTTGAATCTAATATCAAGCAATAACTCAAGATCCATTGATCCAAATGACATGAAATTTGGATACTAAACATATTTTTGCATAAGGTAGCCACCATCGCGATCGTTCCCCAAAATTCGACCAAAAAAGGGATCGGTACCGATCCCTCCTCTTTGGGAATTGGGCCTAGCGATCCCTCTAGTGGGCCTATATGGTTTAAGATCCTTCAGTCAAAATTTCAGAGAGATATTTGACCGTCTTCATTTATAAATACTGGCTTGATGGGTCATTCTGAGGATCTTTATGCTACTTGTTACTCTAGATTCCATTATAATCAAGTGGTAACTTATTTCTACTATTGTATTCATATTCAAAAGAGATTAATAAAGGATAATCTTCAAAGTGGACGTAGGCATACAACGCCGAACCACTATAAATTTCTATGTCTTTGATTACTGCTTATTCTCTATTGCTTACCTATTCATGTACTTAGTTTTATTTTATTTTTCTTCACTTAATTCTCTACAAAAACTATTCTTGGGTGTTTGTGACCATTCTAGGTGCAAAAATTTTGATGCTTTCACTAAGAACCTTGATTCTCAGCTTATTAGGATCCCTTTGTTGCTACTGGATTAGATAAATCCCCCAAAGGAGATCTGTAGTTATCTTCAAGGAGTTGCACATACTACTCATATTTGTAGAAATCTAAGTGAAGCTATCGATAATGGTAAGGAATACTAGATCTACTTCTCAGAGTATGGAAGGAAATAAGAATGCTAGCATCCAACAAGGAGGCCTAAGAAATCAACCAATGGATGTGAATGCTGAACCAATTGAAGTTCAGATTCACACTAATTCTATTACAAGAGTTGAATTTCATAATCTAATGAGAGAGCTGATGGAGAGCCGTCAACAATTAAATAAATAGATTCAGACCAATATCAACTTAATGAACCGACTCAATCAGCAGTAGCGAGGGAAAGCTAGGAGGGACCCTACTCCTTACTCGACATCAGAGAGTTCTAGCTCATCAGATGAGTATCATAAGCATAGTCGTCGCTTAACAGACGAATATCACGTGGAGACTTTGATGCGTCAACCGGTAGACCATCGTAGTCTTCCAGGATCGATCGGTGTCGATCCCTCCCCTAGAAGAGGGAATTAACCCATGCATCATGGAAATCAAGCTGGAGCTGCTTCAGTTGTTTTGGATGCTGGAGTTCAATTAAATGTTAATCAAATGCTTCCTCGGAATGATGATGAAGCGAATTTACGAGATATGCATCTGGAAGACGGTGAACCAAGAAGACGTTGAATGACTCGTAGACATCGACCGGACCATTTACATGAGGTGGAGCACGATCACCGCTTGGTACCAACTATCCAAACGTCGGACTTATCGGCTATTTTTAGATAGTTAGTGAGAGAGAGCCAAGGCTTGACTAACGATAACTGGGGAATCTCGAGAAGGCATACCTCGTTCACTAATAATGTTCTACATGTGGAGTATCCAAGGAGGTTCAACATGCCTTCGATGCTTGCCTATGAGGGAAAAATTGACACCAGGCAGCACATCATGAGATATGAATGGCTGATGGATTCCACGCGAGTGGATGATGCAACAAGTGTAGATGCTTTCCCATAACTCTCTCTAGAATAGCAACAATGTGGTTCACAAGGTTACCCCTACGATCAATTTCTAGATTCGATGATTTGGCAACAAGGTTTGTGGAGCTCTTTCGAATGCATGCAACTAGTCCCCATCCAACATGATCCAAGTTCCAGGAGAATCATTAAAAGATTACTTAGAGATATTTCATATATCTATTACGAAAATCAGTAATCCGAATGACCATGCAATATTGATGGCCGTGATGAGAGGGATAGATCCAAAATCTGATTTTGCTGATTAGTTAGCTGGTAAGCCACCCACAATGTTGGAACGCTTTTACACAAAGGTGGCTCAGTATTTGAGAAAGAAGGAAGCCAGGTTCTCCAGGATGAAGAATATTGTGGGACCAAGCGGAGAAGGAGTATAGAGTAATATTGCAGTAAACCAGTCTGATGATAGCTTTGGAAAAGTTCAAGTGAATGTCCAAAACAAGCCGAATGAGCAAAAGAAATGCGGAGATAGGGGATGAGAACGTAAGAGGGATCCTGGAAGAGGGAAGCCTAGGATTCTGATATACGATACTTACACGCCGTTGAATACGTTCTTGGAAAATATCCATTTGTCTACCTGCAGTACCATGCAATACAGGAAGCCGCCTCCAAAAGAATCAACGGAGAAGCGGTATCAAACCAGAAAATATTGTCGGTTCCACGAATGCTATAGATATGGAACGAATGAATGCAAGCATCTCTAGGATATTATCAAAAAGCTGATTTGAGAAAGGAAGTTGCAACAATTTGTAGAAACCTCATACAACGGCGGACATGGGACATCCGACCCCAACCGAGGACAAGCATCATGCAAGACTGAGGAGCCTGCATGAACTAGTGGAAGATTGGTAATAAATATGATAGTCGGAGGACCGCACCCGGTAGATAAGAGTTGGAATGAGATGGAGTGCTATGCTAGCATGATTAAGCATGTGGATTTTGAATATTGATCGAATACAAAAGATGGAGCTCCGTCAAAACAACAACGTACAATGGCAGATGATATTGTGTTTATTAATTGAGATGTAAACAAGGTGGAGGCTTCGACGTTTGACCCAATGGTCAATTCGGCCATGATTGGCTCTGCTTTTGTGAGAAGGATATTGATTGATTGTGGAAGTTCTGTAAATATAATTTTCAAAAAAGCCTATGATAAGATGAAAATGGAAGCCAAGGATTTAAAGCTATCTAAAGCCTCATACACAGTTTTAACGGTGTCGCAACTGAACCCGTTGGTTATGTTGAATTACCTGCAGAGTTGGGAGAAGGTGACAATAGGAGAGTTGGAATCTTGCCATTTGTTGTATTGGATGTTGACTCTCCTTACAACGTTTTTCTGGGCCAATCGGCCCTAGCTGAATTCCTGGCAGCCCTTGCCTTATGGTGTTTAACTTTGAAGTTTCCATCCGATAATGGTGTTAGAGTTGTTCAGGGTGACCAGGCGACTGGATGTGCCAATTATTTAGCTGAGTTAAGGGATGCTCAACGCAAAGAGCAAAGTAAGGGTGTAGATAAGACCGTCCACATCCAAGCTATCGAAGATTGATTACTAGCACCTGAGCCTTGGCTCGGGTGCTACAGTCGATTCTATAAAGATATAGATCCGAGAGATGATGAGGAGGAGCCCAAGAGGCAAAGCCTGCACCAGATAAGCTGCCGATTTTCATCACAGTTAGCCACGAAGACCCATCACAGGTCCTAAAGATCGGATCATTGCTCAGCCCCCCGATGATAAAAGAACTTACTGGACTTCTCCAAGCGAATCTAGATGTGTTTGCCTGAACTCACTCTGACATGTGTGGAATCTCGTTTTCCATTGCAAGCTATTCATTGAATATTGACCAAGGCATGACCCGGTGAAACAAAAAAGACGCAGCATGGATCCGAAGAGATCCGCCGCTCTTAAAGAGGAGGTGGATAGACTCAAAGACAATGGGTTTATTCGCGGTGCCCTCTATCCTAAGTGGGTATCTAATCTTGTGCTTGTGAAAAAGGTGAATGGGAAATGGAGAACATGCATTGATTATTCAGACTTGATTAAGATGTGTCCAAAAGATAGCTTTCCCCTTCCAAGGATCGACCAGTTGTTGGACTCAACCGCAGGACACGAATTGCTATCTTTCATGGATGCATACTCGGGACATAACCAAATCCCGATGCACATTCCCGATCAAGAGCACACCAGTTTCATTACCGATATTGGATTATATTGCTATGTGGTGATGCAATTTGGATTAAAGAATGTAGGTGCGACTTACCAATGCTAAGTCAATACGACGCTTAAAGATCAGATTGGAAAAAACGATGGAAGTATATGTGAATTTGTGCTCGTGAAGTCACGACGATCAAGCAACCACATTAGAGACCTATCAGAAATGTTTGGCATCCTCCGATATTACAAGATGAAAATTAATCCTTTGAAGAGTTCTTCTGGTGTAGCATCAGGAAAGTTCTTGGGTTTTATTGTTAACGCCTACAGAATCGAAGCTAATCCCGAGAAGAATAAATCTATCCGCGATATCTAAGTTCCAAAGAGTATAAACAAGTACAGAGTCTGAATGGGAAGGCTGCTGCCATAAGCCGATTCATTTCCAGAGCTATCGATAAATGCATTCCTTTCTTTGACTTGATTAGGAAAGGAAAAAGAAACTTCAAATGGAATCAGGATCGTAAAGATGCATTTCGAGCCTTGATGGACCACTTAAAGAGGCCTCCCGTCTTATAGAAGCCAGTGGATCATGAAGATTTATATATCTATTTAGCCATGTCGGTACATGCTATAAGTGCTGCATTACTTCTTGAGGAGAATCGAGTTCAGAGACTGGTTTATTACATCAGCAAGCAATTGACGAGAGCTAAAAGGAACGATTTGAAAATAGATAAGCTAGCAAATTACTTGCTAATTGCATCAAGAAAGCTTCGCTCATACTTCCAGGCACATCCGATCAATGTTTACACCGACCAGCCGTTACAACAGGTCCTACAGCGACCTGAGATTTTTGGAAGGTTACTCAAGTGGAATATCGAGCTTAGTCAATTAAATATCACTTATCTCCCTCGGAGGGCTATCCGGGATCAAGCACTGGCAGATTTTATAGAAGAATTTATTTCGCAGGATGATTCCCTGAAGAGCAGCGAAATTCCTATCATACAATGGAAATTGTATACTAATGGAGTGTCCAATGATCATTGTTTTGGAGTTAGAATTATGCTTGTAACTCCCGAAGATCAGCCGACCTGTTATGCTTTAAAGCTTGATTTCCCAGCGATAAACAACGTAGCTAAGTACGGGGCTTTGGTTACTGGACTTAAACTCGCCAAAGAACTGGGAATAAAGTCCCTTGAAATCTTTTGCGATTCACAATTGGTAGTATACCAAGTCAGGGGAGATTACCAAGCTAAAGGACAACGGCTTGCTCCATACCTTACCCAAGTCCAAGAGTTGTTGACTGAATTTGAGTACTATGATATTTCACATATTCCACAGGATCAAAACAGAGAGGCTGATTCATTAGCAAAGTTTGCTAGCACCGAGGACGAACAATAGACGGGCTTGGTTCTGATCGAAGTATTAAATGCCCCGAGTATAAACCTGATAGAAATCGACTGGGTACTAGAGACGGAGCCTGAGAGGGAATCATGGATGACTTCGATTAAAAATTATTTGCTACAGGGAGTCCTACCTGAACAAAAGAATGAAAAGTGACAAGTCCTTCGTAAAGTGTCACGATATATCATACAGGGAGGAGTTATGTACATAAAGGGTTTTTCTGTTCCCCTATTCCGGTGTATCGCTCATGATGAGATAAAATGGGTCATAAAAGAAGTTCATGAAGGGGAATGTGGCGATCACACTGGGGGCAAACTCCAGCAAAGAAAATACTCCGTTACAGGTATTATTGGCCAACCGTCAATCGAGATGCTGCTAACTATATAAGGCGATGCGACAAGTGCCAGAAATATGCAAAAGTTCCAAGAGCTCCATCGATGGAAATCACGCAAATGGTCAACCCATGGTCGTTTGCCATGTGGGGGTATAGATATTATCGGTTCCTTACTGATCTATAAAGGTGGTGCAAAGTATGTTATCGTCGTAGTTGATTACTTGACCAAATGGACCGAAGGGCGGAACCTTTAGCCACAATCTCAACTAAGAAAGTAATCAACTTCATTGTCTGAAACATCATCTGTTTATTTGGTCTTCCACAAACTATTGTAACAGATAATGGGACTCAATTCGATAGTGGTAAATTCAGAGACTTTTGTCCGAGGTATCATATTGAAAAGAGTGCAGTAGCCGCTCACCCTCAAGCGAATGGGCAAGTTGAAGCTGTCACCAAAATTATAAAGTCCATTTCGAAGAAGCGTTTGGAAAAGGCTAGAGGTAAGTGGGTGGATGAACTCCTGATAGCACTATGGACTTACAGGATCACCTACAAGTCCGCGACTGGCCATATTCCATTCGCCTTTGCTTACAGTTCCGAAGCCGTTATTCCAATTAAGCTCAAAGCCCTTGCTTACGGTTTCGAAGCCATTATTCCTGTTGAGCTCGAAGTTCCTTCTCATCGAGTGACTTACTATGATCCCAGAACGAATAAAGATCTCCTCTTGGAATCTCTAGACTTTATAGATGAGTAGCGCGAGTAAGCAGATTTGTGGGCAGTTGCACACCGACACCGAGTTGTCCGATACTACAACATTAAAGTCCAACCTAAAACCTTTGAAATCTGTGATCTTGTCCTGAAATGGGTTTTCCTACCCCATCACACATGAATCCAACTTGGGAAGTACCGTAAGTCATTGAGTAGAGGCTTGGAGAGGGAACTTCAAGCTAGTGACTATGGATGGCAACACACTCTCAAGGGCGTGGAATGGCGAGCATTTACGACGCTATTTCACTTAGTTTATTTCTATTTCTTTCAGTTGTATTTGCTTTCATAATATGCTTTAGCATTTGAATTTCCAGATATGTAATAGGATAGATTATGTCATTCCTTTCCATTTAGCAAATAAAGTTTTGAACTTCCTTTATATTTATGTTTGCTGTAGCATTGTGTATTAGTTACATTATGAAACTGATTGATGTCGGTGTGCCCGAATAGGTTCCCAGAGTTTGGAATTAATTAATTACACTAGTTCCCAATGGAACTCAACAAGATGAGCATGGACCGACCGTTCATTTGATAACTCTCGTTCATAACCCAATGGATGGGATACATAATGAGGAATGGATGTGACTCAACCATTTGATGATCAAATAAATTCAACCGAATGGTGGGACTGAGATAAAACAAGCGCGGCTGTGACACGAATGATCGCTCACTAAATCAAACCCCGGACCTTGAGGGTAAATCAATTAATTAAGGAAAGCATGATCCAACCAGTCTCCGAAATAACTCTAAGTCCCCAGAGTGTGGACAAGAGTATAAACATAAATCGGGTGTGAATCGACCACCCACAAACTAACTCTAAGTCCCCATAGTGCAGACTAGAGTATAAACATAAATCGAGTGTGAATCAACCACCTGCAAAATAAATCTAAGTCCCCTGAGTGCGAACTAGAATATAAACATAAATCAGGTGTGAATCGACCACCCGCTAACCATCTCTTATCCCTAGAGAATGGATATGAGTACAGATAAATAGATGAGTGTGGTTCGACCAACCAATATTCCATAAATTCCGGCCTGAGATCGACAGGAGGAGTATAAACTCATTAAGGATGGAGTTCGACCATCCACTATCTAACTCCCCTAACCTGAGACTGGGGGTAGGATTATAATTACTCAAACCGCTAAATTCGATGGCGTAACACTAAAACTCGTGCCTGGTATTTGATGCGACTCAAAGCCACGACCATATAGAGACGTACCCATATGAGACTGGGATAGAGCTAGTGGATTGTTATCAGAATTGATGAACAATGAATTACAAGTACATTAAATGGAAAGTAATAGTTCAACTACTTAAGTAACAGTTCACACCAGAGCTCAACAGAAAAAAAACTTTTATTCACATGATAAGCTTCAAAATTATGGTACAAGTTTATTCAAAAACCCAGGGGTCGTACCCATACAACCATGACTAACAATGAAAAAAAAATAGCTGTACAAACTATGTACACACCAAGTCGAAGTGATGGCCATTTCTTTTTTCTTCTCTCCTTTTTGGATTTCTCAGGAGTGGCGCTATCTGAACTTCCACTTGTTCTCTTCCTAGACCCTTTACGGCACTTAGCGGTTGAGCATTTGAAGCTTGGAGGGAGTTCTCTAGGAAATGACCCACCGAGCGGATTGACTTGTAGTGGGACAAGATTCAGATCATCAATGTCCACCTTGGCGGGCTTAGCTTTGGCTTTTCTCTTCAGCAACTCCTCCTTCTAGATGCGCTCCTTCAAGTTGATCTCGTTAGTGTGTTCGAAGGCGCCGGTAATCACAATATCATTAGATTCATCCACTGGCAGCGGATCATCAGCCTTATCATCGTCGAGTGCTCCGATGACTTGAGCATAGGGCCCCTGAACATTGGTGGCCATTAGAATCTCTGTTGATATTGCTTGTTGCTCCATGCCAACATCACTATTATGAGTTTTGGCGGGACTCGAAAAGACCTGCGGATTTGTCAAAATAAGGAGGTAAACCTAAAACCATCGGACATGAAGAATGAAACCTCTCGAAATGTTGAGAGTAAAGTGGAATACCTGCATCCGGTTGGCTCTTGGTTGTCGCTGGAGTGCCCACTTCCAGAATAGGGGTAAGCACTTTAAATTGGTAACCTGGTTTATCAAGAACATAGCTCAAAATTTTCCCCGGGCTAAAAGAAACCGGCGTTCCATCCGTTTGGAAAGAAGTGAGGCCCTTGGGATTAGACTCCAAGGATTCAATAATATTTTTCTCTTTACTAGAAGATCCTAAAATGTTGAAATATTATAGTCTCATAGTGGCAAAGTCTAGGGGTTCATTTTCGCGAAGGATCTCCCACACTAATTTCTCTTCATCTAACTCGGCTTCGCCTAGCTCCCTCATTTTCATCTCGACAATATACTCCCAAGCTTCAGCAAGTGACTCAAGATAACCTTTGCCAAGAAAGTTCAAGTCGCGGTGGATAAGGACTTTAGCGTTGTATTCGATGATCAGAGGATCAAACATGTCCTCAATTTCATTCCGATTGGACTCTTTAGCGTCCTCCACACGGGCTTTAATTTTTTCTATCATCTCCTTGTGGCTTGCCTCTCTTGCCTCTTCTTTGAGGGTTTCTATTTTGGCAAGTTGCTCGTCAAGTGTGATTTTCAAACTCCTGGATTCAACAGCCTCCTCGCAATACCTTTTTGATTCTTCTTGAGCCTCGATCTTCTCTTTACTTTCTTTCCTAAAAAGCTCGTCAATCTCCTCAAGGCGGCGGGCCAAGATATGTTTCTCCTTTTTCAAGGAATCCTTTTCTATAGCGAGTGCGCTGTTGCGATTGAGGGCAACATCAAGTTCCATCTTATAGGCAGCTTCCAAATGACTCACTACCTCAGACATTTCATTGGCACTCCTTTCTGCCTCAGCAAGTTTTGTTGTCAACTCTGATATCTCATTATCTTGGTGCTGGATTATATCTTTATCGTGGATCGCTTCTTACTTGAGATGATCTATTTCATGTTGTCGCTCGATTGACACTTTGGAGATTTTTTCCGCTAAGTGCTGGAACGGCTCATGTTGCATGAAAACATTGTTAACACATGCGAGAGAGCTTACTTTGGCATGCCCCGAGATCATATGGATCGTGGGAAGGAAATTAAGCCCGTCAAAACAGATTTTTGGAAAAGTGGCCTTAAGTTCAGCCAATTTCTTACTGTGGAATTGTTGGGAGCAGCTCTCGGCAAAGATGGACCGAAAGTAGCAATTGGATGCTTGCTCGATCTACGGTCACAAGGTTGCCTGGAGCTAGAAGAACCAGAGTACTACACGTGTGAAATGAAAATTTGAGGTCCTTGGAAGGAAGTCTGATCTCCACTATAAACAGGAGGATTGGCCGATCTTCCTGATGGAATGATTGAGACTGAGACTTATGCTTGGAAGAAGAAGATTCTCTTGAATGACGAATTTTTCCCGGCTGTCTTCTCTTTCCCTACGCTTGCTTGATTTTGAGCCGTGGCTAGATCCATAATGCGCCGAAGAGCCCCTTAGGCGATCAAAAGCTCAAGACTGAGTCATTGCACCTGCAAAGACCAAAAGAACATATAAGTAACCATTATACAAAAGATAGATGAAGAGCATGTAGTGGAGTGCATGTGATTGTGAGTGTCCTATTGTTCCCCTGATAGACCAGTAACTGTAGCCTTGCTTATATGCGTTTTCTTTCCTTTGTCGGTAGGAAAAATACCTTCACCACTTTTGGCGGGAGAATTGACCCCTCGATATTGGTGTTTGGGAAGTCATAAGTCATAATGTCATCGGGGATCTAGATATTGGAAAATCCTTTCAGTGAACTTTCTAAGTGTTGGAAAGATGACTCTTCGTCAACATAAGTGATAACAAATTTTGGATCCATAGCAATTTTTATTCTGCGAAGTTTATATGCCAGTTTCTTCCTTCTCTTAGTTGGCATTTGGGATTGCGCGCCTTATGACAATTGGACCACAAGCGCCTTGCCTGGCCCTACATCAGAATCGTCAAGCTCATTGGTCTGAACACCCCTAATTTCGCCTTCTTCAACATCATCTTGAGTCCCCTCAACTGGGGCACGACAGGGTTGTTTGCATCCCTTTCTTGCTCCACAACGTTTCTCGGTAATGCAGCACTTCCAAGGAGCCCAATACTACGACCCTCTTCCAGTAGCCCGAATAGATATAATAACTCATCAGTTACGAGAAGTCCAATATCCCTGTCTTCAACATGTATAACACGAATGACAGAGATCGCTCTTGAAAAACTATTACCCTCGGGACTTGGACGGACACCTATAGATATTCAAGATTTTAGTTGACTCAAAAATATGACTTGGATTAACGGACTTAAGAGTGAAGTGAAGACAACACTTACGTCCTTCCAACCATCACCTTGCGAAGCCAGGCGAACATCGAACATATAACAACTTGTATTTGAAAAGAGAAAGTTTATTCCAAGCACCCGTTAAGACTTGGCAGTTGGGTGAAGGCTCAAGGAAAACATAGAAAGGACTTCTTGACCATCATTTAAAGTTATAAATGAACCTTATGTACTAAGGAGTTGGGGGCGAAACAAAACACTCATGAACAGTAGAAAAGTTCCATGGAGGAAAGCGTAGCTATTCGGGTGAAGTTGATTGGGAGCCATTCCAAGATATCTTAACATTTCCCGAATAAAAGAATTGAAAGTGTCATGCATTCAGCCCAACGCATGAATTTTTGCACGCTGTGTACCCCTCTGGGGTAAGTGCGCCCTATTATTTATCGAAGGAACCAAGACGTCTTCAAATGGGATTTAGTGTATGGAACATAGCCTGCGAAGGGCAGCTTCACCAATTCGGGAGGCTTGAGAACCTATTGGGTTATCTAAAAGGATGGTGCCTTCTACTGTATCGGACGTAGGACTTACATCCTCTACCGGGAGGATGGTAACATCAGAAAAAAGGTTGCCTGACGGGCCAGAAACTTCCGTTTGTTCGGTCTGATGACCAGGAGAAAGCCTACCAGATATAGTCAATAAGCTCGAATTTGCTTCAAGACTGCTATGATGCGAGGCTGGTCCAGAAGACATGTAGATAAATGCTCCGAGCGTCTGAAGTCCATGTTAACTATACTCAATAGACAATTGAGATTAGAAAAATTACCTGTTCCCTCCATCCTAAGTGTGAGCTAGTGCGGTTTAGTGTAGTGTATAACAGAAACAAACACTTAAATAAGAAAACAAAGTTAAATGACGAGACTTTGGATTTCGACCAGAGTGACCGTCATTACTGACCGTATCAACTGGCGAGGAGATTGATCGGTTGTGAAAGCTTTGGGATCGACTTCGGCATATCAAAGTGTGAATTCTGACATTCAAATCTATATGCTAAGTTTTAGTTCATGTTGAAAGTTCTAGGGATTTGATTATTCAATCTCAAGTTCAATAGTGAATATGCAAGTTTTATTGTTCATCGTTATTGTATTTCAAGTTCGTTGAGGTGGATTGGTAGTGATTGCTCAAACAAGTAAGTTTGGATTAGGTTTCAAGTTCAAAGAATATGTTTACCGATCCCTATGAACCAAACCCTCTATATCGAACCCAATATGCCAATCCATATTTTTCGATCCCTATTCCAAAGCAGTGTAACTGATCCCCTCCTCAAAGAAATCCTATCGATCCCTCTCCTTAAACAACGCGACCAACCCCTCTCTCATAACAAAGGCTACCGATCCCTTTACTTGATCAAAAGCTCGTTGATCCCTAATCTCACCAAGTCGATCAATTACACCAAACCCTCTACATAAACAAAGCTAGCTGATTCCTCTACTTAACCATCCTCTCATCAAGCCTCCATACTGATCCCTTTCCCAAGTCATTAAATGAGGGATCGGTCTATATCCAAACCTCTAGCACCGATCCCTCCTCCATTCTCTCTTCTTCTTCCTCCCTCATCATTCTGCCGAGCCCTACTCCCTTCCATACCTCGTCTTCCACAAGCAACACATGCCCTCAGTCATCCACCACATCGCACACCATACTATCGCCAATGGAGTAGAATCCATTGCCTTATCCTAAAATCAAAAGCGAAGTAGGAAGCTTACCTAAATATATCGAAGGCGAACTGTGAGAAGGAAAAAGGATTGGGCTGCGGTTTGATTGGAAGGTGGAATAATGATCTAAAATTAAGTAGGAAGATGGACTTATTGATTAGAGCGATGGTCGAGTGGAAAAGAAGGGGTTGGGTTTTCTTTTTTAAGGTAAGGGAGAGTTCGGTCGTGGGAGAGTAGAGGAAAAGCAAAGGAATGAAAGAAAAGTAGAGGGATGTAATGTTAGAGTTAGCTTATATAAGGAAGCAGGGGGATCGGCTGTAAGTTTGAGGCAAGATAGGGAGGGATCGAAAAGCATACCGATCCCCTATAAGCATGCGCACAATAAAGGGATCGACTAAACGTATGTTGATCCCTACAAATGCTTCTAAAAAACAAAAAGATAAAAAATAGGGAAAATAGAGAGTGAGGGATCCGCCATGAACATGCACGCAAATGAATATAAGCATGAAAATTGTAAATAACATGAACATACAAAATGCAGAGAAAGTTGGAGATGACCCGTGAACGTGCAGGCACGTTCGGGAGCCAACGACAAGAATGTATGTACAAACATACACGTATATGACCTAGAAATTTCAAATTTTGATATCGATAGAAATTGGAATCAAACCCGAAACTTTCAAGTTCAAAGCTGGACCAAATAAGAAAAACTAGCTAGACTTGTGGAACCAGAATTACATATATTAACAGATGGAATATAGCCCTGGATTTATACCATTGGAAATCGACCAAGCGTCAGGACGATCAATGAGAAATACAACACCTTGGAAAAATAATTCGGCAGATGGATAGAAACTATTCAGAAAATTGGACGGATTTCTTGTCGATGACTCTAACTTGCTTCAATTCAAAGCACGTCGTGTTCTTCACAAGATGTACTTTGGGAGGCAAGTGTCACCCGGCATTCTAACCTAGCAATATTGAATTGATTGCACAAGATAAATTTGACTGCCATCAAGGTCGATGACTCCAGAGTGATGATTGTGGGGCCCAGAAGTCAAATACAAATGGTAATATGAAGTCAGTATTGAATGAAATTGATAAATGTACAATATAGAATGTTCAAAGTATGAAATATGGATCAACACAAAGGAGGGATCGACATAGATTGGCTCCAACAAGAGGGATCGACATGTTGCAAAGTACAAGAGCATTCTAGTGGAAAACAATCAATATCTCAATATCTACATGTCCATGCCTATGAAATTTTAAGAGCAAGATATACGGACTCTAGGGAGCCTACACTAGGGATCGCACATCAAAAAGACAAGGTTGTAGGGATCGGTATACATCCCTTAGGGGGGATTGGCAGAAAGCAGCATGCAAGCCATGTTGAATCAAAGATCAAGCAATAACTCGAGCCTCATTGATCCAAATGACATGAAATTTGAAGGCTAAACATATTTTTGCATGAAGAAACCACCATAGGGGCCGCTCCCCAAAATTCGACCAAAAAAGGGATCAGTATCGATTCCTCGTCTTTGGGAATTGGGCCTAGCGATCCTTCTTGTGGGCCTATATGGTTTAGTAGGTCCTTTAACCGAGATTTCAGAGAGATATTTGGCCATCTTCATCTATAAATACTAGCTTGGTGGTTCATTCTAAGGATCTTTACGCTGCTTGTTACTCTAGATTACATTATAATCAAGTGCAAACTTATTTCTACTGTTGTAATCAGATTCAAAAGTGATTAATAAAGGATAATCTTCAAAGTGGACGTAGGCATACAACGCCGAACCACTATGAATTTCCATGTCTTTGATTATTGTGTATTCTCCGTTGCTTACTTATTCATCTACTCAGTTTAATTTTATTTTTCTTCACTTACTTCTCTACAAAATGTGTTGAGACCGAACCCATCGCTGGGATAACCACCCTAAAATATTGAACTTCATAATAAAGGACATGGTCTTTCATTTTGGCCTGCCCAAGAAGATTATCACCGATAACGACATGCAATTTGACTGCAGCCTCTTTCAAAATTTCTACGCAAGGTACGAAATTAAGAAATGCTTCTCTTCCATTGCCCATCCCTAAGTGATGGACATGGAGGCCGTTAATAATGACATCAAGACCACCCTCATGAAGTGCCTCACAAAAGCTAAAGGGAACCGGGCCGAATATCTACCACTAGCCCTATAGTCATATCGCACCTCCAGCCGCACGACAACTGACTATACTCCTTTCTCAATATCCTACGGATATGATGTTGTGCTACCTATTGGAGTTGATGTCTCCTCATCTCGGCGTCAAACCTTCAGGACCAAAAAAAACAACGAATTACTTAAGCTCAAGCTCGACACTTCAAAAGAAAGAAGAGTCGGAGCCGAGCTCCACACAAAAGCTTATGAGAGGAAAATTTCCAAATACTACAACTCAAGGGTAAAGTTGCAATAGTTCATTATCAACAACCTAGTCCTATGTTGGGTATTTATAAATACAAAGGGCCAAATAAAGGAGTGCTTGGCCCAAACTAGGAAGGACATATGCCATTCATGAAGTCCTAAAAACCGATGCCTACTATCTCTCTCACCCAAATGGAGAAAACGTCTCCTATTTTTGGAACCCAATCCATCTTTGGCATTACCACATATGAGCATCGACCATAATTATAAGGCTTTGTAACCTTTTTCATGAATACATTGGAGCTTCTAGAAGCTGACATTGTCTAGAATCCACTATGTTATCCAACGAAGGGTGATTTCTTATGTGCTTATTTTCCTTGTTAAGGACTACTGGCGCTCGCCCTAAGTGTGTAGCAAGTCATGCTCCTCGCTTACTAGGCGGCTATCCATGAGAATGAATTACCGTGCATTCACTTCTTTACCGAGGACTACTACCTAGTGTTCAAGTTCGGGCCGGGCTCAACTACAACGCTTAACGCTCAACTACGACCTATGCTATCCAGAGAAGATGAGTTTTTACATGTTCATTTTCCTTGTGGGGACTGCTGACCCTTGCGCCAAGTGCATAAGAAGCTATGCTTCCCGCTTGTTGGACGACTATCCACGAGGATGAATTACCGTAAATTCACTTCCTTGTCGGGGACCACCACCTAGCTTTCAAGTTCGGGTCGAACTTGATTGCCACACTCAACTAGCATCGTATTACCCTGAAGCACCTTTGAACAACTCAAGCTATCCAATAAAAGATGGTTTTTACATGCTCATTGACCTGTTGGGGACTGCCGACCCTTACCGTCAAGTGCATAGCAAGCCATGCTCCCCACTTGCTGGTCTACTATCAATGAGGATGACTTACCATGCATTACTTACTTATTGGGGACTACCACCTAGCATTCAGGTTTGAGCTGGGCTTGACTGCCACACTGAACTAGCATTGTGTTACCTCGAAGAACCTTCGAACAACTAAAGCTATCTAACGAAGGATGATTTTTATGTACTCATTTGCCTTGTTGGGGACTACCGACCCTTCCCACTAAGTGCGTGGCAAGACATGCTCCTCACTTTCTGACCGGCTATCTATAGGATGAATTATAGCGCATTCACTTCCTCGTCGAGGGCTACTACTCTTCCTTTCACTTACCATCCAGGCGAACCTTCATGCCACTCATAGCTTAGGTTCAAGTCGAGACCACTGTTCAAGAAAACAACACAAGTAAGCCTGACAATAATATGCTAACCTTGGTGCCTAATAGATGAGTGGTTTACATAGGCAAGGCTCATATCTGAGTCCTTCAATTAGGCCAGCCCATCAGCTAGCAATTTAATACAATATGCAAAAACGGACTGTTGATCGACGATCCTTACTTAGCTTGGCCAATCTATCTTGTCAAAAAATACAAAGTGCAAACGCACGGAGGCTGTCTACTCAAATTACACTATCCTACAAACTGAAAATGAACAAGGACAAAATTGGTTATCAAAACACTTAAACAAATTTCAACATAAAAAGTTAATGTTTAAACCCAAAAGTACGAGGACCATAGTCTGCCCCATTAGGCTTACAAAAAAGAGAATAAAACATCTATAGACTTGGCACCTCATCGCCCAGACCCTCAACTGGTCGGGTCAAAGAGTCAAACTACTCCTTGGTTAGTATGGCCAGCACTGGAACTCCATCACCCGCATCTAGGCTACAACATCCTCCCGATTTTGTGCAAAAGTTATGGGATCGAACTTACTAATAGTTATGGGGAATTAGTAATTCTCCATAAGCAGGGTCCTTAGCATGTTCTTCAGCCGATTTTTCCAGGTGACCACCTCCCTTTCTTAAGTCGCAATAACAACAGCTTCTCTCTGCCTTCTAGCCGGGCATGTTGTTAGGTCGGCCTGCAGCTGTTCGACCTCCCTCTCAACCTTAACTAAACTTTCCTTGAGATTCGCCACCTCTTTCTCCGCCCTCTCCGACCTCTCTTGGAGATCGGCCTCTGTCTTCTCCACCTTTTCTACCTGCTCTTAGGCCTTGGTCACCTTCCTCTATGCCTTTTCAATTGCCTTGGTCGCCTCCCTACTGGCCTTTACGACCGCCTTTTTCTCCTCCTCAACCTTTATGGCCCTTATCTAAATCCCATCGAGCTTTCCTCCTCCAAATCGACCTGTATCTGCACCATATTCCCCTGAATGCCTATGCAGGAGAAGACAGCCTAAAAGGAAATCAAATGTTAAAAGAGCCAAATAATAATCAAAGTTAAAGTCAAAATGCTTACCAATAGGGCATCACAGGTCTGGAATTCAAAATGTCTTCCAAGGTGTATCAGCACAAACCAAACTGAGGACGATGAGGATAATTATGTGCCTCCATTACTATGAGTTGATATGTTAAAAGCAATCGATCCATAATGGCAGGGTCCCTAGCTTGATGGATGTTTAGGATAGCCTCCATAATTGGCTTGACTGTTGGATCAGAGATCAGCTCTTCGGTGTCATATAGATTGAGGAACTTCTTATAAGAACCTAGCTCCTCTGCTCCTGAAGACAAGTCAAATAAGTCTGCCTTCCTTTTCTTGGATTGTTGGATCAAGCGAGTTGGGCTGAAAGGCAGATCTTAGGGCACCGAAATGCTATCAAGAATGTCAAGATTCATTAACCCTTTGGGTGGAGGAATCACAAGCATCTCATTGTAAGAAAGGCATACCAAGTTGGTTACCTCATCCTTCACCGGTTCATTATCAAAAGCAGCAAAACCTAATGCATCAAATAGTGTAGCAACAAGAGACAAAATGGTTAGTCAAAATGAGATGCAAAGTAAAGGCAAGTGAAGGTATACTACCATTTGTACTGGCCTGGCCCAGTTTTATAATAAGGGGTTGTTGTGATGAGGCTGAGCTACCTATGATGGTCACTTCTATCTATACCTAAGGCTTACCCACATAATTACCCTCATATCCATGATGCAAGGGTTCATATTCAAGATTTTTCTGAAAGGAAGCATCAATGTCACTATTAATATCAGACTCGCATCCTTCCCTGCTATTCCATGCTCCATGAAACTCGAACCAGTGTCTCAATCTTTAGGCGAAGTCTCACGGCATAGAATGGGGAAATTAATTATCTATCAAGGGTCAAATTGCCCCTACTCAGGCTCCGGCACTACATCACTTAGTTTATCCAAATCAACTAGTAGCCATTCCCCTTTCTCCTCAACTGTAACATCATCATAATACTGGTCAGCATCTATGATTGGCCAAGAATCTGGGTTGAGGAACTTAATATGGGAATAGTCCCTTTAAATTTTCATTGGCTTCTTCATATTGGCCACCTTCTGGATTCGCTTCCTCCTCCATGGCTCTTTCACTCATTGTAAGACACTCCCTCATCCGCCCATCACTCGAAGATTGGCGTTAATCGCTAAAAATCATGTATTAATGTTGAGGATCTACCATCTTTAGTCGGTTTAGATACTCGGTCAAGGTTCTATGTTTGGCGCCAAGGTAATCAACCTCATTTCCTATCACTGAACGAGTTAAGCAGGCGAAAGCAGTAAAAAAGATGAAGGGGATAAGAGAGACATACGAGGAGTCTAAAAGGTTACGTTCTTTAGCTTGAAATTAACTGCATATGGCACAAAAAAGTAATCTATCATTTAGCCAGCTGCAGCCTTGCTAAGGACGCCTGAAAAAATCATAGGCTTGGTAATGGCTTGAAAGTGATAAAAGGTGGATATTTGATCTCATTCTGCAATTCGAAGGACATCTCAACAAAGTTAGCACTAGGCTCTGGGAGGCCTACATCATGCAAGTGACATAAACACCAAAAAGAAATCGGTAGTTGTTCAGTGTTAGCTGCCCAGGGGCAAGATGTTATGCATTAAGGATAGAGATAAGGATAGAATGGAGGGGCAACAAAACCCCCACCTTAAAATAGCCCACTGAAAATGAAAAGTATTCAAGTAGGGCTGGTGGGGACATTTGCCTGGATTAGCATAACGAACCACCCTTATATCCACCTCATCACTGGCCAATAGTTTAGCTGGCTCAGTATTGTCTGGCCTTAATTTAGAGGCCCTGAGAGCGACACCCTCATCAAGGAAGATCGATCTGCAGATGTGGAACCCGAAGCTTCCATCTAAAATAAAAAAAACTATATTATA
Source organism: Allium fistulosum (assembly GCA_030737815.1). Classification (NCBI taxonomy): domain Eukaryota; kingdom Viridiplantae; phylum Streptophyta; class Magnoliopsida; order Asparagales; family Amaryllidaceae; genus Allium; species Allium fistulosum. The sequence goes on from CM060906.1 coordinate 553,051,680, forward strand.
CAAAGCAATGGCCAAAATCCTAGTTAAGCCCAGAAAAAGGATCCCTAGCATTATATGATCACTAAGCAACCACCATTATGGCACACCCATGATAGATGTCCTATGCAAGCCAGTTCACCTCCTAATTCTGAGCCAATTATTCGATTGTACAACCCTTATCAGTTTCTTGAGAATTTGGATAAGCCCTATGCTTATGCAGTTGAGCTCGCACCATGGCCCATTGTTAAAATAAATGCCATGGAAAAATTGTCTAATTACTTATAGGTCCGTTCAAGCCCATTGGCGTCGATCAACCACCGCTGGCAAGGGGGCGATAGTTGATCGACCATAAAGATACCTAGAAAAGGTCAATACATTACCCGAAAAGAACCCATACAATACAATTCTACAACATTTACAACAATGAAAAATGCAATAAAAAGAACTCAAAGGAAAAAACCTAGCACCCACCACAAAGGCAGTGCTTACCATGATGAAGACGAAGACAGAAGCACGCTTACTTTTCCAAGCCGAGAAAATTGGAAGAACTTGAAGTTTATGAGAAAGCTTAAGCTTTTGTAATGGCATTTAGAATTTTGCGTTTGCAATAAATAACGAAAATAAGAGAGTGAAGGGGTTTTATAAACCTTACCCTTTGACCTCTACCATAGGATTCTAACCGATCTTTAATCTCGATCATCTAAGTGTAATGAATGTAACTGTCATGTTACCCATGCCCAAAAGAATATGTCTCTCCTACCATGTTTAGAAATCGAATCATTATAACCAACAAAATGAAGCTATATGGATAGCACATTAAATGCTTTGTAGGGTCGTCAATCGGTCGGATTTTTATGATTTGACAAGCACACATCTGCTTGAATATATAGACTTAGGGGTAAAATGTTGCTTAATTTTCTTGCAAGTAATTAGCAGGTAGATTTAAGGCAGTTTGGCCCAGTCAAAGCTAGGTCAACTACTTTACAACTGGCCTACATTAGCCTGCCCAAAACCATGATCTTCTCAAACCATCCCTTCTATTCAACATGGCACTAAGAGGTGGTCTGATTGCCTCGTCTCTAGGGCGCCTATCATATTTAAGCAAGGTCTTGGCCCGGTCCCTCCCCATGTAGCCCGACCTATCATAATGACGATCGACCTTCCTATGTCAATCTATTTCCTGCGCAACTCTAAGTTAGCATGTTTTCCCAACATCACTCTAGTTGATGGCTGACAATTCTTCATGCCTGCATCACCAGGCATTATACCATACAAGATAAGCTCTAGCATGGCTCGTCGTTATCCTGACTTTGGTGCTGCCTCCCCCGATCGATCCAAGGCAGCCCTCAGGGCTGCCTTGCACTTGGTCATGCACTATCTTCCCAACATAATCCTTAGCAAGATTCTTAGTTTGTTTCATATTTTCGATAGCTGGTCGACCGTCTCGATAAAACCTTGTTACGTGAGCACTCAAGTAAACAATAAGATTTCTATCCACTTATCTAAAGCAATGTAGATGAGTAGTTAAACTGATGTGGCTTAGCATCAGCAATAAATACACATTTAATGTGAAGCCCACGTCTGGTGCAGAGGTGCAATGAGTGTATTTTCATCCATCGCACATCTCCTTACACATTTACAACTATCGTCCATCAGTCCTTGTAGCCATATTAATGGTCATGCATTTTTTCCATCAGTTATATAGCTTAATCTCAACCATCCATCATCCACTTAAACTACTATAAGATTCCCCTGCATTTCAAGTTTGAAGGGGTTGGAACATATAAGGATTCTGGATACTATATACATAATTCAAGGATCATGATACAACAAGTCCTTAAGATTACATAACTTTATAAGTCTTAAGTTCCTCCTACTTTCTTATTATTTTCTTTTAATTCTATATAGTTTTAAGATAAATATAAGATAAAAGAACTTCATAGTGGATATGGACAGCTTTACTGAACCACTCTATATCTTATGTTATTTACCTTTCACCTACGTACTTAACTTCTCATTTCTCACTTTAATCCTGGTATTAGCAAGCAACCTTTGCGAATTAGTCTAATTCCGAGATTGGTTAAATCTCTGGTCAACATGTATCTTCTCTATGAGTGGTCAAAGGGATCTTTTGAGGTAGCTGCAAAAGTTGAAGTGAAATCTATTCCAACTGAAGAGCAAAGAACAATTGGATAAGAAAGAGCAACAATAGGCAACCAAATAGGGTGAGATCATATGTAGAAGATGAAACTTCAAGGGGCAAATCATAAAGAATTGCAATATAGATCTCACAAACTGCAAGTTTTTAATTATAAACAATTTAGGCATTATAAAAGGGAGTATCCATTACTTTATAAAGGAGGTCCGACAAAAGTCTATGCTATTGGAAAGTCTCTAAGCTTAAGTGGACAAAAGAATGTTGTTTTGGAAGGTTTGACTTGTATTTGATACACTCATTTGAGTTCTTTCTGATATAGGGACTTTGCGTTGTTTTAAATCGAATCAAATGTTTGATAGCATGCATTTGGTTCTAGACTTTGTTTATAAACCTCTTATTGTTTGAAATCCCACTGAAGGTTCGACTTGTTTGAATATAGTCATCAAAATGTCCCATTAAAGAAAAAAGGATTCAATTTTTCTTGTGATGCATATGTTCTTAGGTTTTCAGGGTATGGTCTTATCTTAGGTCTGGATTGGATGTGCAAACAAAAGACGGTGCTTGATTGTGAAGGGCAATGGTTTAGAGGGGGAAGTGGTTGAGTACAAGGGATTGAGATGCGTTGTGAACAGAGAGCTTTGTCATGAGCAGTGTTTGTACTCATTAGAAATTTCTCACAACGAGTTATCGTCGGTTATTATCGTCTAAGATTTTTTCGATGTGTCGAGGAGGTTACGGGTTTACCTTTCCATAGAGAGATTTTGTTCTATATCGATCTTGAGAGGGATGATAGGATAGTGGTTATGCCACTTAGGTGCATGGCACTGAGGGAGCTAAGGGAATTGGAAGTTCAAACCAAAGAGTTGTTAAGGAAAGCTTTATTCAAAGAAGTGTTTCGGAGTAGGGGCACTAGTTGTTACTACTATAGTCGATGTTTTGTTGATGCTTTTCATTGATTTATAGAGAATAAATAAGTTAATCCGAAATAACAAGTATTCATTGTCGCAAAGTAACAACCTTTTGGACCAATTTAGTGGCATAAAGATTTTCTCGTAATTAGATCTTGTGATGGGGTTCCATTTTATGCAGTTAAAGCCTTGCTATTTTCTGCTACACTCACTAAATCAAAGCTATTTAGCACCCGCTTTAATAGCAATAATATAAAAAGGTTGATTTGACTTGGTTTCTTTTGAACCAAATCAACAAAGTTAGGATAAATACCTAATTTTAAGGCATGAACGCTCAATATAAGTTAGAAATATATTGTAGTCACCAAATTTGTACTACATATATCATAATGTTATTTAGTCTTGTTATATATGTGTTCGACGACGGAAATTCTATTGGTTTAGAAAACCGTCGAACGAATTTAAATTAAAATTAACCACAAGCGCATGGCGTACAAAAGTTAGTACATGGCGAGTACAGGTCGATCCACAGGGAATTGTTAGATTTTAAATCTCTACTCAATCAAATTAAACCAAAGTCGAGAGTGAATTAAAATAGAAAAATGTAAAAAACTACAAACTAACAACTACAAAAGTGAATGAAAACTATGAGAATAAAATGACAATTTAGAGATAAATCCACTCTCTAGATCACATAGTTCAACAAATTATGAAAATATGATCTCTCTTTTTTGGTCATAAGTGAATTTAAATGATGTGCTTATCATAAGTATGGCATATTTGTGCTATTAATTAGCCCAACATAAGCCATCAACTATAACACAACCTTTAAATCACTTTTAATTCTCATGAAAAATGACAACAAGTTGAAAGTAAAATCTATTTTAAGCATGGCCTATTAACTATTAATTAGAAATATAGACCATCAAATTTTGATTTCAATAATCACTTCATTACCATAATCATATGTAGATGAAGAGGTAATTTGTGTTTAGTGATTGTTTAAGCATAGCCTATTTGTTGTCAACAATATAGGCTATAAAATTCAAAGCAAAAACAACAAGTTAAACCACTTCAAGCATTGTCATTAAGCACAAAAAGAGAGAAATAATTATCAAAATTTTGAAACTACATGATTAGAGAGTTTCATTACCCCTAAATTGAAGGGGTTTAGCCTCTCATTTTTGTTATCATATCAACAATTGTAGCATGCAACATAGAATAAAAATAAAAGTAAAAAGAGAGGTAAATGAAAGAAGAGCTAATTAACAAGAAATAAAACTAATCCAGTTGCATGGAAATTAACTACACTACTAGCATGAAAGGAAATAAACAAGAAAATAAAAAAAACAATAATTAACATTGCATAAAAAAAAGGAAAATTACATAAGATTAAAATGGCTAAGTAGCCATGAAAAGAGAAAGAGAGTTTTCTTTTATTTTTAATCTAAGCTAAAACTAACTAAGAGGAAGAGAGGTTACATGAAGCATAAGGGGTATTTATACATGTATGAAACCCTAATCCACTTTTTTGGGGAATGCCCAAAATACCCTCTTAGGAAGTGTGGAGGCCAAGTAATTATTAGCATCAAATAATCATCATTTAAGTGTGCATGAAGCTTTAAACACTATTAGCATGTGCATTAGCCTCTAATTTGTACATTAAGATAGGTGGGTAGGTGGGGTCCTCCATTATCATGAGTTTGAATTATTTCCATCTTCATTCATTTGTGCATGCATATTTTCCATGAAACCCTCTTTCATTTGAAGCCAATTTCTTACAAAATAATGTAGACATTTCCAAGTAAATTTTCATAAATTAATTTATGCACAAAAATGACCATTTTACCCCTATATGAAGATGAATATATGACGATTTGAGAATAATATGAATTTTGGCTTAAACATGTTAAAATACTCGATATGATCATTTATTTAATTTAATTAGATTAAATATGTTGGTAAAAAATGCACATTTACGTGCACCCCACACTTATCTTTTTATTTGTCCTTGAATAAAGGAAAAAACTAAAATAAATCTGTTTTCGTAGGAAGCACGATTGCATTGAGCGTATGCAACAAGCCGTTAAACCTCTGGGTGTCTCCAGTAGGACGAGTGTTGTCTCGTGAGGGTTTTCAGCGGATACTACCCACAAAATCCAAATGCAAAATGAAAATAATTACAAAATGCAAGATATATTTACAAAAGAGATGAATGCAAGTTTTTGAAAATGTTTACAAATGAAGGATTTACTTTTAAATCGACACAAATAAGTTAAATATAAGTTTTGGTCATTGTCATGAAAATTTAAGTCATTTACTCGTCAAAACATCCAACAAAAATCAAGTTATCATAACAAATAGACTATAGTTTAACTCGTTGTTTCGGTGTATAACACGGTGTAACTATGAAATGGACCCTTAGTTGATTATCAAAGTTTATCAAAGTGATATTTTTATTTCTTTTCAATAACAAGTCAAATCAAACAAGTTAAAATAGTGCTTGGATTTCATTTGCTTACTCTCTCTATTTTTTTGAAAATTTTATTGATATTTACAATATTTACATATGCCTAACTCAGATAAACTAAGGCTAGATATATTACTCATGCATTGCCTTGCGAACTTATGTGAGGAGAATTCAGAGCGTGGCAAGTGAACACACAGTGTGAACACTTATCGACTGTAGGCGTTATTAATAAAAGAATTTTTTTATATACACACACCTAACTCAAATAAACTGAGGCCAGATATACCAATCGTGCACTGCCTTTCGGGCTTATGTGAGAAGGGTACAGAGCATGGCGAGTGAACACACGAGTGTGAACACATAACTCTAGGTGTTAATAAAAATTATATACATATATACAAATATATTTTTTATTTTATTTTGTTTTGTTTTTTTGTTTTTTGTTTTTTTTAAAGAGAGTTTTGCAAAATCATCTTAGCACCAATTAACTTAGAAGATAAAAAAATGTTATATCCTTTACTTTAAATTCACCACTTTTTTAAGCAAAGGTTTTCAATTAGGATATACTTCATAATTATCACCATGAACCTACCTATATACTAGTTAAATCATCGTTATTTGTAATCAAACTTTATTTTTATTATTGTTGAGACAAATAAATTTTCAAAAATTTCAATTTAATAACCAAAATCTTATACTTATCCTATAGCGTTTCTTTAAAAATAAATCAAATGCTTAATTTATTTTTTTGATATTTTTTTTGTTTTTTGTTTCTTAATTTTTGAGTTTCTTCTTTAGTTTTGGAAAGAGAATGCAAAAATAAACCATGAAAAATCGAAAATGATGATGAGTCTCCCCCCACACTTGATTTTGACTGTGTCCCCACAGTCAACCCAAGTGGAAGGAGAAAAATAAAAACAAAAACATGACCTTTATTTAACTGAAAATGAAAAGATGATTATTTATAAGACATCAGAAAATATGCTATTAAAGAGTAAATGAACCGGACTTCCAAAAACCAATTCATTTGTCTCGCCAAGTATACGAGACACAGCTTAAGCGCAGAAAACCAAATCGTAAAAGATTTTGGGGTCGAACGTTGATTTGGAAAAATGAATGTCGTTTTATTGAAACCGTATGAGTTGTTTTATTTTCGATGATTTTCGGGGTTAATAAAACAATTGATTAAAGTTCAAGTTTATTTGGAAAAATGAATGTCGTTTTATTGAAAACCGTATGAGTTGTTTTATTTTCGATGATTTTCGGGGTTAATAAAACAATTGATTAAAGTTCAAGTTTATTTTCACCAATTTGAAATTCAAGCCTATCATTGAAAACTTCTTCTGAATCATTGACTTCAAAATCAAAATGGTGATTTAAATCTTCCCCTTCAGAATTCGACAACTCGTTTTCGAAAATTCCAAAAAATTCATGTTCATTAAATTTGTCTTCCTTTATTGAATTATCAACAACTTCACTACATGTGTCAAGTTTAAAATCCAAAGTTGTTGTGTTCAAATTTTCATGATCGGAGAAAGGAAGATCGAGTTTTAAATCGAGTTTCACACCCTCAAAAGAACTAAAATCCAACTCAATTACCGTGTTTTCAACAACTTTGTTAAGATTGTTATTTTCAATTTCAAAAGTTGTTATTTGAAAATCGTGATTTAGGTAAAAGATGGATTATTGTTTGACTCGTCACACGTTGGGATTTGGTTTTTTTTTCACGTTGTTTCATATATGTTTCGAACAACAAATCCGTGTGATCGTTGTAGATTTCGTCCATTTACTTAACAAAGTCAAAATTTTAATTATTACCTTGAAAATTTTCACTTTGGACTTGTTGAGAACAAAAAATTTCACTCGCATCGTAGTCGAGATTATTCCCATTGCCAAAATTACTTGAAAAGTGAATTACATTTTCGTTTTGATTTTGAAATTCATTTTGAAATTCGAAATTGAATGGGCATGGGTTATACTCAAAATCGTTTGAATTTTGAAGTGAATTCAACTATTGGTTATTTTGAAAATTTTGGTTTGAGTTATCGCACAAATATGAAGTACACAATTCATTCATACTTTGATTTTATTGTGTATAGAGTTCAAGTAAAGATGAAATGCTATTTTCAGGAGTCGAGGGTTGGTCATCGTTTTGAAAACTTTGTTGTTCAAAATTCGAATTGTTTATAGAACAGTTGTCATTAAAATATCCATACGAATTTAGAGTGAAATCATATGGATTATAACGATTTTCACAACTATTGCAAAATTCAAGTGAATATGGAAATTTAGACATTTTCAAGAATGTTTTTACTTTTTTTTTATAAAGGAAAAATATTTACAAAATGAATTTATCTTTCAAAAAAAGGGAAAATTGATTTTTTTTTTTGGATTTTCATTTTTTTTTGTTTTTTTAAAGATTTTATATTTTCTACGAAAAATCTAAGTAATTTTTTTGGGATCTTTTTTGATTTGTTTGAAAATTTTCAAAGGAAAAAAACTGAGTTAAGAAATATTTACATCTTTTTTTAGTTTTGGATTTTGAAATTTTTTTTGTTTTTTTAAAATATGCATGAACTAATGCAACTAAATGAATCCAAGGTTAATTACAAATTATTTATCCTAACCCAAAATTGTATAATCATACTTTGTCTTAAATCAACAACATAGTTCTCGGCCGGATAACAGGCATGATTTATCGGTGCACCACGAATCACCGTAGCAATGCAGCCGAAGTTTAAGTACCTTTAGGGAAACAATTCAGTATAATAATTACGAATCACCATAATATTTATTACTGATTATTGCTCTGTCGTAGCCTAGACACCAAGAAATTAAATTGCTGAAAGAGGACAAATTGTCAATATACAATTAAGTGTTATCGATATCTAACCGTTATTATTAATCAAAATCTAAGATGAAATGATAAACCGAAATTAAACGTGTATTAACAATGTAACTACGAATGGATTTTTGTTTTTGAATTTTTCTTTTAAATGCAAGCAAACAATAATGCAAGACAAATAAAAACAATAGATATGAGATAAAAGCAACAAAAAATTTTATAAGCAAGTAAGCAGTTTTTTTTGGCAAGCTAAGCAACTCTTCCAATCCGCTTTGGCAACCTGAAAAAAAAAATTAAACACAAAATATATACAGTTTTTTAAATATCAAAGGAGTAACTAAAACAATGGAAAATGAAGCCAAAAGAAACCAAACAAGACAAATGAAAGAAAAATCAGAGAAAACAAAATAAGATAAATGAAACAAATGAAATTTTGTTTTTTGTATTTTTATTAACAAGAAGATATAAGCAAAAGAGAACAAAGGGGTTTTAAAAAATATGAATTAAGTTAGCCCAACAATCTCGGCCCACTACCCAACCAAAAAAACGAATATGTTCTCCCTAAAATCAACAAACGAGATTAACAGCTACTCAAATCCCCCTTTTTTTCGTTCAAATGAAAAGCAAATTCCGCAAAAAAAATCATTTTCCAATCCTCCAAAAATTCCACACACACAACTTCCAAATCAGAATTCACAACTCAATTCATGCGATTTAAGCTTCCTTTTGCGAGTAGATTTCTGGTTGTGGTTTGCAATTGGATGAGGCTGAATTGGTTGGCGAGGCGATGGCTGCTGAGGGAGTCACGGAGTGATTCTAGCGACGGTTGCTGAAGATGGCTTCGGGTTATTGAATTGCAGCGTTGATATTTGTGGTGACAGCAGCAGTTGAGTGTGTGGCACAGTGGATGCCAGTTATTGTAACAACCCTGGTTTTGGAGATTACCTATTAATATTAAATTATAACAGTAGTTTTATAATTTAATATTGTAAATTAAAATAGAATTGCATATTTTATATTGTTTATTTGAAATAAACAATGAATTTTGGAATTAAATTGTGAAAATAAAATTTGGAACTCTATTTTATTTTGTTCGGGTTGATAATAGATGGGAAATGGGTTTTATTTAGTGAAAATGCAATAATTTCATTAATTATTGCCAATTACTTCTTTTGATAATTTTTAAAAGAGGTATTTGATTTTTTTTAAAGGGTGTTTATTTAAATAAAAAGATGGATTTGGTGTAAAAAATGAGTTTTAATTATAAATTTGAGTTTAGAATTGTTAGTTATATTTTTCTAATCAAGAAAAATATTTTTGTTGAATTTTAGAAGTTAAAAGTGTAAACTTTTGCATTTATTAGTGAAAATAGTGCATTTATGTAAAATAAAGAATATTAATACTAATAATGTTTTAAAAATATAAATTTATCTTTTTATATGGTATAAAATGTTTTATTTTACAAGTATACAAACTTACATATTTTTCTTATGTAAAACTTGAGAGAAAAGTGCATTTTGTTTTGTGTATATGTGATATATGTACACATTTTTTTAGTTAAGTGTTAAGTAATTATCTTAAGCCATTTTATTTTCTTTTGATTTGGGTCCTTTGACCCATTAGTCTTGGCATGTAAATGAAGAAGTGAGAAAAAGGAATACCAGTACGTTCATTTTTTTCAACTTCATCTTCCTCTTCCACCTGAAAACAATATACAGTAAACCCACCTTCTCAAAATTAAAATTCCAAGCTTTTCTTCAATTAAATTCAACAAATTGCAATCTTTTTCAATCTAGAGTGATGATACAAAGGTAATAAAACTCCAAACTTACAATTTCATCAAAAATTTATGATTTGTGATAGTGGTTTCTAATTTACAGTAAATTTCCTTTTGCATGTTATTTTCTCTTGCTGTAAAGGTTCCTAGAGGCTATTTCTCAAGCAAAGCTTCAGCCTTTCTTCATAAATCCAAGTCTTTGCATTCATACAACAAGGCGAGTTGAAATACTCACATAATCTAGCTGAGCCAAGCTCAAAAAATTGCAAAAGCAGTCAAAATTTAGCTTTGTTGATAAATTTGTATTTCTCTGTTTGAAATCTATTTCATATTGCCTCTTTGAAAGCCTATAACTTTTGATTTCGACAACGAAATGCTGTCGGATTTCTTGCATTTGGTAGCTTGCATGTTGAAATTCATATCTGCAAATTTTGGTTGAAAAATATTGTCATTTGGATGTTCAAAACAGTGGTAGAAAATCAACTCAAACGCAGATTTTTGTCTGTAGAAATTGTTGAGTTGTTGCAAACATGACCAGAGTCCAAGTTTGAGATAGCATAACTCTTTCATTTCTTATTGAAATTCATCGATTCTTTTTTTGTTTGAAAGATAAAGTTTTCTATAATATGCATACTAATTTTTAGCTCAATTTGAGGTTGTTTGGCCCTCTGTTTCATACCTGAAAGTTGAACCTGAGATGGGTTTCAGGCCTGTACATTTTTGGTTTTTTGAATTGTTGCAAACATTGCCTGAGTCCATGTTTGAGATAGTGTAACCTTTTCATTTCCAGTCGGAATTCATTGATTCTTTTTTTTTTGAAAGATGAAGTTTTCTAGTATGTGCCTACCTATTTTTAGCTCAATATGAGGTCGTTTGGTCCTCTGTTTTAGGCCTGTAAGTTGAACCCAAGATGGTTTTCAAGTCTGGGTATGTTTTTTTGAACTATTGCAAACATAGCCTGAGTCCCTGTTTGAGATAGCGTAACTTTTTCATTTCCAGTCGGAATTCATTGATTCTTTTTTGTTTGAAATCTGAAGTTTTCTACTATGCACACACTAATTTTTAGTTCAATCAGAGGTCGTTTGGCCACATGTTTCATGTCTGAAAGTTGAACCCAGAGAAGATTTCAGAACTGGGTATTATTTTTCCTATGCATTTTTATGTTCTTTTTCTGTCCGACTTTCGACTTTTACTTCATGTTTTTGTGATATTTCTAAAATGTTTTGAGGGCTATGATGCCTATCAATAGGCTAGCCAAGTTTTGAAATTCAAATTTGAATTGAATTTGAATTAAATTTGAATGACGGTTTGAGTGATTTCTTTGATTTCGAGCACGGATTTTTCCGAAACAATTTTGAAATAATTTTTAAAATAAATTGGCATTTAAAATAATTATTATATAATATTGTTAAATTATTTTAAGCTATAAAATCTATTTATTCTCTATGATAAGGGAATTTTCAAATATTGTCTTCAATATTGATTTCGGAAAATGGTTTTAAAAACTTGTTTTCTAAAATAAATTATTTTTTATATATAAAATACAAGTTTTTGCACTATTCAAGTGAATAAGAAGGAGAATTAAACAGTTTGGTAAAACACGTGGTATGGGACACGTGCATTTATCTTATGGTTAATTCCTGACTTGTCTGTTTGATCGTTTTGACCTTCGGGGCGAGTTTACCGATGAGACAAGGAAAACTTTTTACTACTTTGAGTGTGGAATTTACTAGCGGTTAGTAAACCGTTTAGTGCGAACGTGTGGTATGGGACACACTTTAACACTGTTCGGGTTCCTTTCCGAAAGTCCTTGACACATTTGTCTAAGAGACGTATTTGCCAGTACTGGACCTTCGGGCCATTTGTCCTTCGAGATGTTTGTCTAAGAGACGTATTTGTCCATTGTGACGTATTTGTCCTTCGGGATGTTTGTCTAAGAGACGTATTTATCCTTCGGTATGTTGACCATCAGGACGTTTGTCTAAGAGACGTGGCACCTTGTTTGAGAGAGAGCAGCACTTGGCAGGCTTCGGCCAAAAGCACGTGCAAAACTTTTGAGATGATTTCATTTATTATTGTGATTTCCCGAGTGTATCGCCTTTTTCATGGTTGGCCATTCGAGCCGTTATATATATATATATATATATATATATATATATATATGGCGATTACCTTATGGGAATTCGAGTTGCCTACACTGGCGTTATATGAGATTTGCCTTTGGTGTTATTATTTAAGACTTTCCTATTGGCGTTATTATATGAGATTTGCCTTTTGGCATTTATTCGGGATTATATTCTCCTATGTTGGAGATTTATATTTGATTGCCTTATGGTGTATTTTGAGATGATGTTTTCTCTTTTGAGAATGCTTTTGAGTTTGCTGATATGATGGGTTTGGGATTTATCCTCTTTAGAGTTATGTTTTTCTCCTAAACCATATTTGATGTTTTGTGATACGCCAATGAGATGAGGCGTGCTTTTATTATGAGATCCGTTATGAAGTTTTATCACCTTTGAGTTGCATTCATGTTTAGTGATATCCTTATATCATTTGAAATTACTATGCCTACTTGATTGTGCCATGTGAAGTAACCATATACTCTTGAATTATTCCTTCTCACTTGAGAAGATTATCACCTTGCCTTATGCTTATGTTATCGATTATCCTCTTAAACTGATTTGTTTAGCTAGACTGACCCGTGTATTTTGTACTCGGGTCAGACCGAGGTGTTTCAAGTTAGGTACCCTTTTGGACTTAGCCTATCTGCTCCCGCATGGACTTTTCTGTTGGCTTTTTGTTGTAGATTTTGTGTAGTCCTTTTGCTGCTGCTCTGATATGTATATTCTTTTGACTCGTGTTTGTATTGTGGTCGTCATACCACATATGTGATGTATCATTTTGTATACTCTATGATGTATCTGTATATGTGTGTGTATATGTGATTATCTATTATTCTGTGATGTGTTTTACATTTGAGTTGTTGTATTTTGTTCTAATAGATCCTATAGCCACTTATGGCTTTGTATTAAGTATTTATTGGATATGTCGATCCACTTGAGATGGAAAAAAAATAGAGCTTTTATCGACGTATTCAATAGGTATTTAAGACAAGGCTATAGATGGTCGCTCCTTACCAGCCCTATTCTTCGCATTAGCAGACGGTATTACCTAGTAATACTCTTTGTTAATGTGGGTCTCGGGGTGGGGCGTCACAGTTATGGAGTGGTATAGGTGATGGATAGATGATTGTAGTCGGGTGTGTGAAGTTGTCATGACCAGATGTAAAGATAGTATTTGATGATGGGGAAAGTTGCTGGAGTGAATGTCGGGTTAGTGTTGCGGTCGTGGATATGAAATAGTAGATATAAAGATGATGGAGGAGGGAATGAAGCAGTCAGGCAGATGGTTTAAGTGATGGTAGAACAATTGTAGTTGGGAGGAAGTGCTGTAGAAATGATGTGGTGGTCAGGTTGACTGGAGATGGTTGGCATGGGGTTATATGCGACTGGGTTGTTAGCTGTAGTAGGAAAAGTGAATGCTGAAGTGCACAATTTGCTTGAGTTTGTACTGGAGGGATATGTTTGGCTGTGCAGGCAAGCAAGTGGGGTGGTCAATGGAGTTGTAGTAGTTGCTATGATGTATTTTAGAAATATGGTTGCAAATTTTTAGAAATGTAAGTAAGGCAATGATGATTGTTTGAAGTGGTGGATTGATTGGATGGAGTTATGGTTGCAATGATGAGGATGTTCAAAGAAGTGGATGGTTTGAATGTTAGTTCTGGCCAGAGAGGTGATGGTGCACAGTAATGATGATTTGAATATAGCAGGGGTGGAGATGCAAATGGTTACAGCAGTTAAATGATATGCAAAAGTATAATGAATTGGGGACAGTGCAGTGTTTCGGGGAGAGGAAATCGGTGAATGACTTGGTGGTGAAGTTTATGGTTGTGAATGTGAGAGGAGGGAGGAGATATTGCAGAGGGTAGTGATGGTTCAAGTTGTGAATGAAGTATGGATAATGGAGTTGTGTAAGTGATGTTGATCGTAGTAATGCAGTTGTGTTGCTGACAGAGGGAATAAGGGAAATTGCAAAGAGGAGATGAGGCAGTTAAAGGCAAATGTCACTACCGAGAGATGATGGTATGGGGGTGTTCATGAATAAGAGTGGTTAGTAGGTGCAGTGTAGCCTTGTGATATGGGGAGAATGGCAAGTCAGTGGTTGTAGATAGTGTGTAACTTGAATATGGTGAGAAGTAACTGGAAATGACAGTGGAGTAATTGCAAATGACAATGAAGTAGAATAGTGAGTTGCAATGAAAAACTTGTTTAACGGCGATTGAAAGGTATGCAACAGTGATGAGTATGATAACAGAGGTGGTTCGACAGTGTAATCAATATAAACGAGCATAAGAAGAATTAGGGAAGAAAAATATCAGACGCCATTAGAACCTTTCTTTATTTCATATTAGGGTTCGATACATAAAAGAGGGAACAAAATAATTTAAATAGGCAATGAGGCCTTTACAAATGCAGACAGGCCTTAATGGGCTTCGAAGAGACGCAGGCCCATATATCTAAATAATTAAACAAACACATAAACTATCATTTCCTTTTAACACTCCCCCTCAAGTTGGGGAGTACAAATTCTTCATTCCCAACTTGTCACACAGATAATCCATCCTTGATCCATTTAAAGCTTTTGTAAACAAATCAGCAATTTGTTCTCCAGTTCGAACATACCCTATTTCTATAATTCCACTTTGAATTCTCTCCCTGATAAAATGACAATCAACCTCAATGTGCTTTGTCCTCTCATGATATACTGGATTTGATGCAATATGAATTGCTGCTTGATTGTCACACCACAGTTTAGCTGGTAACCTTACATTCCTATTCAGCTCCTTCATTAAGTTAGCTACCCACATAATGTCACATATAGCATTTGCCATGGATCTGTATTCAGATTCTGCACTTGACCGAGCCACTACAGGCTGCTTCTTGCTTTTCCATGAAACTAAATTGCCTCCAACAAACACACAAAATCCTGACACTGACCTTCTATCAACCTTTGAACCAGCCCAGTCAGCATCACAGAAACTTTCTATGTTCATATGACCATGATTAGTATACAAAATGCCCTTGCCTACTATGCCTTTAAGATAGTGTAATATTTGTTCCACTGCATTCCAATGTTGCACAGCTGGTTTTGACATAAATTGGCTAACTTCACTTACAGAATATGAAATATCAGGTAACACATAGATAATTCAATTTCCCCACCATTCTTCTATATTTCTCTGGATCATTAAAACATTCACCATCTCCACTTAAGCTATAATTTTGCATCATGGGAGTACTACAAGGTTTAGCAGCTAACTTCCCTGTTTCTGACAACAAATCAAGAGTGTATTTTCTTTGAGATAAATATATACCTTCACTATTTCTTGTAATTTCAACTCCTAAGAAATACTTGAGCTCTCCAAGATCTTTTGTTTGAAATTGAGAGTGAATAAATTGCTTTAGTTCCTGAATACCATTATTATCATTCCCTGTAATCACTATATCATCTACATAAACCACTAACATAATTATGCCCTTATCAGTATTTTTATAAAATACTGAATGATCAGCTTTGCTCCTCATAATGCCAAACTTTTCTAAAGCCATACTAAATTTGCCAAACCAAGCACTTGGGCTTTGTTTAAGACCATACAAGGATTTATTAAGTTTACATACCTTGTTCATCTCCCCCTGAGCAACAAATCCTGGAGGTTGCTCCATATACACTTCTTTAGTGAGATCCACATGCAGAAATGCATTTTTGATGTCAAGTTGATGAAGTCTCCAATTGTATCTAGCAGCCATTGAAATGAATAGTCTGATTGATGTCATCTTTGCCACAGGAGAAAAGGTTTCAGAGTAATCAATACCATAGGTTTGAGCATAACCTTTGGCAACTAGTCTTGCCTTGAGTCTTGACACTGTTCCATTAGCATTCATTTTCACAGTAAAGATCCATTTGCAACCAATAGCTTTCTTATTTCTTGGTAATTCCACTAAGGTCCATGTTTTATTCAGCTCTAGAGCCATCATTTCTTCTCTCATAGCATCACACCATTCATGTGAATTTATGGCTTCTCCAACTGTTTTTGGAATGATAATAGAATCTAACTTTGACACAAACACATGTAAAGAACTTGGTAGTTTATTATAGGTCGCATAGGAGGAAATAGGATAGGTACATTTTCTTTTTCCTTTTCTCAGAGCAATAGGCAAATTTAAATATGTATTATCCTTAATTTGTTGAGTAGGTTCTGCACATGTACCTTCTGTTTGTATATTAGTAGTATTAAGATCAGTAGGGCCTTCGGATGGTATGGTTGAGTACACTAAAAACTCTTCCTCATCTTCATGTACAGTTGGAGCATTAGTTTGATAGAAGGGTACATCTTCCATGAAGGTTACATCAAGTGATACTATATATTTCTGCAAACTAGGACAATAGCATCTATAACCCTTCCGACTTCGAGGATATCCAACAAAGACACACTTTAGAGATTTGTGATCAAGTTTACTTAACTGTTGATTCACATTTCTCACAAAACATGTGCATCCAAATACCCTTGGTTTAACTGGGTACATATCTTTGTCAGGTTGTAATATTTGATAACGAATATCACCATTGAGGACTGTTGATGGCATTCGGTTAATTAAAAAACATGCAGTAGACACAGAATCTGCCCAAAACACTTTTGGCATGTTCATCTGGAATAATAAAGCCCTTGCAGTTTCTAATAAGTGTCTATTCTTCCTTTCAGCTACACCATTTTGAGAGGGGGTATCAACACATGAAGTCTTATGAATAATGCCATTATGTGACAAATAATCACTAAATTCAACAGACATGTACTCTTTAGCATTGTCACTACGAAGAGTTTTTATAGAAGCATTGAACTGTGTTTTAACTTTAGCATTAAAATTGCAGAAAATAGAAAACAATTCAGATCTAGATTTCATTAGAAATAGCTAGGTTATACGAGTATAATCATCAACAAATGTTACAAAATATCTATAACCTGGTTTAGAAACAATTGATGAGAGTCCCCAAATATCTGAATGAATAAGAGAGAAAGGACTATTTGCACGTTTATTGATTCTAGGAAGAGAACTACTTCTATGATGTTTTGCATATTGACATGCTTCACAGTTTATTGTTGATAAGCTACTATATTGAGGGCATAATTTCTTGAATAGAGTGAGAGATGGATGACCAAGTTGACAGTGAGTTTTGAATGCTGAATTCAAGAGAGAGCAAGCTACAGATTCAGGTGATTTGTCAAGAGTATATAATCCTCCAGATTCACTTCCTTTACCAATAATCTGCCTCGTCACAAGATCCTGGAACACACAGTAGCCAGGGAAGAAAGTAACACTACAATTTAATTTGTGTGTAATCTGACTCACAGATAATAAATTAAAAGATAATGATGGCAAGTATAGCACAGAAGTCATAGGTATAGATGAATTAGTTAACACTTCCCATGTTCCTGTTACTAATGATTGAGACCCATCTGCTAAGGTTACTTGATGAGACTTACTAATCATTCTCAAATTAGTAAACAAATGTGGATTACCTGACATGTGATCAGATGCACCTGAATCAATTATCCACTTAGAAGTAGGTGAGCCTGTACTTGTGTTTGCAACAGATGTGGTTACTGAAGAATTTGAAGAATCAGGAAGCTTGTCTTGCAATGTACCTTGAATTTTAGAGTATTTCTCAAATTCATCTGTTGTCATTAAAACAGTTTTGATATTTGAAGGAGTTGTATTTCTTTGATTCCACTGTAAACTTCTACACTCTGACATCACATGACCAACACACTTGCAGTAATTACATATTTTGTTCTAATTCACAGACGGTCTCCAGGGTGTCCTTTGTGTTCTTCCAGGTGGTCGAGGTCTCCATGATTGAGTTTGTGGTGGTCTCTGTGATCTCCAGTTTTGTATCTGATAATGATTGTTAGTAACCATATTTCCACTATTACCTACAAAAGCACTAGGAAGTGTATTTGCTACTGCATTACCACTATTTGTCACATTCTCAGTTCTCAACAAGTGGTTATATACTTCATGTAAGGTAGTTAAATCAGCATTAGCAAGTATCTGAGATTTTTCACCTTCAAACTCTGGTGTAAGTCCAGCCAAAAAGCTCATAATTGCCATTTGCTCCCTTTGATTTTGCTGTGTCTTGATATCTGTGCTCATAGGCAATAGTCGATTAAATTCCTCATACGTTTGTTTAAATGACATGAAGTAATTCATCAGACTCAACTCCTTCTTCTCAGCACGATAGAAAGCTTTACACACATCATACATTCTTATTAAGTTTCCTTTACCAGAATATAAGAATTCCAGATATTCCATCAATTCCTTCACTGTTTCGCAGTGATTAATCAGACCAATTACTTTTGTTTCCACTGAGTTTCGAATTTGTAGAAACAAACGAGCATCATCTCTTAGGAAATTTTGATCTTCATTGTCTTTCGAATCAGATCCAGGGGGTTCCTTGATTAGATGATCATTTTTATCCATACTCCTGATGTATAAACGAATTGTCTTATTCCAATCATGATAATTTGAGCTATTCAGTTTCCGATCAGTGATTTTGGGCATCATAGACATAACATCAACAGCCTTCTGATCAGCCATTGCTCAAACAAAGAATATGAGAATTACAATATGAAAATAAACGAAGAAAGCACAATAGAATATCGAGTCCCTTGGATCGAATTCAATGCTCTGATACCATGTAGTCAATATAAACGAGCATAAGAAGAATTAGGGAAGAAAAATATCAGACGCCATTAGAACCTTTCTTTATTTCATATTAGGGTTCGATACATAAAAGAGGGAACAAAATAATTTAAATAGGCAACGAGGCCTTTACAAATGCAGACAGGCCTTAATGGGCTTCGAAGAGACGCAGGCCCATATATCTAAATAATTAAACAAACACATAAACTATCATTTCCTTTTAACAGACAGTGATTGTAGGTGGTTCAGAAGGTTATGTCGCTGCAGCAGTTTGAACTTGGTCGGTAGCCTTTCTCTCTTTTTTTCTTTTTGTTGTTGGTGATAATTGGCAGTGCGTATGTGAAGGAAGAATAGTGGAATGGCAGGCACTGTTTGGGTCGTGGGTTTGTAATGCAAGGCAGAGGAGGATGGTGGACAGTGCGGGTGATGGTCAGTGATGAAGTTGTCTCAATAGTGTGGATGTTGGAAGAGGCAAGGGTTGTCGGTGGGCAATTGTGTTTGGATTGAAATTGAAATGGTTGAGATGAAAGTATGTGGTTGATGGATGAAGTTGCTATTATGTGGCAAGGTTTGAATGGTATTATGTAGTGGTATCTGTTGCAATGCAGTAAGGTGAACGCGAATGGATGTGTTTATGGTGAATGAGAATTGCAGTGGTTTGAAGTGGTTGTTATAGCTAGTGAAGTGGTCTGATTGAGCAGTGAATTGTATCGGTAGATAGTTGTTGTATGTGGTCGTGAAATAACTTGCAGTGTTATGTGAAGCTTTAGACAGAGCTGTGGTGGTAAGGAGTGATGGATGTCAGAGAAGAATGGTTTGACGGTTTTGTACTAGAGTTGTTCGTTGAGATGTAGGTTGTTTCGAAAGGTTGTTCACTGAGATGTGCTGTTGCACAGTTTGTTGGTGGTCGGAAATGTCAGTTGCAAGGAATAAGGAGATTTTATCGGTTTAGAAAACCGTCGAACGAATTTAAATTAAAATTAACCACAAACGCATGGCATACAAAAGTTAGTATGTGGCGAGTATAGGTCGATCCACAAGGAATTGTTAGATTTTAAATCTCTACTCAATCAAATTAAATCAAAGTCGAGAGTGAATTAAACTAGAAAATTGTAAAAAACTACAAAATAACAACTACAAAAGTGAATGAAAACTATGAGAATAAAATGACAATTCAAAGATAAATCCACTCTCTAGATCACATATTTCAACAAATTATGAAATTATGATCTCTCTTTTTTGGTCATAAGTGAATTGAAATGATGTCCTTTTCATAAGTACGACATATTTGTGCTATTAATTAGCCCAACATAAGCCATCAAACTATAACACAACCTTTAAATCACTTTTAATTCTCATGAAAAATGACAACAAGTTGAAAGTAAAATCTATTTTAAGCATGACCTATTAACTATTAATTAGAAATATAGACCATCAAATTTTGATTTCAACATTCACTTCATTACCATAATCATATGTCGATGAAGAGGTAATTTATGTTTAGTGATTGTTTAAGCATAGTCTATTTGGTGTCAACAATATAGGCTATCAAATTCAAAGTAAAAACAACAAGTTAAACCACTTCAAGCATTGTCATTAAGCATAGAAAGAGAGCAATAATTATCAAAATGTTGAAGCTACATGATTAGAGAGCTTCATTACCCCTAAATTGAAGGGGTTTAGCCGCTCATTTTTGTTATCATATCAACAATTGTAGCATGCAACATAGAATAAAAAGAAAAGGAAAAAGAGAGCTAAATGAAAGAAGAGCTAATTAACAAGATATAAAACTAATCTACTTGTATGGAAAATAAACTACACTACTAGCATGAAAGGAAATAAATAAGAAAATAAAGGAAAACAATAATTAACATTGCATAAGAAAAAGGAAAATTGCATAAGATTAAAATGGCTAAGTAGCCATGAAAAGAGAAAGAGAACTTTCTTTTAATTTTAATCTAAGCTAAAACTAACTAAGAGGAAGAGAGGTTACATGATGCATAAGGGATATTTATACATGTATGAAACCCTAATCCACTTTTTTGGGGAATGCCCAAAATACTCTCTTAGGAAGTGTGGAGGCCAAGTAATTATTAGCATCAAATAATCATCATTTAAGTGTGCATGAAGCTTTAAACTCTATTAGCATATGCATTAACCTTTAATTTGTACATTAAGATAGGTGGGTAGGTGGGGTCCTCCATTATCATGAGTTTGAATTATTTCCATCTTCATTCCTTTGTATTCATTTGTGCATGCATATTTTCCATGAAACCCTCTTTCATTTGAAGCCAATTTCCTACAAAATAATGTAGAAATTTCCAAGTAAATTTTCATAAATTAATATATGCACAAAAACGACCATTTTGCCACTATATAAAGATGAATATATGACGATTTGAGAATAATATGAATTTTGGCTTAAACATGTTAAAATACCAGATATGATCATTTATTTAATTTAATTAGATTCAATATGTTGGTAAAAATATGCACATTTACGTGCACATCAATATGATTAAATAATGTTTATTTTTCTTAGACAAATGATGTGAGAATGCTTTTTGCACCTCCATTATTTTCCTCTATATCCCTACTTTGTCCCCGTTATAACTTTTTTCACTTCCACTACTGTGTAACCACTAAGCGCTTACACTTTCCATCAACTAAGGTTAGCTGAGGATAGTGTGCCAAAGACCATTTTATTGATGCTCAATGGGTGTTTTGAGTGGAAGGTCATGCTTTTGGGTTGACAAACTTTCCAGTGTATTTTGTTGACATAATGAGTGTATTTTCCTTTAACAACTAAATAAGTTTGTGGTCGTGTTTGTCGATGACATCTTGGTATATTCTAGAGATGAAGAGCTAAAATCACATCTTAAAGTGGATTTAGGAGTTCAAAGGAAACACTAGTTGAAGGCTAAATTTTCCAATTATCACTTTTGGAGGCACTAATACAATTCTTGGGTCATGTTGTGTCCAAGCAAAGGATCTCCATAGATTCAAATAAAGTAGTTGCAGAGCAAGATTGGTTAGTATGAAAGACAACTAAGAAAATCTATATTTTCCATGGATTGACTGGGTACTGTTGGAACTTTATTAAAGACTTCTTGAAATTGGCTACTCCTCTTATTCATTTGACAAAAAATAATCAATCATTAGTTTGGGATGAAATAATATGAGCATTCTTTCGTCGAGTTGAATTAGTTATTAAACAGTGCACCGGTCCTCGTCATTATGGAAGGAACAAAATCATTTACTAGACATCTAGATAATGTGGCATGGTCTCGGGTGATATTAATGTAGGAGGGAAAGGTTATGGCTTATGCAAATCGACAAAAAAATGCATAAAAGGAATTATCTGCCTCGTGATTGGAGTTGGTGGTGATTATGTTTATATAGAAGACTTTGAGGCACTTCTTATTGGGTGAAAAGTTTAATTCATTCATGGATTATACATTATTGAATTATATCTTTTTACAAATATATCTCAAGCTTCATCAACAAAGATGGTTGGAATTCCTTAACACTAATGATTTCGATATATTGTACATTACCAGTAAAGGGATAGTAGTGGCAGATGCACTTAATAGAGATCATATTAGGGTCTATGTTCATATGGAAAAGGTTGGAATTTGTTATGCAATATGATTTCCGACCTATATGGGAACTTGATGTCGAGTGTTTAACGAACATAGAAGTAATGCCTACTCTAGTTGAGTAGGTAGGATCTTGTCAAAAATGCAATGCTGCTTTGGAAAAAGTTTTTATGCAACTCAAAAGAGCAGTTTCTCTGGTTGTTGCAGTCGAAGTAGATTCTAGTGATATAACCCAGTTTATATTGACCAGAATATGGCTCCGTAGGGACGAGAGGTTTTGCATGCCCGATGTAGATGGGCTTAAAGATGAAGTGCTTTGAGAATGCCATTATTCTATAACTATTCATCCTAATGGTAATACAATGTACAATAAAGCATTCATTTTATTTAAATTGTATGAAGTGCAATGTCTCAGAGTTTATTGCAAAAATCATGACTTGTCAAAGAGTCAAGGCGGTGCAAAGGAAGCGAAGTGGCTTGCTACTACCACTAGATGTTACTGAATGGAAATAGGAGCAAATTTCATGGGTTTTATTAATGGGTTGTCAAGAAGTGGAAGAGGTAATGAGAGAATTTGGGCCATTGTTAATCGATAGACCAAAGATGCTCATTTTGTGTCGGTTAAATCTAAAAGAATCTCCATGTCTTTAGTCATTTTGTATGTGAAGGAAATTATGAGATTGCGTGGATTCCAAAAGGTACCGTGGGCAATCCATTATTCACCAATGAGTTTTGGCAAAGCTTGCAACTTGCTTTAAGCACGGAATTGAATTTAAGTATCGCGTACTATCCACAATTGAGGACAAACATAGAGAACAAATAGAGTACTCGAGGATTTGTTAAGATCTTGCATATTTTCCTTTAAGGATCTTTGGAAGATCACTTGCCCTTAGTAAATTTCACATATAATAATTGTTTACAATCAAGTAATAGAATGGCACCGTCTTAAGCTTAGTATGGGAGGCTGTACTAGTCTCCGTCATGTTGGTGGGAGATAGCTAATCGATTGATACTTGAGCCAGATATGACTAAAGAGATTTAGGAGAAGATCGATCTAATTTGGAAGAAAATTAAAGTGTCCCAAGATCAACAAAAGAGTTTTGTTGATAAACGATGGATTTGGAGTTTACGGTGGGGGATTTTGCCTTTGCGAAGTTTCTCCATTAAGAAACGTGGCTCACTTCAATTCTTCAGTTAAGTTGGCACCTAAATTTATTGGGCATTTCCCTATTGTTGAAAGGATTGGTGAGCTTGCATAGCGAGTCACATATCCCATAAAGATGGCCGAAGTGCATACTGTCTTTCATGTATCCTATTTGCACAAATACGTGCATGATTCTAGTATCATCATAGGGTTTGAGTCAACTTGAAGAAGTAAGTTTTGAACCAAATGCAACTAGACCAAGGGAGCTTATCCGCATTATTGGACATAGTATGAAACGACTTAGAATGAAAGTGATCAAGCTTGTACAGGTTTAAAGAATTGTAATGTTGGGGATAATACATGGTCTCTAAAAGAAGAAGTTTGAACTCCATACCTGGAGCTATTTACAGGTATGATTCACTACTTTATAGCACTAGTTTCCTTCTAACACAGGCAGGATTGAGTTGAACTTGTTCAATTGATCTTGCTTGCTGCTGTTGTATGCTAGTTATGTTTATGCTAAAAATTATTTTGTTCCGCATTTAAGAATTCTGAACACAAAATCGTTTTAAGGGGGAGATGTAACGACCTATATTTTAAAGAAGTGTAATATATGGATTTGAATCATTTTAATGAGTTAAAACGAGTTTAATCAAGATAAGAGTAATTTAAGTCGTAATAGTTAAATTTTTGAAGACGATGGAATTAGGACTCAAAACCAGTTTCATTACCTTTGGAATGTCATTTAAGTTTGAGATAGAGAGGGACAAACTTGTAATTAAAAGAGATATATTTTAATATGCCGTAATTTTAACAATCGAATACTTAAATGATTAGTTTAAATATTTAATCATCAAGTGACAAACGCCTCTTGTACTCGATTTTTACAAACGAGCAAACTGGAACTTAATACACCAGTAGTTGAGTTTGCTTTTTCGACGCGAGTAAAATGAGTATAAACTTGACTATGTTTGGAGTCGATGAATTTCAAGGATGAATAGTGTTTACTGAAAGGAGATGATTTGGGCTTAGTCCCATGGGCTTGGCTATAAGTTAGCTACCGATCATAATTTCATTTCCTTCTTCTTCTTTCATGTTCACTCTTTCTCCTCTTCTGCTAATCCTTCTTTAATTACCCCTTAATCAGCTTCTAATCCCTAAGCCCTAAACTCATTAAATAAAATTTCTAAAATCAACTAAAAACACCATAATTCTTCTCATGGGATTCTCTACAAAACACATGAAAAAGTTGGCTTGAATTGAAGCATAAGTGTTGATTTCGAAATTTAAAGAAAGCAAAGATTGGTTTTTTTGTTGATTAGAGCTTGTTTGAGTTTAAGCATGGTGAGTGAGATGATTTTACTATTAAATTTGTGTATTTTACTTCATTGATTTGTTAATTTATGATTATGAAGTAATAGGAATGATTTGGAGATTTCTTTGCTATGTTTTAGTTTTGTATTCATATTGTAAACATGATTAATCAACCCATTATTTGTTTAAGAACTTAATACCCAATTGTGCAATAGTTAGGAAGCCATAATTTTGATTATGGGCTAAGTAATTGATTTTGAATGATTTTATTAATGATTAGGGGCTAATTAGATAACATAACCAAGTGCATGCCATTTGTGTTAATAATAATAAAACTAATTTAAATAGTTTTTGAAAAGGTTAGTAAGCTAATTAAGTAAAATAAAAACTTAATTGGTACTTATAAATGTTGTTAAAGGTAAAGAAATGATTTTTACAAGTGAATGGTTTATTCATAAATATTAGTCATGTAAAGGAATAATTTTATAAATGAAAGTGATATTTTATAAATGAATTTATGAAATAGTATAAAAGTGGTATTTTATAAAATAACAAGGAAAGCAATATTTTATAAGTGATTTTTATATAGTATGAATAAGACATTTTGTAAAATGGTTATAAGATTTTATACAATGTTTATGAAAGGAATACTTAAATTATAAATGAAGAGATTTAGTATTTTAAAGGCTTAAGTGAATTAATAAGCTAGTATTGTATTTTATAAAATGATATGAGATTTGATAGAAAGAATGTTTTACTTTTATTAAAAAGATTTAGTAAATAGAAGTAAGATACGATTAAGAAATAAAAGAATTATTTATTTAAATATACGTGTGTGTATATGAGTATGGGCAAGTATACGTATACATGTATTTGAAGATATATAGCAATTAAAACGATGTGTGTGTCATAGTTAGAATTGTTGAGTGATTTTTTGTTTATATGGATAAGTAGTTGTTTGGTTATATACAAACATTGTTGGATACAAGTTCATTGCGGGCATTTCACATAACTATAGAGACCGCCATGTGCGTTAAGTTGCATGAAAGGATACCGGGTTGAATAATCGCCCCGGTGAAGTCTGGATTGTGACTTGAAAAGTTGTGTGTTTGCATGAGTGTGTGCATAAGTGTGCACGAATGAGTGTATCGACACACGTATAAGCTATGCATAAGACAAAGGGACCCGGTGTATTGTTTTGGCGTATTTGTGGAAGCTGGGTCGCTATAATCGCTTGTTGAACTCCATTCACACAAAGAGTGGATTTTGGTATCGAAATCGGTTTTCGAATACTTATGGAATTCACTTCCAAAACATCAACAAATGAACCTTGGTAGGAGTCCAATGGGGTGGCAGTAGGCTCTAGAAGTAAGGCAACTCATCAGGCGAAGCGTCGAAGGAAACAACACACGAATCGATGTCCATTCGGAAGATTTACTCACTGCCCAGGTTCATTACCAGAACCAAGCAATATTATTTCGACTGAATTTATATTCAGTCGACTAAACTAGGGTAGAATTGAAACCCGAAAGGGGAGCTTCAAACAGTGGACTGGGATTTATTAGGTCCAGTCGATTGGGCTCAGTCGACTAAATGAATACCTCAGTTCGACTGAACCCCTGGGTTGGGAGTGACTTCGAGGATTTATTTCCCCATTTGACCGCGATTCTTCGTGGGCTCTTAGCATGACATCGAAGGGTCTTCAACTACTCGGGAAAGTGGGATACAAAGCGAAGCACGAGATCAAGATGAGGATGCAAGACGATGATGAGATATTGGTCTTCATTGGTGATAGGTGTAGTGGATTACATGATGTTATATTTGATGTGTACATATATATATGGCATCGGTGCTCTTTCGTGGCTTCGATAGAGTATTACGCAAGACATTACCGTCATTCTCTTTCTGATGAGAGGCGTACGTTTGTTATTTGAAATCCTTAATGTTCTAGAAGGGATGATGAAAATCATCTACTACGGGATCCTAGAATATTTATGCTCATTATAGGAGTACGGTGGGATCTACAAAGATCCTAGGTATTTAGAATAGATCGTATACACTTATGCTCATTACATGGGTACAGTGATTCTATTTACTATTGGGACAAGGTTTCGAGTATATAGAGTAGATCATAACTTATGCTCATTATAGAGGTATGGTGAGGTCTACATGAGACTTATGGTTCAGGGTCCATGGTATATTCAAATACCGACTCTATATATATCGTCAACTCTCGAAGGGAATCATTTAATTGCATTAGAAGTCTGGTATGTTAGTGTATGGACTCTATTTATTATTGAATCATGATAGATGTATGGGTATGTTAGTGTATTGACTCTATTTGTTATTACATCATGGAAGAAGTCTGGGTACATTCGTGTACTGACTCTATTTGGCATTCAATCATGATAGATGTCTGGGTACATTAGTGTACCGACTCTATTAATCATTGAGTTACAATTGATGTTCGTAGTTAGCTTCATCCATCAGTAATAAGGGGTATTGATTCATCTTCCTTAGTTATCTTCCATTGTTGTATTGCGCTTATGTTATATTAGTTGATTGATATTCATTTTTTGTAGCATAATGTAGACTTATATTATTATACTTTCATTATCCCTACACTTGTATACTATGATTTCCTTTTTCCCAGTATATTATTATGTGGCAGTCACATTATATTAGTTGTGCCGACACATTGATTACAAGAGAAGAGCAGGTTATGGCATGATTCCCTATTTTGAGATGGGTTTACTATACTTGTTTATGGGCAGTCAGGATTACCCCTAAGACAGGTTTGGGGAGCGGGCCGAATGTGATTTAGTTGTTCCTGTCTATATGTATATAGTTTAGATATATAGTATTTTAAGATAGTTCCTCTCACACCAGGTTTTATGTCTGGCCTATGTTTTGACTTTGTCTACTTATGTCATGACAACTCTTATGCACTCGATTGAGTAGTTTGAGAGTTAGATGCTTTTGCGAATACGCTAGAAGGATGCACAACTGGAGAATTTTGGAGACGTGGCATCGATACTTTAAGATGTATCTACTTGATATTTTAGTAGTACATGATAGACCTGTTATTTGTATATGAGAACGTTGTATCAGATATTTATTCAGAACTCCGTGCTATTGGGAGTTGATGTATTCTGACTTTCTGCACTGATAATTATTTATTACTTGCTTCCGCTACTGTGACCTCTTATATATTGTTATTTTATTTTGTTCATGAATATTCAGTATATTATATGTTATCATTCTGTTATGAGACCCTATGATGTCTTGGTTGAGTGTTTTTTCTGATTTTACCTCGACAATCTGTCTTTTTTGATATTCGGGAGTCTATCGTTGATATGAAACAACGAGTTTTAGGTTTTTCGAAGGGAAGGTTGTTACAATTGGTATTATAGCTTAGACTCAACACTCGAGCCAAGTAGACTAGTTTGAGTTAATCAATCTAGTAAAAGGAGATACGTAGAGAGAGCGTACTTGTATTTTTTCTACTATATTATACCGTACATACCGCTTGTCTTTTGCACTTGATTTATTTTTATCCCTAGTTGCAAAGGTATCTTCGTCAGGCCATCAGTATGAACAGACAGAGTGCATGGGTGACTGCAGATAGGCAGTCTGAGTATGTGATTAGTTCAGAGACTATTTAGCTACTATAAAAGATGTTCTATCACCCATGAACATTTCCAACAGATTGCAGTTAATGCTAAAAGTGGCGTGGCCCTTTGGACATCAGTATTTCCAGCTCCACCAGCTCTAGACTCTTTGAAGCAGTGCTGAAATTTCTTTAGCCTTAAAGGGAAGCCATATCTAAGTCCAAAGACTGTTGCTGAGACACGGTCTTGGGCATGTGCATGAGAAAGCTTCCGTCAATATTAGTCTAGGGAATGTTCTCTTAAGGAAGATTATTTCTCAACATTTGAAACAGGGACGCTTTGGATGGTTAGGGTGTTGTGTTTGTGTAGCTAGTGAGCAGACTCGGTTTGGAATTAATTTAGGCATTGCTTTGAATCTCAGTTCAATTATGAGATCTAGAAGGGCGTTTGGCTTAGGTATTCATCCATCTTGAGTAGGACAGCTTGTCAGTAAGGGGTGTTGACCAATTTAACCTTTTGTTTTTAGGGTCTGAGATAGTCAGTTTTCCACTGTTGTGGGCAAAGATATTTGCCTTGTGTCTTAAGCATTAGTTGAGAGTTTATTGCTTAGCCTTATCCCTGTTATACTCCACTTTTGAAAGTCTAATTGGGATGGTTCTCCTCCATGAGAACGCCCATGAGGTACCGTTGATGTAATGATAGTGGAAAGCAATTGAAACTCTAACCAGAGCATAAATACCATAATTCAAGGAAGATCGAGCTTGTTCGAAAAGAGAAGCTGGCCTGGTATGTCACTCCTATGGCATATGGGGGCATTTCGCTATGAAATGTCATGTAGTTAAAGCGAAGCATAAGTGCTTCAATGGCAATCGGCTTGAGTACTTGAAGAAGGACTACCATACATTTTCGAAGGGTGTGTAACTGATGATAACTTGTGCCTTTCAGGCATTACCGGGTCCTAGCAGGCTTATAGGTCAGGAAAATTGGAAGCATCTTATGTAATGAGATATGCTCTATTTTTGAAAACTCACTTCTATTCCTTTCGACACTTGAGTGGTATCTTTTATCTGTTGCTAGTTACTTGGTAGATAGATTAAACTTGACACCTTTCATAATAGGTAAATTCTTCGATAGAGACAAACCTTGTATAAGTCACCTTAGTTGCAAAGTTGAGGTGAAGTGATTGAAAGTACCACCATTCGAACTTGATGTATGAACTTTCAAGCTGAGTGGATATGGTCGATAAAGTGTGACTTGGATTTATATCCTGGTAAGGTTCGGTAGATTCCCATTAATAAGGAGAGACTGAGCGGATGTCTTACATGCATTTTCTTAAAGTCTTTTGTGTTATAATTGTCTTTCTTTATGTCAGTGAACCTCAAGTGATGGGCAGTAATCCCATGTGCAGAAAAGGACATTATCTAAAGATTAGTCCATTCACATACTGGTTCTTAGCCTATAGTTAGAGTGAGAGTTTCTCGGTGATTTGCACTAGTTAGAAAAGGGTTTTTCACTTGATTCTAGAAGGCAAGCACTTGAGTCGGATTCTTGAGATGATTGAGAGGTTTCTGAAGCATTACCTTAGTCATGCGAGGAAGTTTCGGTAGTTGAATCAAGGAATTGGATCAGAGTTCGCATGGATTGAGTCAATAGGCCGACCCTAATTTAACAAAGTAATCTTGCAAGAAAAACAGAGGGTTAAGTCGGGTGTCGTGTCATTTAGGATGATCTTTAGTTATTGTAAAATTTTAGTGTAGTATAAATATTATTGCGTGCGATAGTTTAGGGGAGGATTTCTCAATTAGTTTTGTGGTGATTTAGATAATCTTCTAAGTGATAAGATGATACTTGCCTAGGCGAGCGTCGTAGTGCACTTGGTATATTATCCTTATTAACATTGTGCGGTCGGTGAGTTTGAACCCAAGCAAACCCAAGAAATTGTTGATCATCATTTTATGATACTTTAATTATATAATTTTCTCCTTCGAAGAGTGAGTTCTGTTTGGAAGAAAAGGACAGTTAAGGCATTGATTGCTGGATTTATTCAAGAGTTTCGAGACTCGATGATCCTGCATATCGTATAGGTTTTCCTTTTCATAGAGGGAGGTGTAATAGTCTTTCATGTACTATATTCATGAAAGGGGTTACACCATTTAGGCATTTATTCCTTTAGAATATCGAACGGAATCATTAGAGTTTATGGTTTGACGTGCGTGTTTGACTCTTGATAGTTACCGCGCGTGTTGGTATAGACTCCTTTTAAATATTTCACTGTTTTGTGCGCATGCTGTTGCTTGTTGATTTGTTATTGTTGCTTGCTATGGTTTGATCATTACTTTGTTGCTTATTGCTTGTTATTTCTTATTGCTTGTTATTGCTTATTGCTTACTGTTCTTTGTTGCTACTTATGTTTGCTTGCTATTGTTTGATGTTGTTTGTTGTTGTTTGATTTTGCTATTGGTTGATTTTACTATTGGTTGATTATTTTCGATTGCTTTCTTGCATGTTTAATAATTTGTATGCTATTTATTATTGCTTATTCTTTCTTGCTATGATTTGGTCATTACTTGTTGACTGATTACTGTTTGTTATTGATTTATATTGATTGATTGTTGCTTGTCGTATGTGTTTGATTGCTTATATAGTAGTTATAATTTCACAATTTAAGAGATGATTCGTAGAGTGATAGCGATAACTATCTAGAATAGATCGCATATCATCCTTGCCCACTATGGGGTCAAGATGGGATCTATTCAAGTCCACTGCCTTTTGATGTGACTCAAAGTCCATGGTATATTTTGATACTGACTCACTTCAGCTTACTCTCCAATTGATTATTGTGTATGACTATAGTAGTAACAGTTACTACGCTAAGGTTATACATCTTTTAATTTTGAGTTTGTGCAATCCTCTTTGTATAGTGCAATCGGGTACTTGAGAGATGACGTATAGCTATTTAAATGTTTATTTCCTTTGATTGGCATTTAAATAGTGAGAAGCTTTCATAAGAGAGGTATGAATTTTTCAAGGATGTGGATGACTTAGGTTATCGCATATTTCCTAGTGTGTGATGCATTTTAGTTTAGGAGTTCCGTAGTGCTGATAGCACAAGGGAAGGTACTATTGTAATTTTCTAAAACTATGATTCGGGAAGTTTGGTCAGTCCTTTTCTTTCTCATACTCATAGGAATTTAGGGAATGAAATTCTTTTAAGGTGAGAATGTAACACACCACAATTTTAACGATTGAATATTTAAATGATTATTTTAAATATTTAATCATTAAGCGATAGAATGCCTCTTATACTCGATTTTTACAAACGAGGGAATTGGAACTCGATACATCTATAGTCGAGTTCGCTTTTTTAACACGAGTAAAATGAGTATAAACTTGACTATGTTTCAAGTTGATGAATTTCGAGGATTAATAATGTTTAGATGAAAGGAGAGGAATAGGGCTTAGGCCCATGGGCTTGGTTATAAGTTTGCTTACCCTTCATAATTTCAGTTCCTTCTTCTTCTTTCACGCTCACTCTTCCTCCTCTTCTCATAATCCTTCTCTAATTACCACTTAATCACCTTATAATCCCTAAGCCCTAAACCAATAAAATAAATTTCCTATAATAAAGTTAAAATCACCATAATTCTTCTCATGGGATTCTCTACAAAACTCATGAAGGAATTGGCTTGAATTGGAGCTTAAGTGTTGATTTCAAAATTTAAAGAGAGCAAAGATTGAGTTATTAGTGATTAGAGCCATGTTTGGGTTTAAGCAAGGTGAGTGGGATGATTCTCCTATTACATTTTTGTATTTTACTTCATTATTTCATTTATTAATGATTATGAAGTAATATGGAATGATTTGGAGATTTCTATGCTAGATTTAGGTTTGCATTTATGCTGTAAATATGATTAAATCAACCCATTATTTGTTTAATACCTTCATCCCTAATTGTGAAATAGTTAGTAAGCTCTAATTTGATTATGGACTAAGTAATTGATTTTGAATGATATTATTAGTGATTAGAGGCTAATTAGTTTACATAACCAAGTGCATGTCATTTGTTAATAATAGTAAAACTAATTTAAATAGTTTTAAAAAAGGTTAGTAGGTTAATTATGTAAATTGAAACTTAATTGGTACTTATAAATGTTGTTAAAGGTAAAGAAATGATTTGTATTAGTGAATGCTTTATTTATAAATATTAGTTACGTAAAGGAATAAATTTATAAATGAAAGTGATATTTTATAAGTGAGTTTATAAAATAGTATAAAAGTGGTATTTTATAAAATAGTTGATTTTATAAAATAGTAAGGAAAGCAATATTTTATAAAATAGTGATTTTTATAAAATAATACAAATAAGACATTTTGTAAAATTGTTATAAGATTTTATAAAATGTTTATAAAAGGAATACTTAAATTATAAATCAAGAGATTTAGTATTTCAAAGGCTTAAATGAATTTGTAAGCTACTATTGTATTTTATAAAACGATATGAGATTTTACAAAAAGGAAGTTTTACTTTTAGTGAAAAGATTTAGTATATAGAAGTAAGATATGATCAAGTAATAAAAGGATTACTTATTTAAATATGCGTGTATTTATATGAGCATGGGCAGCTGTACATATATGTATATTTGAAGATATATAGCAATTAAAATGATGTGTGTGTCGCAGTTAAAATTGTTTTATGATTGTTTGTTTATATGGATATGCAATTGTTTGGTTATATACAAATATTATTTGAATACAAGTTCTTTGCGGGCATTTCACGTAGCCATAGCGATTATCGTGTACGTTAAGTTGCATAAGAGTATACTGGGTTGAGCAATCGCCCTGGTGAAGTCTGGATTGTGATTTGAGAAGTTGTTGTGTGTTTGTGTGAGCATGTGTGCATAAGTGTACATGAATGAGTGTTTCGACACACTAAAAGCTACACACAAGGCAAGGAGCTTGATTTTGTCATTTTGGCATGTTAGAGGAAGCCGGATCGCTATAATCGCCCATTGAACTCTACATGTGCATAGAGTTTGGTGTCGAAACCGATTTTCGAATACTTCTGGAATTCACTTCCAAAACATTAACAAATGAACCCTGGTGGGTGTCCTATGGGGTGGAAGCAGGCTCTAGAAGCAAGGCAACTCATCGGGCGAAGCGTCAAAGGAAACGACACGTGAATCGGCTTTCGTTTGAAAGATTTACTCCCTGTCTAAGCTCGTTACCAGAACCTAATAGTATTCAGTCGACTGAATTTAAATTCAGTCGGCTGAACTGGGATAGAATTGAAACCCGAAGGGGGAGCTTCAAACTGTGGACTAGGGGTTATTGGGTTTAGTCCACTGGGATCAGTCGATTGAATGAACACCTCAGTAGACTGAACCTCTAGTTTGAGAGTGACTATGGGGATTTATTTCCTCATTCGTTTGCTATTCTTTATGGGCCCTTGGCACAACTTTGGATGGTCTTTGGGCTACTTGATAAAGTAGGATGCAGGGAAAAGCATGAGATCTAGATGAGGATGCAAGACGATGACGAGATATCAATCTTCATTGATGACAGGCAAAGTGAATTACGTGATGTAATATTTAATGTGCACATATGTATATAGCATCAGTGCTTCTTCATGGCGCCAAGAGTGTATTATGCGAGACACCACCTTCGTTCTCATTTTGATAAGAGGCTTACATTTGTTATTTGAAATCCTTGATGTTCTAGAGGGGGATGATGAAGATTATCTACTACAGGATCTTAGAACACTTATGCTCATTATAAGGGTACGGTCGGATCCGTAGAGGTCCTAGATATTTAGAATAGATCATATAACACTTATGCTCATTACAAGGGTACGATGATTTTATTAACTATTAGGACTAGGTTTCGTGTATATAGAGTAGATCATAACTTATGCTCATTATAGGGATACGGTGGGATCTACACAAGACTTGTGGCTCGGGGTCTTGGTATATTCAGATACTGACTCTATATATCTTGAACTCTGGATGGGAATCATTTAATCACATTAGAAATATAGGTACATTTGTGTACTAACTCTATTTGTTATTAAATCGTGATAGATGTTTGGGTACGTTAGTGTACTGACTCTATTTGTTACTAAATCATGATAGTAGTCATGGTACATTAGTGTACTGACTCTATTTGTTACTAAATCATGATAGATGTCAGGGTACGTTAATGTACCGACTATATTAATCATTGGATTATAATTGATGTTTGTAGCTAACTTCACCGTTCGATAATGAGGAGTATTGATTCGTCTTCCATAGTTATTTTCCATTGTTGTGTTGCGCTTGTGTTATATTAGTTGATTGATATTATCATTGTGTGTAGCATAGTGTAGACTTATATTATCATCTTTCATCAACTCTATACTACGATTTCCTTTATCCCAGTATATTGTTACGTGGCAGTCACATTATATTAGTTGTGCTGACTCGTTGATTACATGAGAAGAGCAGGTTATGGTATGGTTCCCTATTTGAGATAGGTTTACTATACTTGTTTATGGGTAGTCCGGATTAGCCCTATGCCACGTTTGTGGAGAGGGTCGGCTATGATTTAGTTGTTGCTATCTATTTGTAAATAGTTTTGATATACAGTATTTTGAGATAGTTCCCCTCACACCAGTCTTTATGTCTAACCCGCTTTTTGTCTTTGTCTACTTATGTCATGACAACTATTGAGTACACGATGGAGTTTTTTGAGAGTCAAGTGCTTTTGGGAATATGCTAGTAGGATGTGCAGTTGGATAATTTTGGAGGCGTGACATCAATAATTTGAAATATATCTACTTGATATTTTAGTAGTATATGACAGACCTGTTATTTGCATATGAGACTTCTGTATCAATTATTCATTCAAAACTTCGTGCTATTGGGAATTAATGTATTATGAATTTCTGTACTGATAATTATTTATTAGTTTCTTTCGCTAGTGCGGTCTCTTATATATTGTCATTTTATTCTATTTATGTATATTTAGTATATTATATGTTATCATTCCGTTATGAGACTCTATCGATGTCTTGGTTTACTGTTTTGTTCTAATTTTACCTCAACAATCTGCCTTTTGAGTTTTTCGGGAGTCTATCGTTGATATGAAATGATGACTTTTAGGTTTTTGGAAAGGCGAGTTGTTTCAGATGTCTATGTATTTTCTGAAATAATGCCATCACTATTTCATTTTCCCTCATCTTCCTCTTCCTCCTTCCTCAAGTCCTAACTCCTCTTCCCTTTACCATAATTGATTCATTCCTTAATAAAAAATACTCCAAATTCAAATGAGTTTGTCCTTTTTAATACACATAAGCCAAATTTTCCTAGAACCGAAAGATTAACTTCAATATTTCTAAAATAGGG
Organism: Allium fistulosum; assembly: GCA_030737815.1. Taxonomy (NCBI): domain Eukaryota; kingdom Viridiplantae; phylum Streptophyta; class Magnoliopsida; order Asparagales; family Amaryllidaceae; genus Allium; species Allium fistulosum. The sequence goes on from CM060906.1 coordinate 553,087,683, forward strand.
ATTTGAAGATTTGATTTCAAGCAATTTTTGGGGATCACTTCTAGCTTAGGTGAGGGTCAATGATTTTCTACCTTTTATGATTTCCTTTATACTTTTATGCTTGTTTATTTGCTTTGTTGAGATAGGGCTTTCTTAGCCATGAGTTCTTTGTTCCTTATTTAATTTTGGGTTTGGATTGATTGATTGAATTATGTTGAGTAGATTAATTGCATGGGAAATTGAAATAATGAAATTAAGTCATCAATTGAATAAATGAACTAATTTGAAGGAAATCAATGAATGATAACACTATATATTAGTTGAATATCCTGGTTGTATCATATGGTTGTTTAAGCTAGGGGTGGACGCTTAACCGAGCTAAGCGACCTGACCGATCTTAATCGAGTCGTTTTAACCGAAAAATCGGTTAACCCAACTTTCGGTTAACCGACCGTTGTTAACCGACCAAAATCAGGTCGGTTAACGGTTAACCATGATTCATATATCGGTTAACTGTTAACCGAACCTATTTTTAAACTATAAAAAAAGCCCAGATCCAATACTTTCGCAACCTGGCCTACCCATTTCCCCTAACCCTAATCCAAATGGAATCGTGCTTCCCTTCAGCCGTTATTCACAATTCGTTCCCAAGCTCGTTCATTTTCATTCCAAAAAAAGTACTAACCTACAAAATTTTCGCCCCTTCTAATAAACCTTTGAATCCAAATACAAATTAATCCTCCGCCTCCTTGGTTTTAATTTTTTGCTGTCTGGACCGTCGATTTGAATTTTGAGCGATGGTGAATGCTAGTAGAAAGAGGAAAAATGTTAGTTTTATTTATTGTGTGTAGTTTTAGTGTTTATCCTCAATTTTGAACTGATATATAATATTATCATAATTATATTAGTTAGATGTTTGATGTATTTTAGTTTGATGTATATTAGTTTGATACTTGCTTAAGAACCAAAATATTATATGATTAATTACACATGCTTTTGATTTAGTCATAAGGAATGTTCAATATTGTATTTCTCCTGCTGCTAAGGAATGATATTTACTAGTCACACGATTCAATGATATTTAAGAATACAAATACAAGAACTGTATTTTAGTTGTTAAATTTTATTGAGAAATTTATATGTACACTCTAACAATGTATGAACTGTTTTTAAAAGATATTTATTGTTTTGAAGTTGTGTTCTTTAATTTTTTTAAATAATCAAAAGTTATGTTCATTCAGATATTTCAACATTTATAAATTATTATTATGGTTATGTAAAACCAAAAGTATAATATGATTTAAGGACACTTAGGTTTGCCTTCTGCATTCCTCCTGTTGTAGCAAGTTCATTCTTCTTTGTTTCCATCTGTACCAGACGACACTGTATTTTGAACAGAGAATGAGAATTATATACGGACTTGGTAAAGCAATGTTTACAGTAAAGCCATGCTTATTTTTCTCACCCTAAGAGTAAAGCAATTCTCTTTGGGTAAAGCCATGCTTATTTCAGTAAAGCAATTCTCTTAGGGTAAAGCAATATTCTCTTGGTAAAGCAATGTATTCAGTAAACCAATATTTTCAGTAAGGCCAAGGTACAGAGAATGAGAAGAGAAATTGGGAGGAAAGAAAATTTTACCATTTTTTCAGTAAAGCAATGTTTTTATTTAACACTGCTAATTTAATTTACAAAATAATCTGTTTGATTTTGAAGTTGTGATTAAAATAATAAACTGACATATAATAAATGTGAAACATTAAGCAACGTAACATGTTTATAGTATAACAATGAAATGCCATATAGTTTTATCTTAGACCAGCTTAGTTTTAGATATAGCTAGCTTCCAAAATCAAAATTGATTCCCGTCCTATTACCTATCTCAGTCTTTCCTTACGACTTAGTACACTTAAACACAAGCATTAACACCCATTCATTGACAGGAATAGTGGGAAACTAGCTATGGATGACATTCTTATTCTGATGAAGTCCTCTCGGTGATATTAACGTTCATAAGATAATCTAGTTCCTCATTTGTTTGATTTTGAATATAGTACTCTAACTAACTTGTTTGCCATTTAGAATTTGTACATGGATGTCAATGTGAGTCGCCATCTTCTTTTATTTTCACCATGGATGATCCATCTCCATCATCGCTGTTTTCACCATGGTTAGTTCATCTTGTGAACATTCAATGATATTATAATTGGATGGGTTAAATATATTAAATATAGTATACTGTTATATCACAGCAAGTTAGTAACTGACTATAAGAGCAAATCATATATACAGTTAACAAGCAGTTTTCGTTTTAAGCAATTTTCATTTATAACAGTTTTCATGTACATTTTAGTCTTGTTTTAATTTCATATGTACAATTATAAATGCTTATTTCAATTTCATATGTACAATTATAAATGCTTGTTTATAATAGTTTTCATATATAAATGCCTGTTTTAATTTCATATAAGAGAAAATTATAAATGCTTCATTTTAGTTTCTTATTTCAGTTTTCATGTATAATTTCTGTTGCAGCAATACACATATGTATATAATATATATGCTTCGTTACAGTTCCTCAATTTGGTTTTCATGTAAAATTCCTGTTGCAATAATACACATATGTATATAATATATATGCTTCATTTCAGTTCAGCTAGTTTACAGCTGTTTATTTTTAGAGACTTGGAATTTGGAGGCAGAAAGTTGCAATATGGCAATATGATGCAGCGCGGTCTACTAACTCAATGGGTTTGAGTCGTTCGAGGGCCTTAAGTCGCTCACGACCTAGTGAAGGTCGCTCGCGAGTTAACGGGTTAAGCACTAAGGCATCCAAGCGACCTAGTGAGATAAACAAACCAGTGCACATTTCTATAGGTCGCTCCGACCTAATCCTACCAAGCTACGACCTACAGGAATTAACGACCTAGCGAGTTAATTCGCTCGACCTTATGCCGCTGTGAAGTTATGTCGCTGTCGAGTTCCAATAGTTCGCTACTGGATGCTGAAGCTCTTATGTCGTGGTAGTTTTTATCCTTAAGTCGTTGTATTGTATGGTTTTAGGCCGCGAGGTGTGTTGTATTCTTAGGTCGCATGAAGCTCAAGCCACTGTTTTGTTAGGTCGCAATGTTTTTAGGTCGCTGATGTCCTAAGTCGTGTTATATTTCTGTGTTGTAAATATGTTAAGTCGCATGTGTTGTAATTTTCCTTATGTTTGTTAAATTGTATGTCGTTGTGTATATATTAGGTCGTATGTTGTCATGTGGTAAGTCGCTTGATGTTGTAATGGTTAGGTCGCGTCTGTTAGGTCGGTAACGACCTGTCTTAGGTCGTGAGTCGCGTGAGTTAGGTCGTCGACTTGGGTTGTAAAACTCTATAAATAGCGGGGTTGTGTCATTTGTAAAACTTAGTTGATTTTGAATAAAACTTTGTTTGTGTGCTTTGTGCCACTTTGAAATTGAAAGTTGAGTGTGAGCTTCTTTTTTCATCTTCGGTATTCGAGTGCGCTCGAATCAACGGATTTGAAGCCGATTCACGGTATCTCGTGCGCGAGATCAACGTTCGAAGAATCATAGATCTTTTAACACGGTATCGTACGCGATCAACGTGTTGGAGATAGCTAGATTCCGGTATCTTTGAGATCAACGGATTTGAGCATTCGGTATTTTTCAATCCATCGATTTCTACTTTCATCGTTGTATCCATTTCGTGAATATCCGCTGCGTCAGTTTGGTATCAGAGCTAGACTTAGCCAATCATAGCTAAGCCGAGCCTGTTGGAGCAATGTTGAAGTGTTCAAGTTCATTTGTAAGTCAAGGCCGAGAGGTAGAGAAGGTTGAAGATTGTTGTTTGTTTTGACAATGCCTCCAAGAAGAGCTAATCGCCATCAGAATGTTGAAGCATTATATAGAAGAGAAGAAGCTGAGCAAATGGAACAACGTATCAATGAGAAATTTGATGAAGGCATTGGGAAGTGAGAGAAACTGATGATTGAAATGAATCAAGGTCAAAGGAGAAGGTCACCAGTCTCGAACCATGGAGGAAACAGAGTTTCGCCATCGGTTACAAAAGCGAGGAGGGTGTCGCCGCAATCTTACCGAGAAAGAAGAGAATCTTCAGTTTCATTGAGAAGAGAACATCATGAGTATAGAAATGAAGAGAGAAGAACTCCACGTGAGTTTGAACATGAGCCATATCGTGATGTTGAAAGACAAAGTAGAAGGGATATGCATGATCATAGAGATGTGGATGGTCGAGATCGTTATCGAAGTACATCTGTTTTTGATAAAGATGGTGATAGATGTAGTATTCATTATCGAGATCGAGACCAAGTACGAAATGCATATCGGGAGGTTGAAGATGATCGTCGATGGGAATCGGGGATGAAAATGGAAATTCCAGAATTCAAGGGTGGAATGGTAGCAGAAGAATTTTTGGATTGGTTATCTAATGTTGAAGAAATTTTTGACTTTAAGGAGGTTCTTGAGCATCGAAGAGTTAAGTTGGTTGCTACTCGTTTGAGAGGAAGAGCTATGGCGTGGTGGCAACAAACTAAACTTACACGGGAGAGAATGGGGAAGTCAAAGATTGCTACATGGGAGAAGATGAAGAAGTTAATGAAGGCTACATTCTTGCCGTATAATTATCAGTCTCTTATGTATCAACGATTGCAGAATTTGAGACAGGGAACAAAGTCAGTGAATGATTATGCGGATGAATTTTATCAATTGATTGCGAGAAATGACATCATGGAGACGGAGGAACAATTGACCGCTAGATTTGTTGGAGGGTTGAAAATGCAGATTCAAGATATGGTGAATATGTTTGACCCTAGATCCGTTGTAGAAGCACACCAGAAGGCGTTAGCTTGGGAGAAGCAAGGTAGGAGAGGTGGTGGTGTGTTTACAAATTCCAACAATCAAATGAAAGGGGCTAGTAGCAATGCGAATGTTTCCAAGGCTGTTGCAAAACCGGTTGTAAGTGAAGTTGCTAAGACCAAGGTCAATAGTGGTATCAAATGCTTCAATTGTCAGGAGTTTGGTCACAAGAGCAATGAATGTCTGAAGCCTAAGAAGCGAGTGATGGTTGCTGAGGTTGAGCATGAGGATGTAGAGGCAGAATGTTCTAATTCACTACCGGTTGAGGAGGAAGAAGAAGTGTCGGGAGATGAAGGGTATTCATTAATGATGAGGAGATCTTGTTTAACACCAAAGCAAGAGGATGATTATAGTTGGTTGAGGAGCAATATTTTTCAGTCAACATGCACTATTCTAGGGAAGGTTTGCAAGTTTGTTATTGATGCGGGCAGCTGTGATAACATCATTTCTACCGAGGCTGTGAAGGATTTGCCATTAAAGACTGAGAAGCATCCGAAACCTTACAAGTTAGCTTGGTTGAGGAAAGGTGGGGAGGTGAAGGTTGGACGAAGAGCTTGTGTTAATTTTTCGATTGGGAAGAAATACAAAGATGAAATTTGGTGTGATGTTGTGGATATGGATGTATGCTATTTGTTGTTGGGGAGGCCATAGCAGTATGATAGAGCTGTGCAACATGATGGACGCACCAACAGCTATAGTTTCATGTTCGAAGGCACAAAAATCACTTTAGTTCCCAAGAAGCGACAACAAGAAGAAAGCAAGTTGGAGGAGATTGAAGAACTGAAAACTTTCCTATCTTTGAAGGAGTTTGTTAAAGAAGTAGAAGAGGAGCCTGAAGTATTTTTGTTGATTGAACGTGACAGTAGTGAGGAGGTTGAAATTTCTGAAGAAGCAAAGCCAGTGTTGAAGGAATTTGAAGACGTATTTCCAGAAGTATTGCCAAAAGAGTTACCACCGTTAAGGGACATACAACACCAAATTGATCTTGTTCTAGGAGCTGTGTTACCACATAAACAACATTACAGAATGAGTCCAAAGGAACACGAGGAGTTGAGAAGGCAGGTGGAAGAGTTGCTTGAACAAGGGCGTGTACAAGAAAGTTTAAGTCCTTGTGCAGTTCCAGCCTTGTTAGTACCGAAGAAGGATGGAACGTGGAGGATGTGTACTGATAGTCGGGCATTGAACAAAATTACTGTGAGGTATAGATTTCCTATGCCCAGATTAGATGACTTGTTAGATCAACTTAGTGGAGCTGCTATCTTTTCGAAGATCGATTTGAAGAGTGGTTATCATCAAATTCGAATTCGACCAGGGGATGAATGGAAAACAGCGTTCAAGGCATGGGAGGGGTTGTACGAATGGCTGGTTATGCCGTTTGGTCTTTCGAATGCACCTAGTACGTTTATGCGGGTGATGAATCAGATCTTTAGACCTTTTATTGGGAAGTTCGTGGTGGTGTATTTTGATGATATACTGATATACAGTGGAAGCACAGAAGAACACTTGCATCATCTGAGAGAAGTGTTGATGATACTGCGACAGGAACAATTTTATGCTGCAACGAAGAAATGCGTGTTCATGACGCATAGTGTTTTATTTTTGGGGTATGTTGTTTCTGAAGGAGGTATACAGGTGGATCATAATAAAGTTGAAGCAATCAAAAATTGGCCACAACCCAAGACTATAACTGAAGTGAGAAGTTTTCATGGATTAGCATCATTCTACCTAAAATTTATTCCACATTTCAGTAGCGTGATGGCGCCAGTTACTGATTGTATGAAGGGAAAACAATTTTTGTGGACGAAAGAAGCAGGATTAGCTTTTGAGCGGATCAAGGAGCTTTTGACGACAGCACCAACTCTAATATTACCAGACTTTCAGTTGTTGTTTGAGCTACATACTGATGTATCTAAGGTTGGAATTGGAGGGGTGTTAAGTCAGAGGGGACGTCCTATTGCATATTTCAGTGAGAAGCTATCGGGAGCAAAGATGAGATATAATACATATGATGTAGAATTTTATGCTATTGTGCAAGCCGTGAAACACTGGAGACATTACTTGTTTCACAAGGAGTTTGTGTTATATACCGATCATGAAGCTTTGAAACATTTGCAAGGGCAGGATAAAGTCGTAGCTAGACATGCTTCATGGATCGCATACTTGCAACAGTTTACATTTGTGGTGAAGCATAAGTCGGGAATTACAAACCGTGTGGCAGATGCATTGAGTCGAAGGAATCATTTGTTGACTACAATGAAGGTTGAAGTGACGGGGTTTGATGTGTTGCCAGAATTGTTTGTTGATGATCCTTACTTTGCCAAGATGGTTGATGAAGTCGAGAAGGAGAAGACGGATGAGTATGTGTTGGTGGATGGTTTTCTTTTTAAAGGGAATCGATTATGTATACCAGAGTGCAGCTTACGAATGAAGATTGTGAAGGAGTTGCATGAGGAAGTTCATGTGGGTAGAGATCGTACTTTGCAGTTGATTTCTGAATCATATTTTTGGCCATCCATGAGGAAAGAAGTTGAAAGATTTGTGCAGAGATGTCATATATGTCAAGTTTCCAAAGGGATAGCTACGAATGCAGGGTTATATATGCCATTTCCCGTGCCTACTAGACCATGGGTTGATATTAGCATGGATTTTGTTTTGGGTTTGCCGAGAACTCAACGTGGGAATGATACAATATATGTGGTGGTGGATAGATTTTCCAAGATGGCGGATGCAGTCCGTGTTGCTCAGTTATTCTTTAAAGAAGTGTATCAACTACATGGGCTACCTGAGTCTATTATTTCTGACTGGGATACGCGATTTCTAAGTCATTTTTGGTTGAGTCTATGAAAGATGGTTGGAACGAAGCTGAATTTTAGTAGCGTCTATCATCCACAATCAGATGGGCAAACGGAAGTGGTGAATAGATCGTTGGGAAACTTGTTGAGATGTCTTGTGAAAGACAATTTAAAGAGCTGGGATATGAAATTATGTCAGGCGGAATTCACACATAATCATGCTGTTAATCGAAGTACTGGATTCAGTCCATTTCAAGTTGTATATTCAACAAGTTCGAAGGGACCATTGGATTTGACGATAGTGCCATATCAGAAGGGAGTTGTTAACCGAGCTTGTGATTTTGTGACTGAGTTGCAGGAGTGCCACAGAACTGTTCATTAATGATTGCTTGCATCAAACGAGAAGTATAAATAACTGGCGGATAAGAAGCGAAGAAGTGTGAACTTCAGAGAAGGTGATTTGGTTTACGCCGTTTTGACGAAAGATTGTTTTCCTGTTGGAACTTACAACAAGTTGAAAGCTCGAAAAATCGGTCCAGTAGAAATTTTGAAGAAGATCAATGATAATGCGTATCAGTTGAAATTGCCGGATCATATTCACACTGCAGACGTTTTCAACGTCAAATACTTGATTCCGTATCATGGGGATGAGCTTGTTGTGGAACAGGAAGGTGCAAATTCGAGGACGAATTCTTTGCAACCGGGGGAGGATGATGCAGCGCAGTCTACTAACTCAATGAGTTTGAGTCGTTCGAGGGCCTTAAGTCGCTCACGACCTAGTGAAGGTCGCTCGCGAGTTAACGGGTTAAGCACTAAGGCATCCAAGCGACCTAGTGAGATAAACAAACCAGTGCACATTTCTATAGGTCGCTCCGACCTAATCCTACCAAGCTACGACCTACAGGAATTAACGACCTAGCGAGATAATTCGCTCGACCTTATGTCGCTGTGAAGTTATGTCGCTGCCGAGTTCCAGTAGTTCGCTACTGGATGCTGAAGCTCTTATGTCGTGGAAGTTTTTATCCTTAAGTCGTTGTATTGTATGATTTTCGGTCGCGAGGTGTGTTGTATTCTTAGGTCGCATGAAGCTCAAGCCACTGTTTTGTTAGGTCGCAATGTTCTTAGGTCGCTGATGTCCTAAGTCGTGTTATATTTCTGTGTTGTAAATATGTTAAGTCGCATGTGTTGTAATTTTCCTTATGTTTGTTAAATCGTATGTCGTTGTGTATAATTAGGTCGTATGTTGTCATGTGGTAAGTCGCTTGATGTTGTAATGGTTAGGTCGCGTCTGTTAGGTCGGTAACGACCTGTCTTAGGTCGTGAGTCACGTGAGTTAGGTCGCCGACCTGGGTTGTAAAACTCTATAAATAACGGGGTTGTGTCATTTGTAAAACTCAGTTGATTTTGAATAAAACTTTGTTTGTGTGCTTTGTGCCACTTTGAAATTGGAAGTTGAGTGTGAGCTCCTTTTTCCATCTTCGGTATTAGAGTGCGCTCGAATCAACGGATTTAAAGCCGATTCACGGTATCTCGTGCGCGAGATCAACGTTCGAAGAATCGTAGATCTTTTAACACGGTATCGTGCGCGATCAACGTGTTGGAGATAGCTAGAATCCGGTATCTTTGAGATCAACGGATTTGGGCATTCGGTATTTTTCAATCCATCGATTTCTACTTTCATCGTTGTATCCATTTCGTGAATATCCGCTGCGTCACAATCTATTCTACTAGTTTTATGTTGTTTGATTTGGAACCTTTGACGTTGTAGTTATATTAATGTTTTCCATTTATGTTTGGACTTTGGGGTTTAAAACTTTGAATTGTGATGTATTGTATCTTAAGTATAGACTGTAATGCTATTATTATAATGCTGCGATTTTGCTACAATGGATTAATGGTTGCTATAGTGAATTAATGATTATAACAATTATATGGTTGCTATAATGGTTGTTGTAGACTGCATATAGTAATATACTATATATTATGAATTGATGCTTATATTAATGCTTATGAATTGATGCTTGTATTAATGTTTATAATGCTTATAAATTATAATGCTTATGAATTGATGCTTATATTAATGTTGTGATCTTCACGTATATTATATTGCTATGGCTTTTGACATGTATAATAGTTAACCGGCTAACCGATTAATTTAATCGGTTAACTAGCCAACGTTTAACCGTTTGAATTAGTCGGTTAACCGGTTAATTTGAGTGATTAACCACGGTTTAAATTAATCAGTTTGGTTTGTTGGTGGATGACCACCTTAACCGACCACCGGTTAATATTTTTGGTTAACCAAAATTGTTAATTGATTTTGTCGGTTAACATACCGTGCCCACTCCTAGTTTAAGCACTTCATATCCGTATGATTTGTAAAGCATTTCAGATCCAAGATAATTCATTGAATAGCCTTCTAATGGTATTTCTCACATGGTAGATCGTCAGTGGCATGAACTCGAATGCAAGGTGTAGTAGGCAGGTGCAAGGCCACCAAGCCACAAAGCATGGTGTCAGGCCAATAAAACCTGGGACAATGATCTTGCGAAGTTAGTATGTGGTGGGATAGATGTCCTTAGCGAAATTTACCCTATCCACATTTAGACCCACACCCCTACAAGCAAGCAATCTACTAGTAGAGGCCTTAAGTGACCTTGTCTTTTGGAAGTATACAGGGTATTGTGGTCAAGGAGATTTAGGCCAAATTTGGCCTAAAACAGTCGACTGGTCAGCATCAACTAGTCGACTGTCGATGAGGTCAGTCGACTGGTTGACCTTAACCTGTTGACCGATTGGTTGTAGCCAAAGTTGACTATAGCAGGTCAGTTGACAGACCATATTGGTTCAGTCAACTAATCAACATGCGGTGGGGATTTTGGGGGTTCTTCATGTTTTGGCGTTCAGGCCAGGTTTCAATGACTCGGACAAGGCTCATGGGGTCCAGCTTGACTATGAGGTGATGTTTTAGGGTTCTTTGGCATAAGAGCACATGTAGCTCGGGGTTGCGACTTTGGGCATGTAGTATAATGTATGGTGATAGAAAGAAGATTAAAAGTGTGATCAGCGGACAAGCCATGATTTAGGATATTCAGATGACCTATGCAGGAGATGACTAGCTGTTTGTGCTTGGCGTGACTTCTATGTGATTTTAGCATTAGGTACGACTTTAGCATCTGGTCATCAGAATATCGAAGAAACGTGGATTGGGGTTGAGTATGATACAATGCTACTCATAGTCGAGGCTTATAGCTATAGCTTAAGCATCGTTAATATTATCCATTGAGGCCGTTGGAAATGGGTCATGACTTTCACCGAGGGTAATTGTTAGAGAGAGATGGGGACACTCATCTGTATCATTGATCACCATGAAATGGCAGTAACCATTTTTTTTTCTCAAATGTATAGTAGATTAATGGAAAGGTATTATGGCTCATTAGTATTAGTTTCAGATACATTGATTGGTACGTTACAGCATTACCCTAAAGTTAGAATTGGACTACGATATGGTGTTACCTCATATTCACGGTTAAATATGATACACCATAGCCTTGGAGCCTATGCTTATAATCATATCCATGTGGGTTGCATATGCCTTTGATACTCTCAATTGTTATATAGCACCATTAGTCATTATGATAACTTGTTCGATATAGGAAAGGAGCAAGGCTAGGTACGATATATTGTTATTCTAGAGCTCTTACCCATTTATATTATGTACATTTAGTTTACATATACTGTTTATTCTGGGGTACCACCTAGTATATTATTCGTGTCACACTAGTGTAATGGATATCAGGTTTAGTAGCGATGTTCCCTTTTCACTGGACTTTATATTTGATCCTATTTATGTTTTCTTTCCATCAGTAGGTATGGACTAGAGATTCGAGGAGACATTACTAGCTAAAGCAGGTTATAAAGTCGTATCCATATATTGCTATGATAATCTAACCATTATTATGTATATGCAAATGTTGGACTTTATCTTATATATGGACATATAATTTTGGGATGTTGTATCATTTGAACTCCATATGTTTGGAGTTTTATGTATTATGTTGATGGATCCTATTATCTTCATGTTATTATGATATTGATAGTTTTGCATATATATATATATGTATGTATGTATGTATTATTATATTTTATCCTTTCAATGTAAGTTTTATAGCTAATAGATATGCTCTATTTACTTCTTTTTACCACCTTTAAGAATCATTATTTTTATACTTAGGGATTCAGGTGCCACTATGCATGGATTTTTAGGTAATATGAATGGTGGGTCATTACATTTGATATCAAATATTAGGTTAACCAGTAAGAAATTTATGCAGCATTGAGAGAGTGTATTTGTATATTTTACCATATAACTACTTATGTACGCACTATTTATCATTTGTATTTCAATACTCTCAAGGAAGGTGCTAACTTACAGTTCTTAGAATAAACAACTAGGAGCTGACATATAAGAGCAACAACGAGTGAGGCCAATGCAAATGCCAACATTGAAGCCAAGATGCTTGCTTGATTTCGACAATACCTAGCAGCTACGACACGAGCTACCCCTTTGGCGGAGGAAATTTCGGGTGTTCCAACGAGGGATATGGATGGTATGGCTATGATTTTGCCCTTGCCACTGGTAGTGTACTTCTTGAGGATATGCCAAGGACTTATAGGCGTGAAAATCTTTACATGGGTATGAAGACTTTTGTAAAGACCCAAGCTTGGATCAAACCTTATGATCTTATATTCAACAATATAGCACTTGATGGTGTAATGAGGCATTGGCTTGCTTAGTGGTATCTCCAAAGGGAAGCCCTAAGTTGGTGGAAAGTAGTATTTATTGAGCTAGAAGAGGAGGAAATCACTTGGGATGATTTCAATCATCGATTTGAGACTTAATTCGTTTCGAGGGCCATATGAGGAACTAAGCTTAAAGTATTCATCAACATTTGCCAAGGTAATTTATCTATGCAGGATAATGTGAGAAAGTTTAATGCTCTAGCCAAGTTCGAGATGGATCTTATCAAAACTCTATTAGAACCTTGTAGTTTGATGTTTTGATCATGACAACTATATAAGTAAATATTACGTGAACTAACCATTTTTGCAGGAGAAGATACTATTTTACTCGACAATAGATTGCATACCAAGAATTCAGAGAGAAGTTTTCAATATTATTAATGGTTTGTTTATAGTCTAGTCTAGTAGTTAATTATTGTTAAAATATCTCCTAGGTGGTATATGCACACACACAAGTACTCGAAATTATTTTCAAATCATATACACACAAAGTACTTCATTTATTTCAAGTTTCACTTACAAATTTTTTTCACAAGAACCTTTAATATGGCAGAAATATAGAATTCAACTGACTGAATCAGGGGGTTCAGCCGACTGAATACCTGTGCAAGTGCACAGTGCACTTGAAGGTTCAGTCGACTGAATCACCTAATTCAGTCGACTGAATTATGGGTCTTTTTAATATAACACTTTTAATTTGAAAATTTTCAAATATTCAGTAGATTGAAATCTTTTACTCAGTCGACTGAAAATGCATAACGGCTATTTTCTAAACGGTCACTTTCATTCAACGAACAGAAACAACCCTTGATTCAAGAGTTTTTTTCCGTATCTTTTGACCTAACTTTTCACGAAGAATTTCAACACTAAACTCTATATATATCCTTCATTTCAGTTATTTTAATTGCCTAATTTCTAATTCTATTCTCATATACTTATTATCTAGTCACTTTGCCATTTGTGCTCAAATTCTCATTATAATCACTTGCTCATTCGAGCACAAATTCATTTGTGATTAAATTAACTTCCAATCTTCATGAACTATACTATATACCACAAAGGAGAAGATTATAGGAAGGGTGTACTCTAAAGACTTATCTGTGCTATTAAAAGAGCATAATCAGTAAAGAAAATTCTCTGTATTGTTGAAGTCCTGTTCGGTTGCTCAAGCGGTCTAAGTCCTATTTAGCTGTCTAGGCGGTAGAAGTCATGTTCGGTTGCTCAGGCGGTGTAATACCTATTCCTCCGGGTTAAGAGAGGGTTGATAGTTAAATTCCAAAAGGAGTCTGGGACTGGACGTAGAATGGGAGTTCGAACTAGTATAAAAATCCTTGGTGTCATTTACTTTAATATTTACTTTTTAGATTCATATTCTACACTAGTAGATAACTTAGATTATATTCCATATTACGATCCTTAGCAGCACTTTCATTTGGTATCAGAGCAAGGCCATCATATAACCAACACAGTTAATTGATATTCAGTGAATATGGAAAATAACACTAACACAAGTTTGGTTGAAGGTCAATCCACTGCACGACCACCACTATTTAACGGTTTGAATTACAATTATTGGTCAACTCGAATGAGAATCTTTTTGCAAGCAAATGGATATGATACTTGGAATATTACTCAAAGTGAATACACTATACCTACTACACCATTTGCATAATGGTCAAATACACAAAAGTTAGATGCTGCATTGAATGCAAAAGCCATGAATATGTTATTTTGTGCCTTAGATAACAATGAATTTAATAGAGTTAGCATGTGTACAACGGCTTATGAAATTTGGAGAACTCTTAAAGTCACACATGAAGGAACTAACAAAGTTAAGCGAAGCAAGATTTCTATGCTCAAAATTCAGTTTCAAAATTTCAAAATGAGACCATATGAAATTATAAATGACATGTATTCTAGATTCCAAGATATACATCATTCACTATTAGCACTGGGAGAAATTTTTTAGATTTTGATGTTGTCTCAAAAATTCTAAAACCTTTAACGGGTGAATGGGAACGAAAAGTCTTAGCTATTGAAGAAGCTAATGACATTTCTACCATCAAACCCGAAGAGTTAATTGGAAATCTCATGTCATATGAAGTTAATTTGCAGGAAAAACGAGATCAAGCCCAAGATAAAAAGAATATTGCCTTTAAAGCTGAACAAGAAGATTTAGATTTAGATGAAGATGACATGGCATTGATTACAAAGAATTTCAAAAAGTTTTTAAAATTTAGAAAGAACAAGAAGTTTTGAACAACAGGAGAGATAATTCTAGTAAACCGCCAGTTTCGAATCTTGAATGTAATGAATGTCATAAGAAGGGTCACATGAAGAAATATTGTCTTGATAGAAAGAAAGACAGATTCAAGAATAAGAATAACAAGTACAAAAAGAAGCAAGCATTCTCTGTTATATGGGATGATTCAGAATCGTCTTCATCATCAGATAGTGACACAGACAGCGATTCTGAACAAGCCAACGTCTGTCTTATGGCTTTGACTAACGATGTAAGTGATTTAATTGATATAAATTCAGAGTTGTTAGATAAACCAAAGAAGTTAAAAGAAATATAAAGATGCACTAGCAAAATTAATCAGAACCGAAATAGAAGTTGATATGCTAAGAGATGAAAAGAAAATCCTAGAAGAAGAATTTGTTAATACATAAGAATCTTTGTCTAACGTTTCTTCTTAACTCACTATGCTATCAAATGAAGTAGAAGTGCAAAAAGAAAGGAATATGACATTGGCTTAAGAAATCATGATTTAAAATCGAATGCCAAAATTCTTGAGTTGAAAAATACCAGTCTTAAAACTGACCTAGAGAATATCACTAACAATGTATCTAACTTTAATAAAGGAAGAGAAAATCTTTCTAAAATTATCAGTAATTCTCAAACTACCTCTAATAAAAAGGGGTTAGGATACACAAATTCTTCAAAGACTAGCTCAAAGAAGAATAACATATCTTATAAAATTTTCAATTTACATAACAATTTTGTAAAAGCAAAACCAAAACCAAAGGTTTTCACTCAAAAGAAAGATATTGGCAACACAAACACTATAAAAATTTGGGTACCAAAAACTAATAACAATTTAATCAGAAATAAGTATATCAAATATTTTATAAATTCAGTTCATAAAAATAAAAATTTTACTTATAAAAGGAATTCTAAACCCTCTTGGGGTTGGCTTCCTAAAATCTAACTCTTAGGACCCTAATAAAAGGTGGGTACCAACGTCATTCCTATATTTTTTGCAGGTACCAACTAAGAAAAGAGGAAAGTGGATACTTGATAGTGGTTGCTCAAAACATATGACAGGAAACAAAGATATGCTGACTAACATTATCTACTCAGATGGAGGATCTGTCACATTTGGAGATAATTTCAAATGTTATATCATCGGCAAAGGCGATGTGAGTAATGACGGTACATCTTATTTACCTCTTATTACAAATGTTTTACTAGTTAAGAATTTAAAACATAATTTGTTAAGTATAAGTCAACTTTGTGATAAAGGTTTTAATATAACTTTTTCTCAAAATAAATGCAACATATGTGATCAAAATAATAATATTATATTTGAAGGAACCAGAGAAAGAAATATTTACATATTAAATATGAAAGTCAATCATAATACAAATATGTATCTAGTAGCCAAAGAGAATGATCCATGGTTATGGCACAAAAGATTTTGTCATATAAATTTTAAAGCAATAAACAAATTATCTAAGAATAATTTAGTTTATGGTTTACCAAAAATGAATTTCAAAGTAAAAGGTATTTATGATGATTGTCAATTAGGAATGTTAACAAAATCTTCTTTTAAATCAAAGAAAATGATTTCCACATTACAACCACTTGAACTATTATATTTGGATCTTTTTGAACCAACTCAAGTTCAGTCCATAAACCATTATAGATATATTTTTGTAATAGTAGATGATTTTTCAAGATTTACTTGGTCAATATTTTTGAAAAATAAAAGTGATACTTTTGAAAATTTTAAAATATTTGCTAAAAGAATCCAAAATATTAAAGATTTGAAAATTAAAAACATTCGGAGCGATCACGGTGGTGAATTCGAAAATGATTTTTTTGAAAATTATCGCGATAAGAAAGGAATTGTTCCCAATTATTTATTTCCTAGAACTCCGTAGAAAAAATGGAGTTGTAGAAAGGAAAAATAGAACACTTCAAGAATGTGCTAGAACTTTATTAAATGGAAGTACTTTACAAAAACATTTTTGAGCAGAAGCTATATCAACTTCTTGTTATGTTTTAAATATAGTTTCCATTATACCATTAACAAAACATACCCCATATGCACTTTTTAATGGAAGAAAACCCAACGTATCATATTTTAAAGTTTTTGGTTCAAAATGTTTCATATTAAATAAACTTGGTAAATTCGATCCAAAATCTGATGAAGGACTATTCATTGGATATTCGGAACGAAGCAAAGCTTACAGAATTTATAATAAAAGAACTAAAATTATCGAAGAAACTCTTCATGTGTCATTCGAGGAAAATTTCAAATTTAATCATATAATTGAAGATGTGGAAATTATTTCTAAATCAAATAACTCAGATGATGATTTTGAAAATATTGAAAATAATGTTGACAACAATAATAATGAAGTAAGAACTCCACCAAGACTTCTAAGAAATCATCCTGTTGAGAATATCATTGGAGAAATAAATACTAACGTAAGAACATGAAATCAACTAAATTAAATGGGTCACGTAGCTTTTCTTTCGAATATTGAACCCAAAAATGCTAAAGAAGCCTCAACTGATGATTACTGGATTATAGCTATGCAAGAAGAATTAAATCAATTTGAACGTAATGACGTTTGGGACTTAGTTCCTCGACTAAGTAATCAAAGCGATTATCGGTACAAAATGGGTTTACAAAAATAAAGCCGATGAGCAAAGAAATATTACTTGAATAAAGCTAGGCTAGTTGCTCATGGTTATAATCAAGAAGGAGGAATAGACTATGATGAAACATTTGCACCTGTAGCTCATCTAGAAGCCATACGTATTTTATTAGCTTATGCATGTTTTAATAATTTTAAACTATATCAAATGGATGTAAAAAGTGCCTTTTTAAATGGCTTTATACAAAAAATGTATATGTAGAACAACCACCTTTATTTACTCATGAAAAATATCTAGATCATGTCTATAAATTGAAAAAGGCTTTATACGGTCTAAAACAGGCACCGCGTGCTACGTATGAGTGACTTAAAAATTATTTAATTAATTCTGGTTTTAAAATTGGAAGAGTATATCAAACTTTATTTATAAAACAAGATAAATATGATATTTTAATAATTCAAATCTATGTAGATGACATTATTTTTGGTTCTACAAATGAAAAATTAAGTCAAGAATTTTCAGAAATTATGACAAGAGAATTTGAAATGTCTCACATGGCAGAGCTTTCATATTTTCTTGGTTTACAAATTAAACAATTAAGTAATGGAATTTTTATTAATCAAGAAAATATAGTAATAATCTCATAAAACGATTTGGTATGGAAAACACTTCTGCTAAACCAACTCCTATGAGTACTACAGTACATCTTGATAGAGATGAAAATGGCAAAAGTGTTGACCAAAAACTATATCGTAGTATGATTGGTTCATTACTATATTTAACTGCTAGTCGACCAGATATAATGATGAGTGTATGCTTGTATGCACGATTTCAAGCAAATGCCAAAGAATCATATTTGCGGGCAGTGAAGCAAATTTTGCGATACTTAAGCAAGACTAATGAGTACGTTCTCTTTTATCCAAAAGAATGTCCTTTTGAATTAGTATCATATAGTGATGCTAATTTTGGAGGATGTCGAACGGATCGAAAGAGTACTAGTGGTACTTGTCACTTTATTGGACGATCTTTAGTATCTTTGTTTAGTAAGAAACAAATTAGGTTTCACTTTCGACGTGTGAAGCAGAATATATCTCTGCTGCTTTGGCATGTGCTCCAATAATCTACATGCAGCAAACGCTACAAGATTTTGGAATAAACCTTTCCAATTCAACAATTTTTTCTGATAATAAAAGTGTAATAAATTTATCAAAAAATCGAATAAATCATTCTAGAACTAAACACATTGATATTAGACATCAGTTTCTTCGAGATAATATAGAAAAAGAAAATATATCATTTGATTTTGTTCCTTCAAAAAATCATATAGCTGATATATTTACTAAACCATTAAATAAAAATATTTTTATTAAAATACGTCAAGAATTAGGTATTATATCTTTGCATGATTTATAATTAAAATTTATTTTATAAAATTTTGAAAATAACTTATTTTTACAAATTTTTTTTTTAAATGGAGCTGCCGGCACTCGATTTTAGGTCACCAGTAAGGAAGTTGTATGCTATTCCGTTATGCTACGATGTTTCTTGTTTTTAACAACATTTACCTACATATAATTTCTTGTTTGGTCATTATTCTTCAAGTTTATCTACCTCTCATTTTTTCCTTTGTCAAGAACATTCAAACGTTCTACACCTCACCTTGCTCAAATCTGAAAATAGAGTTTACAAACTGTATATAAAGGCTTCATTTTTTCTTTTATCAACTCACCTTTGTCAATTACCTCTCAAATTCACACTGTTTGGCTCAATCTTTTGCAAATTCTTGTACGATCTTCACAATGTCTTCTCAAGAATGATCTAATCAATCTTCTATAGTTTTCAGCACTCCAACTTCTAAATCATCAAAAAATTCCAACAACTCAACTCCTGTGTATGTCCCAGTCAAGATTACACCTTTTCCAAAACATCATACTGGGTATACGCCAAAGGAAAAAAAAGCTAAATGTAACTTAGGTTTTGGCTCTCCATCCACTAAAGATAAAATTGATGATGTTCACCATTACAAAGAGAGACTCTAGAACTTCAACGCGAGATGTACTATGAACAGAAAGTGAATGCTAAACGCTTGAGCTTCTTAGAACAATTCGCCTTGATGTTTTGCGGATCATCCTCGAAGCAATGCGTGCATCAACCATCACCGCAACATTCTCAAGTGCCACCAAACTCTTGGGAACGAAGCCCTCAACATCCTCAGGTGTCACCAAACTTCTGAGAATGCAGTAACGTATGGTCACCTATCCATCCATTACAAGAAATTACGAAGGTTGAACCGCATTCGGATGATTCAAAATCTTCTAGAAACTAAGTCTTCATGTACATTGTTTTATATTAAATTTTGTATGTGTTTTTCTATTAAATAAGAATATATTTTGTTTTTCAATAGATTATAATTAGAAAAATAATAAGTATATATATATATATATTAGTTATGTTAAATAAAAGGTTTAAGTAAAGCTTAGTTTAGAAAACACAACAGTTTCAATCGACTGTTTGGTGCAAACCAGTCGACGGAACATTTAAAGAAAAATAATTTTCATTCCAGATTCAGTCGATTGAGCTCACCAAAACAATCAATTAAAATGCCTTATTTTCAACTATAAACTCGCGGCAACATTTTTCCTGCATATCAATCGGCTGACCTATATTTCAGTCGACTGAATCTTCATATGTAGTACAATTTGTTTTCAGAAACCAGTCGACTGACTTTATAAAAACAGTCGACTGAATTGGTTATTTTTACATTGCAAAGATGTGGGTTAGATTTTCCTACATATCAGTCGACTGATTGCTTCATTTCAGTTGACTGATTCGTTTAAATTTGGTTTTAAAAAAAATCTGCCTACATACTTCCCCAAACACCTTTTCACCAACCCTATATAACTATTTCTTCATTTCCATTAAACCCTTACTTCTTTCAGCAAACGAAACCTTAGCCTCCATTTTTTTCCCTAAATTAGTCTTTTTACCTTGAATCCAATTAATTCAATGGCCCCAAGAACCAAAAGAGCGCACGAATCTTCAGCCGAACCTTCAGAAAGCCAAATCCGATCTTGGCTCCATAACGAAAATGCCGTTACAAGATTTAATTCTGTGAAAAGCTCCAAAATTCTTGATGGCTACTTTGTGAAGTTCCCTGATTTCAATAGTTATGACATTCGCGAGATTGTTGAAGCTAGTGGGATCGATAGCTTAATTGGGTTTGACGCCAATAATGTTAAGATTTATCCCCTTCTCATTAAATTATTCTTTGCAAATATGAACTTGGATCACTAAGATCCAAGAAATAAAGATGATTGCATATGGACGTTAGTTTGCGGCGTCCAGATCTATCTTTCGCTTCAACGACTCGGACATATCCTTCGGTGTTCATCCGATGGAGCAAATATCAACGATATTGATGTCGATATGAATAATAGAGATGAAGTCTCCCATAGATTTCTGTACGACAACTTGACCGTGCTCAAATCCGTTGCCTTATGACCAAAGGCGCATATTCTACACCGTGCTCTTATCCGATATCTTCAACCTCGTACTAAGAGTTACGAGAAGGTTTACAAGAGAAACTTTCAAGCTCTCTATGCCATTTACTCTTCCCAAAGAGTAAATTGGGCTAAAGTTATCCTTGATGAATTCCTCACCGTCAATCATAAGCGGAGCTATAAGACCATTTTCTACAGAGCTTATATAATGCGTATTCTTATGAATTTTGGAGTCACCTTACCCGATACCGACTTCATTACTATTGGCGAACTAAACACTAAGACTCTAAGTCTTATGAACCTTCCAAAGTGCGCACAACCTCAAGAAACCATAAGCTTCCAACAGTGGGTGGCCAATAGAGAGCAAGGGATTCCACAACCCTGAGATATGCACATTGCCTCTTCCTCCACACAACTTTCCCGTCAAATGGAAGAAGAAGAAGAAGATGACGAAATTCAAGAGCTTCATGGTGAATTCAATCCGAAGCAAGCACTTGTCACACTCTCCTACAATCAAAGAAAGCTCGGACGACGATTGGTCACAGTCGAAAAGAATTTCGTTAAGACCAATAAAAGCTTGATTCCATCAAAGGCTTCTTAAACAAGATATGAGAGAAGATATCATGTACCGGCTCTACTTCTACAGGTATTGTCGAAAATCCCGCTCCCTTCACATAGTCTTCATCTAAAGAGGAAGAGAAAGAGGAATAATCAAAGAGTAAGGACAGTTAGATTTTTTTTAGCTTATGCCTATTTTTTTATGGCATTATTTCGTGTTGTTTATTTCTATGACTTTGCTTATTTTCTCTATGATATTGTTGTTTTTGGTGTTTTTGAAAAATGTTTTGTTGTCGTTTATTTATGCATGTGTGTCTATGCTCATACACACACACACACACTTATCATGCTATCTATATATTCCTTTTTTTCGATGACAAAGGGGGAGAAATATAATTGTTTAGCAAGTAGAATATTTATTCAGGGGGAGTAACAATCATTTTTCTAATTTTTTTAGACTTACATAGTTGTCATCATCAAAAAGGGGGAGAATGTTAGAACCTTGTAGTTTGATGTTTTGATCATGACAACTATATAAGTAAATATTATGTGAACTAACCATATTTGCATGAGAAGATACTATTCTACTCGACAATAGATTGCAGACCAAGAATTCAGAGAGAAGTTTACAATATTATTAATGGTTTGTTTATAGTCTAGTCTAGTAGTTGATTATTGTTAAAATCTCTCTTAGATGGTATATGCACACACACAAGTACTCAAAATTATTTTCAAATCATATACACACAAAGTACTTCATTTATTTCAAGTTCCGCTAACAAAAATTTTTCACAAGAACCTTTAATATGGCAGAAATATAGAATTCAGCCAACTAATCAGGAGGTTCAGTCGACTGAATATCTGTGCACGTGCACAGTGCACTTGAAGGTTCAGTCAATTGAACCACTCTATTCAGTTGATTGAAATATGGGTCTTTATAATATAATGCTTTTAATTTGAAATTTTTTAAATATTCAGTAGACTGAAATCTTTTCCTCAGTCTACTGAAAATGCATAATGGCTATTTTCTGAATGGTCACTTCCATTCAATGAACAACCCTTGATTTAAGATTTGTTTCCATATCTTTTGACCGTAGCTTTTCACGAAGAACTGCAACACTTAACCTCTATATATAGCCTTCATTTCAGTTGTTTTAATTACATAATTTATGATTCTATTCTTATATACTTATAATCTAATCTTTCTACCATTTGCGCTCAAATTCTCGTTCTAATCACTTGCTCATTCAAGCACAAATTCATTTGTGATTAAATTAACTTTCATTCTTCACAAACTACACTATATACCATAAAGGAGAAGATTATAGGAAGGGTCTACTCTAAAGACTTATCTGTGCTATTAAAAGAGCGCAATCTGTCAAGAAAATTCTCTGTATTGCTGAAATCCTGTTCGGTTGCTCAGGCGGTAGAAGTCCTATTCAGTTGTCTAGGCAATAGAAGTCATGTTCGGTTGCTCAAGCGGTGTAATACCTATTCCTCCGGGTTAAGAGAGGGTTTATAGTTAAATTCCAAAAGGAGTCTGGGACTGGACGTAGAACGAGAGTTAGAACTAGTATAAAAATCCCTGGTGTCATTTACTTTATTATTTACTTTTTATATTCATATTCCGCACTAGTAGATAACTTAGATTATATTCCATATTACGATCCTTAGCAGCACTTTCAAACTCCATTGAAGAAAGATTCTGAGTTAGCAAGGGGTTTAAACCCAGTTCTTAAAATCCAAGTTGATGGACAAATTAATATGGGAGCGACTTATAAAAATCTTGTAGAGATGTCTCTTCTCTATGAGGGCTTCAAGGGAGTTGTTATGGTAGCGGAGAAAGTTGAAGTGGAACCAATTTTCCAATTGAAGCCTAAGGGACAAAGGGATAAAACTAAGCAACAAAAGGCAACCAAAGAGGGTGAGATCGTATATAAAAGCTACAACTTTAAGGGGCATATCACTAAGTATTGCAAGGTGGATCTTGCAAAGCGCAAATGTATTAATTATGAACAATTTAGGCATTATAAAAGGGAGTACCCGCTACTATCTAAGGAAATCCAACAAAGTTATATGCTAGTGGAGTGGCTTCAAGCTCAAGTAAACCTATGGCTCAAGAGAAGGGAAAGAATGCCATCTTGGAAAGTTTAACTTGCATTTTTGATACAACTATTTGAGTTCATTTTGGTATGAGGTCTTCGTGTTGTTTTATATCTAGTCTATTGGTTGATAGCTTGCATTTGGTTTTAGAATTTGTTTGTTAATCTCTTGTTGTGTCAAATACCATTAGGCTTCAGCTTGTTTGAATATGGTTTGCTAATGTCCTATTAGAGAAAAAGGGGTTTGAGTTTTCTTGTGATGCATTTGTTCTTAGGTATTAGGAGTATAGACCTATCTTGGGTATGGATTGGGTGAGTGAACAAAAGATGGTGCTTGATTGTGAAGTGTGGTGGGTTGAGGGGGGAGTGGTAGAGTACATGGGCTTGACATGTATTGTGGGCCAGATAGCTCTATCATGAGTAGTTATTTGTATTTATTAGACATTTCTCATAACGAGTTGTCATCTATTCCTATTATCCGAGATTTTGCAAATATGTTTAATGAAGTTATATTACCTCCCTATAGAGAGGTCGAGTTCTATATCGATCTTGAGAAGGATGTTAATGTGATGGTTATGCCACTAAGGCGCATGGCACCGAGGAAGCTAAGAGAATTGGAAGTGCAAACCAATGAGTTTCTAAGGAAGGGCTTTATTCAAAAAAGTACCTCAAAGTACTATGGGGCACTAGTTGTATTTGCTAGTAAGGCTGATGGTTTGTTAAGGCTTTGCACGATTATAATGAATTAAATAAGTTGACCAAAAGAACAAGTATTGATTACGGTGCATTGATGACTTATTTGACCAACTTAGTGGCACAAATATTTTCTCGCAATTAGATCTTAAGACAAGGTTCCATCAATTGAGGATAGTAAAGGATAGTGTGCCAAAGATCGCTTTTAGGATGCCCGACGATTCCTTTGAGTGGAAGGCCATGCCGTTTAGGTTGACCAATGCTTTGGCATATTTTATTGACTTGATGAGCCTTGTTTTTGTGTTCTTCGATGACATCTTGGTATATTCTACAGATGAAGGAGAGCATAAGTCACATCCTAAAGTTGTGAGGGGAGTTTTGAGGCAACACCGATCAAAGGCTAAATTTTATAAGAATCACTTTTAGAAGTGAGAAGTTTGATTCTTGGGTCATGTTCTATGCCAGAAGGGATCTCAGTACATCAAAGTAAAGTAATTGCGGTGTAAGATTGGAAGGTGCCAAAGATGGCCATAGGAATCTATAGTTTCCTTAGATTCATCATGTACTATTGGATGTTTATTAAAGACTTCTTGAAAGTGGCTACTCATCTTACTTATTTGACCAAAAAGAATCAATTATTTATTTGGGATGACCGTTATGAGCATGCTTTCACTGAGTTGATTTACATTTTCATGAGTGTGTTGGTCCTCATCATTCCAGAAGGAGAAAAACTTTTTATTGTATGCATGGATGCACGTGGCACGGTCTCAAGGCGGTATTGAAGTAGGAGGTGTTGGGTCTGACCCATTTGAAAATGGGTGAAACGAGTAAATTTAAAAAAAAAATCCTTAGTTGGATCTCAATGGGCCTATGGAATCTATTAATTAGCATTAGATCCACTGTATATATGTTAAAATAAAATTATATTTTATTTTAAATATGTTATACTTATGTAATAATCATATTAATTAAGTTTATTTAATGTTTGTTTTGAATATATCACACACATACATATATATATATATTCATAGCATAAAATAACATTACATAATGATATATAAGCATGTTTGTATTAGGATTTATATCTATTGTATATACATATATATTATACTTATATATACATATGATAAATTCATATGCATGTCAGTAATATAATTGGCTAGGCATATACACATGTTAAATATACTATAATATATGTATATGGTTTGTATACACATATTAGTGGTACCATATATATAGTTTAGCCATATATATACATGATTGAATGTGATATATATATATAACTTAATTATATAAATTAAGTTTATATAACTAACAATCCAAGTACGAATAATGAAATAAATTTAAATTTATGTCTTTGACTAAGGAAACACGAAAATGGCATTTAATATAAAACATAGAGGCCTTCCACCTTCCTCACTTACAAACTCCTAATTAAATCTATGTCTAAATCATAAATTATAATTTGTATATTCCATATTTAATCGTTGTTGAAAATAAATGATATTTATATAAAAATATTTAATATTACATAAATTGTAATTTATAAAGAATGATTAACAAATACATATATGGCCAAATAAATAGATCAAATTTGTATTATGTATACAAGTATTTCATTTTGGTTTTATATACAAGAACAACGTGTTTGTGTGTGTATGTAATATATATTGACATATAATTGTTAATTAATCTTATGTAAACAAATATATATATACATAATGAATAATTCTAAAGTAATGTAATAAAATAAATTTAGATTTATTTCTTTGACTAAGCAAGCACCAAATTATCATGATTTAAAAACAAAACACTAAAACATCAATTTGAAATATACATAAATATACATGTTTGATTAGGGTCAAAAATAAATGGTTATATATACACATTATTAAATATTATATAAAAACATTTTATAAACAGATTGATTTATATATACGGCCAAAATAATAGACCAAATTTTATTGTTGCCTTTTTTGAATTCTATTTACAAACAACATATATAACAAATTAAATTCTAACAATATGCAATGGCAATTTTTATATATGTTACACACATCAATTAGGGTCAGGCGTGAACATATATGAATGTATATGTTTTCAGGAAAATTTACCAAAGTTTTGGAACTGACTTAGATCAGAGAAACTTGACTATAAATGATGAAGAAATGAGTTAAGAAGCTTGGAAGATGTCAAGATTGAAGAAATCAAAGATTTGGCTAAGTTATAGAAATGCATGATATGGTTGGTATCAACATGATTTAATTAGTATTGACATGATTTGATTGGTACCGACATGAATGGTACTAACATAATTTGGAAACCTTCAAGAATGATAAAATGGAGAATTG
This sequence comes from Allium fistulosum, assembly GCA_030737815.1. Classification (NCBI taxonomy): domain Eukaryota; kingdom Viridiplantae; phylum Streptophyta; class Magnoliopsida; order Asparagales; family Amaryllidaceae; genus Allium; species Allium fistulosum. The sequence continues at coordinate 553,114,226 of CM060906.1, forward strand.
CAAGAGAATTAAGCAAGATCTAGCTAAGAAAAACAGGTCAGTATTGGTATCCAGTATTTGAACCGAGCAGCTTTCAAGTGACTCTAGATGTCGAAATGAAAACAAAGTAGTTCAAGGATTTGGGGGCAAGCTAAGAAAGATAAAGAAGAGGAACTCAAGGATTTTGAAGTCCAAACTATAGTGGAAAAGGAGGTCGGTACCAACATGAATCTTACCGGTACCAAGTTATAAAGCTTGTGCTATTGAAATCCGCTATGACATAATCAAGTGATAGAGCTATAAAGGGGTTGTCTAAAGGCCCATCTCTGAAGGGGTTTGTGAACAACTCTAAGGTTGTGTGGAAATGGACAAGTAACAGATGAACCAGGTTATCTAGTACCGAGTAGTATATGTAGGTGTGGAGTGTTCAGGACTTGAAGGCTTGAAGATGCAAGATGGAGTAGGGGAAGAACAAATAATTTGCACAAGGCAAACAGACATGATTCATGTCGGTATCAACATGATTTGCACTGCAGGAAGACTTCACCTTCCTCCCTGTTCTCATCCATCTGGGTCTTTTCCTAGTATTCAGCAATCGAACGACTTGGTGGGTGATTTTTCTATAAATAGCAAGCCTAGAGTAACAATAAGAGGCCTTTTTTCCTTTATTCTCTTCATCTTCTATCTCTACCAGGCCCTTGTCACCTAGAGGCCGACTCTTACTTTTCTAGAATTGAAAACGAATTGTAAAGCCTTTATACTCAAGACAAAACAATTTATAATAGGATTAAAGCGGATGTATGTCATAGATTTCACCGGTCCACAATAAAAATTCACGTCTTTTACCGTTTTCGCTACTATTACTATATAGATCTACTCGTTATTATTCTATTTGGGGTGTTTGCCAATTTTCTGGTTCAACATTTTTGGTGATTCCACCGGGAGTAGAGCTTTTGAGGAGTAGATCTAACTTAGTGTTTTTGATTAGAGCGTCCAAAAGTTAGATCCAGAACGTTGCTATTGCAGATCTAAAGTAATGTCCCCAAGGAGATCCAAAAAATTTAAAGCGAAAGCTAGTAGAGAAGATGAATCTTCTCACCACAATGAAGAGACTAACCAACCAATAGGTGCTTTTCTAGAACCATCTGCCCTTCAAGAGATAATGACAAAAGTGGAGTTTGACAGGATGATGGCTGAACTGAATCAGAGGATGATGGAAACCATAAAGGGCTTTTCGACAAGAAGGATGCAAGTATTGCCTTGTTGACCCAGTAGTCCCAAAGGCCCAGGAGATGCAGGAGAGATGTGTCACCTTCTGTGTAACAACCCGCATATTTTACGATTGAATATTTAAATATTTTTATTTAAATATTTCGTCGTTAGTCGGATTTTTATCTGAAAAGCTACTTTTTGAAAGCAGTCGAATTAGGACTCGAGACCACCCCCATTGAGTTCAAAATGACGTTTGCGACCTTTTTGAGTATAAACTTTGATATGTTTGGAGCTAGCTAAAATTTTGACCTTTTTCACTTTGGGTTTGGGTTTGGGTTCAGCCCACTAGTCCACATAATACCCCAAACTGAAACACTTCTCTTCATCCACTCCCATTTCTTTACCTTTTAAGTTCTAAAGAGAATAATGGAGGAAGAGAAAAAGAATTAAAATCCTAAACCCTAGTTTCCATTTCCAAATCAAGTTCTTGCTCTAAATTCAAAGAGAAGCATTGGTATGTATCATCTCCTTCTTCTCCAACTCATTTCTCACTTTGATTTCAAAAAATTCCTAAACCTAATTTAGGAAATGTTTCTCTTTTAAGCTTAGATTCAAGCTTCTTGTGTTGAGATTGAAGTGTGGTTGATCTTCCTTTGTCTTCAAGCTTCTCATTCATTGTTTTCGGGTTCAAAGGTGAGATTTTTATCTCACATCTACGTCTATAGCTATCATTGTTGTTAGGTATGAATTCCTAACACTTGTGCATATTCATTTGCTTTTGATTTGAGTTAATTTGGTGAATTTTCCAATTTTGGTGTTTTGAAGTTAAAATCTTTAAAAATCCTTTTATGGATGTTTGAACATGTTTTTGGTGATGCATCGAAGTGCCTACAGGGCTGGGTTGCCGATTGGCGTAAACCCTTAGTGCTCGTCGCTCGTTCGATCGCATTTCGGTTTGGATTTGTCGTTTTTGAGCTAGGCTGTTTTTTTTGCCTAGCAGAAAATTTCAAACGTCTGAAAAAAATTTCAGACGTCTGAAACCAAATCCAGACGTCTGGTTGAAAAATCCAGACATCTGGAAAGGGGTCTAGAAAAGGCATAACAAAATCCAGACGTCTGAAACAAAATCCAGACGTCTGAAATCAAATTCAGACGTCTGGTTGAAATTTTCAGACGTCTGAAATGGCCCAGGAATTAAAAATAGAAGGGAGAAAACACTTAAACTTCAAGAACCTTGGGCCAGACGTCTGGAAACACCTACCAGACGTCTGGAACTTCTGATTTTGCCTAATTTGCCTATTTTCGAGTAAATTTCCAAGGTTTATCGATTTTTGTTAATCCGACTTATTGTCATCAATTATTATCGACTTTGATGACTACTTTTCCGGGGTTTATGTGAATATCCATCTTGATGGATATGGTATCGATTTCTTTGGATTTAATTCATGTCTTCGAATGTGGGTTTTGATGATTGATTGTTTCTACAATCGTTTTTGTGATTTGTCACTTTAAAAATATAAAGGTTTTCTATACTAGTAGTAAATATCAAAACTCTTTTATCAAAACGATTTTGACACTATTTTAATTACAAAGCTCGTTTCTTAAACCATTTTCCAATCTATTACTATATGCAAACCTTTACCTCATTCGTATGAGAAATCTAATTAAACGGCTTAGTAAAACAAGTGGTATGAAACGCTTGCGTTTACTTCGTCGGTTAATTTTCGGACTTATTCGATTGAACCTTTTGTGACAATTTTTTTAGTGGAGATCTACAATTTGTTCGTAAATATTTAAGTTAAGCAAGTGGTTATGGGACATGAAGCTAAACTCATATATTTACTAGCTTAGTGTAATTGACACTTCTTGATGATCGATGATGATCAATTTTTGTGAGTTAGACTAGCAATGTGCGATGTCTCTTTGTCCGCGTGGGGGACTGTACCTCGTTCTTGTGGAGCTTCGGCTCATGGTCTTCGGGCCGTTCTTGTGGAGCTTCGGCTCATGGTCTTCCGGCCGTTTTGTGGAGCTTCGGCTCAAAATTAATGGTTAGCAACCATGGAATAGCATTCCGTTTTGTGATACACGTGTTGAGAGTTTTCATGCTCTCGTTTTGTGATAGGCCTCCCCCTCTCTTTTTGTGATGTCTGGATTTCTAATTGACGACTTCTAGAATTTGTGTTTCACCAATTTTCGTGATTTGATTTGATAAGTTTATCAATATTTGTGCATTGGTGAATTTGTGTGTCATTAACTTTTGTGATTGGCATTGATATAATTGTCAACATTTATGGTTTGGTGAATGAAATAAAGAGTATGACATTCCTTTTTATCTTGGAGAAGATTCTGGTGATATTGATTAATCTCTTGTTGATTCTCGATTACGTACTTATCACAGTATGGTATTATGGTTATGATACGTTTTTGTCATATCTCTTATTCTATATCATTTCATATGATATTTATAGTTAGACTGATCCGTTTATTATTTTCTTATTAAATAATACTCGGGTCAGACCGAGATGTTACAGGTGCTTTTGCTTGACTCCTGACGCAGCGCGATAAGCGAATTCGACGATGTCAATCGAATCCGTCCAGGATCCAATCCGATTAGCGGAATTAATCGGTGAATTGATGCAGAATCGATGGATTGCAAATACCCAAATGCCCAAATCCGTTGATCTCGCAAGATACCGGACTTTAGCTATCTTCGACACGTTGATCGTGCACGATGCCGTGAGAGAAGATCTACGATTCTTCGAACGTTGATCTAGCGCACTAGATTCCATGAATCGGCTTTGACAATCGTTGATTCGAGCGCACTCGAATATCCGAAGGTGGATATAGGAGATAACACTCAACTACCAATTTTAATGGTGGCACAAGAGCACACAAAAGAAATTTTATTCAAATTGACTAACTCCTTTACAATGACATCACATCCCTATTTATAGGGTTCACAACACAAGACTTAAGAAAATTACAACACTTCACACGACTTACAAGACAAACGACATAAAAAAAGTAACGACCTAACCAACAAATACAAACGACATAACAAAATACAGCCACGACTTAAGAAACTCTCGCGACATATCTCTTCTGCTCTGCTTCGCGACTTACACTTTTCATCAGCGACCTAAAGAAGAATTCGCGACCTAGGTTGAAGCTTGCAGCATTGTCTCGTTCGCGACATAGGGCGGAGCTTCTTGCGCGTGACCTAAGGTATTGTCTGCTTCGCGCTTCACTTCTTCAACGACCTTGGAGTTAGGTCGCTCACGACTTAAGGAGGTGGAGTTAGGTCGCTTGCGACTTAAGGAGGTGGAGTTAGGTCGCTTGCGACTTAAGGAGGTGGAGTTAGGTCGCTCGCGACTTAAGGAGGTGGAGTTAGGTCACTCGCGATTTAAGGAGGTGGAAATTTGCGACGACGTTCGATTTAGGAACTCACGACATATGGACTCTGGTTCGTCTTCTTCCTTGCGGCATAGGGAGGTCGCTCGCGACCTAAGGCCTTCGTCTTCGACTTCGCCATTGCGAATTGAGGTACGCGTTGCATCATCCTCCCCAGGTTGAGAAAAATTCTTCCTCGAACTTAAAAGTTCTTCCCCATTGAGTTGTTCATCTCCATAATAAGGTATAAGATGTTTAACATTAAACACGTCAGAAGTGTAAACATCCTCTGGCAGCTTCAACTTATAAGCATTTTCATTGATCCGTTTTATAATTTCTACTGAACCAATCTTTCGGGCTTTCAATTTGTTATAAGCACCCACTGGGAAACGATCCTTTGTTAACACAGCATACACCCAATCACCCTCGTTGAACTCCACACTTCTTCTCTTTTTATCTGCAGCTCGTTTATACTTCTCATTCGTCTTCTCCAAATGTTCCTGAACGATTCTATGACAATCTTTCAACTCATCAACGAAATCTGACGCCCGCTTAATCACTCTTTTCAGTTGTGGCACTACCGTTAAGTCCAACGGCCCCTTTGGCAAGCTTGAATATACAACTTGAAATGGACTGTAACCAGTGCTTCGATTAACAGCATGGTTATGAGCAAACTCTGCCTGACACAACTTTAAGTCCCAACTCTTCAAATTGTCCGACACAAGACATCTCAACAGATTTCTCAATGATCTATTCACAACTTCAGTTTGCCCATCCGTTTGAGGATGATATGCACTACTAAAATTCAGCTTCGTTCCAACCATCTTCCACAAACTCAACCAAAAATGACTTAGAAATCACGTATCTCGGTCAGAAACAATGGATTCAGGTAGTCCATGTAGTCTATCCACTTCTTTAAAGAACAATTGAGCAACACGGACTGCATCAGCGGTCTTTTTACAGGCTATAAAATGTGCTATTTTCAAAAACCTGTCCACTACAACATATATTGAATCATTCCCTCGCTGAGTTCTTGGAAATCCCAAAACAAAATCCATGCTGATATCAACCCATGGTCTAGTAGGCACGGGTAATGGCATATACAATCCCGCATTCGTCGTTGTCCCTTTGGAAACTTGACAAATATGACATCTCTCCACAAATCTTTCAACTTCTTTTCTCATAGAAGGCCAAAAATATGATTGCGAAATCAACTGCAATGTACGATCTCTGCCCACGTGACCCTCTTCATGCAATTCTTTGACAATCTTCAACCTCAAGCTACAATCCGGAATACACAATCGATTTCCTCTAAACAAGAATCCATCTTTCATCACAAAATCATCAGAACTCCCTTCCTGCACCTGATCCAGCACTTTCGCAAAATAAGAATCTGAAATAAGCAACTCTGGCAACAAATCAAATCCCACTACTTCCACTCGCATAGTTGTCAGCAAACGATTTCTACGGCTCAATGCATCGGCAACTCGGTTAGTAACTCCTGATTTGTGCTTCACAATGAAAGTAAACTGTTGTAAATAAGCAACCCACGAAGCATGCCTTGTTGAAATTTTATCTTGCCCCTGCAAATGTTTCAAAGCTTCATGGTCAGTGTATAGCACAAATTCTTTATGAAATAGATAGTGTCTCCAATGCTTTATGGCTTGGACTATAGCATAGAATTCCAAGTCATAAGTACTGTATTTCGTTTTAGCTCCTGAAAGCTTCTCACTGAAATAAGCAATTGGTCGACCTTTCTGACTTAACACCCCTCCAATTCCAACCTTCGAGGCATCAGTATGTAGCTCAAATAACAACTGAAAATCCGACAATACTAGAATTGGTGCTTTTGTCAAAAGCTCTTTGATCCGCTCAAAAGCTAATCCTACTTCTTTCGTCCACAAAAATTGTTTTCCCTTCATACAATCAGTAACTGGTGCCATCACGCTACTGAAGTGTGGAATGAATCTTCGGTAGAATGATGCTAAACCATGAAAACTCCTCACTTCTGTTATTGTCTTAGGCTGTGGCCAATTTCGAATAGCTTCAACTTTACTCTGATCAACTTGAATACCATCCTTTGACACAATATAGCCCAAGAATAGAATACTTGTAGTCATGAAGGTACACTTCTTCGTTGTAGCATAAAATTCCTCACGTCGTAAAACCAACAACACTTCCCGCAAATGCTGTAGGTGTTCTTCAGTGCTCCGACTGTAGATCAAGATGTCATCAAAATATACCACTACGAACTTCCGATAAATGGTCGAAAAATCTGGTTCATGACTCTCATGAATGTACTCGGAGCATTTGACAAGCCAAACGGCATCACCAACCATTCGTACAGACCCTCCCGAGTTTTAAAAGTAGTCTTCCACTCATCACCCGGTCTAATACGAATCTGATGGTATCCACTTTTCAAGTCAATCTTCGAAAACACAACAGCACCGCTCAACTGATCCAACAGATCATCCAGTCTCGGCATAGGAAATCGATATCTCACCGTAATCTTATTCAATGCTCTACTATCTGTGCACATTCTCCACGTTCCATCCTTCTTCGGCACCAACAAAGCTGGCACTGCACAAGGACTCAAACTCTCCTGAACACGCCCTTGTTCCAGTAATTCCTCCACTTATCTTCTCAACTCCTCATGTTCTTTTGGACTCATCCGATAGTGTGGTCTATGAGGCAATGCAGCACTTGGCACCAAGTCAATCTTTTGCTGTATGTCTCTAAGCGGTGGTAACTCCTTCGGCAACTCCTCTGGAAACACATCTTTGAATTCCTTTAAAACTGGCTTCACTTCCTCTGGAACTTCAGTAACTTCACTGCTTTCATGCCCAATCAACATAAAAACTTCAGGGCTCTCATCTACCTCTTCCACGAACTCCTTCAAGGACAACAAAGTCTTCAATTCCTCAATCTCCTCCAGTTTGTTCTCATTCTGCTGTCGCTTCTTCGGAACTAAAGTGATTTTCGTGCCCTCGAACAAGAAACTGTAGCTATTTGTTCGACCATTATGCTGTACCTCCTGATCGTACTGCCACGGCCTTCCCAACAGCAAATGGCAAACATCCATGTCAACCACGTCACACCAGATCTCATCTTTTTATTTCTTCCCAATAGAAAATGGAACATGAGCTCGCCTCTCTACTTCCACTTCTCCTCCTTTCCTCAACCAAGCAAGTTTATAAGGACTAGGATGTTTCTCCGTTTTCAACTTCAACTTCCTCACAGCTTCCATTGAAATGATATTATCACAACTCCCAGCATCAATGACAAATTTACAGACCTTCCCCAAAATAGTGCACGTTGACTGAAAAATGTTACTCCTCAACCAACTCGACTCCTCTTCCTACTTTGGGGTTAAACAAGGTCTCCGTAGCATCAGATTACATCCCTCGTCTCCCGACACCTCTTCTTCCTCCTCATCACGGTGTGAATTGAGATCTTCTTCTACATCCTCATCTTCCACTTCAGCAATCATAGTTCTCTTCTTCGGTTTTGGGCATTCGTTGCTCTTGTGACCCACTTCCTGGCAATTATAGCATTTGAAATTGGTGTTGACTTTTGGTTTAGCCACTTCATGAACAACCGGCTTACTCGATGCTTTAGGAACATTAAAACTACTACCCGCTCCTTTGTTCTGCCCCGTAGAACTTGGAAACACACCTCCCCCATGTCTACCTTGTTTCTCCCAAGCCAACGCCTTTTGATGTGCTTCTGCCACAGATCTAGGGTCGAACATGTTCACCATATCCTGGATCTGTGTTCTAAGTCCCTCAACAAACCTAGCGGTCAATTGTTCTTCTGTCTCCATAATGTCATTTCGAGCAATCAACTGGTAGAACTCATCAGCATAATCAGTAACAGTCTTCGTCCCTTGCCTCAGGTTCTGTCTCTGATACATCAGTGATTGGTAATTGTAGGGCAAGAAAGTAGCCTTCATCAACTTCTTCATCTTCTCCCAACCAACAATCTTCGACTTCCCCATCCGCTCTCTAGTAAGTTTGGTTTGCTGCCACCAATCCATAGCTCTCCCCCGCAATCTGGTAGCAACCAACTTCACTTTACGATCTTCCGGAACATCTTTGAAGTTAAAAATTTCCTCAACATAAGCTAGCCAATCAAGAAATTCCTCGGCCTGCATACCTCCCTTGAATTCCGGTATTTCAGTTTTTATCCCGGACTCCCATTTGTGATCATACTCCGAATGATTTCTTCCTTGACCTCGTCCTCGTCCATGAACACTACCACCATCAAACTCCTCTTCAAAATCTGATGCATATCGATGTCGATCCTGACCACCAACATCTCTACTATCACCATTTCTTCCATCAACATCCCTTCGATCTACATTCCTCCGATCACGATCATTCACATTTCTATCACGATTTCGATCCACACTTCTATGATCACTATCAACACTTCTCTCTCGATTTGAATGTGGTAAATTCTACTTCCCCCATGGTTAGATTCAGGTGAAACCCTTCTCTGATTTTGATTCATCTCCAACATCATTCTCTCTAATCGACCAATCCCTTCATTAAGTTTCTCATTAAAGTTTTTGTTAATTCTTTTCTCCATCTCATCGGCCTCTTCTCTCCCATACAAAGCATCAATGTTGCGATAACGGTTAGCTCTTCTCGGAGGCATGATCACTCTTCAGCAAATTCCAACAAAAACTTCACTTCGATCTAAAAATCTTCAAATCAAAACTACCCACTTGTTGAAATCTTCAAAAATCACCAAACAAACAAATCTCTTCAAAATCTCGTGAACCCAATTCTCCAAATGATGCAAATCTCGCACAAACTCCAAAAATCTACGCAAACTCCTTGCGATCTAGCTCTGATACCAAATGAGTCTGACGCAGCGCGATAAGCAAATTCGACGATGTCAATCGAATCCGTCCAGGATCCAATCCGATTAGCGGAATTAATCGGTGAATTGATGCAGAATCGATGGATTGCAAATACCCAAATGCCCAAATCCGTTGATCTCGCGAGATACCGGACTTTAGCTATCTTCGACACGTTGATCGCGCACGATGCCGTGAGAGAAGATCTACGATTCTTCGAACGTTGATCTAGCGCACTAGATTCTGTGAATCGGCTTCAACAATCGTTGATTCGAGCGCACTCGAATATCCAAAAGTGGAGATAGGAGATAACACTCAACTACAAATTTTAATGGTGGCACAAGAGCATACAAAAGAAATTTTATTCAAATTGACTAACTCCTTTACAATGACATCACATCCCTATTTATAGGGTTCATAACACAACACAAGACTTAAGAAAATTACAACACTTCACACGACTTACAAGACAAACGACATAAAAAAAAGCAACGACCTAAAAAATAACGACCTAACCAAAAAATACAAACGACATAACAAAATACAACCACGACTTAAGAAACTCTCACGACATATCTCTTCTGCTCTGCTTCGCGACTTACACTTTTCATCAGCGACCTAAAGAAGAATTCGCGACCTAGGTTGAAGCTTGTGGCATTGTCTCGTTCGCGACCTAGGGTGGAGCTTCTTGCGCGCTACCTAAGGTGTTGTCTGCTTCGTGCTTCACTTCTTCAACGACCTTAGAGTTAGGTCGCTCGCGACTTAAGGAGGTGGAGTTAGGTCGCTTGCGACTTAAGGAGGTGGAGTTAGGTCGCTCGCGATTTAAGGAGCTAGAAATTTGCGACGACGTTCGATTTAGGAACTCGTGACATATGGACTCTGGTTCGTCTTCTTCCTTGCGGCATAGGAGGTCGCTCGCGACCTAAGGCCTTCGTCTTTGACTTCGCCATTGCGAATTGAGGTACGCGCTGCATCAACCCTTCATCAGGGACTATTACCTGACTTTTGGCTAACTACATTAGATTTGTAGTTTTTGTTGTTATACATTAGAGATAGAGACTCTATGATGTATACATATTCTTTTGTGAAGCACTTGAAACTATTCTTTTGTGATATTGTGGATATTATTTGATCACTACTCGGACGTACACTTTCATGTGCTATATTCATATCTATTTCCGCCTTTGTGATATGAATTGTCTGTGACTGATTTGTGTTATGTTTATTTCTATATTTGTTTCCGAGGTCCATATAGCCACTGTGTAGTATCTTTGAGTTTTTATCGGTATGTCGAATTTCCTCTGTTATATTTTTATCTGGCATATCGGTACTCGCACAAAGCAATTATATAGATGGTCGCTCCTCAACAGCCTTATTCTCCGTGCTAGTTGATGGCATTACCCCGTAGTGTCCTTGACCAGCATGGGTATAGAGGTGGGGAGTCACAGCTTGGTATTAGAGCCAAACTTCGGAACAATGTAGAATAATCTAACAAGGATCATTGACCTAAGTCTCTCTTAGGAATCGTGCCTTAGGATTTAATTCGAGTCTTCGCACCGTTTTATCCTATATTCTTTATGATTCCTTGTTTTATCTATCAAGTTTGCTTGATAGTTATTTTGTGAATAACCTTTTTCCTTTTCTTTCTTTCTTTCTTAAAGAAGGGAAATGGTTAGACCAGGCCGTCCCAGCGCCGGTCAATCTAGTGCTACTCCCGAGGAGGGAGTATTTATATCTGCTTAGCAACTTCTTGATCTAGTAAGAAATGCTCAAGCTGTCGGACCTATTCCTGAGCCTACTCACCCTAAGTCTGGATTTGCACGCTTGTGCAATGATTATACAAACTTGGGTGGGAATCCATTCAAAGGTTCTGAAACTATTATTGAAGTCCACGCTTGGCTCAGAACATGCGATCGAATCTTTTCTCGCATGAATCTTATTGATCTTCACCGAGTTCAGGTGGCCTCTAGTATGCTCCAAGAAAGGGCATTAGACTGGAACGAGCTTCTGATTTCTGAAATTAATGAATCGGATCTTACTTGGGAGCAATTCCGGGAACGATTCGAATTAAAGTTTGTGCCAGAAGCTGAGAAAGTGACTTTGGCTCGTCGTTTCATAGACCTTGTTCAAGGTGAATCCTCCGTGGCAGATTATGTCGCATCTTTCGAGTCACTTTCTAAATATGGGGTTGAGTACATCAACACCCCCATTGAAGAAGAACCAAAGGTTTGTCTATGGCTTAAACAAAAATCTCAAGAAGCCATTACTTCTAAAATTGGAAGTTTCTTTTGATCAACTCATTGACATCGCTCTTCGACTGGAAGAGGCAGATAGAGTAAGTGATGTTGAGATTGGGAGTGCTAAACCGAACTACACCAACAAGAAAAGGCCTAAAAAATTCAAAGGTCCTTATCCCAATAAGAAAGGGAAGCAAGCATCTCCGGCAACTAAGACTTCTAACTCTAGTGGTAGGCAATGCTACAACTGTGGTTCTAAGGACCATTATGCGAATAAGTGTTTGAAGCCCCATGCTTGTCGCTATTGCAAAAGCTCGGATCATTACTTATCGGCATGCCCTAAACTCCAAAACAAGAAGGAGGGAAAGCTTAATGTGGTGCAAGCCCCTGGTAATTCTTCTCGTGATCAAGGTATTTCTCATTTTATCCTTGATGGAATTATTGTGTTTTGTGATCATCCTATTCGAGTTCTTTTTGATATGGGTGCGTCCCATTCTTTTATTTCTAAAGAACTTGTTGATACTTTTTCTTTGGATGTTATGTGTTTGATGACTTCTTTGAGAATTGCGAATCCGGTTGGTGGATCCGCGACACTCAGTTTATTGCGTAAAGATGTCGAAATAATTTTATGTGATTACTCTTTCCGTGCCGATTTGCATGTCATGTGTTATTTAGGTTTCGGAATAATTTTGGGGATGGATTGGCTTAACCGTTATGAAGCCCATATCCTTTTTCCTGAGCGGACTATTTATCTTCGACATCCTCAATCTGTTAAGCAGATTTCTATAGTTTTTAAAGATTCGGATTCCACTTTGGCAGCATCCTTATATTCTCTAAATCCTCATGATGACGATAATGATGATGAGGAAGATGTCATTTCTCTTATTCACGTTGTTCATGAATTTCCCGACATATTCGAGCCCGTTCTAGGATTGCCACCTAAGCGAGCAATTGAGTTCAGAATTAATCTTATCTCTAGAGCTCAACCTATCACTCGTCCTCCTTATCGCATGTCCAATAAGGAAAATGAGGAGATGCGCAAACAATTATCCGAATTGGAGACGAAGCAGTTTATTCGCTCTAGTTCCTCGCCTTGCGGAGCTTCGGCTATATTTGTGAATAAATCCGATGGTACACTTAGGCTTTGCGTTGACTACCGCAAGCTTAATGACCTCACTATCAAGAATAAATATCCATTGCCTCAGATTGATGATCTATTCGATCAACTTAGTGGTGCTAGAGTCTTTTCACAATTGGACTTAGCAACTGGTTTTCATCAGCTTCGTATTGCAGAGGTTAGCATTCCTTTGACATCGTTCCGTACTCGTTATGGATCTTATGAATGGCTTGTTATGCCATTTGGTTTGACAAATGCTCCGGCTTATTTTGTTGACCTTATGAATCGAGTTTTCAAAGATTTCCTCGATCATTTTGTTCTCATCTTTATTGATGATATTCTTGTGTATTCAAAAACCGAAGAAGAACATGAAGAGCATCTTCGAATTGTGTTAGAAACTCTTAGGAGTAATCAATTAAAAGCAAAGTTTTCTAAATGCCACTTTTGGCAATCTCGTGTGAAGTTTCTTGGTCATATTATTTCCGAATCCGGAATTTCCGTGGATCCTTCAAAGATTGAAGCGATTCAAAATTGGAAGAGACCGGAGAGTGTGACGGAAATCCGTAGCTTTCTCGGATTGGCAGGATATTACCGTCGTTTCATAAAAGACTTTTCTAAAATTTCCGTGCCTCTTACTAGTTTGAAAAAGAAGGGAGTTAAATACATTTGGTCGGACAAATGTGAAGCTTCTTTTCAGAAATTAAAAGAACTCCTTTCCGATGCTCCTATTCTTGTGATTCCTGAAGGAAACCAAGATTTTGTTGTTTATACCAATGCTAGTCGTGTTGGTTTGGGAGCCGTTCTCATGCAAAAGTAACGTGTTATTGCTTATGCTTCTAGGCAATTAAAGCCTGCCGAGACTAGATATGCCACTCATGATTTAGAGCTCGCGGCTATTGTTTTTGCTCTTCGAATTTGGCGCCATTATCTTTTGGGGGAGAAATTTGTTCTCTACACCGATCATAAATCTTTAAAGTATTTATTTTCCCAAAAGGAACTTAATTTGCGTCAACAACGTTGGCTCGAGTTCCTTGCATCATATGACCTTGATATTCTTTAAACTCCCGGAAAGGAAAATCGTATTGCCGACGCCCTTAGCCGAAAGCAACAAGCGGTTGTTTCTATGATGATATCCGAATGGAACGATCTCGAGACTTTGTCTACTTGTGAGATTCGAGATCGTGTATCCGATTTATGTTCATCTCTTGTTTTATGTAGCCTTGAGGCTCATCCATCTCTTTTGGACCGCATTCTTGAAGCTCAAAAGCTAGATCCCGAGTTGGCTCTTCTTGGCCAAAATTTTAGGGATAAAATTGATATTGAAGGTATGAAAGACTTTGATATTGATTCTCGTGGCGAAATTCGAAAATTTGGTAGACTTGTCGTGCCAAATATTAGTGATCTTCGCAAAGACATATTAGAAGATTCCCATTGTTCTAAATTCACCATTAATCCCGGTAGTAGTAAAATGTACGCGGATATGAAGCGACTTTATTATTGGGAGGGAATGAAATTTGATATCGCTAACTTTGTTAAGCGTTGCATGACTTGCCAACTCATTAAGGCCGAGCATCAAAGGCCCGGTGGGTTATTGCAACCTTTAGCCATCCCAATGTGGAAATGGGATCATATTTCCATGGATTTTATTGATGGCCTTCCCCGTTCTCGTTCGGGTCATGATAGCTTATGGGTGATTGTTGATAAACTTACTAAGTCTGCCCATTTTATTCCCGTTCGGTCTAATCGGACCGTTCCTCTTTTGGCCAAACTCTTTATTAAAGAAATTGTTAAATTGCATGGAGTTCCTACTTCTATTGTTAGTGATCGTGATCCATTGTTTACTAGTGGATTTTGGAAGAGTCTTCAAAAAGCTTTGGGAACAAAGCTTAATTTTAGCACCGCTTATCATCCGCAGTCCGATGGACAAACTGAGTGTGTGAATCAAACTCTTGAAGATCTTCTTCGTGCTTGTGTTATAGACTTTGGTGGAAGTTGGGAAGATCATATTTCACCAGTTGAATTTTCCTATAATAATAGCTTCCAATCTAGTATTGGTATGGCACCTTTTGAGGCACTCTATGGAAGGCCATGCCGATCTCCGTCTTGTTGGCTTGAGGCCGGTGAAGAACTGGTTTTAGGTCCAGATCTTATTCGTGATTCCATGGAAAAGATTAATCTTATTCGCCATAGGATGAAAGAAGCCCAGAGTAGACAAAAATCCTATGCCGATAACCGAAGAAGGAGATTAGAATTTTCTGTGGGAGATTTTGTGTTTATTTGTGTTTCACCTATGAAGGGTGTTGTGCGTTTCAGTCGATCGGGAAAATTAGCACCTCGATATATTGGTCCATTTCCCATCACCGAACGTATTGGTTCCGTGGCTTATCGCCTTTTATTACCGGCTCAATTTTCCGCTATTCATGACGTGTTTCACGTTTCTCAACTCCGGAAATGCCTTTGAGATTCTGATTCTATTCTTGAGCCCGGTGTTGTTGATGAAATAGAAGTTTCGCCAAATTTGACTTATGAGCAACATCCTATTCGTATTATTGCTTCGAAGGTCAAACGCCTTCGAAATAAAGATGTTCTGCTTGTGAAAGTTCAATGGTCCTCAAATCCTAAGGATTGCTCTTGGGAATCTAGAGAATTCATCGAGCGAACACATCCGGACTTACTCTCTTGAGCTCTTTGAGGTGAACTTCTTATTTCAGATTTCTTCTTTTATGTGTTGATATGCTTTTATGGTTGTTACTTTTTATTCAAATATTTCTTTTGATTGCGAGGACGCAATTTCTTTAAGGAGGGGAGTCTGTAACAACCCGCATATTTTACGATTGAATATTTAAATTTTTTTTTTTAAATATTTCGTCGTTAGTCGGATTTTTATCCGAAAAGCTACTTTTTGCAAACAGTCGAATTAGGACTCGAGACCACCCCCATTGAATTCAAAATGACATTTGCGACCTTTTTGAGTATAAACTTTGATATGTTTGGAGCTAGCTAAAATTTTGACCTTTTTCACTTTGGGTTTGGGTTTGGGTTCAGCCCACTAGTCCACATAATACCCCAAACTGAAACACTTCTCTTCATCCACTCCCATTTCTTTACCTTTTAAGTTCTAAAGAGAATAATGGAGGAAGAGAAAAAGAATTAAAATCCTAAACCCTAGTTTCCATTTGCAAATCAAGTTCTTGCTCCAAATTCAAAGAGAAGCATTGGTATGTATCATCTCCTTCTTCTCCAACTCATTTCTCACTTTGATTTCAGAAAATTCCTAAACCTAATTTAGGAAATGTTTCACTTTTAAGCTTAGATTCAAGCTTCTTGTGTTGAGATTGAAGTGTGGTTGATCTTCCTTTGTCTTCAAGCTTCTCATTCATTATTTTCGGGTTCAAAGATGAGATTTTTATTTCACATCTACATCTATAGCTATCATTGTTGTTAGGTATGAATTCCTAACACTTGTGCATATTCATTTGCTTTTGATTTGAGTTAATTTGGTGAATTTTCCAATTTTGGTGTTTTGAAGTTAAAATCTTTAAAAATCATTTTATGGATGTTTGAACATGTTTTTGGTGATGCATCGAAGTGCCTACAGGGCTGGGTTGCCGATTGGCATAAACCCTTAGTGCTCGTCGCTCGTTCGATCGCATTTCGGTTTGGATTTGTCGTTTTTGAGCTAGGCTATTTTTTTTTGCCTAGCAGAAAATTTCAGACGTCTGAAACAAATTTCAGACGTCTGAAACCAAATCCAGATGTCTGGTTGAAAAATCCAGACGTCTGGAAAGGGGTCTGGAAAAAGCAGTAACAAAATCCAGACGTCTGAAACAAAATCCAGACGCCTGAAATCAAATTCAGACGTCTGGTTGAAATTTTTAGACGTCTGAAATGGACCAGGAATTAAAAATAGAAGGGAGAAAACACTTAAACTTCTAGAACCTTGGGCCAGACGTCTGGGAACACCTACCAAACGTCTGGAACTGCTGATTTTGCCTAATTTGCCTATTTTCGAGTAAATTTCCAAGGTTTATCGATTTTTGTTGATCCGACTTATTGTCATCAATTATTATCGACTTTGATGACTTCTTTTCCAGGGTTTATGTGAATATCCATCTTGATGGATTTGGTATCGATTTCTTTGGATTTAATTCATGTCTTTGAATGTGGGTTTTGATGATTGATTGTTTCTACAATCGTTTTTGTGGTTTGTCACTTTAAAAATATAAAGGTTTTCTATACTAGTAGTAAATATCAAAACTCTTTTATCAAAACGATTTTGACACTATTTTATTTACAAAGCTCGTTTCTTAAACCGTTTTCCAATCTATTAGTATATACAAACCTTTACCACATTCGTATGAGAAATCTAATTTAACGTCTTAGTAAAACAAGTGGTATGAAACGCTTGCGTTTACTTCGTCGGTTAATTTTCGGACTTGTTCGATTGAACCTTTTGTGACAATTTTTTTTAGTGGAGATCTACAATTTGTTCGTAAATATTTAAGTTAAGCAAGTGGTTATGGGACATGAAGCTAAACTCGTATATTTACTAGCTCAGTGTAATTAACACTTCTTGATGATCGATGTTGATCAATTTTTGTGAATTAGACTAGCAATGTGCGATGTCTCTTTGTCCGCATGGGGGACTGTACCTTGTTCTTGTGGAGCTTTGGCTCATGGTCTTCGGGCCGTTCTTGTGGAGCTTCGGCTCATAGTCTTCGGGCCGTTTTTGTGGAGCTTCGGCTCAAAATTAATGGTTAGCAACCATGGAATAGCATTCCGTTTTGTGATACACGTGTTGAGAGTTTTCATGCTCTCGTTTTGTGATAGGCCTCCCCCTCTCTTTTTGTGATTTCTGGATTTCTAATTGACGACTTCTAGAATTTGTGTTTCACCAATTTTCATGATTTGATTTGATAAGTTTATCAATATTTGTGCATTGGTGAATTTGTGTGTCATTAACTTTTGTGATTGGCATTGATATAATTGTCAACATTTATGGTTTGGTGAATGAAATAAAGAGTATGACATTCCTTTTTATCTTGGAGAAGATTCTTGTGATATTGATTAATCTCTTGTTGATTCTCGATTACGTACTTATCACAGTATGGTATTATGGTTATGATACGTTTTTGTCATATTTTTTATTCTACATCATTTCATCTGATATTTATAGTTAGACTGATCCGTTTATTATTTTCTTATTAAATAATACTCGGGTCAGACCGAGATGTTACAGGTGCTTCTGCTTGACTCCTCATCAGGGACTATTACCTGACTTTTGGCTAACTACATTAGATTTGTAGTTTTTGTTGTTATACATTAGAGATAGAGACTCCATGATGTATACATATTCTTTTGTGAAGCACTTGAAACTATTCTTTTGTGATATTGTGGATCTTATTTGACCACTACTCTGGCGTACACTTTCATGTGTTATATTCATATCTATTTCCGCCTTTGTGATATGAATTGTCTGTGACTGATTTGTGTTATGTTTATTTCTATATTTGTTTCCGAGGTCCATATAGCCACTGTGTAGTATCTTTGAGTTTTTATCGGTATGTCGGATTTCCTCTGTTATATTTTTATCTGGCATATCGGTACTCGCACAAAGCAATTATACAGATGGTCGCTCCTCAACAGCCTTATTCTCCGTGCTAGTTGACGGCATTACCCCGTAGTGTCCTTGACCAGCGTGGGTATAGAGGTGGGGCGTCACATTCTGGTTCTGAAAAGGAGAATTCATCTGCATCCGAACAAAATAGAAGGGATGGGAGCAAAAAATAAAGGAAATACAGCTGGAACCTCAAGGAAGACCACTGGAAGAAGTGGCCATGTATTGGCCAACAATGGACAATTCGGTACCGATATGAATTAGGTCGGTATCAAAATGAATGATCATGGCCGTGAAGTCGTGTTACTTGATGTCATCAACTTGTCGGATGGTGAGAATGATTTGCAGAACACTGGCAATGATGTTGGACATAATGTTGTAGTATGAATCCCATATGCTTAAACAACCACCGTAGAACCAACCAGGCATCATAGAAGGTATACTACAACAAAAATACCATATTACAACGTCGTTTTTACAACGGTCTTTAAATGCTCGTTGTAATAGAAACCTATTACAATGGTTTTTTCGGGCCCGTTGTAATAGATATCACTTTTCAACAACTCTTTTACATTGCACGTTGTAATAGACACCTATTACAACTTTTTTAATTTGACCATTGTAATGTATGCCTATTACAACGGTTTTTTTCCCGTTGTAATAGATACAGGTTTTCATCCATGTTTGCCCGTTGTAATAGATGCCTACTACAACTATTTTCTTTTGCCCGTTGTAATAGATGCGAATTTTACAACGGCCACAAAATGCCTGTTCTAATAAATGCTCGTTGCTGATTTTTGATAATTAATAATTAATAATTACAATGCTTTCTTCAAAAGTATTAATTATTCTTAATCATTAATATTTAATAATTAATAATATTAATATCAATCATCATTATCTTCGATTATTTATACATACTTACTTAATAATTTTTAAATGGTAATTTATAATTAATAATTATAAATGATAACGTACATAGGTCATTATTTATAATTTATCACAATTAATGATTACTAATAAATAATTTATAATTACTGATTATTATCTATAATCAATATTTATTTTTTATATTAGTAATTTATTATAGTTAATTATTAATAATTAGTAAATTATAGCTAATATTTATGACTTATAATTAATAAATATTATTAGTACTTAGTAAAATAATTAATATTAAATTATTAATAATTAAATTTTAATAATTGATATTTTGTAATTATTATTTAATATTTAATATTTAACTAATTTACAATTTTAATAATTAATATTAAATTATTTAATATAGTTTAATAGTCTAGAAATAAATTTCCTCTAAAATTTAAAAAGATCCATAAAATTTAGAAATAAATAATAATTAATATTAAATAATTAATGTTAAATAATTAATAATTAATATTAAATAACTAATATTCAGTTATAATTAAGAAGTAATAATTAATAGTTAATAAGTAATAAATAAGAAGTAATATTTAATATTTAATAATTACCCATTAATATTCAATTATAATTAATATTAAATAATTAAACTATTGAATAATTAATATTAAATAATTAATATTTAATTATAATTAAGAAGTAACAATTAATAACTAATAAATAAGAAGTAATATTTAATAATTAATTATTTCTATTAAATTATTTGTAATTACTATTTAATAATTAATTGTTAGCACCAAAATTGGTCACTAACCTCGTTGAGAAAGATTATGTAGAGAGATAAATGAAGAAAGTAAATGTAAACAGAGAGCAATATGCAAAGTTAAATGCGGAGAATAAGAACACCAGATTTATAGTGGTTCGGCGTAATTGCCTACATCCACTTTGAGGTTAATCTTTATTGCTTTACTTGATAATCGATTACAGATACAATCCGTACCCCAATTACTTGAATGCAATTACTAAGTAAAAAGGATGAGTCTTGAAAGCGGCAGAGTCTCCCCAGTGTTCTCGAAAAAAGGTCATTTTCACTATGCCCCTGCCTCTCTATTTATAGACGAAGCTGGGTTGGACTTCCCTGGTGGGCCTAGTAGTCAGATATCTTGGCCCAAAGTGAGTAATTTATGCATGCCGAACGACAAATGCCGAACGGCAAAATGCCGAACGATATCTCTATGCCGATCGAGGTAACATATTGAGTGAAGAGTGCAGGCCGAACGAGAATCGATGCCGGTCGAGGGGAGATGTCGAACGAGGCTGGAATGCCGAACAAGGTATGAATGCAGAACGAGGTATGAATGCCGAACGAGGTTCGCATGTCGGACGAGGCTGGGATGCCGAGCGACCTCTGAATGCTAGACGGCCTCCGAATGCTGAACGACCTCCGAAATGCCGAACGACCACTGAAATGCCGAACGACCACTGAAATGCCGGACGGCCTCTGAATGCCGGACGACCTCTGAAATGACGAAGGACCATTGAAATGCCGGACGGCTTCTGTATGCCGGACGACCTAGTTGCCTGGTCAAACCTCCAGGCAACACTTGCCACCCAAAGTGCATCAGGTGGTCGATCGTGATGCGCTTTGAATCACGAGTCCTCCATGCTTTCCTTTAAGCCCTCGTTTTGTCTTTTCGATAGCGTCTTCCTGAATGCCGAGCGAGGCATTGTATGCCGAACGACATATGGATGTCGAACGAGATTGGATGTCGAACGACACATGGATGTCGAACGACATATGAATGTCGAACGACACATGGATGCCGAACGACATTGTGCCTTGACCGGTTCTACCGGTCTCTGTCCCTTCACCTTCTTTCCTTCCTACTATAAAGGCTGGCACTTTTCTCCTTCTTCCCTTTTTACCTTTTACCTCCACTCTAATATTCTTGCGAATTCGTCTCAGACTCTTGCAGACTATTTACCTTTCCCTTCCTTTCTCGAAATCGATAAGTTACCTCTCCTCCCTTTCCAAATCAAAGAACCCGACCGAAATCGCACTTCCTACTCTAGAATATCCCCAGCTTTGAGTGATTTCTTAGGTAATGGCCTTTACCTCAAACATTTCATCTCGAAGAGAAAACATAACACGAGATTCGAACTCGTGAATCTTTGTTAGACTTAGGAATAAGGACAATTCGGGGTCGAAACATGCATTAGGGCTGGGCGGAGTGATGGAAGGAAGGAGGTGTCATAGGTGTTTAGGATATGAGGGAGTAGGGAGTAGTAAATTTTGGTGGTGTGAAGTTAGCATGGCGTGAGATTCGGAGAAGAAAATGACCATGGCTCGACATTACTCACTCGTGCCGAGCGACGAAGAGAAGAGTAGTGAATTATGCCAAGCAATGGAAGAGGGGGAATCAGAGGAGAAACGAGGATTGAGCCTAGATGCCAAGCGATGCGGCTCGGTATGCTCTTGGCTCAGCACGATTCTTCTATGCCGAACGAGGTAGGAAGGAGTGCTGGAGAAAAGTGAGTGCTAGGCAAAATGCCGATCGAAGGGGCTCGGTGTGATAGCGGTTCGCAATGACTAGACGAATGCCGAATGATGAAGTGGATAGGTAGAAGAGTGTTGATGCTGAGGGTGAAGTGCCGAGCGAGGCGGCTCGGCATGAATGTGGTTCGGCATGACTCCCTTATGACGAACGGGGGAGAGAGAAGATAGGAGAGTGGAGTGCCAAATGACACAGCCTGGCATGATTGTGGTTCGGCATGTCTTGCCGCATGCCGAACGGCAATGATGGATGGTAGGAGAGTTGTGCACAACAGCAACACTAGTCGAACCTGATGTACAGTTGACTTAACACATCCACGCCTGAATATATGTCAATTAACAAGGACGGACTTAAACAACAAAGCATATCGAATAATCCGGACTGATAACTTCTGTGTTTTTAAATAGCTGAAAACTTGGACTTAATCCTGCTTAACAGTTAATAACCTTTCAAATGCAGTGACGATGCCGAGTTCAAAATATAAACCATCTTGTAACAAGCCTTCGTAGACGGTCAGCGATGACGATCTTCGAAGACGACAATATGAAGCTCAAACTTATTTTCTCAATCCAATGTCTTTCCATTCGCTTGGCACTTACGTTTGAATAATCGCACTAGTTCACACACCACACGGGGGGAATACTTATGTTGTTAAGTCTAATGTTAATTGTTTTTCAAGTATAGTTCAAACAGGTGCTTTGTTGGATTTGGTCTTCATTAGAGATGTCTAGAAAATCTAGCTCTGCTACGATCTCAAACAGACCTGGACCATCCTCTCGATGAGAAGTTGTAGATACTTCGAATCCATCAACTACCCCTGCTCAAAACTTACCGAGCGCCGTGATAGCATCCATCGACTTAGCTCCTGACGCTCTGGAGGCAGCTATTTTCTTAGACGACCCAGCCGATTCACAGGCCTCAAGGATTAACGAGACCACACTCCGTCGGATATGCTCTGTCCACG
Source organism: Allium fistulosum (assembly GCA_030737815.1). NCBI lineage: Eukaryota > Viridiplantae > Streptophyta > Magnoliopsida > Asparagales > Amaryllidaceae > Allium > Allium fistulosum. The sequence continues at coordinate 553,137,040 of CM060906.1, forward strand.
GAATACCTTTCGACGACGTGTTAGTTCCTTCGGGGAATGATCGTCCGCATTTGCCCCCAGCCGGGTATACAGCTTGCAATAAGTTTATGTGCTGGGTCGGCAACATTCCACCCTTCAACTCCTTCCTTCGTGACTTATTGCAATATATCGAGATCGCTCCTTCACAATTTCCTCCGAACAATCATGCTTTCTTATATGGGACTTGCATCCTCTTTATGAGTGTCTTCTCCAGGCTTCTGACTCCAGGCGATATCCGTTATATTTATCGCTTCAAGAGACTGTCGGATAGCTCGTCTTTCATATTTCTGAAGCCATATAGTAAATGCCAAATCCTGACTGGGGCATGGAGCAAATTCACCCAGTACAAGCAAGAGTGGTTCTATGTTCGTTGTCCTTCCGGTTACGCTAGGAGATGGGTGGAAGGGAGTAAGTTCGTTTTCTAGATCAACACTTGAATTTGGCGGAATCTGCATCTTTTCTGACTCTTTATCCACTTTTTCAGGTATCACTCCACGTCCCGAAGGCTCCGGATACTTTGAAGCAGTGGCAACTATTCGAGCCCTCCACGCAGAAGATCGGGACATCAAATCCCTCATTTCAAATGAGTCACTTACACAGTTTGGGCTGTTGGCAGAAGGTCGTCGGATAAGCCTCCCTCAGGGTGTTACCATACCCAGGCCTGCTGCTGGCAAAGGGAAAAGGCAGGCCGAGTCTTCAGCACGGAACGCCCCTGACACACTAGAGGAGGGGGAGATTAAAGAAGCGGAAACGCTCGAAGTACAGGGCGAGAATATTAGTCCATCTCGGGGCCTGATAGTTGAAGTTCATGACATTGAAACGTCGTCTTCCCCTTCGAAGAGGAAGAAGAAACTGACGTACAAGCTAAGGAAGAAAACAGTGGGCGGAACTTCTAAAGTTACCCTTATTCCAACGGAAAAGGAAACTTCCTCGCAGCACTTAGAAAGTTCTCTGAAGGGCCCGTCGAACCTTACCATTCCTGACGACTTACTCAACTACGGTTTCGACGATCCAAAGGCCCTCAAGCTTCATTCCCCCGCTAGAGGCGATACGGGAGTTCAAGCCTAAGTCCAGGGAGATAAAACTCTAATTAGTAAAGAAACTGGTCCGTCGGGGGGAAACACTAGGACACACACGGACATGCGCACTTCACCCTGCACTTCAATCTTAGTCGTCACCCTGATCTTTTCTAACTTTTCGTTATTCTCATTCTATGCAGGTGACATGGGACGCTCCCACGGATTCGATCGTCTTCACGGCTCATCCATCGTTCACCATTCTGGCCGGGATTCGTGCTCCGGCAAGCGCCGGGACAGAGACAACTCCGGAGACCGAGACAACCGTCCCCGAGAGTCGACTTACCGAAAGAAATCACATAGCCAATCTTCATACTCCCACGATCTCCCTTCTCAAACAGAGCAAGGCAGAGAAAAATCTTCGTAGAAGAGGTCTCAACCCGATGTTTCCCGAGATCAACATTCTGGTTCATCAAGCACATGGCAATCTCGAGAACATCGTAAGAGAACAGAACTTTCAAAGCCACCTCCCCCTGTTCCTGCGGCGGACCCAACAATATCGGAGAAGCTGGCCGAGCTTAAAGCTAAATTTCTCAAAATCTGCTTTGACGGTCTTAAGTTCCTTCTAGCAATTCATCATATTCCGGGGCAAGTCAAGCAGAGCGCCATTGCTTGCAACAACGACGTTTATGTTCAACATGATGCGTTTGTTCATTTAGTCGAAAAAGTCTCAGAAGTCTCGGTCGAGCATCAACAGAAAATCGACCGCTTGAAGCTTGAAGCTATCTTCGATAAAGACATTATCAAAAATCAGGATGAAGAGCTTGCTTCATTCAAATCCCAACTCGAGGCCGCCGAACAAAGTGCTAAAGATACCGCCGAGGCCGTCACTCGTCTAGAGATGACTCATAAAAAGGATATTGGCGAAGCGGTCCAATGCTGTGGGGCCCTGGCTTTAGAAAAAGATTCTATTCAGAAAGAAAGGGATGCACTCGCCCTGCAAGTCAAAGAGTTGAAAGAGCTATTCTCTAAGGAGAAGGAAGAGAAGATAGCTGCTCAAGAGGAGTCCCAACGATACTGCAACGAGATTGTTGCTACACGACTCTTGAAGACAAAGCTCGACGATGAGCTTTATAAGGTCAGGATGGTAAAGGATGAAGTCCGTGAGGAAGGCAAAAGGATAGCATCTACGGAGATCGACTCTCGTCTTAAGGCGGCTACAGAGGCCGGTAGAGAGGAGATCAAGTGCATGTTCGACCCGCTGATAGCTGAATATAACGCCCGAGTTCTCATGCATCGGGACTTAACCTTTCTTGGCGAGGGCTACCTCGAATCTTTAACCGAGGCATGGGAAACTCTAATAAAGATTAGAAAGGTGGAATCGGGTGTCGAGGAGGTCGATGAAGATGCTTTAGTGAAAGAATTTCTCAGGGGGAATGAGCCTTCAGACTTGTCTGCAGCAATGGCCCTCTTTGGCAAAGGCTCTTCTCCACCAAAAGAGAAAAATGACATAGTTGGTTCATCTGGAACCGAAGCTGCGGCTCCTCCTTCTACTCAATCGGCCGATCGGCCAGCTCCTGATCCATTTGAGCAACACGTTGGTTACGATCCGGAAGATCCCGGCCTCGGCATTCACGTGTTATCCCCCATTCTAGAGGGTGAAACTCCTCGCACAGCTGAAAGCCAGCATGAAACCGGTATAAAACTCTTCTTCTTGAAGTTCAAAGATCTGTCGCTTTCTGCGAGAGGTTATTGATTCTAACGTTCGTTCTCTGTGTTTTTATGCAGGCCGCTCTGATCCTGAACCGACTCCAAGGAGCGATGATTCCAAGGAGGAGACGGGGAAAACAAGCGAAGATACTCACGCAGGAGTAAATCCCGCTCCTGATGCTCAAGTGATTGGGGGCGCTTGACGATGATAAGTCTGAAACTCCGTCCCCCGTCGAAGGGAGTTATGAGATTGAAATTACAGGCGCCTCAGGACACACTTCGAAGGTGAGTATGAAGGACCAACTCGCGGAAGAGAAGAGGAAGAAAGTTGAGATCAAGGTCGAGTCTCAAGTAATAGAACTTAACGACCCATTGAATTGGCCTCTGAAAGTCATCCTTCCTGTCAAATCCAAACCACTGGATGTTCCTCCTCCCACTCCTGACACGGCTTCCTTGGCAAGCAAAACGTCTAAGAGAAAGCGTGTAGGGGAAGGGTCGTCCGAGGAAACAAAGGAGGAAAAGAAATTAAAGAAATCGAAGAAGTAGCCACCACACTCGTTCAACGAGGGTTAGCTTAGATCATGTAATTACTTTCATTTATTTACCTTCGTAGTCAACGTGGACAGACTTTTGACTCCGAGTTTTGGAGGAGTGGTTGTATAACCCCATTTTGGATTAATAAATAAAGTTTAGTTTCTTCGTCTTTTAAATGACTCTTGTTTTTTAGCTTTCTGTACAACTGTGTTCAAAACTCAAGTTCTTGTGAGTCACATGAGCCTCCAATCCATTTTCATATTGCTTGGAGATTCTTTAGAATCAAACATCTCTTATTTTATATTTTTGGTACTTAGAATATTTTTTAATCCGCGTTCTAGGGACTTAAAGTACTCCAATCCGCTTTCAGGGGACTTGGAGGTTTACGTCGTCTATACTCTAGTCCGCGCTCCGGGGACTTATAGTACTCCAATGTGCATTCAGGGGACTTGGAGATTCAAGTTGTTTATACTCTAGTCCGCCCCCAGGGACTTAGAGTACTCCAGTCCGCATTCAGGGGACTCGGAGATTTACGTCGTTTATACTCTAGTCCGCGCTCCGGGGACTTAGAGTACTCCGGTCCGCACTCAAGGGACTCAGAGATTTAAGTCGTTTATACTCTAGTCCGCGCTCTGGGGACTTAGAGTACCCCGGTCCACACTCTGGGGACTCGGAGATTTAAGTCGTTTATACTCTAGTCCGCGCTCCGGGGACTTAGAGTACTCCGGTCCGCACTCAAGGGACTCAGAGATTTAAGTCGTTTATACTCTAGTCCGTGCTCTGGGGACTTAGAGTACTCCGGTCCGCATTAAGGGGACTCGGAGATTCAAGTCGTTTATACTCTAGTCCGCGCTCCGGGGACTTAGAGTACTCCGGTCCGCACTCAGGGGACTCAGAGATTTAAGTCGTTTATACTCTAGTCCGCGCTCCGGGGACTTAGAGTACTCCGGTCCGCACTCAGGGGACTCGGAGATTTAAGTCGTTTATACTCTAGTCCGCGCTCTGGGGACTTAGAGTACTCCGATCCACATTCAGGGGACTCGGAGATTCAAGTCGTTTATACTCTAGTCCGCGCTCTGGGGACTTAGAGTACTCCGGTCCGCATTCAGGGGACTCGGAGATTCAAGTCGTTTATGCGAGTTCGTACGTCAGACAAAATAATGCAACTCCAGTTGTTTGTCACCAGACTATAGGGTACAGAAACATCGGTAATTCATAGAAAGGATGGCTTCGAGCCTTTATTAATGAAAACAAACTAAATCATCCGACTACATGCTTAAAAGGAAACTAAGAATCAATGGAATAAAAACATACGGGAAATAATTGCACCTAAAACATGAAAGAAATAGGCTAAACATAATAACGACGCAAATGTTCACTGTTTCATGCTCGAGGGAGTGTCACGCCATTAACAGTCGCTAGCTTGAAAGTTCCCTCTCCAAGCTTCCGTTCAACGACCTATGGACCTTCCCAGTTGGGATTCATACGTGATGGTACTGGGAAAACTCGTTTCAAAATGAGATCACCTACATCAAAGATTCTTGGGCGGACTTTTTCGTTGTAATATCGCTTGACTCGATGCCTATATGCTGGCGCCCTTAACTCAGCTTCTTCACGTTTTTCATCAACGAAGTCCAGTGATTCCAACAGGAGATCCTGATTCGTCCTAGGATCATAATGTGTCACCCGATGCGATGGAACTTCAAGTTCCACGGGTATAACAGCTTCCGAGCCGTATGCTAATGCGAATGAAGTATGGCCAGTCGCGGACTTGTGGGTAGTTCTATAAGCGCATAGCGCTGTTGCAAGTTCATCTACCCACTTGCCTCCAGCCTTATCCAAATGCTTCTTCAATATGGACTTGATTATTTTGTTCACGGCTTCAACTTGTCCATTAGCCTTCGGATGAGCAACAGCGGCGAACTTTTTCTCAATGCCATACTTTAAACAGAAATCTTTGAATTCACTACTTTCAAATTGAGTTCCGTTGTCTGTAATGATGGTTCGCGGGAGGCCAAAGCGGCATATAATGTTTTGTACAACGAAGTTAATGACCTTCTTGGAGGTGATTGTGGCTAAAGGCTCTGCCTCGGCCCATTTTGTGAAGTAGTAGACCGCAACTATCGCGTATTTTGCACCACCTTTGGATATAGGCAAAGAACCGATTATGTCGATTCCCCAAATTGTAAACGGCCAGGGACTAACCATTTGCGTGAGTTCCGTTGGTGGAGCTCTTGGGATTTTTGCGTATCTTTGACACTTGTCACATTTTCTTACATAGTCTACAGCATCCCGATTCACAGTTGGCCAATAGTACCCGTAGCGGAGGATCTTTTTTGCTAGTGTCTGCCCCCCAGTATGGTCGCCACATTCTCCTTCGTGTACCTCTTCCAAGACCTGCTTTGTCTCATCATGGGCAATGCACCGCAGTAAGGGGACCGAGAACCCCCTTCGATACATTACTCCTCCCTACATCACATATCGCGCGGCTTTGCGAATGACCTATCGTCTTTCGCTTCTTCTCTCGGGCAAAGTCCTGTTAAGCAGGTATTGTTTGAATGGGGTTATCCATGACTCCTTCTCGATTTCCGTTCCCAACACAAAATCAACTTCCATCACATCTATGCTTGGAGCATGTAAGGTTTCGACGGGAACCAATCCCATTTGCTGTGCATCGCTAGTGCTTGCGAATTTGGCCAACGAGTCGGCTTCCTTGTTCTGTTCACGCGGGACATGCGAAATGTCATAATGTTCGAAGTTCTCCAATAGTTCATGAACCAGATCAAGGTACGGAGCAAGCTTTTATCCCCTTGCTTGGTAGTCTCCTCGCACTTGGTACACCACCAACTGCGAGTCACAAAAGATTTCAACTGATTTTACCTCGAGTTCTCCAACGAGCTTTAAACTAGCAATCAATGCTTCATATTCTGCTTCATTATTCGTAGCCGGGAAATTGAGCTTCAAAGCATAACAAATCGATCGATTTTCTGGAGTCACAAGGACTACACCAGCCCCGGAGCAATGGTCGTTTGAAGCCCCATCAGTGTACAATTTCCATTAAATGGGAGGAATGACATTGTGACCATCTGGTTCGTCTGATATAGTAAACTCAGCGATCAAATCTGTTAATGCTTTCCCTTGTATGGCTCTTCGTGGCAGGTAGGTAATATTAGACTGACTCAATTCAATAGTCCATTTTAACATCCTTCCAGAAGTTTCTGGTCGTTGGAGTACCTGTCGCAAGGGCTGATCGGTATAAATACTGACTGAGTGCGCTTGAAAGTATGGACGCAGCTTGCGTGATGCAATCACCAAGCAATAGGCCAATTTTTCAATTTTAGGATAATTTCTTTCTGCCCCCGTTAAACGTTTACTAACGTAATACACCTGTGACGACCACCCATGACCCCTGCACTAAACCTAGAGAAAATGCGCTGGAAAGTGTGCCAGGCGACTATGGACGATTGCCAGGGTAAATTAAAACATCAGAATCTATCGTATTACTCACAGCGCATGAACAAAATACAATAGAACATATACATAGTGAAGCTTCACAGAATAGAATCTCATCAATAAAACTTCATAATAGTTGAATACAAACATCTGAATAGTCAATACATCAAGCCTCACTACATAACACTCAGAGAAAATACAAACAGCGGAACATCCAGTACATATAATAAGAAGATAATATGCAACCCTCCAGCTCGTCTTCGATATCAACACCGTGGAAAGCAAGAACAGCACCTGTCACCTGCTACCTAGTCTGCCCGTCCCAAAATGGACGAACAGCCCAAGGCAATAAGAATTAAAACATAAAGCCTTGAGTCAGACAACAGTCTTAGTAAGCAGTAAATTAACTAACAACATACCAAAAGAGCATAAAGGAAAAGGAATAGGAATACAACCCTCCCACTCCAACCTCTTTCTACAGTGATAGCCCCCAGACACACACTAAGCAGAAGCAAACATAGCAGAGCATACAATTTAAAGTAAAGCAATTATCACTCGAGTCAAGGGCGATGTTTTCCAAGCACAAACCCCCAAGGTCTAAACCAAGATCAGATAAGCACCCAGAAAATACCGCTCTTGAGACCGAATGACGATACAACCAAACATCCATGACTCTGGCTATCACTGTTATCATTGCTTCGATATCATCGTTAATTGAATGACCGGCACATTCTTTCAACCGTCCGTCAAGGGCTAATGGAAACCCCGGTTCTAGACATAACTCCCGCATGTCATCGTGACCCGTGCCTAGGACTATCGAATCTGCCCAGAGTACTTGACTATCAATCATTAGCCTTCAGGGACTATCGAATCTGCCCAACGTACTCTTGCTTTGAGCATGCTAGAACCTTCAACAGCAATGAGATCTCAGTCTTCTAGTCATCCTCCTCGACGACTATTTCCATACTAGCTCAAGCGCCTCTCGAGCCAACCATTATCCTCAACTCGAACCATATCACCGAGTTATCAACATGCTTGGAATGATCCCATCTGGATTAGACCAAGACTATCTCATATCATGCCTCGCTTCATCACATCCTCGCAAATCTTCATCTCAACATCATCATCATCAAATCTATGCATAAGAGCTTCATCATCCGCTACATATGCCACGAGCAGCTTTCCAATTCAAGAGCCTTTCCCTTAGCTTTCGAATCATCTTCGACCAACTTGTCTAATTCAAATCATCAATCATCTAATTCATAGCAATCAATCAAGTCAAACATTAATCCAAGTAGTCAAGCATTCAAATATAAGCTAAATGGACGATTATAACAATAATGGAAATTTCGTAATTAAAGAGTCGAAAGTCTAATAAGCATGAAAACATGAGCAATGTCTCTATAATCTTGATGAATGAACTTGCATAGGTTAACATGTAGTAAAATGGATGTCAAATCATCATGAGCAATGGATCTATATGGATCTACACATATGATTAGGAAAATGCATGGAAATCTCTACTTTAACACCAAATTAAGCCAACGATCCGATATACTCCTTTGGATCCGTGTGAGAGATAATCACCACTCACCAAATCACCTAAACAACCCAAAAGCAACACACTTCAGATCTGGATAGCGAAGGATCAATCTCGATCTATCACCAATCCGCTTCAAACGATGAAATCTATCTTCGATGGATGAAGATCTTCAATCTAAGCTCTTCAATCTTCGATTTGATCTTCGATATGGATGAAAGGAATCACTAGATTAGAGTGGAGAAAAGAAGTGAAGAAGTGTAGAAGTCGAGCTCTCAAAATGGCAGCACTTCGTCACTTCGAAATCCGGATCCCAAAAAAAGTGAGAAAATGGCGAGTATATATAGGCTGAAAACTTAGGTCGTCTGCCTCCCTATCTCCCCTACGACCTAACCCCAGAATCCTTAGGTCGCCAACTTCATCTTCCTTAGGTCGGTCAAGTACTGAAGGTTCTCCCAATCCTTTAGGTCGTCACCGACTTAAGTCTTCTATCTATAAGTCGGTCAGTTCCTTAGATCGTCTATCTCTTAGGTCGTACACTTCCTAAGTCGGTCACTCGACCTAAGCCACCCCATACGACCTAATCTCCCCACGACTTATCCCAATGCCTAGGTCGCTCCAAACCTTCCTACGACCTAAGACTTAGACTCTAGACGACTTATCAACAATGCGACCAAATGTCAACTGTTTTACGATGTTTCGATCCGTAAAATACGGGTCGTTACATTCTCTCCCCCTTAGGAATTTCGCCCTCGAAATTCCAAACAAACAAGGCAATCAAAGACTATTCTGCACGCCTACCATCCATAGCAATCAACAAACCATGCATCCAATTCTAGCTTAGCGTACAGAATTCTAACACCAGAACAAGTTACAATATCGTGAGATGACACGACACCTTAGGGCCATACCTTGAAGAGTTCAGGATGAGCTGCCTTCATCCTCTCTTCCACCTCCCACGTACAGTCGTTATCATCATCACTCCATTGTATCTTGAGTAACTTAACTATCTTCCTCCTAAGCTGTTTCGTGTCGGTTTCCACAACACGAAGCGGCTTACGAGGTCTCTTATCGACTGGATCGACTTCGAAATCTTCACAGCTATCAGCAGAAACCACTGTATTCTAGTCGTGCACATACTTCCATAGATACGATATGTGAAAAACATTGTGCACACTCGACATCTTCTCTGGTGACTCCAATCTATAGGCGAGCTTTCCAATTCGCTCGATGATCGGGAATGGTCCAACAAATCTCAGAGTCAATTTTCCTTTCTTCCCGAATCGAATAACATTCTTCAGTGGAGAAATCTTCACAAAAACCATATCACCTACGTCGAATTCCAAATCCTTACGACGCTTATCAGCATAACTTTTCTGACGATCTTGGGCTGCCTTCATTCGTTGCCGAATGATCTCTATACAATCTGAAGTCTGTCGAATCATCTCTGGCCCAAGCATCAACTTTTCTCCGGCCTCTAACCAACATGTCGGAGAGTTACACGGTCTTCCATACAATGCCTCATACGGTGCCATACCAATGCTTGACTGGTAACTGTTGTTATACGAAAATTCCACCAAATGAAGATGATCTTCCCATGATCCTCCGAAATCCAAAACACAAGCTCTAAGAAGATCTTCCAAAACTCGGTTGACTCTCTCGGTCTGACCATCTGTTTGAGGGTGATAAGCTGTACTCAAACACAACTCGGTTCCCAAAACTTCCTGAAAGCTCTTCCAAAATCCACTAGTGAACAATGGGTCCCAATCGCTCACTATACTCTTCGGAATACCATGGAATCGAACTATCCACTTAACATACAACTCAGCCAACTTTGATGCAGTCCTAGTCGATCGAACAGGAATGAATCTTGCACTCTTAGTCAGACGATCTACGATGACCCAAATCCCTTCATTTCCCGTTCTGGTTCTAGGTAGTCCATCAATAAAATCCATCGACACTTGCTCCCACTTCCATGTAGGAACTTCTAATGGCTGAAGCAATCCACTTGGCTTCTTCTGTTCGGCTTTTACCAACTGGCAGTTCATGCACTTGGAAATAAAATTTCCAACATCCTTCTTCATACCTTCCCAGTAGTAGGTTCTCTTCATATCCCGATACATCTTATTTCCACCTGGATGAATTGTCAGCTTTGAGTGATGACTTTCCTTCAGAACTTCACTCCTCAATTCATCTATATCGGGAACAACTAGTCGTCCTTGCTTCCGAAGCCAACCCTCTCGATCGACCTCGAATCCTTTATCCTTTTCTGGATCCAATCCAGATTCCAATTCACGGATAATCTTGACAATCTTATTATCTCGCTTTTGACTCTCGCCAATCCTTTCCACAAGAGTCGGTCTTATCGATAAGTTTGCCAACATCTCAGGTTCCAATTCGCATCTAGGCCTGAAGTCAAATTCAGCTAAATACTCAAGATTCTTCCATTCTGAAAACATAGCTCCCAATCCTGCATGTCTTCGACTTAACGCATCTGCAACTGCGTTACCCTTTCCCAGAGTATAAGCTATACTAAAGTCATATGATGCTAAAAACTCTAGCCACCGCTGCTGCCGAAGATTCAAATCCTTTTGGAAGAAAAGATACTTCAACGACTTATGATCTGTAAACAACTCGAATCGAACTCCCAATAGATAATGTCTCCACATCTTCAGAGCAAATACAATCGCCGCTAACTCCAAATCATGAGTCGGGTAATTCCTTTCGTGTGGCTTCAGTTGTCGACTAGCATACGCAACAACTTTATCCCTCTGCATCAGCACTGCTCCAAGTCCAGTACCACATGCGTCGGTGTAAACCACCATCTCATCATTCCCACTTGGAATAGTCAAAACAGGAGCACTTGTCAATCTTTCTTTCAGGATTCTGAAAGCTTGCTCACACTTATCTTCCCATCTGAACACTTGGTTCTTCTTCGTCAATCCTGTTAACGGTGCAGCCACCTTGGAGAAGTCTTTGATAAACCGTCGATAATATCCTGCTAATCCAAGAAAGCTTCTCACATCAGATGCATTCTTAGGTCTAACCCAATCCTGGATTGCTGCCACCTTAGCGGGATCAACCGCTATTCCATTTCCAGAGATAACATGGCCTAAGAACCTCACCTCACTCTTCCAGAAGTGACACTTCGAAAACTTAGCCTTCAGCTGATGTTTCCGCAAGATTTCCAAAACAATACGCAAGTGCGTCTTGTGCTCTTCCTCAGTTCTGGAGTAAATCAGAATATCATCCACGAACACAAGCACGAACTTGTTCAACTGATCTCTGAACACTCTATTCATAAGATCCACAAAATATGCTGGCGCGTTAGTCAATCCAAACGGCATTACCAGCCACTCAAAGAAACCGGATGGTGTCCTAAAAGCAGTCTTCGGCACACTATCCTTAGCCACTCTCAACTGGTGAAATCCCGTTGCCAAATCCATCTGAGAAAACACCTTAGCTTCGTGAAGCTGATCAAACAAGTCATCTATTCTCGGCAATGGATACTTGTTCTTCTTAGTCACCTTATTCAGCTCACGATAATCCACACACAACCTCAGCGATCCATCTGCTTTGGTTACAAACACAACTGGTGCACCCCACTCGGACACACTACGCCGAATGAATCCTTTCTGCAAAAGATCATCAACCTGCACCCTCAACTCCTGCTGTTCCCTAGGCGCCATCCGCCTAAGAGGCATCACAACAGGTCTGGCTCCTTCAACTAGATCTATACGAAACTCGATCTCTCTATGCGGCGGTAACCCTTTGACCTCGTCAAAGACATCCTCAAATCCATTAGCGATTGGCACAGATGACAGTCCATCCCGTGGAACAACCAGCGAATACATGAAGCTCATGAAGACGCCTTCTTCATGCTTACATCGTATCACAATCTTTCGCCCCTCCACATTCTCGACTGTCACCTCCAACCTCTCACAATCAACCTTTGCCGCATACTTCCTAAGCCAGTCCATACCCAAAATAATTCCGAACCCTGCAAAGTTCAGAACAAAGCTATCACAAACAAAAGAGCAATCATGACTCGATACAATCAGACCACGGCATAACATACACAAACAAGACGAACCCCCAACTGGATTAGTCACCACCAATGGCCTATCAACAATATCCGGTTCCAAACCCAACCGGCCTACAAGTTCATTACAAACAAACGAATGCGACGCCCCAATATCAAACAGAACTCTAACTGGAACACCACATAGGAAAAGAGTACCTTGAACCACCACACTCTTTCCTTTCTCTTCAGCGGTAGGAGCTTTCGAAGACGACGGAACAGCTCCCAAAGCATAAGCTTGCACAATCTGCTTGTCCTTCCGCGGTTCTGGACAATTTATCCTGATATGCCCCAGCTTGTCACAGTTGTGACACTTCATCGGTACCTTCGGATTCTTACAATCCTTCGAGAAATGGCCCTTCTGCTGACAATTGTAGCAAGTCACTTCGCCCTTCGGCTTCTTCTGGCTATCCTTACCCTTCTGCTGCTTCCTCTTCTTGTTTCCACTCTGATGTGGTTTAGACTCTCCCCTGGTCACAGCAACAACAGATCCTTCCTTAGGAAACAGACTCTCATGCCTGAGAGCTTTCTCCACAAGCTTCTCAAATGAATCGTCCAAATGATCCACCAACTGTCTCCCAAGATTACTGTCCAAGCCTGTCACAAACTTCTCATTCTTCTGATATGCAGATTCAATATACGACCGGGCATACTTGGACAAAGCTTCAAACTCAGAAACATACTCAAGAACTGGTCTTCCTCCCTGCTTGAGCTCCACAAACTTCTTGAACAGAACAGACTTCTGAGCTGTAGAAATGAACTTAGCTTCAAATCTGACTTGGAATTGCTCCCAAGTAATCTCTTCCTCCGGAGTATCAATGGTAATAGAGTTCCACCAATCAGAGGCTCTTCCTTGAAGCTGCCTTGATGCTAACTTCCTCTTAGTCGCATCCTCAATCCCCAAGTCACCAAAGATCCTTCTACAAGCATCTATCCACCTTTGGACCTCAATAGTTGATTCTGTTCCCAAGAAAACCTTTCCTCCAAGAGCAGTATAGTCCTTACACAACTTAGCAAAATCCACCGGTCTTGGAGTTTGAACTTGAACTCCAACATCCACCGATGGCCCCGGAGCTGGCATCCTTCTCATGATCGAAGTCATCATAGCTTCGAACATAGCAGCATAATCAGCAGCCCCTTCAGTAGCACGGCCTTCCCTAGCAGCTGGTCTCCCTCTTCGACTCATTCTCAATATCTATAAAAAGGAATGATTAGTACACCTAGAGAAACAACTGCATAAAGGACTCAAACTCTACTAAGCTACTATATTATATATAGTAATCATCCATCAAAATACAATTACGTCTCTCATACGTAGTTACGTCAGCGAGCGTTGGGTAAAATCGATTAACCAAAGCTCTGATACCAAATGTGACGACCGCCCATGACCTCTGCACTAAACCTATAGAAAATGCGCTGTAAAGTGTGCCAGGCGACCATGGACGATTGCCAGGGTAAATTAAAACATCAGAATCTATCGTATTACTCACAACGCATGGACAAAATACAATAGAACATATACATAGTGAAGCTTCACAGAATAGAATCTCATCAATAAAACTTCATAATAGTTGAATACAAACATCTGAATAGTCAATACATCAAGCCTCACTACATAACACTCAGAGAAAATACAAACAGCGGAACATCCAGTACATATAATAAGAAGATAATATGCAACCCTCCAGCTCGTCTTCGATATCAACACCGTGGAAAGCAAGAACAGCACCTGTCACCTGCTACCTAGTCTGCCCGTCCCAAAATGGACGAACAGCCCAAGGCAATAAGAATTAAAACATAAAGCCTTGAGTCAGACAACAGTCTTAGTGAGCAGTAAATTAACTAACAACATACCAAAAGAGCATAAAGGAAAAGGAATAGGAATACAACCCTCCCACTCCAACCTCTTTCTACAGTGATAGCCCCCAGACACACACTAAGCAGAAGCAAACATAGCAGAGCATACAATTTAAAGTAAAGCAATTATCACTCGAGTCAAGGGCGATGTTTTCCAAGCACAAACCCCCAAGGCCTAAACCAAGATCAGATAAGCACCCAGAAAATACCGCTCTTGAGACCGAATGACGATACAACCAAACATCCATGACTCTGGCTATCACTGTTATCATTGCTTCGATATCATCGTTAATTGAATGACCGGCACATTCTTTCAGCCGTCCGTCAAGGGCTAATGGAAACCCCGGTTCTAGACATAACTCCCGCACGTCATCGTGACCCATGCCTAGGACTATCGAATCTGCCCAGAGTACTTGACTATCAATCATTAGCCTTCAGGGACTATCGAATCTGCCCAACGTACTCTTTCTTTGAGCATGCTAGAACCTTCAACAACAATGAGATCTCAGCCTTCTAGTCATCATCCTCGACGACTATTTCCATACTAGCTCAAGCGCCTCTCGAGCCAACCATTATCCTCAACTCGAACCATATCACTGAGTTATCAACATGCTTGGAATGATCCCATCTGGATTAGACCAAGACTATCTCATATCATGCCTCGCTTCATCACATCCTCGCAAAGCTTCATCTCAACATCATCATCATCAAATCTATGCATAAGAGCTTCATCATCCGCTACATATGCCACGAGCAGCTTTCCAATTCAAGAGCCTTTCCCTTAGCTTTCGAATCATCTTCGACCAACTTGTCTAATTCAAATCATCAATCATCTAATTTATAGCAATCAATCAAGTCAAACATTAATCCAAGTAGTCAAGCATTCAAATATAAGCTAAATGGACGATTATAACAATAATGGCAATTTCGTAATTAAAGAGTCGAAAGTCTAATAAGCATGAAAACATGAGCAATGTCTCTATAATCTTGATGAATGAACTTGCATAGGTTAACACGTAGTAAAATGGATGTCAAATCATCATGAGCAATGGATCTATATGGATCTACACATATGATTAGGAAAATGCATGGAAATCTCTACTTTAACACCAAATTAAGCCAACGATCTGATATACTCCTTTGGATCCGTGTGAGAGATAATCACCACTCACCAAATCACCTAAACAACCCAAAAGCAACACACTT
The DNA here is from genome assembly GCA_030737815.1 of Allium fistulosum. Lineage (NCBI taxonomy): Eukaryota > Viridiplantae > Streptophyta > Magnoliopsida > Asparagales > Amaryllidaceae > Allium > Allium fistulosum. The sequence continues at coordinate 553,152,455 of CM060906.1, forward strand.
CAGATCTGGACAGCGAAGGATCAATCTCGATCTATCACCAATCCGCTTCAAACGATGAAATCTATCTTCGATGGATGAAGATCTTCAATCTAAGCTCTTCAATCTTCGATTTGATCTTCGATATGGATGAAAGGAATCACTAGATTAGAGTGGAGAAAAGAAGTGAAGAAGTGTAGAAGTCGAGCTCTCAAAATGGCAGCACTTCGTCACTTCGAAATCCGGATCCCAAAAAAAGTGAGAAAATGGCGAGTATTTATAGGCTGAAAACTTAGGACGTCTGCCTCCCTATCTCCCCTACGACCTAACCCCAGAATCCTTAGGTCGCAAACTTCATCTTCCTTAGGTCGGTCAAGTACTGAAGGTTCTCCCAATCCTTTAGGTCGTCATCGACTTAAGTCTTCTATCTATAAGTCGGTCAGTTCCTTAGATCGTCTATCTCTTAGGTCGTACACTTCCTAAGTCGGTCACTCGACCTAAGCCACCCCATACGACCTAATCTCCCCACGACTTATCCCAATGCCTAGGTCGCTCCAAACCTTCCTACGACCTAAGACTTAGACTCTAGACGACTTATCAACAATGCGACCAAATGTCAACTGTTTTACGATGTTTCGATCCATAAAATACGGGTCATTACAACACCGGCTTTTGAACTCGATCCTCCTCATGGACCAAAGCCGCACTATAGCATGCGGGGATACGGCCAAGTATACGTACAGCATTTCGTGGTCTACTGGTTTCGACAGCACTGGAGGACTCTCCAAATGCCTCACCAGATCTCGGAACGCTTCCTCACAGTCGGATGTCCATTCTAAATTCCTCTTTCCTTTCTTTATTATATCGAAGAAGGGAATGCACTTGTTTGTGGCTCTGGATATAAATCAACTCAGCGCAGCCACCTTTCCATTCAAGCTTTGTACCTGTTTTATAGTTTTGGGCACTTGTACATCTCGAATAGCTTGAATCTTTTCCGGGTTAGCTTCAATTCCCCGGGCAATAACAATGAATCCCAAAAACTTCCCCGACGCAACGCTGAAGGAACACTTCAGAGGGTTGATCTTCATCCCATAATATCTGAGTATGCCGAACATCTCTGCTAAGTCTCGAATGTGGTCGTTTGACTATCGTGACTTCACGAGCATGTCATCCACATAGACTTCCATTGTTTTACCAATCTGGTCTTTAAACGTTCGATTTACCAAACGTTGGTACGTCGCCCCTGCATTTTTCAATCCGAAAGGCATTACTACATAGCAATATAGCCCAACGTTTGTGACAAAACTGGTGTGTTCCTGGTCCGGAATGTGCATCGGGATCTGATTGTATCCCGAGTACGCATCCATGAATGACAACAACTCGTGTCATGTAGTGGAGTCGACCAACTGATTAATTCTAGGTAACGGGAAACTGTCCTTGGGGCATGCTTTGTTCAAATCGGAATAATCTACGCAAGTTCTCCACTTCCCATTTGCCTTTTTTACTAGCACGGGGTTTGATACCCATTCAGGGTAGAGGGCATCGCGGACGAACCCGTTCGTTTTGATCTTGTCCACCTCCTCTCTGAGAGCAGCGGACCTCTCCGGGTCCATTCCTCTCCTTTTCTGCTTAACTGGGACGTACATCGGGTCTATGTTCAACATATGACTCGTAATAGTGGGAGAGATCCCGCACATGTTGGAATGTGTCCAAGCGAAAACATCGAGATTCGCTCGGAGGAAATCACTAAGGTCTTCGGTCATTGAGGGGCTGAGTTGTGATCCAATCTTCAGCACTCGCGATGGATCGTCTCGGCTGACTGAAATGTCAATCGTCAGCTCAGTCGGTGCTGCTTTTTCTTCCCTGAGTTCCTAGTCATCGTCTCTCGGATCTATGTCTCTGAAGATCCGAGAATCATGCTCGAGCCAGGGCTCGGGCATTACTTGTCAATTGTCAGTATGCTGGATGCGAACGGAATTGTCCACAACCTTTCCTTTCTCTCTCCGCTGGGCCTCTCGGAGTTCAGCCACATAACATGCATGACCGGTCGCCTGGTCGCCATGAACAACACCTACTCCTTTGTCAGTCGGAAATTTTAAAGTCAAGCACCATGGGGCCAATGCTGCCCTAAACTCAGCCAGGGCCGGTCGGCCCAAAAGCACATTGTATGGAGAATCCACATCCAAAACTACGAAAGGTAGGATTCGCACCCTCCTACGTTCACCTTGTCCCAGTTCAACTGGCAACTCAACATACCTCACTGCATCGGTCGCTGCGCCATTAAAGCCATGTATATGAGCTTTAGATGGCTTCAAATCCTTCGTCTCCATCTTCATCTGGTCATAAGCCTTCTTGAAGATGATATTGACAGAACTTCCACAATCAATCAAAATTATTTTCACAAAAGGCGGCCTAATTGTCGCAGATATGACCATCGGGTCAATGGTAGGAGCCTCCACCTGGTCAGCATCTCTACTTTTGAATACTATATCGTCTGTCATCATGCGCAACTGTTTAGCAGGGGTCCCATCCTCTACGTTCGAACAACACTCAAAGTCTACATGCCTCAGGGAATTAGCATACTGCTCCATTTCTTGCCAGTTCTTATCTGCAGGGTGAGGTCCGCCGATGATTGTGTTTATGACTAGTCTGCCCACGATTCGAGCAGGCTCCTCGGGGTGATGTGGAGCTGGTGCACGACCGGGATTGGACGTTCCCTGTCCACCTTCTTGCGGATTCTTTACAAACTCCTGTAACTTTTTCTTCCTAATAAACTTCTCTATAGCATCATGTAGGTGTCTGCACTCTTCAGTATTGTGCCTATAAGTCTCATGAAAGCGGAAATACTTCCCGGTCCGCTTTTGCTCCTCGGTTGATTCCTTTGGGCGCGGCTTTCTGTACTGAAAGGTATTGCAGGTTGATAGGTAGATATTTTCCAGAGATGCATTCAGTGGGGTGTACTCGTTGTAGGTTGGAATTCTCGGCTTCCATTTCCCCACTTCTCTCTTCTTCCCCTGATTTCTTCCTCCGGATTCCTTAGATTGCCCGGGCTTGTTCTGGACATTGACCTGAACTTTCCCCGAGTTGTCTCCGGATTGCTTCACAGCAATGTTGCTTTTCACGGCTTCCTGAACAGGCCTCGGTGCCTTATCTCGCCTTATCCACCTGGCTTCCTCTCTTCTTATGAACTGATGTGCCTTTGAGTAAAAACGCTCTAGCGTAGTCGGAGGTTTTCCTGCCAGCCAATCTCCAAACTCTGAATCCGGATCCACACCTCGCATCACAGCCATAAGAATTGCATGATCATTGGGATTACTGACTTCAGTAGCCGCAACATGGAATCTCTGTAAATACTCCTTTAACGACTCCCCAGGAGCTTGGATTACACTTGATAGAGACATCACGTCCTTTGGACGAGTAGTATGTATTCTGAATTGTTCTATAAATTTCTTCGCCAACTCCTCGAAACTGGATACGGACCGCAGAGGAAGTCGGGTGAACCACATGGTAGCGATCCCAGAGAGAGTTATTGGAAAGCACCTGCACTTGGTTGCATCATTCGCTCTAGCTGAATCCATCATCCATTCGTACCTCATCACATGCTGCTTGGGATCAGTCTTTCCTTCATAAGCCGGGATAGTTGGCATGCTGAACTTCCTGGGGTACTCAGCCTGTAGAACAATGTCCGTGAATGGAGTATGACTTCTAGACACTCCCCAATCATCGTTTGATAAGCCTTGATTCTCTTTCATCAACTGTCTGATCATAGCTATCAGGTCTGGGGTTTGTATGGAAGGTGGAAGGTTGGAGTCTGTCTTACGGGATTGATCAGGCTGATGCCTCCTCTGCTAGCGATCTACCAAACGTGCATCTTGAGGTTCGGCATCATTGGCATCTTGGTGAGCCGGGCGTCTAGCCTCCACCTGCGCTCCAGCCCTTAAGTTTCCCGTTCCAGCTCGGTTGCGGTCTCCGAGGTGTAACTGATCCCCAGTTGTTTGATCGGCAGCGCCCGCTTGCGTAGTTTCAGTCTTGCGGCGTCTACGCCTAGGGGGTTCATCAGATGAAGTTGAGCTGTCAGATGAAGAGTAAGGAGCTGGACTGCCCCCAACATTCTGATGTTGTTGTTGAGTGAGCTGTGCCATAAGGTTGGCGTTGGCCTGCATCTGCTCTCCAAGTTGTCTCCTGCTTTCCATGAGCTCTCTCATCAAGTCGTTGAACTCTGTTCTGGTGACAACTTGCATTTGGTCCTGGGCGGCAATCCCTGCACCCAGATTTACTTGTTGATTGCTAGGTCCCACTTGTTGTACACTAGCGGTCTCATGGGCGTCCGCGTTATGAGAGGCTGATCTGGTACGTGGTCTTCCCATTGTAGAGTTATTGGCAGGAACTCTGAGTAGAATCAACGAACATCTTATGAATGACTCGGATCTCCTTCGGGGGATTTATTCAATCCAGTAGCTTCAAAGCAGATCCTTGTGGCCTGAGAATTCGATTCTCAGTGAAAGCACCAAAGTGTTAGCACCAAAATTGGTCACTAACCTCGTTGAGAAAGATTATGTAGAGAGATAAATGAAGAAAGTAAATGTAAATAGAGAGCAATATGCAAAGTTAAATGCGGAGAATAAGAACACCAGATTTATAGTGGTTCGACGTAATTGCCTACGTCCACTTTGAGGTTAATCTTTATTGCTTTACTTGATAATCGATTACATATACAATCCGTACCCCAATTACTTGAATGCAATTACTAAGTAAAAAGGATGAGTCTTGAAAGCGGTAAAGTCTCCCCAGTGTTCTCGAAAAAAGGTCCTTTTCACTATGCCCCTGCCTCTCTATTTATAGACGAAGCTGGGTTGGACTTCCCCGGTGGGCCTAGTAGTCAGATATCTCGGCCCGAAGTGAGTAACTTATGCGTGCCAAACGACAAATGTCGAACGGCAAAATGCCGAACGATATCTCTATGCCGATCGAGGTAACGTGTTGAGTGAAGAGTGCAGGCCGAACGAGAATCGATGCCGGTCGAGGGGAGATGCCGAACGAGGCTGGAATGCCGAACAAGGTATGAATGCCGAATGAGGTATGAATGCCGAACGAGGTTCGCATGCCGGACGAGGCTGGGATGCCGAGCGACCTCTAAATGCCGGACGACCTCTGAATGCCGAACGACCTCCGAAATGCCGAACGACCACTGAAACGCCGAACGACCATTGAAATGCCGGACGGCCTTTGAATGCCGGACGACCTCTGAAATGCCGAATGACCATTGAAATGCCGGACGGCTTCTATATGCCGAACGACCTAGTTGCCTGGTCAAACCTCCAGGTAACACTAATAATTAATAAGTAATCTTTAATGATTAATAAGTAATATTTATTATCTAGTATTTAATATTTAATGATAATCTACGTTTCACTACAACAAAAAAACCATATTAAAACAATAATTTTACAACGGTCACAAAATGCCAATTTTAATGAACGTCTTTTACAACGTTTTTTTTCTGGAAGTTGTAACAAACTTATTTTCAACAGCTCTTTTATTTTTCCAGTTGTAACAGATGCCTTGGTATTCACAAAATAATTAATAATTAACAAATAAGAATTAATTTTTAATAATTAATAATCAATAAATAAGGAGTAATAATTAATAATTAACATTTAATAATTAATATTAGATATATAATAGTTAGCCATTAATAATTCTATTAATATTTAATAATTAATAATTAATAAATTATACATAATAAATAACACTTAATAATTAATATTCAATTATAATTAAGAAGTAATAAGTAAGAATTAATAATTAGTAATTAGTAATTAGTAATTAATAATTACTATTAAATAATTGATAATTAACAACCAAGACTTGTTGGAAATTTTTGATCATAAAATTGTTTAAATTGATTGCCATTACGAAGGGGCGGTCTAAGGGGGAGGCAACCCCTCTAGGTGGTTCATAATTAAGACTAATGTTCAATATATAATATTTAATATTAAATTATTAAATTTCTTTAACAACTTTCATAATTAATTATTTAATAATTTCTATTTATAATGTATAAATAATAATATGTACTTAATATTTTGAAATTTTCATAAAATTCATAAATAAAAAAATAAAATTTTCGTAAAATATTCAAAATTTCCTAACATTCAAAAATGTTAAAAAATTTCAAAATGTGAGTTTTATTTCGTAACTATGTTATTTGACATATACAAATTGTTCCAGCTCTAACTAACAAAATGGCTCCACCCTAAAAAAAATTCGGCCAAGCCGAAATTTTTGGCTCCAAACCCAAAATTTGGCTCCAATGTTTATTTCCGGTCCCATATCTAAACCCTATTCCCGTTCTTTCCATTTTGATTCTTATTACTCTAATTTCTAAACCCAGATCCACACTTGCGAGCTTATTATCCTTCTCAATCCTTTTCCTTCCCAATTTCTTATAATCAAAAGGACACTCGTGGCGATAGATGCGTGTTGCACGTGTTACTGAAGGCAGAGAAGGCTTTTGGGGACCGGGTAATCGGTGAGGTGCACGTTCCCGTCAAGGAGTTGTTGAATGGATGGAAGAAAGATGCTGGCGGTCAATTTTTGAGTTATTAGGTAGCATTTTCATTTTTATTAATCAAACTTAATGTAGGGCGAGATGGATTTTTTTGTTTACAGTTGCAAGTAAATTAATTACTATGGAACTTTAAAATTTTGACATCTTTAGATATTTCTTTTTTAATCTATCTGCCTTTCAACCCATACTAAAAATGGAAACGGATGTTGTGGATTTTAGGCAGCATTTTAACTGAAATGGGGGAATTGGTGTGTCTTAAAATAACAATCTGTTATTCATAAGTCGGATGTTCTTTGTATTAACATAAAAAAAGTTGTTTATTGGATTTTGAATAGTTATGGAATTATGAAAACGAAGAATATGATGTTTTAAATATCATAAGACGCAGATTTCCATTTTCTAGTTAGTAAAAAATGCTAACGTTGACATACAAATTCACTGCTTAATCCCATTCTCTTCTTGCACGCGCTGCACCTGTTCATTATTTTTCCTATTACGATCGTTATCTTTATTTTGTACTCCTCCTTACTAGAACCCATGCCTAGTTTCTCGACTGATAAGACTGGCCCTGAATCAGATCTGAAGGTACCGAAATTCAGATTACAAACTTCGGGTTGTGTGCTGGATTTGAAGTAGGTTACAATCTCTTCTTGGTTGCTTGGTTGAGTTATGTCTTTTATAATTAGGACTTTAAATAACAGATCCTATTTGTTCTGATAACTAAATTTGTAAAAAACATGAAATACACAATTTTGTTTTTTGGATGTAGGAATTAGGTGAAGAAATTTGATGAAATAGAAGAATACAGAGAGCGATTTGTTGTAGTCAAGCAGATAGGCAAGCGAAAGCTAAAGCTAAAAACTAGCTGAGAAATTGAACTCCACAAAGATATCAAGTACTTATTTTAATACTGCGCACTTATTCAGTGATCGATAGTTATAGTTGTATGATAAGGGTGATGAGTTCACACATACTTGCAAAACTTGGCCACTGTCTTATTAATCGGCTATTTGAGATTTGTTGAACTAGCATATATTTTGGACTTGATGTTCATTCTTGATGTTGTTTAATTCAATCCATGTTGCTTTGGTTTAAATTTTGGTTTCTTTTGCTAATTACTATTTAGGTCTCTAAACCTATGATCTTCAAAGTAAAGCAAGAGGGGAAATCATAAAGGTGCTCAGAATTTGATTAGATTTTCCGAAAACGATTATTAAAACCAATATTTGAAATTTCTTTATTAAAGAAAATAAATATATTTTTATGTAGAAAAATAATTTTAAAATATTATATAATAATAATTTAAAATGACCATATATTTCAAAAATGGTTTAGTGAAAACCATTCTCGAAAACAATGAAAACTAAGAAGGATATTTCAAAACCGATAACTTGAATCCAATACGAATTCAATTCAAATTTATCCCAAAAATCAATTCAATTTCCATTTAAATTTTAATTTCAAATTCTCCAAATATAGCTAGCCTACTGATAGGCATCATAGCTCTCAAAAATATCTCAAAAACAACATCAAAAGCGAATGAGAATGAGAGCAAAAACGAGCTAATACAATTCTAAGGTCAATGATTGTTATTGCTGTCATTTTGCACTCCGGACAGCAACATACAACCATAATTTCTACCAAGCAAACTTCAAAATTTAAGAAAACTCAAAACAATAAACTTGTAGTACATGATCTAAGCTTTCCAAAACCTCTAAAATTATTGAATTTGGTTAAGAAACGAAAGGTTTATGGTTAATTCCATTTCAGATTCAAACATAGAGCAAATGTTAGTTTTGCTCTCGGGATTGCAATAGAAACACTCAATTTTGATTCAGATAACTTCAAAATTATGGAAAACACAAAACAAGAAACTCGTAGAACATTATCTAGGCTTTCCAGAACATCCAAAATTATTGAATTTGATTAAGAAATGAAAGAGTTATGGTTAATTCCGTTTCAGATTCAAACACAGAGCAAATGTTAGTTTTGCTCTCAGAATTGCAATAGAAACACTCAATTTTGACCCAGATAACTTCAAAATTATGGAAAACACAAAACATGAAACTTGTAGTACATCATCTAAGCTTTCCAGAACATCCAAAATTATGGAATTTGGTTAAGAAACGAAAGAGTTACGGTTAATTCCGTTTCAGATTCAAACATAGAGCAAATATTAGTTTTGCTCTCGGGATTGCAATAGAAACACTCAAACCATAAAACTCGTCAAATATTGGCCTTCCTAGATAATTCCTAAAGATAGGAATTGTAATCTCAGAAACCCGCCATAAATTGGCTAAATAACTCAGAAATCAATAACCCAGATAGTTTCGATCGTACAAGTCCGGAATTAACCGAAATAGTAAATGCACATGTCCCATACCACGTGTTTTACTAAATCATTCAATTCTATTTTTCATACGTTCGAATAGTGCAAAAGTGTGTATTTTATATTTAAAATAGTTTACTAGAGAAAACAAGTAAGTTACTACACTTTTTTTCCCTTTAACTTTGGTGAAAAAATATGATTTCTGCATAGATGTAGACTGATTTACAGAATTAGTGGAGATAACATTTAACTTGAGTCAAATTTATCCTTCCTTTCAAATTGAATAAGGTGCGTACAAATATGCCCAATTTTAGAATATGTGCATGTGATATATATAATCATAATGGAAAAAAAAGAAAAAAGAAAAAAAATTAGGGAAACTGTTGTTTGTGGGATTTGGTGAATGTGTATTTGTCCTTAGAAGCATTCGATTTTGCTTTATTTTCCGATATCTACCTCAAAATCAATTTCCCATCTTTTCATTTCTGATCTTATGATCCAACACTATTCATATGTATATATTTGATAGTGTTAGTCTCATGTATCATTTTTGTTAAAATGATGATATATATTTGGATTGATAGTGAAATAAAAAGTGGATCAGCTACTTACCTGTTAATGCCTTACTCGTTTTGTTAGTTGTTGTACTGTTTCTTTTAAATAACTTTAGGAATATATATATATATATATATATATATAGTACACACCATAGACTTTTGCTTCTATTTATTTTAACAGATTATTCATACCTTTCCAATTAACTGACTATAACTTCTGCAAATAGTAAACTGACTACAACGGAGAGTCGTCACTCGAAAAATCCAAAGAGTTGTCGGATCTCTTCTACCTTCATTCCTGACATTATTTTAGCAACTTTCTTCGCAGTTAGGTCAAGCAACTTTGGAATGTTCATGTAGTAAGAAGCCTACGTATCATCATAGTAAGAAAAGAAAATTTTAATCAGTGTGAATCTAAAGTTGAGATTTACATTTTGATTTTGAGATACGTAGGTTCCATACAACAGAGCATAAACTCAGTGTATAATAAATAGCAAATTAATATCCATATATATGTATGAAATCATGGTTTTGAAGCAATTTATGACTTTCCACTACTATGATATGCACTGTATGAAATCATGTTAACCTGTGAGAAGGTTTCAAGTTTCAACGTGTGAAGAAGTAATCAAAATAGGGGACGTTGAATTATCAGCATGGCACCCATACTTTACATCTTTAACATTGTTAATCTAGAGAATGTGGCTGGTTCTCTTTGCCCCTTTCAATTCGTTGACAACTATTAATCCAATATAGTTGATGGTTTCATGTAGGCAAATCAACCAATTTGTTGTGAATCTACAAGTAGCAAGTGGACTAGATATTGGAGCTAGTGATGAAGCTAAATGGGAAGAATTGATGTGAGCAGGGAAAGACCAATGATGTAATGGGGATTGCAGTATTTGTCTTGGAGCTACAGGTCAAGCTACCAAGGTGCTTATGTCTGAACTGCTAGCGTGTGTGTTGGTTGAGTGAGACAAAGTGAATCAGGTTTTGAGTGATAGCAGTGGAAGGACTAGGTGATAAGGTGCTGAACATGACATGCTTTGGTCATGATAGCATGTTGACTGAGGATGAGGAGGTGATGATAGTTTCAGGTGGTGGGTATATATATTTCCATTGCGTTTGTAGGTATAAGTATTTGTTCTATAGGTTCTGTATTATAAGAGACCAAGAATATATGAACATTTTTGGCATTTAGAAATGTAAATCATTTTTGTTATTTTTATTAGATATGAATATGTGTTATTGCTACAATATTTTGGTTTCAATAGCAAGTTAATTTTAAATTTATGTGTGCATTGTAGTAGTATTTATATTTTTTTCTCTCATTTGAATTTTTTGACAATGGGCAAAAATAGTTGTAAAAATTCTATTGCAACGGGCAAAACCAGTTGCAAATGGCCCTATTGCAACGGTTACGGACCGTTGTAAAAAAGTTTACTACAACGGGCTTTTACAACGGTTTGGGACCATTGTAAAATCTTCTGGGTCTATTACAACATCGCCTAATAAGACGGGAGCTGGCCCGTTGCAAAACCCCTATTACAACGGGCATTGCCCGTTGTAAAATGGTATTTTTGTTGTAGTGGTACATAAAAGTGGCTCCCTTGGAGACATGAGAGCCTAGATATCATTGAGCGAACCAAGGTCTTTGGTAGAGTCAAACACTTGGGATTGCTTTTGATAGTCGTTTTTGGACCATCGGGCAATGAGGAACATATTGTTGATATGATAAAGTGGTTAATGGAAGAAAACCAATGGCAAAAGGATGAAGAGTGGGGTTTCGCACCTAACAAGACTCCATTCAGAGAGAATATTTTATGGGAAGAATATCCTGGGAAGTTTGTAATGCCTATGATGCCATTATATAATGGAACAATGGATCCTAGGAAGCATTTGTTAAAGTATGAGTGGCATATGGATGGTGCCAGAGCAACATATGCAATAAGGTGTTGGTGCTTTCCCATCTTTTTGGATGGAGTTACTTCGATGTAGTTTACTCGACTCACATCGAGACCCATATTGATGTTTGATGAGTTGGCAAAGAAGTTTATGGAGAAATTCAGGCTCCACACTGCTCGACCAAAGGATTTAATGTCTTTGTTAATTATTAATTATGGTCCCGGAGAGACTTTGAAGGGATTTTAAGTAGAGCCATACTGCTATAGCAAAAGTGAATAACCCGAAAGAGGATACTATGCTAATGGCTGGTTCAAGGGATAGATCCAAACATGGACTTTGGTAAGTGGTTAGAGATAAAGCAACTATCTACCATGGAAGAGTTCTATAGGAATGCCAACCAATATCTACTCTTGGAAGAGGAAAATATGGATCTTGGAAGGCTGGTAATGGACCGTCAATGGAATTCGTGCAAAGTAATGTGGCTATTAAACAAACTGGTGAGAGCATCGGTATTATTGCGATAAATGTGGGAAATAATAATAATAGTCAGAAGAAAAGAAATCAGGGCATAGAATATAGAAGGACTGATACTAGGAAGTGTCCGAGACATGTGAAACTAGAGGAGTATACTCCTCTGAATTACACCATGGAGAATATAAACCTTACTACACAAGGAACATAAAGGTATAAGAAGATATCTCGAAGGAAGGCAGCCGAAGCTAAACGATACTTTGAGAAGTATTGTCACTTCTATGACACTTATGAACACAATACCAATGAGTGTTGTCATTTGAGAGATGTGATTAAAGAATTGATATGAAAGAACAAGTTGTAGCAATATGTGAGAGATCAGTAGGATAGACAATAGGATTCTAGACCTCAAGGGCAGAACACCTAGAGGGATCGACTGGATACAGCGAAGAAGGACCCAGGGGTCGAATGGTAGGATTCTGATCAATACAATAGCTGGAAAACCTCATCCAGCGGAGAAGAGCTAGAATAAGATGGAATGGTACAGAACTTCATTGAAGCATATGCCGAAGGAAAGCTATTTTGCTGTCAAAGACAAAGCTCCAAAAAATAGTTAAGAACAATGAAAGATGATTTTGATTTTTATGATAGAGATTCCGATGGGATTGAAGCGTTGACACTTGATCCTATGGTAATTACGATCGTTGTTGGGACAGTTACTATACACCGAGTCTTTATTGATAATGGAAGCTCGGGTAACATTCTGTTGAAGAAAACATTCGATTAGATGAAATATACCTAGAGAATACAGAGCTAAGTAAATCTATGATCCAGGGATTTACTGGAGAGGCAAAGGAGCTCGTTGGAACTATTGACCTTACAGTGGAGTTAGGTGAAGGAGACTACAAGATTGTGTGGATGCAAACATTTGTTATTATTGATGAATTCTTGGCTTACCACACATTTTTTGGGCTGACTAGCCCTAGCCAGTTTTAGAATAACATTGACTCCTTGGTTCTTGATGATGAAGTTTCTAATAGAGAATAGAGTGGGTGATATTCAAGGAAACCAAAGTGTAGGTCGTGAATGCCACATCACTGAGCTTAGAGAGGAAAAGGGACGAGAGAGGGGAAAAGGTGCAAAGAAATCTCTCTGCATCAAGACTGCAGATTCAAAGCAATCTATGCCCATGCCCTACCTCAGAACCCATAGAAAATTCTTCAAGCCTATGGATCCTCGGAAGGAGCCAAAGGATACACAAGCAGCACCGACCTATTTGACGATCAACATCCCGATTGGTATGGAAGATTCTACTTATGTCTTTAAGGTCAGATATCAGCTTAGCACCAAACTGACAAAGGGGTTGGTTGGCTTACTTCAGGAAAATCTGGATGTATTTGCCTAGACACATTCTGACATATGTGGAATATCATCGAATATAGCATGCCGCACATTGAATGGAAAATGGCAGACATGTATTGACTATTTAGACATGAATAAAGAATGCCCAAAGGACAACTTCCCGCTGCCGAAGATAAACCAACTTATGGAATCAACGGCCAGGCACAAACTATTAGCCTTTATAGATGCATATTCCAGCTACAACCAAATAGCAATTTACATTCCAAATTGGGAGCATATAAGTTTCATCATTGATTTAGGCCTGTATTACTCCCGAGTCATTCCATTCGATTTGAATAATGCTAGAGCTATCCACTACTGATTTATAAACAGAATGTTCGAAAATCAAATAGAGTGGACCATGGAAGTGTATATGGATGATATGTTTGTGAAGTCATAGCTATCGATGAACTATATATACGATCCTTTGGAGTTGTTCGATGTGCTGCGTGGTATGTAATAAAGTTGAATCCATTGAAATATCCTTTTAGAGTCACATCGGGAAAATTCTTGGGTTTTATTGTAAATTCAAGGGCACCGAGGCTAATCCAAAGAAGATTAATGCCTTGAAACATGTAACCACCCTAAGAACAAGATGGGAGACATCGAGCTTGGACAAGAAAGTTGTTGCACTGGGTTGATTCATCTCGAAAGTAGGCAATAAGTGTATACCATTCTTAGATGCCCTCGAAATGGAAAAGAGAAAGTTTGCCTAGACGAAGGAATGCCAGGATGCTTTCTAGGAATTGCTGAAGTACATTGAGAGACCACCGATTCTATCGAAGCCTTTGGAAGGTGAAGATTTTTTTATATACTTAGCAGTATCTACTCACACACCAAGTGCATCCCTAGTACATGAGGAGACAAAGATCCAAAGGAATGTTACTAGATCAGTAAGCACTTTACCAGAGCAGAAAAGAACTATCTATGATTTGAAAAGTTGGCACACTGCCTAGAGATTGCTTTAACAAAATTACGACCATATTTTCAGGCTCATCCAGTAAAGATGTTGACATACCAGCCCTTAAGGCAAGTACAACATCAACCAAAGACCTCATGAAGATAATTGAAGTGGAATATCGAGTTGAGCTAGTAGACATAACTTACCATCCTCGAAGGGCGATAAGAGGATAGGCATTAGTAGATTTCATCACAGAATTTACCTTTCGGGATAGAGAAGAAGAAGATGATATAGTCTAACCCGTTCAATGGAAGTTATACGTAGACAGAGCTTCCAACGAACGTCATTCTGGGGCAGGAGTAGTTCTTGTAACCTCTTAAGGGTGAACAATATGCACCAAAAATAGAGTTTCCGGCAACAAACAACAAAGCTAATTATGAAGCATTGGTAGCCGGACTCAAAATAGCAAAGTAACTGAGAGTCAGGATATTGCATGTGTATAGTAACTCTCAATTGGTGGTCTGTCAAGTAAAGAAGGAATTTCAGTCTAAGGGAGCGAGACTTGCCCCTTACTTGATGAAGACACTGGAACTATTGAAATTGAACACTAAACAATAATTCACCTTTCTAAAGAGGAAAACACAAAGGCAGATTCACTAGAAAAACCGGCCAGCTCTAGGGATGCGCAATTGACCTGATTGGTTATAGTCGAAGTTTTATCAGCTCCATGCATCGACAAATAGATGTTGACTGGATCCTGGAGATCAAAGAGGAAAGGAATTCATGGATGACTCCAATCAAAGACTATTTGTTAAAGGGAATTCTCCCACACAAATGAAATGAATGATGAAAACTCCATCGTAGTGTACCATGATTTATGATGCAAAAAGGTGTGTTATACAAGAGAGGCTTCTCTATCCCCTTGTTGTGTTGTGTCACCAACGACGAGGCTAAAAAATCCTCATGGAAGTACATGAAGGAAGCTGCACTGACAATAGCGAGGGGTGGACGTTAGCAAAGAAAGTTCTTTGCTCTGGATACTTCTGGCCGACAATTAACAGAGATGCTACTGATGACACCAGATTGCACGACCGATGCTTGAGGTTTGCGAAGATTCTGAGAGGCCTATCTACTGAGTTACACAGATGGTTAGCCCATGACCATTAGTGGTTTGGGGAATTGATATAATCAGTGTGCTACCAATGTCGAAGGAAGGAGCAAAGTACGCTATTGTAGTTGTGGACTACTTCACAAGGTGGGCTGAAGCAAAACTGCTAGCCACGATCATTACGAAGAAAGTGATCAACTTTGTGGTCAATAACATCATATGTTGAAATATGTTCCAAACAAAATTATAACTGACAGGAACTCAATTCGAGAGTATTGAGTTCAATAATTTCTGTAATTGGCACAAAATTGAGAAGAACTTCTTGGTAGCAGCACACCCATAAGCGAATGAATAGGTGGAGGTAGTTAATAAAGTCATCAAATCCATCCTTAAAAAATGATTGACAAAATCCAAGGGAAACTGGGTTAGTGAACCTCTACAGTTAAATCCCAGTTAAAACCCATGAAATCCCCACTATAGCGCATAACGTTCTTTGAGCGCTATGCGTTTTCAATTTAACTCTATTAAATAGTATATTCGCTTTAAGTCCCGCCATTTTCTACTATACTCACTAAATCAATATTTTTAGTGCTCACTTTAGCAACATTAATGTAAAAAGGTTTATTTGACTAGTCCTCTTTTAAACCAAATCAACAAAGGTAGGGGAAAGACCTAATTTTAAGGTGTAAGTGGCCGATATAAGTTAGAAATCTGTTGTAGTCACCAAATTCGTACTTTATACATCATGATACTCTTTGGTTTGTTATATAAGATTAATCAAATTTTCTTTATTTACAAATAGTATGAGAATAGAACAAACAAACTTTGAATATTGGGTATTATATATATTGAAGATTTTTGCACCTCTACTATTTTTTTCTATATCCTTGCTTTATCCCTACTATAATGTTTTGCACCTCTATCGCCGTTGAAACGCCAAGCACTTTAACTGCACAGCGATGAACTACCCTTAGCATTTTAGGCTTACCAAATGACCCATAAGTCCACAATCAAACATACTCTATTCACTCTGACCTACGGAGCCGAGGCCATGATTCCAATAGAATTGGAAATTCCATCAAACCAAAGGAAGCACTATGATTCCAAGATGAACGAGGAACTCTTTCTTGAGTCTCTCGACCTGGCTGACGAGAAATAAGAAGAAGCTAAACTGAAGGTAATTACTCATCAGAAAAGAGTAACACGACACTTCAACGTCAAGGTTAGAAACTGTACCTTTGAGGTTAGGGATCTCATCTTAAAACAAGTGCTCCCGAGTATGGGGGCAGTTAGTTTGAATTGGGATGGTCCCTATGCGATTGAACAAAATCTTAGAGGTGGAACTTTTAAGCTAGCTACTGTTGATGGGATCCTGATTCCGCGGGCGTAAAGTAGCAAACGCTTACGATACTATTTCACTTAGATTTATTTGCTTTATTTTTTACAAGTAAGCCACTCTAGTGAACTCAGGGCTATGTAATAAGGCAGGACTTGCCATTTCTTTTGTTCATAAATACAGCTAGCTTTTACGACCAAAGGAACCATGCTCTTGGAAGCAAAACCTTATGTTGTGTGATTAGCAGTAAAATTAGGTACCTAGAGATAGGTACCAACTAACTCCTTTGATCCATGATCGAGTCAAAGGAGTATAATCACAAAAGTCAATCAAAAAATTCGCCTTTATCCCTCTGATCTTGACTAATGCCCAAAGGTAGGAAAAGTCAATAAGGGATGCTCATGGTAAGGCAATCAAAGCACTGGTTCTCAGAGATAGGAACTTGTGTGTAATCGAAGTTTTGATGACCACACTTCCGGCCTGACAAGACATGCTTAGCCAAGGATAATCAATGATGTCAATGGATACTCTCAGTCAACAACTGGAGATAGGTGAGACCAAGAGTAAATGCTTAGATATAGGCACCCGAAACATTGGTTCCTGAAGATAGGAATTGGTGTATATCCAAGGCCTCCATGACCAGATTCGCAGCTCGATAGGATATGCCTGATCGAGAAAAAATGACAATTGTTTGGGAGCTATTTCGATCAATGCCCAGAGATTGACGAGGTCGAACATAGATGCTTAGAGATACGAATCTGACATATTGATCATCGAAGATAGGGATCAATGAGTGGTTAGACTATTTAGCACCATACAACTCGACAAGGCACGCCCGGTCAATGATGATAAATAAAAGACAACAAACATGTTCAATCAATGCCTGAAGATACACAATATCAAAATATGGTATCCAAAGGTTGACACCATGAATGCTATTTCCCAGAGATAGGAAATGGTAAGAAGTTGAATACATCTTTGACTGCAACTTTGTTTACGGCCAGATGGAACCCAGTGAAGAATAAACAAGGTCGGCCATGGAGAAAGCCAAATGAAGAACAAGTTTTGTTTAGCCAAAATAAAGATACTTGGCAATGATGAATGGTACTACGCGATGGAGTATAACCGAGCAATCATAGAAGTATACTTGTATGTATATAGCTACAATAACTAATAGAATTACATAGATATAGGCATGTATAATATAAACAATCAAGCATCACATATAATTATATTATATATGCTGGTAGTAGTAAATAAAAAATTGATACAGAAGTGTGTATATGCAAGTATGAAAAAGATTGTATCAAAAACAATCTTTTATTTACATTCATTTTTTATATACAAGAATTGCGGGGGATGCTCCTACATAATGCCTGTCTACATGAAAAGAAAACCAAATTGCATCAAAAAGCACTGAAGCCGCTCTTACATAAACATAAACTAAAAGCCTATTTCTTCTTCCCCTACTTGCTACTTCCCTTATGATCATCCTTCCAATGGCATTTCTTCGAATCTTTCTCATCCTTAGCCTGCCCTTTTTCTAAAGTACTCCCTATGGAAGGCATAGTCTCTCCTTCGGTCATCATCTAGAAGGGGTCTTTTGGCTTTTCAATAGTAGGATCAGAGAATAACAAGGAACCATCGGTGCTGCATCCTTTCGAAGACTTAATCTTTAGGGGAGGAAGTTTGGGAATGAGGCTTGGACTATTAGATTCAGTGATAGACTTCAGGGTTCCTTGCTCGAGCTTGATTTTAATTTTCTCATAGTCTGCCTTCAGCCTCTCAACCAACATAATGTGATCATCTGGTTCTTTTGTGCTGGTAATTGTAACGTCTTCCACCAAATATTGGCTAACATCCTCCAACCCTTCCAAATCCCCTATTTTCCATGAATTGGGGCAAGGCTAGAGCTAGAAAGAAGAGTTAGGATGATTGGCTCTATGATGACAGAGGTAGAAGTGGTTGAGATAGTGCTAGGACCTAGGCACTGAGTTATTGGTGGCGGAGAAGGAAGCGACAAATGTCTTGTAAGTTCACAAGTGAATTAAAGGTTAGTGACAACCTCGAGCGAGAACTGAAGCTTCTCGAATACGGGGGAGATAAGGGAAATACCTTCATTCAGTGAAGCTCCTTCGATTGGAGACCCAGAAGTAGCCATCAGAGGGGCTCAATATCAGCTGTAGCGGTAGAGACTAGGATTTCTGTGTAGGTGGCCTCAGAAGTGGCCATCATAGGAGGTGCAATATCCATTGCAAGCTCTTTAGAATGAAGAGTTGATGATTCTGCTTTATCTAGTGCAGTATGATTGGCAAGGGCCACAACGGGCGCTCCTTCTATAGCCGCATCTTATTCAGCCAGGACCATTTTACCTTTCTCTAAGGCTATGATGTCATCTACATCCAAAAGCTTGGCTTTCAACTGATCTTCTATTAGACCTTCACCAGACGTAGCCGCACGGCACATGATTTCTTCCGAGGCATCCGCCAAGGTGATAGGATGACTATTTTCCAACTACTTCATATTCTTGTCTTTGATGACATAGGTGAAAATTTGCTAAAGGGTGGTGTTCATTGCTCTTTCTCCTTCACGGCATGGACTTTGAGTTAACTGATTTCATTTACAGACCCACCAAGATCAACTTGAGATTTTATTTTCGCCTCTGTCTAGACCTTCAGACTGGCTCTAAGTCTCTTAAGTCTTAACTTCAGCTTGGAGTGTTTGAAGCTCTTCATCCTTGGCCTAAAGTGCCTTTCCCATGACCTCGACTTGGGCTAAAATGCGCTACTCTCTTGATGAGACTTTTTAAGTTGATCATTCATGACTAAAAAAGGGCCCGATTGTATGTCATGGGCATCTCCTCAATTAATGCTTTAAAGTTCTCAACCGATGTCTGAGCCTCATCACTTTGCTTTTTAAGTTCGTCTAACTCAGTTTTGTAGCCTGCTACTATTCTATCATGGGACTTCCTCTCCGATTCTAATGACTGAATGTTTTTCTAGTTAATTCTATTAACGTTAGAGAGGGTAAAATCTACTTCCCTCCATTCGTAAAGTTGGTCAACAAGTTCGGTAACCAATCCAACTCTATGGTTGGCCTCCTCGCAAAGGATATCCTTGATGTTATGGTCGAACTTTACCACTGTCAGGCAAAGGATAGAGAAGGCGGCCTGCTAGGGCACCCCAATTCTCTTCATCAAAACCGTATCACATTAGGAGCTATGGAATTTGGTAATGGTCAAAATTCCAATATCGTCCGAATTCGACATTGTAAGGCAAACACAAAATCCTTTATTTAATAAAAACAATTATTATTAAACGCGCTGCTCTGGCCAGGGACTTTGACTTTGATTTGACTTAAGTTGACCCCATGATACTAATCCCATATAACTGAGGACTCGAATTCTTTCTTGAATAGTGTTTCACTTCCGATGCTTCCACTCGAATCAACTAGAGTCATTCGATGGATGTTATGCCATGATTTTACTATAATCAAAGTGGAGTGTCCATATTGAAGTTCCACGGTATTCTTAAATCAAGGGAATTATGTAACATCATCACTTTGAGAGTGTCTATTTGACCTTAGTGACATTGACCAACAGAGAACACTTGAGTGAGTCATTCCATAGTCATCTAATAACTGTCAGTACGTGAAACCTTGGTGCCCTCATCAGTAATGAGAAATAAAATGCCCATCATTTGGAGAGCGTTACGTACTCCATGCTCAATGGATGAATTAATATCCTTTCTCGAAACATCTCAACTTGGAACATTTAATACAATATGTTATTTTTATTATGGTATAATTCTCATGGTTACAACTCTTTGTAATTGCCATAACATAACATATAATTGAAGGATTTTTCATCTATACACTTTAAATTAATTATTTATAACAAGTATATGATAGAAAGAAAAACACCTTTTATTTTGAACAAGATTGGTCATAGAGTTGGATATATGTAACAAATTATATAATTGCCCATAGGGTGTACCCCTAACTCTATTAATCTCCCACTTGCACTTAGGGTCAAATATGGAATATTATTCCAACTTCATTGATCAGTTTTCTCAAAAAATAATCAGTTCAGTCCCTTAGTGAACGGATATGCTATTTGTTTTAATTATTTACTATGTCAATCAGCTCTACTCGATGTTGATAAACTGCCTTTATCATTTGGAACTCTTTAGTGTATGTCTCTCGACTTCTAGTGAGCTCTAAGTTCTTTTATGAACTATATTGCAACATAGTTATCATATAACAATGTCAGGGGATTCTATTCAGAATCACCCTTAGCTCAGTTATAAATTTGTGCATTCAATTACACTTCTTTTATTTTAGTAGCCTTTGATTGAATTAGCTACAATTTGTTTGGAACAATTCCAACGTAAATATTATTAATAAAAGTTTGAACATGAATTTAATATTGACATATTATACTCGATAACACTTATGAAGTTCGAGTCCGAACACTCATTGATAAGGAGTTCATTGTTTCTGCAAACAATTCTATAGTATTTTGTGCATACTCGAGGATACTCTAAACTACCATTTAGTGATCTTAAAATGGATTTGATATTCACTTCATGCATCAAATACATAAGCAAGATACGATATTGTAGATAGTACAACATGTATGATAATTCCTATTGTCAATACATAAGGAATCCATCTTACATGTTCATTTAAAACATTTTAATATGGTGTCTTCGCGTATCATCTGGGACATTCCCAACATCCTTTATACTTGTTATAAAATATATAATTTACAAATCCAATATCGAGTATTAAACAACCAGACCATCACTAATTTTAACATAAGTATACTGTTAACAATCATTAATATGTTGTTTAACCATAATTTTAGAAATATCTATGTACCCTTTAATGTCCTTTCTTATGGACACATGTTTCCTTTGCATTTAGACTAAAAATCATGCTATTCGTTATTTCTATCAAAATACTTATTCAATTTTGAAGCTTATATATTGATACTTTTGTATCATTTCTTGGATCGTATCCAAAAACCCACAAACTCGATATCGCTCCTACTAACTTCGGGGCACTTTGGTTATTATGTGCAGACAGTCTATTCTAAATCATTATTTATAATTCTCCATTTCAACACATATGTACCAAAGTGCAAAATCATACCAATTGATAATTTTATGAGTAAAATCTGAATCATCTTCAGCACATTGAATAATGAATATGTAAAATTAATTTCAGCAGTTGAAAATTACAATTTTATTCCTATCAATGTTGCTCACTGTATCCCAACTGCATTAGTCTTTCTCTTGAAGAAACATTTGGGGCCGATGAATCATATCCCTTCGAGTACTCTCTATCAACTCGCATTTTGATAAGGTAGCTAGAATCCTTTTGGATTTGTGCATCATATCATATTGCAAAGTTGTTAACCCAAAAAATGGATCAACACCGATAAAATAGTCAAAGTGCCAGTTCTTTTATAATTAATGTAGAAGAAGTAGAAATCCTAGATCAAGCAATTAGAATAGCAGAAAAGTAAAGAACACACAAGAATTTTTATAGTGATTCGGTGTAATCTCTGGCCTACGTCCACTTTAATCTCTTTTATTAGTTGTTCTCTCTTCAGATTACAACTAGTTATATTAGATTTTACCACTATCAATTGGATTTTAGATTTACAATGGAGTTTCTAGAGAATTTGAGAGGTAGAGGATAGGAGTGAAGAAGAGGAAGAAGTCTCCAATAGCAGAGAGATCAAATCTAGGGTGAAGAGCTGAAGATTAGGGAAGAGATCAAACAGATAGATCCATCCTTAGTTGTAGGTAGGCTAGTATTTATAGAGAAACAGTCGTGTTGGATCAGAAGTCCACTTGGAGTAGAGTCCAGAGATCGGTTCGAAGTCACTTGAAAAATTATAGGGCACCACGTGTTAAATAAACATGTCAGTATCGACTTAAACATGGCAGCACCGACATGTTTCCTTAGATCAAATCACTTCGAACTTTCTTGAATCCTTCTTCTTACTTTTTTTTGCAGCGTTCCATCTTGTTTCCATCGATTATTGGTTGATTCTGACGATCGTTCCTTCATTGCTTGGTTTATTCTACCGTTCATGCTATTTACTCTTCAACTCTTTAAATCGCTTCTTGAAAACCCTTGGAAATCACTTGAACACATATGGGAAAGATAGATAATAACTCATGTGGAGTTGGAGTGGAGGAATATGGGGCAAAAGCATGTCATCACCGACATAAACAAGTCTGCACCGACTTATGTAGTTAGTGTATTTTGGGATGAAAATTCTCCGAGCTATTCCTTTGCTCCATCTAAACGTGCCTCCAAGATTTCAAGTCATTTCATCATCGTTTTAGTCTTCTAAATCCAGTTGTAATTTGCTTTGACTCAAAAACGGGTTAACATTTGCCCTTAAAAGTACGCCTTTCGAATGTAAGGTATACTTTGCTCAAGAAAAGTTCCAGTAATCAGTCTTTGATTGTTGAGCTCTCCGGCTATCTGTTGATCTTAATCTTGACGAATAGTACAGTTCCTTTGGATTCCCTTGCAAATCACAGGTCGTTCCGAACCCGTTATAGCTAAAGACTCTATCCTCTGCATAAGTGTTGTTTATACATCATAATCATTCCGATTTCATTCGAAGTTATTACATCACATATCAAATCGTCCCATGTCCATTTGGGATTTATCTTTTTTACTCTAATTACAAGGCTTTCAAATCCTTTTATCAAATCGGTTTTCATTCTAAGGTTCTGTTTCTCCAAATCATTTTACATTCAATTTAATGTGCGATCTCTCCGAATCATTCATGATCCAATCTAGGATTCAATCACTTCAGACTGTTTAACTTCCAAGCTAGAGTTCCTTCTCTCCAAATCGTTTATCGACAAATCTAGAGTTTTGATCTCTCCGGATCCTTTTTGAGTCAGCTTGCTCTCCAGCAAAGGAACTCAACAACCAAGCAAGCCCATTCGCTACCTCTCCTGTGAGGGGACTTATTTTTCATACAAGCCCATCCACATGCTCTCCGACAAGGGAGCATGCACCCTATACTCCAAGCCCATCTCTCCGGATGGGACTTAAAGCGATCAATATCGTATAAATCCATCCGCTCACAGTCCGACGAGGGGACTTGGACTCTGCACTTTGGTCCCATCTCTCCAGATGGGACTTAAAGTGATTAATATCGATCATCACATTCAATATGGATTTTTCAAAAGTAAAATATTCAAATCTAAGCAAACAAACAGAAGTCCTGATTATCCATCCCAAATATCCGACTCAGAGCATGCCTATGAATCAATCTAGTCCACTACACATGTAAGCGATCTGAGATTATTATCGTTCTAAATGGTCATCTCAGACATCAGACTGAGAGCGTACCTAGAGACCAATCTAGGACTCGTACATATATAAGTAGTTTGAGGTTATTATTGTCTTAATTATCCAAGGCAAGGTAAAGTAGAGCGAGGGAATCAATCCCGGCTGCCAACCATCCTGATCACCCCGATCATAGGATTTCGAGTCTTGCACCAGATCCTTGGTTGTTCCTTGATGCGTTCGTTGTAGATGGTGGTTACTCCTGCCGCACCATCGTAGTTAAGTTCCTCACGTATTATTGCAGCTAGTTGTTTCAATCCAGTTCTTCTATCAGATCACGAAGGTTTTGGCACTTGATTGTTTCATGTCCCTTTAGCTCATGGAAGATGCAAAACTTTCCAGATCTTTTCTCATGATCTATGGGCTCTCTTCTAGCAGGCTTCCGAAAGGGAATCTAACCCCTAGTGTCTAAATATATCCTCTCTAGGGTCTCTATTAAATCAGCATACGTGGAGAATTTTGGCTCCCTCCTTTGTCGTTTTTGTTCTCCAAAGTCATCAATGACTTTTCTCTTTCCTTTGTCCTTTCCGTTTCCTGCTCCAGATAGTCCTCTATCATCCACGATGTTAAATTCAGTGTCCACAGCTTTGGCGTCTTCTTGACATTGATATCTCTAAACTTCATGATAAAATTTTGCAAGATCCACCGATAGATCCCTTTCCAGTGTAACTTTGAAGTCAGTCTTACTTGTAACTGCAAATACTGCCGCCATCAATATTATCGATGAATTCGGCTTATCGATTGCACTAGCTGCCTCAATAAATCTTTGCAAATAGCTTCTCAATGTCTCTCCGGGCCTTTGTTTCATAGTTGATAGCGTCATCACATTCTTCAATCGTGAGATGTGGACTCTTAACTGTCTTAAACGCTTATTCACCAAATCGGTCCACGTGCTTATGGATCCATTCTCCAGTTGTCTAAACTACATTGCCACCAAGTCCGTTAAGTACAATGGGAAACACCGCCCCATTACCTCCTTATAAGCACCTAACATCTCCAAATGTCGAATGTATCTCATCAGATGAACCGTCGGTTCCGACTTTCCATTGTACATTTCCAGCATCGGAGGCTTGAAATCGAGAGGATTTCTCACATTTTGGAAGCTAGAAATGAATGAATTCCAATTTACCTCCTCCAAAATCTAGTCTAGGGGTCCACCTCTAACTATTCTCCTTACCAATTCAGCAATTCGGTTTTCATCGTCCAATGAAGGTCTTCGTCCAAAAGCGTTATTTTGTCCCCTACTCCTACGAGGGAACTCCGACACATACTCGGTTATGTACTCCTCTTGCTTCATATTAGCGCTCTGACATGCTCCTATGGTTTCATTTTTTTCTCCATTCCTATAGAGAGGTTCTGGCACATACTCTTCCGGTTGTTGCTCATTCGTATTTTGATTTGTGTTTCTGGCTCTAACATCGTTTGCTCCTAGCATTCCAGCACATTCCTAGTTCACACCAGCGTTGCCTCTAAGTATAATTCTCTTGGTACCAAGTTAATTTAGGCCAGCATTGGGTTGCTTTAGGGGAATCATTCCAGTTTGCTCCGCTTCAACGTCAATTGTTCCAACATTAGCTCCTTGTCTTTGACTCTGGACTAGCAGCTCTAACTATTCCTTATTGTCCCATCCTTTAGAAAAATCCTTCAAGCATTTCCTGTTGGCGAGTCATTATTCCATCCTACATCTCCTTCAATATTTTCTCCATCTTTTCCCTAGTCACGTAGACAGATTAATGAGAATTTGAGGACATCTCCTGGCTGCCCTATACTCTAGTTGGCTTTCTTCAGCCTTAGATCTAGTGTTAGGCCCCTTCATCTTCTTCAAATTTCAGATTCAAGCTTCAAGTCTTTAGATCTGGTTCTTTTTTCTCAGCAAAAGCACCATAATGTTAACCCAAAAAATGGACCAACACCAATAAGTCAAATGAAAGCACCAGTCTTTTATAATAAATGTAAAAGAAGTAGAAATCCCAGATCAAGCATGTAAGAGTAGAAAAAATGTAAAGAACACACAAGAATTTTTATAGTGGTTCGGCATAGTCTTCGGCCAACGTCCACTTTAAACTCTTTTATTAGCTGTTCTGTCTTTGGATTACAAGTAGTTATATCAGATTAGACTACTATGTAGTGGATCTCAGATTTATAATGGAGTTTCTGGAGAGTTTGAGAGATAGAGGATAGGAGTGAAGAAGAGGAAGAAGTCTCCAATGGTAGAGAGATCAAATCCTTGGCGAAGAGCAGAAGATAAGGGAAGAGATCAAGTAGATAGATCCCTCCTTGGTTGCAGGTAGGCTAGTATTTATAGAGAAGCGGTTGTTTTGGATCAGAAGTCCACTTGGAGCAGAGTCCATAGATCAGCCCAAAGTCATTTGAAAAATTGTATAGCACACATGTTAACCAAACAAGTCGGTACCAAGTTAAACATGTTGTCACTGACATGTTTCCTTAGTTCGAATCACTTCGAACTTTCTTGCATCCTTCTTACATTGTTCTGTGGCATCCCATGATGTTTCCATCGATTGTTGGTTGATTCCAACGATAGTTCCTTCATTGCTTGGTTTATTCTGCCGTTCTAGCTATTAACTCTTCAACTCTTGAAATAGCTTGCCAAAAACCATTGGAAAACACTTGAATACATATAGGAAAGATAGATAATAACTCATGTGGAGTTAGAGTGGAGGAATATGGGGGAAAACATGTTGTCACTGACATGAACAAGTCGGCACCAACTTGTGTAATTAGCGTATTTTGGGTTGAAACTTCTCCGAGCTATTCCTTTGCTCCATGTAAACGTGCCTCCAAGATTTCAATTCATTTCGTCCTCGTTTTAATCTTCTAAGTCAACTTGTAATCTGCTTTGACTTAAAAGTGGGTTAACATTCGCCCCCCAAAGTACGTCTTTTGAATGTAAGATGTCCTTTGCTTAAGAACAAGTTCCAGTAATCGATCTTCAATTGTTGAGCTCTCCGAATATCCATTGATCTTAATCTCGATGAATCATCCAGTTACTTCGAATTTTCTTGCAAATCATAGGTCATTCCGAACCCGTTATAGCTAAAGAATGCATCCTCTGCTCAAGTGTTGTTTGTAGATCATAATCATTTTGATTTCATTTGAAGTTATTACATCATATATCAAAATCGTACCGAGTCCATTTGAGATTTATCTTTTTTACTCTAATCACAAGGCTTTCAAATCCTTTTATCAAATCAGTTTCATTCTAAGGTTCGATTTCTTTGGATCATTTTACATTCAATTTAATGTGCGATCTCTTTGAATCATTCATAATCCAATCTGGGACTTAATCTCTCCAGACCGTTTAACTTCCAATCTAGAGTTCGTTCTCTCTGAATCATTTATCGCCTAATCTAGAGTTTCGATCTCTCCAGATCCTTGCTGAATCCGCTTGCTTTCCGTCAAAGGAATTCAACAACCAAGCAAGCCCATCTGCTCACTCTCCGGCGAGGGGACTAACTTTTCATGCAAGCCCATCCACTTTCTCTCGACAAGGGAGCTTGCACCCTGCATTCTGAGCCCATCACTCCAAATGAGACATAAAGTGATCAATATCGTACAAGTCCGTCCACTCGCTCTCTAACGAGGGTACTTGCACCCTGCACTTCGGTCACGTCTCTCCATACGGGACTTAAAGTGATCAATATCAATCATCATATTCAATGTGAATTTTTCGAAAGCCGAATATTCAAATCAAAGCAAACAAGAAGAAGTCCTAATTATCCATCCTAGACATCCGACTCAAAGCGTGCCTATGGACCAACCTAGGTCTATCACACGTGTAAGCGGTTTGAGGTTATTATTATCCTAAATAGTCATCTCAGACATCTGACTCAGAGTGCGCCTAGAGACCAATCTAGGCCTCGTACACATGTAAGCAGTCTGAGGTTATTATCGTCTTAATTATCCAAAGCAAGATAAAGTAGAGCGAGGAAATCAAACCTAACTCCCAACCATCCCGATCATCCCGATTATGGTATTCCGAGTCTTTCGCCAGATCCATGGTTGTTCCTTAATGCGTTCTTTGTAGATGGTGGTTGCTTAGGCTGCACCATCACCATTCGATTCCTCGCATATTGTTGTGGCTGGTTGTTCCGATTCAGTTCATCTATCAGATCAAGAAGGTGTCGACACTTATTGTTTCATGTCCCACCAGCTCATGGAAGATGCAAAAACTTTCCATATCTATTCTTCTGATATTTGGCTCTCTTCTATCAGGCTTCCGATAGGGAATCTGCCCATAGTGTCTAAATATATCTTCTCCAGGGTCTCTGATAAATCATTGTAGAAGGAGAATTTTGGCTCCCTCCTTTGTCATTTCTATTCTCTGAAGTCACTTCGGCTCTTCTCTTTCCTTTATCCTTTCTGTTTCCTACTCCGGATAGTCCACTATCATTTATGACATAAAACTCAGCATCTTCAGCTTTGGCGTCTTCTTGACGCAAATATCTCTCAGCTTCGTGATAGAATTTCGCAAGATCCATTGATGGATCCCTTTCCAGTGCAACTTTGAAGTCAGTCTTGCTTGCAACTTCAGATAGTGCCGCCATTAAGATTATCAATGGATTTGTCTTATAGACGACAGTAGCTGCCACATTAAATCTTGTCAAATTGCATCTCAAGGTCTCTCCAGACCTTTGTCTCACGCTTGACAGTGTCATTACATTCTTCGATGACGAGACGTGGACTTTGAACTATCTTAAAAGCTTATTCACTAAATTGGTCGACGTGCTTATGGATACATTCTCCAGTTGTCTAAACCACATTGCCGTCGAGTCCATTAAGTACAATGGGAAACACCGCTCCATTACCTCCTTAGAAATACCCAACACCTCCATATGCAAATGTATCTCATCGGATGAACTATCGGTTCCGACTTTCCATCATACATTTCCATCATCGGAGGCTTGAAATCGAGAGGATTTCTCACATTTTGGATACTAGAAGTGAATGAATTCCTGTTTACCTCCTCCAAACTCTGGTCTGGGGGTCCACCTCTAACTATTCTCCTTTCTAATTTAGCAATTCGGTTTTCACTATCCAATGAAGATCTTCATCCAAAAGCATTATTCTACCCCCTACTCCTATGAGGGAACTCTAACACATACTCTGTCATGTACTCCACTTACTGCACATTAGCGCTCTGACATGCACCTCTGGTTTCATCCTGTCCTCCATTCCTATAGAGAGGTTCTGGCACATACTCTTCCGGTTGTTGCCCATTCGCATTTTGATTTGTGTTTCTGGCTCCAGCATCGTTTGCTCCTGGCATTTCAGCATGTTCCTATTCCACACCAGCTTGCCTCTGAGTATAATTCTCTTAGTACCAAGTTGATTTTGGTCGGTACTGAGTTGTTGTATTTATGGGGGCATCGTTCCAATTTGCTCCGCTCCAACATCAATTGTTCTTGCATTAGCTCCATGTCTTTGACTCTGGATTCTAGTAGTTCTAGCTATTCCTTATCCAATCCTTTGAAAAAACCCTTCAAGCATCTCTTGGTGTCGAGTCCTTAATCCATCCTGCATGTCCTTCGTTATTTTCTCTATCTCATCCCTAGTTATGTAGATGGATTGATGAGAATTTGAGGACATCTCTTGGCTGCCACTATACTGTAGTTGGCTTGGTCCAACCTTAGACTTAGTGTTAGGCCCGTTTATCTTCTTCAAATTTTAGATTCAAGCTTCAAGTCTTCAGATCTAGTTCTTTTTTCTCAATCAAAGTACCAAAATGTTAACTCAAAAAATGGATCAACACCATCAAATCAGATGGAAGCATGAATTCTTCTATAATAAATATAAAAGAAGTAGAAATCCTATATCAAGCAAGTCAGAGTAGAAGAAAAGTAAAGAAAACACAAGAATTTCTATAGTGGTTCGGCATAGTCTCCGGCCCACGTCCACTTTAAACTCTTTTATTTGTTGTTCTCTCTCCAGATTACAACTAGTTATATTAGATCAGACCATTATCTAGTGGATCTCAGATTTATAATGGGGTTTCTACAGAGTTTGAGAGGTAGAGATAGGAGTGAAGAAGAGGAAGAAGTCTCCAATGGTAGAGAGATCAGAACCAGGGTAAAGAGTTGAAGATCAGGGTAGAGATCAAGCAAATAGATCCCTCTTTGGTTGTAGGTAGGCTGGTATTCATAGGGAAACAGTCCTGTTGGATCAGAAGTCCACTTGGAGCAGAGTCCAAAGATCGCCCCAAAGTCACTTGAAATATTGTAGAGCACCACATGTTAACCAAAAAATTCGATACCGACTTAAACATGTCTGCACCGACATGTTTCCTTAGTTCGACTCACTTCAAACTTTCTTGCATCCTTCTTCTTACTTTGTTTTGCAGTGTCCTATGTTGTTTTTATCGATTGTTGGTTGATTCTAAAGATCGTTCCTTTATTGTTTAGTTTATTCTGTCATTCTAGTTATTAACTCTTCAACTTTTGAAATAGCTTATCAAAAACCCTTGGAAATCACTTGAACGCGTATGGGAAAGATAGATAATAACTCGTGTGGAGTTGGAGTGGAGGAATATGAGGAAAAAACATGTTGTCACTGAGATGAAAAAGTCGGCACCGTCTTGTGTAATTAGTGTATTTTGGGACGAAACTTCTCCGAACTATTCCTTTGCTCAAACTAAACATGCCTCTAGGATTTAAATACATTTCATCCTCATTTTAATCTTCTAAGCGAAGTTGTAATATGCTTTGACTCAAAAGTGGGTTAACAATTACCCCCCAAAGTACGTCTTTCGAATGTAAGGTGTGCTTTGCTCAATAACAAGTTCCAGTAACCGATCTTTGATTTTTGAGCTCTCTAGCTATCCGTGATCTCAATCTTGGTGAATCATCCAGTTCCTTTAGATTTTCTTGCAAATCATAGGTCGTTCCGAACCCGTTATAGCCAAAGACTCTATCCTCTGCCTAAGTGTTGTTTGTACATCATAATCATTCCAATTTCATTTGAAATTATTACATCACATATCAAAATCATGCCATGTCCATTCAAAATTTATCTGTTTTATTCTAACTATTAGCCTTTAAAATCCTTTTATCAAATTGATTTTCATTCTAAGGTTCGATTTCTCTGGATCATTTTACATTCAATTTAATGTACGATCTCTTTGAATCATTCATGATCCAATCTAGGACTCCATCTCTCCATTACGTTTAACTTCCAATCTAGAGTTCGTTCCCTCTTAATCATTTATCGCTAAATCTAGAGTTTCCATCTATATATCTATATGTATATAAATTTATTGTTTACTAATAATTTTAATTAACTTATTTAAATAGACAATTTAATTAAATATTAATTTCAAAAATTTATTATGTATATAAATATATATATTTAAGTTATCTTAAACAATTCAAGATAATGTAACACAAATATATATATATATATATTATATATATACTTTAATTAGTTGACTTTTTATTTAATTTATTAATCTTATTAATAAATATTAAAATTTTCAAAATATGTTTATTATATTTTTAAAGCACTTTTGAAAACTGTATTATAATATTTATAATATATATTGTTTTCAAATCCAACTTTGAATATTAAATTATAACATGTATAATGTAATTCTTGTATTAAGTTTAAATTTAAAATTTAAAATTTTATATTTAATTTCAACACAATTTTGAAATCATATTATAACATTAATAATGAATTTTTTTATTTTAAATTAAACTTTTAAGTTCAAAGTTCTATTTTAATTTTCAAAACTATTTTGAAAATTAGCCCAAGGACCAATTCAAATGGATCTTTTCTACTACGAGAAACCTTTAGGTTCACCTTACTTTTCAGGTTAGGCCAATAGCCAGGGAGGGTACTTGATTACCCAAACCCAAGGCTAGATGCTACTTTTCGGCAATAGAGATTGAATCCTCTCACTTGCAAAGAATTACGAAGGAATTGGCACTTTTTTGAAGTTTAAAAAGTGTGTCAATGCCATAAAATGGAGGCCATTAAAGTTGCGTCATGAATTAGACATACAAGAAACCGAGGATGGTGCATCCACTGGGTGCACTTGAGTTGGAGCCAGCCCGATTTCTTGTAAAATGAATCCGAGAAATTCGTTAAAAGGAGGAACAACTCCACCCAAGCACACATACTTATTATAAGCGGTGTACCCTTGGGAAGAACTGTAAGCCCATTGATCGATCTTTGGAAGGAGAACATTATTTTTCGAAATTCCATGACAATAGTAGATTGTTCAGAGTTCCTTTGCAGTTAATGAAGATGGTGTATGATCTAAAGGGTCATTCAATACTCTTTGTCCTATTTTTTCATTTAATGGAGGAGGTTGGTTCTGAAGAGGTACCATTGGAACTAGTTGTTTTTGGAGTTTGACTATGATCGAACACCTAGCTTTAAACGGAGTAGACATAGAGGCCTGAGCAGTAGAGGAGCCGACCTCAATAGGAGTTAAAGGTTTAGAGGTAACTTTGAAGTGTGGCATTTGACGAATTATTTTGAAATGGAAAGCATGATAGTAAACATGGTTAGGTATGTTTTAATTTGAAATATTACTTTAACAAACACCCACGTGGTCGGCGTATAGAATCCAACGGATGTCAACTTGTATTGACGAATTGAATTATGAATATCGACCAAGGTAGTGTGAAGTGTCTATCTATGCACTCTGCATCCTGTGTCTTAAGCATAATGTATGGAACACTTAGTGAAAGCCCGCTCATGCTGGCTAACGAGCTTCGTCGCACGATGGAACTGTGTGTCGGATCTTATCCGTTATTATAAGGTGAACGATAATGGAAGCTGTTATCCAAAGCAACTTGGAGCCTTCTTTATATAGGCATCGGATTATGCAATAACATTGAATATTGGATAATAAGACTATTCGGATGCTAGAGTGCATTGGACATGGCCATTCTTTATAATTGTCCCATCGAACCTTATTCTTTGATTCATGTTTGACCATAAATTGACCAAGTCCTTTGTAATGGTTTGCAGGCGAGAGGATTCAATGCCCTTGTATAATCAAGGTTGATCATTGGAAGACCAAAGTAATAAATCAGGCATGACCCAAGGCCAACCCCAAGTGAAGGGTAAAGTAAGGTGAACCTAAGGCTGTCTTGGAGTCAACTTTAATTTCAACCCAAGATTTTCATGGAGCATCGGATTGGAGTTTGTGAGGAAGTGATTAGCCATGAACCAAAGTGACGATCTCCTCTTCTTAGTTGCAATGAGAGACGACGATGACGAGGCGATGGTGGTGATAGCATTTCCTTTGAGACCACGGTGGTGCCATTCACCAAGAACTCATCTCAAATGCAATCAGATCCGAAATCGAGAAAAAGTAGCGATTTCAGAGCTAAGTTAATTAAGGTGAGGAAAAAACTATATTAGGGAGTGCTGATGACAGCCGTTGTGGTGGCAAATCTAGCGGTGGAGGCCTGGTGCAGGAGTCGAAGTTGACGATGGCGGTGAGAGATCTAAAATTATAGGATAAAGAATATTCGATGGTGAAAGGAATGAATTCAGCCCCAATATGGAATTTGAATGGAAATCTCTAAGTCCCCTAGTACTTATAATGCTGAGTTTAATCAACGATTCATGTCAATACTGACATAAACAGGTTACCGCCGACTTGTTTTAGTCGTTAAATTAAAAAAAGAGGGAAAGAAAGAAGTGAAAGGATTCTCAGCGTGCCAAGGCGCAGAATGAACTTTAGAGTGATGTAGGTCTAGGCCTTGGCATGGAAAGTGATATGACTACTATTTGAAGTGATTGAATGGATGCTCTTGGAATAGAGGTGACACTTCAAATTAATCATTCAACGACTAATGGATTCATGCATACAACTATATATCACTTGTATTGATTCAAAGCATGCTTTGTTTCCAAAGAAGCATACTTTGATGGGCAAGTGTCATCAAGCATTTGAACTAAGAAACTTTCAAGTGAATCTAGATGTCGAGATAAAAAAAAGTGGTTTAAGGATTTGGAGCAAGATCAGAATGATAAAGAAGAGGACCTCAAGGAGTTTGAAGTCCAAACTCTAATGGAAAAATAGTTCAGTACCGACATGCATCATATCGGTACTGAGTTAATAGACTCATGTTATTGAATGCCACTATGACATGATTAAGTGGTAGAACTATAAAGAGGTCGTCATAGGGCCCATCTTTGAACGAGTATGTGAATAACTCCAAGGTTTAGCAAAAAGGGATAAGTACCGGATTAAGCAGGTTATATATATATACTGAGTAGTATATGTAGGCATGGAGTGTTCAAGAATTGATGACTTGAAGATGCAAGAGTAAGTAGGGAAAGAACCACTTATTTGCACAATGCAAACTAGCGTGATTCATGTTGGTACTGACATGATTTGTGCTATAAGAAGACTTCGTCTTCCCCTCTATTCTCATGGATCTGGGTCCTAACCTGGTCTTAGTGATCTGACGACTCTGGTGGTCGATTTTCCTATAGATAGCAAGCCTAGAGCAATAATGGGAGTACTTTTTTGTCTTTATTCTCTCCATCTTCTGTCTCTACTAGGATCGTGTCACCTAGAGGATGACTCTTACTTTTATATATTTGAAAATGAATCATAAAGCCTTTGTACTCATGACAAAATAATTGATGGCCATAGACTTTGCCGAACCACTATAAAAATTCATGTCTTTCACTATTTTCGCTGTTATTACTACTTAGATCCACTCATAATTATCTTATTTGGGGTGTTTTGCTAATTTTTGGTTCAATGGGTACCAACCATACTGTTATCTAGCTGTTTGGCCAGATCATTCTTGGACGAACTTTATGGGTCAGACATGAAAGGGAGCCCAAAAAGATAGCTGACAAGCCCCAAAACCAAGTGCGATCAAGACCGCAAGGCAAGTGCAAGGATACCTTAGAGTTCAATAAGCTTTAATCCATCAAAGTGATGGACCGATACCGATCCGTCCCTATGGATCAGTACCGATCCATAAAGTCTCACCCAAAATACCTCAAATCCCCTCTACTTCCAAGTATTGTTGATGGCAACCTATTCTAAGCTTTATAGGATCGTCTGCATGCATTTTGCTATCGAGTGTCCCGAGCACTTAAAATCGAGAACTTCATTCCACCACTGATCCAAGAAATCATTCCAGAAACAAGCTTCTAGGGGGCAATCAAGACAAAAACATGAAGCTAACAACAAGTCGCATCTACACAAGGCATTGGAAGAGATCCATAAGTCAATCTTATGGATATGTACCGATCCATAGTAAATGCTGATATAGCCATGATCTTTCATGCTCAATTGCTGTTAGACGTGGGAAACATGGCTGCAATGGTGGTGGAGCAATTCTCAGCGACTTACAACTATAAATAGAGGATATGGGTCATTTTAGAGGGATCTTTTTAGTTGTTTACTAATTTCCTATAATTCCCTCGTAATCCTGAGGGTCCATGCCGATTCATAAGAATAAAAGTTGTAAACAACAATATTATCAATTCAAAAGATAGATGGACATAGGCATAAGTTGGCTGAACCACTATAAATGTGTGGATACTATTTTTCCACATTTTCCTTTGTATTTATTTATTTAATTCTCTATTTTAATCTCTTGGGTATTCGTGCCATATTCTAGTATAAACATTTTGGTGCTTTCACCTAGAACGTTATTATCCAGACATTTGGATTAGTCGTCTACTGTTGGATTGCTTAAATTCGAGAGATAATCTAATTTTTCTATTTTTGCATTTTGAACTACTTAGATTTACTGAAATCTACACAAACTACTTTCCACCAAGTCCCTAAGAATAGACTGATATGCCATTTCTAGACCCATGAATGATGCTGACTGCTGAGAATGATATCCCTCGGCATGTGAAAGAAGTTGCACAACCAATCACTGCTGAGGTACAGAACCCATCGGAGGTGGTAACGAGAGTTAAGATGGACTGCATGATGAAGCATATGGAACACAAGTTGTAGGAAAGCCACTACTAGATGAATCAACAGATGTAGTAAAGCATCAAGTTTCTGAATGAATTAACGCGCAATCGCAGAAGGAGCAGAAGGGACTTGACGCCTTTCAATTCAGAGTTTGGCAGTTCCTCTTCCTCAAGCAAGGGGCAGAAGGAAAGGAAGCAGAAGATGGTTAGGAAAAAAGATGGCACTTCGAAGCAAAGGCTGGGCCAAGGTTTGAGGATCCGTATCGATCCACGCACATGGATCGATATTGAAGCAGTGGTCCCTGGTTTGGTGAGTCAGCAAGTTGGTGATGGTGTCAGGCTTACCTCTGGTCACATTATGGATAACCAAAATGCTGGAGATCAAGTGGTTGCCATCGATCCGCCATTTAGGAACCAAATAAGCAGGTGTGCTGGATGAATGGTTCTCCCATAGTTAGGAGAATTAAGGTATCGTGAGTCTACCCGAGAGTGTTTGCCGGGCCAAACACTCAGAACGAACCTCGATTACCGATGTTCAATAAATCCTGTAGAGCCAGATTACCTGGACGAAATGGTGAGGAAGTTAGTAAGAGAGAATCAACATTGAAGCAATGATGAATGAGGAACTTCCCCTAGCCAAAACCCGTTTACTAAGGAGATATTGCATGAAGAATACTCTTGGAGGTTCGTGAAGCCAACGATCCTGTCGTACAATAAAAGACGAATCTGAGGCAGCATTTGACGAAATATGAATGGCATATGCATTCTTCCAGGGCAATCAATGGTGTCAGATGTAATTATTTCTCGATTTTCCTCGAAGGTGTTGCAACAATGTGACTCACCCAGATTTCGCCAAGATTTATATCATCCTTTGACTAGTCGGCATGAAAATTTATCGAGTAATTCAGTTTACACACTATTCGTCCTCAAGACATGGATGTCTTTGTCAAACCTCTTCTAGGAGATGGGAGAGTCACTAAAGAATTCCCTGAAAAGATTCCACATGACTGTGATGGAAGTGAGAAATGCAAAGAAGGACATCGTTTTGATGGCACTAATAAGGAGGATTCACCGATACTGATTTTAGGAGATGGCTGAAAATGAAACCCCTACCTACAAGGATGTGTTTTACAGAAAAGTAAACCAGTTATTGTGCTTGGAAGTGGCAAGTGCTGCTACCAGGTCGGTCGGTGTCGGGGCAATTGGAGGAAGTTATTCAGAGTAATATTGCTATAAGGTAGTCCAAAGGGAATTTCGGAAACGTTGATGTTAACGTTGAGAATAAAAGTGGTGGCCAGAGAAGGAATGATGATGGGGCTATAGATCAAATGTCTGGTTCCAAAAGATACCCTAGATTTTCAAAGTAAGACAATTGCACCTAGCTGAACAATTCGATTGAGAACATATACCTTGCGACCAAAGGTACCGAGGAATACAAGAAGTCGGTTCCGAGAAATTCGACTTAGAAGGAAAATAATCTGGAAAGTACTGCAGGTTTCATGAAACTTATGGTCACCACACAAATGAGTGTAGACATTTACATTATATGATCGAAGACCTAATAAGAAAGAAAAAATTGCAACATTTTGTAAAAGTCCCATAGGATGGTGGGCAAGGAAGTTCTAACTCCCTAGATCGTCATCCCGGTGGGGGAAAGCCGGGCCTGATGGGGACGAGCCCAGGTGGCTTGAAAAAAGATCGATCATCAATACCATTCATGGAGGACCACATCCATCAAAAAGAGATGGAATGAGATGGAAAGATATGTTAATGCCTTAAAGCATGCTAACACAGAGAGTTGTTTCGTCGTCGAAGATGGAGCTTCGATGAAGCAACTTAGGACTATGACTAATGATATTGTTTTTAGGAACATGGATGCCAATTGAGTTTAAGCCCCAACACTTGACCCCTTGGTGATATCAGCCATGATTGGACCAATGATTGTAAGAAAGGCGCTGGTTGACTATGGAAGTTCAGTCAACATTCTGTTTAAGAAAGCTAACAACTTGATGCTGTTGGATGGAGAAGATTTGAAATCGTGCAAATCTTGTATCTAGGGATTTAAAGGTATGGTTATGGAGCCTGTTGGATGTATAGACCTACCGATGGTAATAGGAAAAAATGACCGCAAAAGTGTGCGGGTTGTGACCATTGTCATATTGGATATTTTTTCTGCTTAAAATGCATTTCTGGACCAACCAGCCCTAGCTGATTTTTGAGCAGACATTGTCCTATAGTGCTTGATAATAAAATTCCCGATAGAGAATGGAGTGGGAGTTATGCAAGGAGACAAAGGCTTGGACATGGATGCTACATCGTGGAGCTAAAGGGGGCAAGGCAACATGAGAAAGGAAAGGATGTGAAGAAGACTATCTACATCAAATCTTTGGATGCTTAACAACCACCGCTTGAGCCCTAGCTCAGGCAGCACAATCGATTCCATAAGGATATTTACCAAAGGAAAGAGCCAAGGGATGCAAGGGAAGCTCCTGTGGAGTTAACGATCAACATCTTGGTTAGTCAGACAGTCCTACATAGGTTCTGAAGATCCAGGAAAACCTAGATGTATTCGCCTACATGCATTCCAACGTGTGGGGAATATCATCGGAGATAGCATGCCACGCATTTAATGTGAGTCCTTAATGCGTTCTATTAAAGCAGAAACGCAGTAGCTTGGGTTCGGAGAGATCCGTTGCATTGAAAGAAGAGGTAGATAAGCTGAAAAACAATGGCTTCATCCACGATGCTCTGTATCCAAAATGGGCATCCAATCTAGTCCTTTTAAAGAAGTCTAATGGGAAATGGAGAATGTGCATTGACTATTCTGATCTGAATAAGCCATGTTCAAAAGACAGCTTCCCGCTCCCAAAGATCGATCAGTGGTGGACTCAACCGCTAGACATGAACTACTATCATTCATGGATGCTTACTCTAGCTACAACTAGATTCCAATGCACATCCTAGACCACGAACAAACAAGCTTTATCACCAAACTAGGATTGTATTATTATCTTGTTATGCCCTTTGGTTTGAAGAATGTTGGAGCAACTTAATAGAGGCTAGTGAACTCGATGTTCAAGGAACAAATTGGACGTTAAACGGAAGTCTACGTGGATGAAATGATATTGAAGTCATGATGATCAATGAACCACATTGAAGACTTAACAGAAATGTTTGTGTGCTCCACAAGTATGGTAAGAAGCTCAATCCACTAAAGTGTTAATTCTGAGTTGCAATGGGGAAGTTCTTGGTTTTTATAGTGAACTCGAGGGGGATAGAAGCTAATCCGAGAAGATTTACGCATTAAGAAACATCGAAGCCTTAAAGTCAATCATGGAAGTCCAAAGCATAAATAGGAAGGTTGTCGTCTTCAGTAGATTCATCTTTAGGGCTACAGATATGTGCATCTCTTTCTTCAACATCATCATGAAAGGGAAGAAGAACTTTGCTTGGACATAGGAGTGCATAGATGCTTTCCAGGCTCTGGTAGATCACTTGGAAAAGCCTTCTGTCCTATCAAAGCCACATGAAGATGAGGACTTTTTCATTTATCTAGCAGTGTCGGTGCATGCTTTGAGCATCACACTTGTGCATAAGGAGTCCCGAATTCAAAGGCAGTTGTATTACATTAGCAAGCGATTAACAGGGGCAGAGAAGTATTACCCAAAGATGGAAAAGCTAGTGTACTGCCTGTTGATCGCTTCAAGGAAACTCTACCCATACTTCTATGCTCATCCGGTTAAGGTTCTTACCGACCAGCCTTTGAGATAGGTTTTGCAACAGCCTGAGACTTATAGAAGGCTGTTGAAATGGAACATTTAATTGAGCTAATATGACATAACATACCATCCTCGAAGGGCAATCCAAGGCCATGCATTAGCAAACTTCATAGTAGAGTACACTGCGCGAGATTATACTATAGGGAGTAATGGAGAGCAGGATACTAGGTGGAAGATGTACACTGATGGTGCATCTAACGAGCGTTCTTCCGATGCAAGTGTTGTGTTGGTAACCCCTGAAGAATGTTAAATCTGTTATGCCTTGAAATTCGACTTTCCCACGACAATTAAAGAAGTAGAATATGAGGCATTGATCGTAGGACTAAATATTGCGAAAGAGTTGGGAGTTAAAACTTCATACATCTTTTGACGTTCCAAACTAGTGGTGTACCAGGTGAGAAAAGAGTTTCAGGAAAAGGGAGTAAGGCTATCTCAGTATCTGAATAGAGCCATTGAGTTGCTTAATGATATCAAGTACTACATGATAACACATATTCCCAGAAAGGAGAATGCAAAGGTTGATTCCCTAGTCAAATTGGCTAGCTCAGGAGATTTGCAACTCATGGGTTTGGTCCCGATGAAAGTATTATCAGCTCTGAGCATTGATTAGATGGATGTCGATTGGATCTTGGAGGTTGAGTTTGAAAAGTAGTCGTGGATGACTCCAATTAAGAATTACCTGCAGAAGGGAATCCTTCCCGATGGGAAGAACGAGCGACTATAGCTCCTTTTCAAAGCGTCAAGATTAATATTCAAGAAAGAGTGCTATATAGGAAGGGATTCTCAGTCCCCTTACTTTGGTGTGTTGCCAATGAAGAAGTCAAGCGAGTCCTCAAAGAAGTTTACGAAGGAGCTTGTGGTGATCACATTAGGGGAAAACCTTATCGAAGAAGATTCTTCGCCATGGATACTTCTGGCTAACTGTCAAACGAGACGCAGCTGACTACACCAGAAACTGTGACAATGCCAGAGGTTCACAAATATTCCTAGAGCCCCACCAATAGAGATTAGCAGATGGTCAGTCCCTGGTCGTTTGCTATTTGGGGTATTGATATCATTAGTGTGCTACCAATATTTAAAGGTGGTGCGAAGTACGCCATCGTTGTTGTTGACTATTTTAAGAAGTGGACTAAAGAGGAACCACTAGCCATGATCACAACCAAGAAAGTTATCAACTTCATAGTCAAAAATATCATCTATCACTTTGGGTTCCTACAGACAATTATCTTTGATAAAAAAAATCCAATTTGATAGCGCCGAGTTCAAAGATATCTACTGCATCATCACATTGAGAAGAGATTCGCAACGGTAGCACACCCGTAAGAGAATGGAAAAGTAGAAGCTGTGAATAAGTTAATCAAGTTCATTTTTAAAAGTGACTAGAGAAAGCCAAAGGCAAGTGGATCGATGAACTGCCACTGGCACTTTGGGCCTACAAAACGACCCATAAGTCTGCGATCGATCATTCTCTATTTTCCCTAGCCTACGGATTGGTGGCTATGATCCCAATCAAACTCGAAGTACATTCTCATCGAGTAACTCATTACAACCCCCAAACAGACAAGGAACTTTTGCTGGACTCTCTTGACATGATCGATGAGAAGCATGATGAAGCTGACCTAAGAGCAGCCATACACTGGGAACGAGTCGCTTGATATTACAATACCAAGGTCAGGAGCCGGACCTTTGAAATTTGTGACCTCGTTCTTAAACGAATCTTCCTAAGATTCATGAATATGGGCCCAAGCTAGGGAGGTCCATATTCAATTTAACGTAAGCTTGGAGATAGAACATTTAAGCTAGCGACCATAGATGGGGTTTCACTAACTCGAGTGTGGAATGGCGAACACTTGTGATGCTATTTCGCTTGAGACTTGACTTTGTGAATATCTAGTCAAATTTGATGTAACTAGACAGAATCTGTCATTTTCTGTGTAGATAAAATGGAATGACTTCCTGAATCTGTGACTCTATCTTTGTCTAACTATAAAATTACGAACTGTAGTAAGCGTGAATGAAGCTGCATATGCATAATGCAGGTATACAGGTATCTGGAGTTAGGTACCAACTAAACTTGGCCTTTGGAGATAGATGCCAACCAACTCTTTCAACCCTTGACTTAAGGGTAAGAGTATAAACATTCAAGGGTAGAACAAGACAGTTCGCCCCTACAGCTCATGCCCGAAGTTTGGCAGAGCATCCATACCTTGTCTGTAGAACGGCAAGGCGAAAGATCGGCGGCTAGAGAAAGGTGGGATCTCGAACTTCAATCGTTGCCCAAAGATAGGCACGATAGAGATTGAACGTCCTAGATAGGGATGTCCAAACCACTATCCCGAGGAGGGATGTCTGAATTTCCATCTAAGATGAATTGTTTCAATCGATGCTCGGAGTTAGGCACAAACACACTTAAATGTCATCAAAAAGGATGTTTAAGCTACCTTTCTAGGTGATTGAGATTCGACCGAGTTCCAGAATTGGGTATGGTGGTGTATGGGCACCCGAATATAGATGCCTTAATGATTGCTCTTCACTCACTAAAAGGATAATAGCATTGGTTCTCATCTCTAATCAGGCGGGACTAGGCTGGTAAATAAAAAGATGGACTAATAACTTAGTCTAATAATGATGATGAGAAATGGTTCGCAAATGCATGAACGTGATGATGAGAGCATTTCTCAAAATTTAAGCAAATTCAAACAAGACTTGAACAGAAAAAAAGGTCTTTATTATTCACATCAAAACAAAGCTTGAAGAAAGATACAAGTTTTATTAACATAATTGTTTGAACCAAAAGTGACACAAACACCCAATAGAAAGTAGATGAGAATAAGAAGTGAAGAAAACAAATTAAAACAAGTAAGAAATGAGCATACAAAGATTTATAATGGTACGACAAACTCCGGTCTACGTTCACTTAATGATTTTATTACTAAACTTCTGATTTAGGGACATAAATTCTTAGGGGTCGGTACAACTTCGGCACTTAGATTTTTAGAATTACAAGAATATAAAGTAGAGTGGAATTAGAGCCAAAAGATCTTGAAAAATGGGCCCTAATCCTCTATTTATAGAGCTCGAGAGCCTAAAATCTTGCACAAAAGATCTCTAGGTCATTCCCCTTGCTATAGACTAGTTCTCTATGAAAATAGAGTGCCACATCATCGCTTTAGTATGAGTTGGTATGACTCTAAGGTTTAAGGGTCGGTACCAACCCCTAAAATGACCAAACTGGTCGTCTTGAACTCTTCGTTTTGGTTAGTCTTGCGGTTAGCTTGGTGTAGTTGTTTGCATCAATAATAACGTGTTCTGGAGTCCAAATGATGGAGTTGTAGACGAATAAACTTGTTGATTTTGCAGTCCATGGAGTTTGATAGAACATTAAATGGAATTAACAAAATAACATTGGAAATAGGGTTCTAGCATCATGGAGGGTTCATAGGAAGAAGATGGGAAGATTTGGTGGAGGTTTTATTAATCGGTACTGATACTTAGTGATGGATTAGTACCGACACCACACTATGGGTTTTGGGTCCTTAAATTTTTGTGGTGGTTTTGTATTTGTGTTGTGATCTTGGTTGTACTTTGGTTTTTGGGCTTCGTGGTCATTTCTATGGGTGTCCTGCCTTGATAACTTCAAATTTTAACCCATCGAGTTTGTCCATATACTGCCTGATCAATGACAAGATAACACTTGCCCTTCAAAGCATGTCTTGGGAATGGAAGGTGTGCTTTGCTCAAGAACAAATATGATTTCATTCTTTGATAGTTGAGCTCTCTGGCTACTTCAATCCTGGTAAGTCATCCAGTTCCTTCAGATTCTCTTGTCAATTATGGGTCATTCCAGATTGTCATTACCTAAGACTTTAGACTCTACCCAGGTGTTGTCTATATATTATCACAATTCTGATTTCATTTGGAGTCATTACATCACATATAAAACCATCCCATGTTCATCCTAACTTTACATCATTATGATTCTGATTTCATCTATAGTTATTACATATCAAAACTGTCCCGTATTCATCCGGGATTTATCTATTTCGTTCAATTTCAAGGTGTTTAAATCCTTTTATCAAAATCAATATATGTTTTAAAGTTTGATCTCTCCAGTCGTTTCTTATTCAGTTTAATGTACGATCTCCGAATCATTTTATATTCAACCGAGGGGACGATTTCTCTGAATCGTTAGTAAAATCCATGGTTGCTCAGGGCCGATAGTTAAATCCACTATCTCTGCGGATCGTTAATCGAAGTCATGGCCACTGGAGGTTGATAATCAAATCCATAGTCTCTTCGGATGTTTTAATCAAATCCATGGTCGTTCGGCACCGATAATCAAATCCATAGCCGTTCGGGGTCGATAATCAAATTCTTGGTCTCTCTGGACCCTTGCTAAGCCCAATCCGCTCACTCTTCGGCAAGGAGACTTGAAGATAAGTGAGCCTGCCTCCGACGAAGTGACCTACTTCCTACACTCCAGTAATGACTCTTTGCTCGAGACTTAACACGATCAAAATCCACGGTCTCTCTGGACCCTTATTGAGCCCAACCCACTCACTCTCCGATGAGGGGACTCAGTGACATCTAAGTTCATCCACTGACGCTGCAGTGAGAGGACTTACTTTTTGCACTCCGGTCCTAATTTTCTGGTCAGGACTTTAGAGTGATTAATATCGTACAAGTCCATCCGCCAGCTCTTTGGCGGACCTCCACCTTGCACACCAGCTTCATCTCTCCAGACGGGACTTTAGAAAGATTAATTTAAGTCATCACATTCAATGTGGATTGTAGTAATCAAATTCAAACATCAAAAACAACATAAAATCTAAAATCGAAGTAACTGCCTCATT
Organism: Allium fistulosum; assembly: GCA_030737815.1. NCBI lineage: Eukaryota > Viridiplantae > Streptophyta > Magnoliopsida > Asparagales > Amaryllidaceae > Allium > Allium fistulosum. The sequence goes on from CM060906.1 coordinate 553,196,956, forward strand.
GAGCATTACAGTCTAGCATCCAGCCCAAACCATGCCTAGGGGCCGTTTAGGATCCCATACATGATTAAGTGTCTAGACTGTATTATTGGATGGTTTATTGAAAAGTGGAAATAGAGTGAGAGAACCAAACCTAATTCCTATCCGTCTCGATCAAGAGATGACTATCATTGACCTTGACCCAAGGTCGTTTCCATTTGCAACGGTTAATGGCTGCTCTTGTTACACTACCAAAGTTCAATTTCTCATATGCTACTGTAATCGGTTATCTCTGACCTATTCCTCAATCAGATCCCGTAGATGTCTGCAGTCATTCATGTTATGCCCATCTAACTCATGGAATAGACAATATTTCTCAAATGCTCATTCATGCTCCGTAGACTCTCTTCTCGTCGGCTTTCGATAAGGGATATGTCCCCTAGTTATCAAATAAATCTGCTTAGAGGTTTAATTTAAGTCTATGTGAGAAGATAATTTTAATTACCTCCTTGATTGCTTTGATTCGTCAAAGCTATCATCCGTCTTTTAATTTCCTTTATCCTTGCTAGATCCTACACCAAGTGATCCTCCACCATACAGAGCATTAACCTCTTCCTCATTGGCCTCAGCATCCTCCTAGCGTGAACACCTTTCAGCCTTATGATAAAACTCTACAAGATCCCTTGGAGGATCCTGTTCTAGTGCAATCTTGAAATCAATCTTAGCAACTATTCCTGAAATTACCGCCATCAAAACCGTTAATGGATCTGGCTTATCGACCGCAACAGCTACCGCATTGAGTCTTGTAAGAAAATGCCTGAGAATCTCTTCGGCCCTCTGCTTCATACTTGCTAACGTCATTACATTCTTAGGTCATGAGATATGGGCAGGTAAATGCTTCACAAATCTATTCACTAACTCAGCCCATGTGCTAATGGAACCGCTCTCCAGTTGTCTAAACCATTGTGCTGCTAAACCTATCAAATATAAAGGGAAATACTATCCCATTAGCTCTTCAGTCGCACCCATCACTTCCATGTGCTGGATGTACCTCATCAAAGGAAATGTTAGATCTGACTTCCCATCATACGTTTCCAAGTTAGTACTTGGAATCAGGCAGATTCCTAGTGTATCGAATATTCAGAGTGAACAGTTCCTGTTCACATCTTCCATGCTCTGATAGGCAATACACCGCTCATAACTTGCCTCACCATCTCAACAAATCTATCATCATCGTTCAAAGGAACACTAAGGTTAGCATTCTCAGCCTGCCCCCAGACTCTACGAGGTAATTCTGGTACATACTCCTTCGGTTGTAAATCTCCATTCTGATTCGCATTCAAACGCTCTGTTTCTACTCCAAAATGAACATCATTCCTTCCAAGGCCAGGACGACCCATGCCCCCAAGCCTGTGGGGGTCATAATCAACCCCGAGGGATGGGTTGGTACCAAGCCATACGTTTGGGTCAGTGTTTGCTTCGGGTCATTCTACTACAACTTCAGCTACCTATGCTCCGGCTTCCGGTCTCTATTTCTGATTTGCTACAACTCTTTCTGTTCCCATTTGTTCCATCCTACTGAAGAAGTTCTCTATCATCTCTTCCTAGTGAGCCATCATCCTTTTCTACAATCCATTCATCATAGTTTACATCTCATTCCTGGTTATGTAGATTGGTGAGGGGTTAGCTCCTGAGGATGCCTCTTGGCTGCCCCCTAGTTTAATTCCTCCAACAACAGTCCTTTTAGTTGATTGTCTAGCCATTTAGAATCTTTCCAAGTCATAAATGAGCAAGTTCAAGTGGTTCTCGGAGAAAGCACCAAAAGTGGCAAAAATACCCAACAAAAAGTAGAATAGAATAAAAAGTGAAGAAAACAAATTAAAACAAGTAAGAAATGAACACACGAAGATTTATAGTGGTTCGGCAAACTCCAGCCTACGTATACTTAATGATTTTATTGCTTAACTTTTGACTTAGGGGCACAAGTTCTTAGAGGTCGGTACAACTATGACACTTAGATTTTTAGAATTACGAGAATATAGAGTAGTGTAGAACTAGAGGCAAAAGATCCTGAAAAATGAGCCCTACCCCTCTATTTATAGAGGTAGGGAGCCTAAAATCTTGCACAAATGATCTTTAGGCCATTTCCTTGCTATTGACTAGTTCTCCAAGAAACTAGGGTGCCACATCATTGCTTTGGTATGAGTCGGTACGACTCTAAGGTTAGGGGTCGGTATCGACCCTTAAAATGACCAAACTGGTCGTCTTGAACTCTTCGCTTCGGTTCATCTTATGGTTAGTTTTGTGATTTCATAATTATTTGCATTAACAATAGCTTGTTTTGGAATCCAATTGACAGAGTTTTAGTTGAACAAAGTTTTTGATTCAGGAGTTCATGGAGATTGATATATTGTTGCATGAAATCAACAAAACAACATTAGAAGTAGGGTTCTAGCATCAAGGAAGGGTCATAGGCAGAAAATGGGAAGATTTGGTGGAGGTTTTAATGGTCAGTATCGACCCCTATGGTTGGGACGGTACCGAACCCACGCCATGGATTTTGGTTCCTTGAATTTTTGTAGTGGTTTGGTATTTGTGTTGTGATCTTAGCTATACTTTGGTTTTTGGGCTCCATGGTCATTTCTCTGAGCATCCTACCTTGATAACTTCAAAGTTTAACTCGTCGAGTTCGTCCATATACTGCCTAGTCAAAAGGTGGGATAACAATGACATTCAAAACAAAAGGCGGGGAATGATCCCACACAAAGTTGGCCTAAGAAAAAACAAGTCCTACGGCTATATAACCAAAAAGCAGAAAGAAAACAGGCAATCACTTATAATGATTCTGTCTCTTCTTCTTTTTCTCTTCCCTGAAAGTGTGTGCGCTAGGCTCCTTTGGCTTTTCTCTACTCCTACCCCCGCTTCCTCAACCCTTAGATGTGATGCTCTATGACGATCTGGTGGGTGCGCTTTGAGTGCTTCCGGGGGGAGGAAGAGTAACTGGAGCAAAGATAGTCTCGCCGGGTAAAGCCACCGACAGTGATGGAGGAATGTATTCAACTGGCACTTTCTTAATATCCTTGGCTAATAAAACTTAAGTCTGCAGCAACTCTTGCATTTTAAGCCCCGAAGAAGGATTGAAATTTTTAGTTATAAGAACATCCTCCTTAGCATCAGTTCTCAAGAGATCACCAGTCATCTCCTCTTCCAAGGCATGAATCATTTGTGCACCCGGTCAGAGAGCCTCGCTAGTTGGAATGTTTGGAATGGTCTAGGAGTCAGACATGACTACCGATTCAAACATCGATTCTTGCTACCCTAACTAGGGACCTCCCCCGAGAAGAGGAGCGATGAAAGGCTGACCTAAAATTTAAGAAATATAAAGGAGAGATTAATGACATCGGTCGGTGTCATGTGAGCCTTCTCGAATACGGGTATGTCAGCGAAATAACTCCACCAGGCTAAGACTTGATGTGAGCGGGGATGCCATCAGAAATCCCCTCTAGAATGGGGACAAAATTGTTCTTTGGCATTTCATGTGCATCCAGATTCTAGGGGAATCCAATGAAGGGATGGAGATAGTTGGGAGTTTGAAAGTGAGACCTCTAGTTGGATCTTGAGGTGTAGTTCTAAAGCCTTTGCCTTGGTCTTTTTTGTCATGCTAGACAACTCCGAATCCAAAATAAGCTCACCCGCTCTGAGCGTGTCAATCTCACTTGGACTTAGAATCTCGCGCTTCATCTCTGTGAAATTCACCTAACCTTCCTCCATAGCCTATTGTTCTTCTTGCACAATCTTCTCCCCACGCTAAAGCTAGAGCCTTGGGATAATCTTTTTGGAGCCACTTCAAGTCTCTGAACTCTATTACATTGGCATTAAACTGATGATGATTGGTTCAAAACTGTCCTTGATCCGTTTTTTTATGGCTGCAACTGATTCATCCACATTTCCGACATGAGCCAACGCCTCATCCCTCTTCTTACAAGCGTTTAATACTCCTCATAATAGTTTTGAGCTTGTATGAGAGCATCGTCTTTCTCTTTCCTCTCTTTCTCCAATTTCTCTTTCATGCTCTCATGTTTCGTTTACAACTCTACTACTACTCTTGCTAGGTGCTCCTTCTCTTTCGACAAAACATGGTTTTTATAATAAGTGGATTCGATCTGGCTCAGATGGTCTTTCCTCTCCCGTTCAACCATTTCAGTTAGGTCCTTAACTTTCTGCTCAACCTCTGCCTATGCCTTCCTTAACTCAGCAACTTCTCTGTCGAGATGACCAATAGTCATTTTGTCTTGATTAGCCATAAGTTGCAACTCTTAAGCCTTGATTTTTATGCTTTCGGCATGTTCAAAAATTTGCTCAGCCAATCTCTTCCATATAGAATATTGATCGTAAACATCACCAACTTAAGCCACAGTCTAGCCTTTGATCTCTAGTGGGATCTTCTTCAGATAGGGGATGAAATTGATGCCGTTAAAATAGATTTTTGGAAAGAATCATTTCAGTTTAGCTATTTGGGGGTTAAATGCGACCTATTATTCCGTCGTAACGACGGGAGGATCAATAGGTCTTTTCTCATGCTTCTGATGAGAGGAGTCATGAGAAACTTGTTTCATTGATTTCTTAAATTGCTATTGAGCATTAGAAGGCCCTATTTTTTTTGTGAAGTGGGAAGCCGAAGTAGGAATATGAGAAACATCCTCAGGCGAAATGTCATCAAGTCATTCAGATTACTTATCCAAGCTTCTAGGTAGAGGCGATCGAGATCTACGTCATGAAGGTGAATCATGAGAATGATAACATTTGTCTTGGCCCCTTCAATCCCGGCTTGAATGCCTGCTAGTATCTGAATCATGGCCGGTGCTGTGGAAGCGTGTTTGTGAGTTGCGTCCCTTGTGATGCACCATCTGGTCCTCAAGGGAATCAAACATGCTGCGGTGCTCCATTGAACATGTAAGTCAAACCGAGATGAGTCAGCTTTAACAAGATAAAACACAACATGAAATTTGCAAAGTGTCGTGCCTGTGTGTATGTGTCTTAGTGTCCCCTCAATGGACCATGGGCATGAACTTTGATGATAGGAGTGATCCGCCACATGTGAGTGGTTGGAAAATCACTCTATAGATAAATCAGGGAGTCGAGACCCCCGACACTCATGCTATCTAGGCTGAAAGAACCAATTTCATCCAAAATCAGACCAAGGCCCTGGTAGGCATCATTGGAAGGGGGATAGGAGTCTTCTTTGTTGTGTGATTGGTGGACGCTGCGTGGAAGCCCGCTTTGCAACAATCTTTAAACTGGGTCATTTCTTTAAAAGAAATTGCGAGCCAGTGTTGCCCTCATCAGTAGAAGTGCACGACCCACGTTGACAGCACCGTGGCCTATTCCATCACCTTCCCCTCTTCAACATGCTCTTATACCTCTTCAACTGCAACCACAGGACTTGGGACTGGAGGCACCACTAGGTCCCCACTATCATTCTCAGACGAAGAGTTATTGTCATTGCTATTTGAGATCGCCAGTATTTGACCAACACTACGACCTACTTCTAACAAGTTATAAGCCCAGAGGTTCTCATCGGTGAACAATGTCCTCGTCTCCCTATCTGCATCTAGGACGTCGTGAAGAAGCCTAAGAGTTTTTACTAGGTTCGGTCGCTAGACCTATTCAGTGCATCTAAAAGAACAAAAGAAGACAATCTGAGCGAACAAAACTATGAAGTGATATAAAATGGAAAGAATGAGAGCAAAACCTATGTCTAGATAGCAACCATTGTGCGAATTCGAACTAACAGAAAGAAAAACTCATCTTTGAAGTAACTCAACTTATTCCAAGTGCTGTCACTATTCTGCACTCCTTAAATGGTTCCAAAAAATTGAGGGAAGGATTCCCTGTGTGATGCTTGAAGCTATACAAGTATTGGATCTCTTCTTTCGTTGGAATGCAATTTAAATGGTGGGCAAAGATAATGAACCCCCTATATAGAAAAGTGTAGCTATTGGGATGTAGTTGAACTGGAACCAGGCTCATAAAATGCAGAATCCATCGGATGAATTGATTGAATGGTGCGACGCACACCATCAAATACGTATATCGGTTGCACATGGTATACCGAACTGGAGGGTGATGTGCCCGTTGGTGGCATGTGGGAACTAACACGTCTTTAAATGAGATGCCATGTTGTTCACAAATTCTTCTAAGTGATCCCTCTTTGATTTTTGAAGCAACTGAGTCTGTGGGATCATCTAATATTCCAGCATCATCAACAGTATCTGGAGTAGCCTTAACTTTAGGATCCTTTATGGCCTCCAGAGGAACCTCTGGGAAAGGCTTTTTGACTTGTTTATTTGTAGGCTGGGAAACAAATGACACTAGAGTGTGTCATGCAGAAGGAAATGTGGTTAAGCTTGACTCGCTATCTGATTCGGCATATTTAGGAGACAATGGGCCTGCAGCCAGAGCAGAGAGACGCTTGGAATGTCGATGACTCATAGCTATCAAAGCTCAACATACAATCAGAAAAATAAGAAGCTATGCCCCCATGCTAAAGTGAAAGCCTAGTGTGGTGTGATGCAAATGAATATGTTGTTCAGTGTCGTGCAGTAGTAATGTTCGATGTTGTGTAACGATTCACTTGGAAGTTAGGTTATTACCCGAAGTGACAATCATCGCTGACCGTCCCAACAGGCTTCACGTCATTAACCATGCATTGAGAACACCTAGAAACTCGAGAGATTTCATTTGGGAAAGCTCTGGTTTTAGTTGTTTTGCAAAAATCTCTTAAACGTTTTCAACGCAGAAATTCACCAAGGTATGATCAGCACCGATCAATACCCTTGGAGTGAATTTCTGCCTTTATCACTTTCTTTCCGGTCCCGATCATGGCCGGCCATGCGAAGTTCATCCAAGCCCTCCACCAATGTCGCTGCCTACCTAAAGTTTCGAATCTCGAAGATGGCAGCCAGTTCAGGTGATAGTTCGGGCTTTAGTGATTGACCAGGTTCGATCCTAGCAAGTTGAACGATGACGTTTAGCTGGAGCAAGTGGGGAATAGCGTCGATGGTACTGGAGAGCAAGCAATGACTGAAGATTGGAGCAGATGGCTGCAGTATGAACTTCGGTTCAAGGAAAAGAGAACATTAATGGCGGTTGGAGCTTGGGTATTCGAAGGTAGAAAAAGTGAAATTGGTTAAGTGTTGGGTCAGGTAATATAACCCTTGAACCCAACAAAATAGGCTATTAACTCGCCTGCTTTCAGGTGTTGGATCGGTACCGATCCATAGCCATGGATTACCGAACCATAAAAAAGTGTGACTATAAATGTCCATATGTGCATATGATTTCACAAGAATGTGCACGTACATGGAATTGAAGCATGATGGACAATCTAATTACATGAGCATGTGCATACTCAACACCTAACAACCATAACCGTAAGGCAGCAGAATCAAAGCTGTGAAGTCTAGAAAAGAATCTACCTAAAGCTATTGAATTTGGTGTGATAGATTATAAGAGCACACTCCAGTTTTATAATGCTAAATCTCAGCAAAGTGTCACGACGAATAGCCAAAGTCACTACATTTCATCAAAATTTTCCATAGAAAGGATAACAACTATTCGAAACATGGATTAGAATCTATTATGATGATCCTGACTTGTCTCGATTCAAAGCACATCGTGTTGGAAATAAGATGTACTTTGAGGGCAAGTGTTATCCAGCCTTTGGCCAGACAATGTTTGGACGAACTTGATGGGTAAGACTTGAAATTTATAGAGGCAAGGAGCCCAAAGAGATAGCCGACAAGCCCAAAAACCAAGTGCGGTCAAGACCACCAAGCGAGTGCAAGGCCACCATAGAGTTCAATAAGCTTCAATCCATCCAAGTGATGAATTGGTACCGATCTATCCCTATAGATTGGTACTAATCCATAAAATCTCACCCAAAATACCTAAAATACCCTCTACTGCCAAGTATTGTTTATGACAACCTATTCTAAGCTTCACAGGATTGAGTGTCTAGAGCATTTGAGGTCGAAAACTCCATTCCACCACCGATCCAAATAATCATTCCAGAAAAAAGCTTAGCATGGAAATCAAGACAAAAAGATGAAGCTAACAACAACTCGCGTCTACACAAGGCAATGGAAGAGATCCATTAGTTGATCTTATGTCGGTACCGATCCATGCCTATGGATTAATACCAATCCATATCAAATGTTGATATGGCTACAATCTTTCGTGCCTGTTATTAGATGTGGGGAATGTGGCTACAATCATGGTGGACAATTCTCAATGACCTGTAGCTATAAATAGGGGGTAGGGGGACATTTTAGAGGGATCTTCTCTGTTGTCTACTAATTTCCTATAATTCCCTCGTAATTCCAAGGATCCATACCGATCTATAAGAACAAAAGTCTTAAATAACAGTATTATTAATATAAAGCTAAGTGAACGTTGGCCTCAGTTTCCCGAACCACTATAAACACTGTTAATACTGTTTCTCATGTTTTCCTTTATTTTTCTTTATGTAATTCTCTGCTTTAATCTCTTAGGTGTTTGTGCCATTTTCTGGTATAAACACCATATTATGGTCGGTACTGACCATACTTTGCCATCTTGGAATGTGCGCGAGATGAGGTAGGTACCCACCATGGGGAAAATCATAAAGATTTAGCTTACAAAAATACATCGGTATCGACCATTATGGTTGATACTGAGTTGTTTGACTTCTTCGAGATTCATGCGTTATGATCTGTTCTTTGTGCTGGAAATTCGGATTTAGAGGAAAATACACGTTCAAGCTTGTAATTATGAGATTAGTGCTATGATTTGTATATAAATAGCAAGGAACCTTAAACAAAATGGGGGATTATCACTCTTAACTCTTGGATCAATCTTATTTACCTCTCCTTCAAAAACTTTCTAGGAAAACTCGAGATCTACTAAATTGTAGTCTGAAATCGATTGTAATTTATATATTCTAAAGAAAATTCATCAAATAAAAAGATTAAGCGGACATAGGCCGGAGATTTTGGCAAACCACTAAAAAAACCTTGTGTTTTGTTCTCTTTTTTGCTTTGTTTCCATCTTTCTAATATTTGCTTGATTTGGATTCTGTTGATATTGGGGTGTTGTATCAACTTTTGGCATAACATTTTTGGTACAGTGAGAGAGACTTGAGATTTGATTTGGAGAAGATGAAGAGGCCTACTACAAGAGTTACTGCTGGAGTAAGTCAATCAAAGCATAGGGAAAGCTAGTAGCTATCTTCAAGTTCTGATCCGCCTTCTATCAATATTACTAAGAGAGGGGATGGAAGAGATGATGGAAAGGATGAAAGAAAGATTGATGGCTTGGAAAGAGGAGACGATGAATGGATTTTTCTAGAGAAAGAAATAAAAAAGGGCAACCAGAGTTGCTGAAAATCAAAATCATAGGCCATAAGGAAACGCAGGTGTACTGGTAGATGGGGCAGAGCAAGTCGGACCAAACACCTCCAAAAACACAATAATTCAGTACTGACTTGTTCAGACAATTCAGTGCTGACCTTAATGGTCATGGGGCATGGACAACTTGGGTTTTGAGTGAGTTGGGATATCAGGAACGGGTAATGTTGATGAAGGGGGCGGAGATAAAAATACAAGCTCACAGTGGCAAGGATTAGGATCATAAGTTCCCCATAGGACTAGGAGGCAGGATGAAGATTTGAATCAAGGTTGCATGGATCCCTACAGATTTCAACAGAATGATAATGATAGAATCTTATTAACTTTAGGTAAATATGGAATTCCTTTCCAATATGCTCACCTATTCAATCCGTCAAATTATTCTATTTCCTTTGCACGTTATGTTTTCTGCTTCCACTTTATATTCTATAAACTTATTGTATACATACAACTTGTGTATCAAATACACATATTCATGTCCATGATAATACGTTGGTGAATTTAGCAAAGTGGTTGCATTTTAGTATCATTAGACCTTCGATTGCATGTGTGTGCGTGCCTATATTTACATATAGGTATATATATATGTATGTATATATATTTGTGTGTGTGTGTCTATATATATATATATATCAATTCAAAGAATTCATTAACTCCTTAATAATTCCCACTGAATGGGTGCTTTGTCCTTAATTGTTCAAGATACAATTCACCTTTACCATATGATTCATAATCATACAATTAAAGAATTATTTCTTAAGGATATGGTCTTAGCCTATAGTTCCAAAATAATTGTAGAAAATTTTAAATACTCATGTTTTTATAGAGTTAATGCATCACTATTGTTATGAAAACAAACACCGTTGTTATAATAGATTTACCTTATAATGACTATTCATAATATTCATATTAAAACATAACTATATCTATTTTCAGTCAGTAAAGAAGATAGTTATTATTTCATAAATAATATTTGTTATACATACAAAAAAATCTTCTATAACTTGATGCATCCATTAATAAGCATCATATGTTACGCTCCACTATTTCTGTCATTACAGTAACAATGCATGAAATATAAAGGTCCATCCAATTACTCATTATAAGATTTTATTTCATCCACTATAACTAGTTCACAGTCGAGAGATTCAGGTTAAATATTGTGAACTCAAAGAAATAACTCTCAAAGAAAACAATTTTCTATATGAAAATACATTTGGAATAAAAATGTGATTTTTGATTCCATATTAAGTGTATATTAGTATTTTATACAATTCTCATTTTCGATTTCTCTTCATGAAGAAGAGGTGATCATTCACTCTTTCCATCCCTAATGTGCCTATGTTACATTCATTCTCAGACATTTGTTTTCCTTTCCAAATGGTTAAACCATTCAATAGGAAACCCAGACTATAAGACTACACCTAAATTTTACAAAAGTGCACTCAGACATCCTTAACATTTTAAGAAAATCAAATAGATTGCACTCAAATAAATTGATCAAAACTAACATTTCAGTTATCAAACTCCTTGGCCAGTCTTTAGTCCTTGGTCTAGTGTTGTTTCTAACAAAACAAGATTTTATTTACATTCAATTATAGTGAACACTTGAGCTTGAACTATAGTTTATTTGCTCATTTTGAATGAATCAATTTCACCGAGATTTCATATATTACGAATGTGGCTATTCACCATACAACTTTGGTATATGTTTGAATATCGATCAATTATCCATAAACTTGTATTGATTTAGAGTTCAAATCTCATGGAGACATCTTGGGTAAATAAACACTTAAGTGACTAAGGTACGAATGTGTTCAGTGGTCGTATAATTTGGCTCTTGCATAAGCCTTGAAATGACAACATGCCAAAAGTTTTATTGGTGGGTATATCTTATATTTCTTTGTTGACCATAATTCAGCTCATCGCTATGTTTTAATGGAACAATTTTATCAATTAAATAGTTGCATAAATTTATTAAAGTAGATAATTTTAATTTTATATAGCATGTGTTCTTACAATATTAGAATCTCCCGCTAGATTTTTATATTCCCCGAAACCCTAAGAGAAATATAGGAACCTTTCAATTTATCTAGTAACTGTTTGGACCCGCTTGCCTTGGAATACTAATCTTAAGTTTTCTCAATAAATCATAGAGCCGCAAGTGATGGATAACTACTTATCGTTTATATCACATATAACTCCTAGACGTGGTCTTTGCCTTAATTTCAAATTTGACCTTGAGTTTGCTTAACAAATCAAGAAAGATTATTCACTCTTACCTATCATTTCTCGATTGCCAAAATATAATGCATGTACCTTGAGGTTTCTCAATAAATACATGCATGCATCTTACCTTACATGAGAAATATATTAATGGTACTATATATCTCTAGCTTGAGTTTGCTCAACAAATATTATATATGCAAGTAATCAATCAGAATATATAAATGGTAAAGGGAAACTTATATTAAAGATTCATAATTATTAATATATTTTGAGTGATATCGATTTAAAAATAATGTATTTCTTATGAAATACACTTGTGTTTAAGCGTTAGACACATCTAAAATCACGGTATACATACTATGCGTAAATATTTATTATAAAATCTACTTGAGTTCTATATAGTTCCACTTATATTTTATTTATCCATGTATAATTACATAAGTTTAATTTATTTATTACTATTGTAATTTAATCAACTTATATAATATTTATATGTATTTTATTAATTAAATCATATAAAATTAATTTTAATTCTTTAATTTAATTAACTAATTTCTTTAAATTTTATTTTAAGATTTTATAATTTTATATTATTCATCTCAAGCTTTTAAAAAGAGTATTCAACTATAACATTTATAGTTATATACATATATATCATACATATATATACACACACAATAATTAAATCTTTAGTTAATTAATTTTTCAATTAAATGGTTTAATTAAATACTTAATAAATTTTGAAAATTTATTTAGTTTAATTTCATAAAATAATTTTGAGAAAATTAAAACATTATAAATTATTAAACTATAATGTTTATAGCTTTTATTTATATACATATCAGCATATATATTTTAATTAATGATTTGTAAAATAAATTATTTAATTAAATATTTTAACAATTTTCAAATTTTTTATTTAATTTACCTTAAGAAAATTTAAGATAAATTTTCAACTATAACCTTCATAATCATATACAAATATCAATATATACAAATATATTTTTTATTAATTAAAATTTAGTTAATTATATATTTAACTAATACAGTTAATTAATTTATAAAAACTTCAAAAAATATTAAATAAAATTTTCAAAATAATTTTCAAAATAATTATATTTATTTTGTAACATTTATAAAATTCCTTTTATACTTTAAACATAACATCTGAATTTAAAATATATTTAAAAAATTTAGATCTTAATTTGACAATTAGCCCAAGGCCAAAATAAATCTAGGTTGTACAACTGGACCAACCTTTTGGACTTACTCTACCTTTTAGGCTAGACCAGTAGTCAAGGGGGCAAGAACGGTTTTTATCCAACCCAAGCCTAGACCCTACTATTCTACATACCCATAAAATAGAAAAGTTTATCAGTTGGCCCTAAATGATGGTTAATTAGATTGCATAGGCCATATGGGCCTTAGTACTATCGTTGAGTTCGACCAGTTAGGCAGCGGGTGAAATGAGTAAATTTAAAAAAAAATCTCAATTTGTATCCTAATGAGTCTGTGAAATCTATTTACTAGCATTAGATCCAATTTATATATGTTGGAATCAAATCATATTATATTAATCATATTAATAAAGTTTATTTAATGTTTGTTTTGAATAATAATATATATTCATAACATAACATGTTAACATAATGATATGTAGGCACGTGTATAACTACGTATAGCTAAAGTCCCGCTAAATCCTTACAAAATCCATGCTATAGCACATAACGCTTTTTGACCTCTACGCTATTTTAATTTAGCACTATTAAACTGTAGATCTACTTTAAGCCCCGCTATTTCCACTACACCTGCTAAATCAAGGTTTTTTAGCACCTGCTTTAGTAATATTAATATACAAAGGTTGATTTGACTAGTTCGCTTTTAAACCAAACAAAAAAGGGTAAAACCTAATTTCAAGGCATATGTTTTCAATATAAGTTAGAAATCTATTGTAGCCACTAAATCTAGTCTGGATAAATCATGATATTCTTCGATTTTGTTATATGAGATGAAATAATGATTGTATTCTCTACACAAATGATGTGTAAGAATAAATTAACTTCAAATACTTGATTTTATATCAAATGAAGCTTTTTTCACCTCCGCTATTTTGCGTTATATCCACGTTTTATACCTGCTTTAACTTTTTTCATTCCATTGCTAAGCGCTTTAATTGCACAAAGTATAACTATATATATACACATACATATTGGGACTCATATCTTTTGTAAGTGCATATATATTATACTCACATATACATACAATATACTTTAATTTATGTATATAATTTGTATACACATACTAATAGTACAATATATATGGTTTGTAAACACCTACATCCAAATCGGGCTGGACCAAACAAGCGGAAATTAAATGATTATTTATATAAAAATATTTAATATTACGTAAATTTTAATTTGTATAAATTATTGAAAAATATATATATGGCCAAAATAATTAGATCAAAAATATATTATATACATTTTTGTTTCATTTTGGTTTCATTTACAAAACGACATATATATATAATACATACTGCCATATAGTTATGAATATTTTTATACAAATATATATGTATATAACTAATAATTTGAAAATAATTTAATAAAATAAATTTGAGATTTATCTGATTGACTAAGTAAGCACTAAATTATTATGATTTAAAATTAAAACACTAATTTTAGATACATATAAATATACATGTTTGATTATAGCCAAAACGAATGATTATATATATAATTTAATATTACATCAAAGCATTTTATAAAAGGATATATGTATATATCCTAAATAAACAGATCAAACTTTATTGTTGCATTTTGGTTTATTTGAATTCTATTTACAAACAACATATATAACATATTATAATTTAACAATATGTTATGGTATTAAAAAATATTTTACATTTATCCATTAGAGTCAGGTGTGAACATACCTGAATGTATTAAATAAATCTGAATTTACATTTACAGATCCCTCATGACACCTTGATTTGTGGATTGACTCATAGACTCCTTGAATCATCACTTTACATTGCTATAATCGAATGAACCACTTTAATTTAATTTTATTTGATGTTGTTTTGTGGAAAAATGGATTCAGCCATGGGGTATCAACAAGATGATGGAAACTATAGAAAGGGAGAAGCGGGAAGAAAAAATAGAAGTGAATGAATATGTAAGGTTTTTTGTATTTATGGAGAGAATTCATTCCATCCATCTTTAATTCTTAATTAAATCTAGATCTAATATCTAGACCATTATCACCCATGTATGGTCGGCCATCTATTATCCCATATGGACCAAAAAATCACAAATCAATGTTAACCTAAAAAATGGATCGACACACTCGAATGTGATGTGAAAGCACCAGCCTTGTTAAAACAGAGCAAGTATATTAGAAAAGTGGTGAAAAAGTAAATAAACACGGAGAATTTTATAGTGGTTCAACTATTAACTAAGCTTACGTCCAATATATAGCTTTGATTATTGATTGTATATGATAAGAAGGTGTTTGAGATTGAACAAGTCATAAGTACAGGTGTTAGATCAATTCTAAGTCCTAGAATTTCCCATAGGAACTGCCTTGGTTACTATTGAGCAGAGATAGTTGAAGAATAGGTGGAGATCCCGCGTAGTGTTTGCAGAATCCAACCGCTTTGTTAGTTGCTATATGGACTGTATTTATAGTGGTAGCAGTAGCATTGGGCCAATAGAAGAGTTGGAGCAGAGTGTAGAAGTCGGCCCAGAAGAGTGTGAGAAACCACGACCTCATCTGGATTAACCAGAGATGTCGATATGGAATTCTCATGTTGGTACCGACCTTTGTGGTTAATTCCAGGTAGGTCAAACTTTTTTACACTTGTCTTGCTACTTGATTTTGGGTTGTTTTATGTAGATTTTTTGGATATTTGGTTAATAGTGATGATGGTTCCTTCATCACTTGGTTTATTCTGCTGCTCTGACTAATAACTCTCCAATCTTAGTATCTAGATGATCAGAATCCTTTGATATTGCTTGGGCACACATGAAATAGGTAAAGAAGAGCCTCTGCAAAGTTCGATGGAGAAATGTAGGAGCATGATATGTCTCCACTGACCTCTAGAAGTCGGTGCTGACTTCTTCTCTTTTGTTCAACGGTGATGAAACTTCTCCGAGTTGTTTCACTAGCCCATTTAGGTATACTTCCAAGGTTTCAAGTAGTTTCGTCTCCATCTTGACATTCTAACTCCTGTTCATTTCTGCATGGTTAAAAATTCAATTAACATTTGCTCCCCAGATTATCCTTTCATTGAAAGCAAAGTGTGCTATGAAGTGAGACAAGTCCCGGATGGCTACCCTGTAAATCGTAGTTAACTGTTTAAGTGACGTCTTGAAATACTGCATTTATTTGGCTTCAATTGATCAATTTATGTTCGTTTTTTGCTTCAACTTGCATTAGAACTTTCATTCGCGATGTTGACCATATTGTTTGGATTTGGAAATTTGCATATTGCTTTATGTTGTTGGATAAGTCCATTGTAGGAAGTTTTACATACTTTGGGTGTTATACAGGATGTCGGTACCGACCTCTGATGTCGGCACCAACATCTGTACTTAAGAACATTTTAGCATTTTTCTTTTATATGCCTTTAAACCCTTCTCAGAGTACCTTGTTGCTTGCCAAGTTCATAAACCCTATACCCGAGTTCCCGAAGTGCTAATTTGCCTTCATCCTTCGATCGAATACTCCACTGACCTACTCTTACTTCGTCACCACCAGCCGCTACCTTACCTGTCTACTCGCCGTCAACTGGAACCGCCGTGGCTACAAGAATCGTCGCCTAGCACTCTCGGTCTTGATTTGAAATCAAACCCTAGGTCCAATTTCATTCAACTTGAATCTAAGGTAGGTAGTGATGGATCTTGATGTGATGTGGATGGTTATGGAGTGGATTGAACCTCGATTGTTATTGAACAAGGCGGAAAACAACCGCAATCACATAAGTTTGATTGGTGATGTAACCAAGAACTCAGTTTTGCTCCGATCAAACATGTGAGATTTCAAATAAGAACTTGATTTTCCAATTCTAACTGTTTGCCTTGTGAAACCAACTAGTTTCAATCATCGAAATAACTCCAATAAAACAGTTAATTTTGTTGTAGGGCATATCGAATGACTTCACCATTCTGTTTCTTTTTAATGGAACTTCCAGTGATCCTAAAAAGAAAGACTTTCCGCATTGGATTCATTATCGATCATAAATCAGTAATGGGTAAGTGTAGCAAAGATAATTTCAAAAATCGATGCGAATTGTTTTTCAAATGCGAGCAAGCTATCTACACTAAATGGTTCATTCATAGTGTCCGGGACATTGGACTCATCTCATGTAGATAACGCATTGTATTTGCACTGGCCAACACTTAGAATTCTATTGGTCGATACACGTTGATTTCTGTTAAATTCCAAGCATTTGTCACATGGTCATTTATATTTCAAGTTAGGTTCATCTGACTGTGTTGAATGCCAATTTTTCCTATTTAGAATGACTCGCCAATCAAATCTTCGCAAGTCTGGTGAGGGAGCATCAACTCCTTCCACTACTGCTCCAGTTTCACCTTCTATTCTAGTTGGACTGAACCAACCTACGTCTTCATGGTCTGAGAGCCAGATGGTGCTAGTAGATCCCATTGTTCCACCCTAGTTGCCACTATGGCTAGTTATAACTAACCCACCAGAGTAGGTACCCACCATTATGACTAAAAAGATGTTTCATAATGTCTGCTTGCAGCATGGAATTCCTGCCGAAGATGTTCGCTTACCGAAAAGAAACGAACTTGCACATCATCCCCATCTTGGTATCACAACTTGCAGCCGGTACATGTGTCTCAGCGATGCCATTCTGCCCTTCAATTCTTTCTTAAGAGATTTCCTAGGAGAGATTAGACTTGCACTATTTCAGATTCACCCGAACAGGTTTGCCTTACTGAGCTCACTATACTTCTTGTTCATGCAACAATTTGAGTGCCCTCCACACTTCAGAGAGCTCACGTATTTGGTCAAATTCAAAAGGAGAAAAGATTGCCCCTCCTTTATTATTATCGATGCCTGGACTATGGGCAAGGTGATTAGGAACCTTCATAATAAGCATTCGATGTTCAAAACCGAATATTCATCCACTGTCCGGAAGGATTCGATTGCTTCAAGTTAAAAGATAGTGAGTTTTGTTCTATTAATCCTCTTTATAGTGACACTTCTTTACTCCAAACTTAATGCATATCTCTCACAAATTTCCTGACAAGAGACAAAAGATCGAAGCATAAGAAGATGATCGAACATCTAAAGGTCATTAGAGTAATCGAATGCTCTATAGGCTTCCTCTTGACGAATGAAAAGTTGTTAGAGTATGGTTTGCTTGCTCTGGGAAGAGTAGCTGACATTGAAGTACCTTTGCGGATTGGCCCTAGGTCATGGACCCGTTCCACCGCATTCACTCGTGGCTCTGACGAGGGTACTCAAGAGGAAGAGGAATAGGGTGGATCAAGCAATGAATGCAATTCTAGTAATGATCGTGAGGAGGAGGTTGGTGATATGGAGACTCATGAGCCTCTGGGAGATAACGAAGAAGGAGAGGATGTTGAAAAATGGGGCGGATGAGCTTGCGAAAGAGGATGCTCCCAGTCGTGAGGGCGATAGCGGGAGAATGCCTGCCATCCTGAAGGAGGATGAGACGGTTAAAAGAAGAAAAGGAAAATGGGCCATGGTTTTGGAGGAAGGAAAGATCTTTGACGATGAGAATAATAGCAACCTTCAGGCCACTGAGGAAGGGAAAAGCGGATCCATGGATGAATCGCCGAGAATGAGACCCAGATTTCCCAACCTTTCTTCTCCGGAACTTTTGGCCAATGAAACATTAAGTCCAAACCATAGTATTTCTCCTCCTCTCAAATGACTAGCTATTGGGCCCCACTTTCTACGAGAGATCAAGTTGCAAGGACTTCTGTTGAAACTACATCAACTTCTGACTTCATGCCATCCTCGTGAACGAGCACTGAGACATCTCAGTTACTGGAATGATATAAGAAATTGGCTCACAGATCGACATATCTTACGAGGCATTTATAAGTGAATGCAGTAGCACTATGACTCTAATACCATGCCCGACCAATTTGTAAACTATAAATGGGGATATTGGCGTTATATACTTCACTCTTGGATCTCGAACATTCATCTTCGCATATACTTTGATTTGTGTAATTCTGTTACCTATACATTTTTCTTTGTTTCAAGTTCAATGGCGGATGACAAATACAGAGCACTTCACCATAGCTCGAATGACTATAGAAGGAGCACTCCTGACCCTCATCCTTGCTACTATGAAACAGTCGAAGAGAGGCTAAGGAGAAAAGAACACGAGCGTGATGAAGCTCGCAGAGATGAGAGAGAATGCCTCGATGCTGAAGAAGAAAGAGTGAAGAGAAAGAGGGATTTTAGGGGAAATTCTCCCATGAGACTCGCAAACACCCATAGAGAGATTCCTCCGAGCACCATAGAGCTACTACTTCTATTATTGCTCCATGTACCGAAGCTTAAACTGCTATTATCCAAGACACTCCTTCATCAAGTCCCATCACAACTTCTACTGCTTCCGCTCCTTTTGAAAGTGCCTCAAGACTTATGCTTTCGCTTGGTTTATCCAGCCTCTAAGCTGTTTATCCATACTTATACTTGTGTGGAATAAAATTCGATCATGAAATCAAAATCGTTACTAGAGAAAGTGCGGCGAAAAACTTGGAGGCAGTGCAAAGTGATGTTGACTCGATTTTTGGATGGCGAGGATTAGGCAAAGCTCTTTTTGAGATCAACAAGATCAAACTTCACACAACTTGATTCGCTCAAGAAAGAGAGCTAGAGCGTAAAGAGGCAACTAAAGAACAGGATGCTGACTTGATCAAAGTTACCAGGGAAAGATCTCACTCTCGAACAGAAAGAAGTGCAGACAGTTTGATGGGAGAGATGAAACGTGTCCATACCAACACATAGATAGTGATGAGGAATAATCTTAAGGCCACTCATCTTGAAACCGAGAGCTATAAGAAACAAGCTGAAGAGAAGGCTAAAATTATAAAGGTGAAAGACCAAGCCATTTTCGAATAGGCATCCAAACTCGAACGCCTCCGCAAAGAAGTTCAAAAAATCTATGAGGAAAATCGAGAGTTGGCCGAAAAGTTGGACACTGTATTATCCGATAAGCTTTTAAATGACATCAAGCTTGCTGTTTGTCAAAGCAAGTTAACTGATCTTCAAAAAGCCCGGGATGTCGGCAATGAGAAAAGGGCCCAAGAGAGGGAAGATCTCAACCTAGTTCTCCAACATTTCTATGCGAGTGTGATTATGCATAGGGATCTAAAGTGGTTAGGAAATGGTTATCCTTCCACCCTTACTGACACATGAGAAGAAGTGTTACGCCAAGCTGGGACGACCGTTCCAAGACCGAGCTACTGGTGCGGTACTTGAGTGCCAAAGAGATAGATGTGCTTGCTGCATGGAAGTCAATTCTTGTTGAGGATGTCAAGGCTGCAGCTACCTATGCTGCCCCAAGCTCTTTGGGTCAGCGTAAAGTGGCTGTCTCGCAATCTGGGGTGCTAGTGGTGATCATTCCTTCTTCATCTGCACTTCACGAGCCTTATTTCCCTGTTCTAACAATTGGGCAGTTCCCTACAACCGGGGAGTATGAGATTGACGTCATAGCAAGGAGTCCCACTTCAGGTATTTCTTTTGTTTCTCCCGTGCTCCAGTAGGTCGATCTCACTCCTGAATCTATTACTGAGTTGTACCATGATCTCTGTGAACTCATAGGTCCGTTCGACGTCCCATCTTTTCCTTCTGCTTCTTAGAGCACACGAATTGAAGCGATCTTCACTGCCTTCATTATTATTTCCATAAGTTCAACTGCTACACTTCAACCTTCCACCGCTGGGCCCGAATCTTGTTCCCAACAGATCACAACGTTGGAAGGGTTGGAGGATATTACCATATCGCGGGAGGAGGATGTTCAGATGGTTAGTGCAACTGATCCAGCCGAGGATAAGACGATGGCGGAGCAAATTCAAGAGGAAGAGAGAGAAGGCAAAGCTTAAAGCGGGGTCATATGCTACAAAGACCAGGATCCTCCCATTCACCATCAAGACTAGCAAGCTAAAGTCCATAGATATAATGGTCATTGGGGCCAAGGAAATTAACTCAAGCAAGGTGGTGGTGAAGAAGAAGACCCCTAACCCGATCGGGTAAGGGTGGCAGCGGGAAGAAGTGATGGGCTCGAGGATCAGTGGAGCCGGGTTTTGGTGGTTCTTTTAGTTTGTGTCTTTTGATTTTTTGGTTTTTTTGTACAAGTACAAAGTCTATACTTAGCATCTTTTCTTTTGTTGTTGCATTAGTAGTGTCTGTACTGCTTTTTGGTGTACAAACAGGCTTATATTGTACGAGAATGGCCCTCGCTCTTTGATATTATACATAAAGTGATATAATCAATGAAAAGATTAGTATTTCTACTATAATCTCTTTTGTGAACTTCTCTACATTCTATGTACTATGCATGTTCATATACCACTATATGTGTGCATAATACGATTGCTCATCTCGCAATTTCCATGTTATATAATGTTGTGCTATGTGATATATTATGTGTTTATTTACTGCAATTCTATGCATGCAAGTGGTTGTTTATTTACCGCAATTGTATGCATCGAAATGGTGTAAATAGTGTAACATGCAGTTATTTAGTTTTACTACTTAGCTCTGTTCCAGCAGCCATAATTTTTGTTTGGCATAACAGAACTGCAAGTCCATAGAGTTGGTTACTCCAAACACTTAGTGCTAGACCAGGCACTCTGGACTACTCTCTGGTTCCACCCAATCAAAGATGTATTACAGCACCTATTCTTCGAGAACTTGTAGTCTTAATGCTTGATTCCAAGCACTGTGTACTTTTGATTACAGCTGATTTTCTCTGAGTTTGGTATTGTGGTTCTATCCATACATCAGCCTCTGTTTCTTGAGACTTGTGGACAGTTTAATTACTTAGATTTTCCTTCAACTTTGCCAATGCCTAAGCGACGTTGAATATTGGGCGGCGGGGATTGATTTCTATTAATCCTATAATCGAGAAATTTCCCGATATTGTTGGAGCAACGTTGGTACTTAAGAAGTTTTGACAGACTAATAATATTACCGGGGTAATAGCGATGATTCAGAGTGTGCCTGAACTCTGTTCTGTTGGTTCAACCGATAAGGGAGTGAATGTTTTCTTGGACATGGTTCCATTGGTTCGAGAAACGAAGGAGTTGGCACACTTAAATCTAGTTCCATCGGCTCAAGTGGCTACGCTATGAAAGCTTACCCAGATGTGGTTCTGTCGGTCCAAGAAGTGAAAGAAATAGGGCACATTTGAATGCAGTTCCACTGGTTCGAGTAGCTAAGGAAATGGGTGCTTGCTTGGACAAGGTTCTTTCGTTCCAAGAAGCAAGGCGCGACTTATGGATGTGTGCGAGGGTTTGGGCCTTTCCAATATTGTCGAAACATCACTGGTTCCCAAAAGGCAAGGATCGATTTTCCTTGTCGGTCCGGTGGTTGAGTCCATTTGTTTCCGTCGGCTCGGCGGATTGCTTACTTGAATGCAGTTATATCGGTTCAAGAAGCGAATGGATGGAGCACACTTGGATGCGGTTCCATTGGTGCAAGCAGCGGGTAAATGGTTTTCAAGTTGATATGACCTCATCGACTCAACAAGTTGCTTATAGAGCATAGTTCCATTGGTTCAAGAAGCTAAATAATTTTATTTATAAAATAAAGAGAGAGTCAAATCCTGCCTATTTATAATGCACCCAGTATCCTTAGGTCGCTTATTTGCGATAATAGTAAATACATAGATAGAAACTTAAACAAAATAGTGCCGCAACAAATCGTCGTTCCAAGCATGGGGAATCTGGATTCCATCGACCGTTGTGAGCTTAAAAGTTCCATCTCCAAGTTTTTAGTCGATAACATAGAGTCCTTCCCAATTTGGACCATGTGCCCCCATACCCGGGTAGATTCGTTTTAGGATGAGATCTCCACTTCAAAGGTGTGGTAGCGAACTTTGGCGTTGAAGTGTCGTGCCACTCCCATTTGATGAGCAGCAGTCCTTAGCTCAGCTCCTTCTCGCTTCTCATCGATTTGATCAGGTGATTCAAGTTGGACTTTCTCATTCTCACTTTGGTTGAAGTGTCCACTTCGACGAGAGGGGACTTCCAGTTCCACCAGAATCATTGCTTCCGAACCATATACCAAGGCAAAGGCTGAGTGCTCGGTCACCTTTATGAGTCATTCTATAAGCCCATAGTGCAAGCAGAAGTTCATCAACCTAATTTCCTTTAGATTTTTTCAATCATTTCTTGATTTGATGACCCTTTTCACCACCTTAACTTACCTATTTTCTTGCGGGTGTGCCACCACAGAGAAGATCTTCTCAATCAAAAAATGCTCGTAGAAGTTCTTGAATTCGGCACTCTCGAACTGAGTTCCATTATCTATGATGATTTTCTATGGTACTCCAAACCTGCAAATAATATTTTTAGTACCGAAGTTAATTACTTTCTTAGTGGTGATGGTAACCAGTGGTTCTGCTTCAGCTCATTCGGTAAAGTATCAACTACGACGATAGCATATTTGGCCCTCCTTTAGCTATTGGTAATACGTTAACAGATCGATTCCCCAGATTGCAAATGCCTACAGGTTGCCACTTGCATTAGCTCTTCAGATGGGGTTCTCATAACTTTGGCAAATCTCTGTCACTAATCGCAACGTCTAGCATAGTCTGGTGCATCTTGATTGATTGATGGCCAGAAATATCCATAACCGTCGACCTTCATTGCCAGTGTCTACACCCGATGTGGTCTCTGCATATGACTTCATGAACTTCCTAGAGGATCCTCTTGGCTTCGTTGTTGGTTACACATCTGAGTAAGGGGTGGAGAATCTCCCCTATAGAGCAATCTGTCTTGTAGTATGAATTGTGGCGCCTTTCAAAGAAGCTTCTTCCATTCATTCTAATCCTTGGGGAGTGTCCTTTTGAGCATATAGTCTTTGATCGGTGTCATCCACGATTTATCTTCCTCTGTAGTTTCTAGAATCCAATCGACGTCCATCTGATCTATGCTAGGAGCCGTCAGCATCTCAACTAGAACCAGCCCCATTGACCATGCTTCTTCGAAACTGGCTGGTTTAGCTAGGTAATCTGCTTTCATATTCTGTTCTCTCAGAATATGAATTATGGTATAGTGTTCGATGTTGTTCAATAATTTCTATGCCTTTGACTGATAAGGGGCATGGTTTGCCCCCTTAGCCTGATATTCCCCTTTCACCTGACAGATAACTAGCTGAGAGTCATTGTAGATGTGCATAGCCCTTAATTGCTAATTCCTTCACAAGTTTCAGTCTTGATATTAATGCCACATACTCCGCCTCATTGTTAATAGTAGGTAAATCCAACTTTAGATCATAGAAAACAGACCGTACTTTAGGAATTTCAAGAACAAATCATGCTCCTAAGTAGAAATAATTTAAAGCACCATCGACAAACAGTTTCCACTGTGACCCTACTTCTGTAGTGTTTTCTTCTTTGCCATCTCGTATTGTGAACTCAATGATGAAATCTGCCAATGCTTGTCCATTGATTTCCCTTCAATGGTAATAAGTGAGGTCGTATTGACTCAAATCAATGTTTCGTTTAAGAAGTCATCCCGACGTCTCTAAATGGTATATCATCTTCTTCAGAGGTTGATTCATTAACACTTTAATTGGGTGAGCCTAGAAGTATGGGCATAATTTCCTTGATGTTATCAACATGCAATAGGTTATTTTTTCCAACTTTGGATAGTTCTTTCTGGCTCCAGTGAACCGCTTACTGATGTAGTAAACAGGCCACTGGATTCTAGCTTCCTTGCATACTAGTGCTACGCTCAGAGCATGAGTTTACACTGCTAGGTAGATGAATAGGTCTTTCCCATCCATCGGTTTAGATAAAACCGATGGGGTCTCCATATGTCGCAATAATTCCTCAAAAGCGGTTTGGCAGTCCTGATTCCATTCGAAATTTTTCTTACCATTCTTCAACGCGTTGAAGAATAGTATACACTTATCTATTGCTTTGGAAATAAATCGGCTCACTGCTGCGACCTTTCCATTCAGACTTTGCAATTCCTTTTTGATCGTAGAGGCTATGACATTCCGCAGGGTGGTAATTTGCTCGAGATTAACTTCGATGCCCTAGCATTCACGATGAAACCTATAAATTTTCCAGAAGCCATGCTGAAAGAGCATTTCAGTAGGTTATGCTTCATTCCATATTTTTGATGAATTTTAAACATTTTCGAGAGGTTATCCTAGTGATTTCCTAACATAGGTGAGTTGACTAGCATGTTGTCCATGTAGACCTCCATTGTTCATCCAATCCGATCCTTGAACATTGTGTTCACTAACCATTGAAAAGTTGCCCCGGCATTCTTCAGACTGAATTGCTTTACTCGGTAATAATACAATTCGAGGTCAGTGATGAAGTCGGTATTCTTCTGATCGGGTTCATGCACCATGATTGTATCCTGAGTAGGCATCCGTGAATGAGAGTAGTTTGTGGCCTGCAGTCCCGTCCACAAGCTGGTCAATTCTAGGTAATGGGAAGATGTCCTATGGGCAAGCTTTGTCCAGCTCTAAATATTTGACACAGGTTCACCACTTCCTGTTAGATTATTTTGACTAGAACTAGATTTGATACCCACTCAGGATAAGTTTCGTCATGGATAAAGCTGTTAGCCGGCAACTTATCCACTTCTTCTTTTAGCGGAGCAGATCGCTCCGGACCCAGGCCGCGTCTCTTTTCCATACATATCGAAATTGAGTGCCTGACTCATTATCTACAATGATTTTCCATACATATCGGAATGCGTCCAAGCGAATACGTCCAGGTTGGTGCAAAGAAATTTTATCAATTCTTATTGCATTTTGATTCAAAGTTGTGACCCTGTTTTTAAGACTCGAGTTGGATCATCCACATAAATAGGGACTGACACCGTAATCTCTGTTGGTGCCGCGCATTCCTCCCCCGAACTCTTCTTCCTAGGGGCTAATGCCTTATCGAAATGACTATAGCCTCCAAGCTAGGGGCGTTTCAGTAATTGCTTTGCTGATGGTTCGCGAATGTGGGGAGACTTCCCCACATTCTTTCCCTTTTCCTTTCCTTTCGATTCACGACATAATTTCTCTAGCGATGCTTTGATCTCTCTTTATAACTCCAACTTCATTCTCCATTGGGAATTTCATGGTAAGGCACCATAGAGCCAAAGCGATCCTAAAATCAACGAGGATCGGTCGACCCAAGAAACCGTTGTAAGTTGACGTTTCATCTATGATCATAAAGGTTTGAAAAAGGACTACCTTTCATTCTCCTTCTTCGAGCTCGACAGGCAAGTCAATTGTCCCGACTGGCTATTTTGGTTCTCCTGTAATGCCTTGGATTTTCATTCAGCAAGCAGACACGTCCCTCATGCTGATCTTCATCTGATCCAACGTATGTTTGAAACAAGATGTTGACAAAACTTCCATTATCCACCATGACTCGATGTACAACTACCAGCCCAATTCCAATGGCTACCGCCATCGAGTCGAGAGTCGGTGCTTTTACTCCTTCAGTGTCTTGATTTTGAAACACTATATCATCATTGAGTGTCCTTTACTGCTTGGTTGGGGCACCATCCTCAATTGCAAAACAAGTTTCTTTCAGAGCGTGCTTTAGTGAACTCGCGTATCGCTCCATCTTCCCTCAATTCATCAGTGCTGGGTGTTGTCCCCCAGAAATAGTGCCGATAATTAGTCTCTGTTCTGTCCATTTGGATCCTTCATCGCTGGGTCTAGGTTGGTTCCCTTGAGTACTTGGAACTTAAGGTCCAGCAGGCTGGTCAGAGTTTTTCGATTCATTCATGTACTGCTAGAACCTATTATTCCTGATCAATTCCTCAATCAGATCTTTTAGATGTCGGCTCTCGTTCATGTTATGCTCGTAAGTCTCGTGGAAGCAGTAGAACTTTCCTGATTGCTTC
Source organism: Allium fistulosum (assembly GCA_030737815.1). NCBI lineage: Eukaryota > Viridiplantae > Streptophyta > Magnoliopsida > Asparagales > Amaryllidaceae > Allium > Allium fistulosum. The sequence continues at coordinate 553,223,717 of CM060906.1, forward strand.
TGTCATTCAGATTTTCCTTTCCTAAGAGGCTTGTCATATCGCTCAGTTCCCTGAGTTGCAAGGTAGATGTTCTTCAAGCTGTCATTCAATGGTGTATACTCCTCGGGTGTAAGGTTCCTATTCCACTTTCCATTCCTATCACGCCTGCTAGTTTTCGATTTTTTCTTTTCTAATTTCCATCTTTCCTTGCTTTCCTATTATGGATATAGAATTGTTTCCATCTTGGTAGACTGCTACATTGCTCTAAACTATTTCCTTTGGTTTCATCCTGGTGGTCTTGCCCTCCAATGCGTCTGCCTCTTCCAATCTCAGATATTCACTCGCCTTTATGTTGAAATCCTTCATGGTGGTTGGTTGTTTCATCTTAATCCATCTTCCAAAGTTGATTTCCATATGGATAGCTCGAACTAAAGCCATGAATATTGTATCTTCATTAGGATTACTCACTTCAATAACTGCAGTATTAAACCTGTACATAAAGGTGTTTAACGACTCATTTGGTCCCTAGAAAAGGCCAGATAGAGACATCACATCTTTTGGCTATTCCGTGTGAAGCCTGAATTGTTCCAAGAATATCCTTGCTAACTCGTCAAATGTAGAAATGGATCTTGGTGGGTGTTTGGTAAACCACATAGAAGCGACACCTTCCAAGAAGATAGGGAAACATCTATAGCGGACTACATATGTTTCCCTAGCTACATCCATGTGCCAATTATACAAGTGATGTTTGGAGTCCATCGTCCCATTGTAAGATGGCATAGAGGGCATTGTAAACTTCTAGGGTATTCTTCCCTTAAAATATTTTCTGTAAACAGAGTTTAGCTTTGTGCAATACCTCAATCGTCATCCTTCTTGCCCTTACTTTCTTCGATCAAGCATTTAATCATGTCCGCGGTGAATGCTTAATTAGTCATGTAGTCTACGGGTCGACTGTCAAGGGCTAAACCAAGCATTTGACTCTGCAAACGGCCTTCATTTGCCAACCGAAGTCTAGGTTATCCATTCTTCGGGAGAACCACTCCTATAAAATTCCATTGGCGCATGATTGGCTTTATAGTTGCAGTTTGAACTTCTTTTCCGACATTTTGCATGCCTATGTCAGCACTCAATTCCAATCCTTTAGCATCGAGTTGCATGTCATCTTCAGAATTAGATAGATGCATTGCAATATTCCCTTATGGAGCCTTCGCTCCAAGGTTGGGGTTTGTGGAAGGTTGTCCTTGGGTAGGAGGGGTGCTTCCATTACCTATAATAACAATTTCAATCGCTCCACTGGCTATCTCCTTTTGTTTTTTCTTGTTATCCTGCCTATTCAAGCCTGAAACGGAGGAATTTTCCTGTTCCATAGCCTCTTCAGTTTCTGGCCTAGTCCATGGGGCAGTTGGTGGGTGTAGCACTAGCAAAGCGTTTGTCTTGTCCATAAGAGTTTTTTGGCTACCAGCCATCTTTTCGTTAAGTTGATCTACCGTCTGGTTAAATTCTCCTTTTGTCATAACTTCATAATGAGTAGAAGATTATGTCGCTTGATTTCTAGTATTAACTCCTGTTGGTAAGTTGGTGGTGTTGTTGACTTCAACCTACTGGCATTTTGGTCCATCGCTACCAACTGTTGCACCAATTGATCTCCCGGAAGTTGTTTTCCTTCTTCCCACCATTGATCTTCAATTTCAAACCTTTAAATTCTTTGGAAGTGGGATTTGTGGATCTAACTTCTAGGCCTATCCGATTCAAAGTGGAGAGCTAGATCTAATACTGAGTACACTGGTTCTCAGTAAAAGCACCAAAATATTAACGTAAAAAATGGATCAACACCCTGGAGTGTGATATGAAAGCACCAGCCCTGTTAGAATAGAGCAAATATGATAGAAAAGTAGCGAAAAATTAAATAAACAAAGAAAATTTTATAGTGGTTCGGCTGTTAACTAAGCCTACGTCCACTTTATATAGCTTTGATTATTGATCGTATATGATTACAAGGTGTTTGAGATTGAACAAGTCATAAGTATAGGTGTTAGAACAATTCTAAGTCCTAGAATTGCCTATAGGAACTACCGTGTTGACTATTGAGTAGAGAGATGGTTGAAGAATAGATGGAGATCCCGCGTAGTGTTCGTAGAATCTAGCCCTTTTGTTAGTTGCTCCATGGCTTGTATTTATAGTGCTAGCAGTCGCATTGGGCCAAACAGAGAGTTGTAGCAGAGTCTAGAAGTCGGTCCAGAAGAGTGTGAAAAATTGCAACCTCATCTGGATTAAACAGAGATGTCGGTACCAACTTCTCATATCGGTACCGACCTCTGTGGTTAATTCCAAGAAGGTTGAACTTTTTTGCACTTGTCTTGCTACTTGATTTTGGATTGTTCTATGTTGTTTGTTTGGATATTTGGTTGATAGAGGTGATGGTTCCTTCATCACTTGGTTTATTCTGCTGCTCTGACTGCTAACTCTCCAATCTTAGTATTTAGGTAGTCAGAATCCTTTGATGTTGCTTGGGCACACATGAAATAGGTAAAGAAGAGCCACTACAAAGTTTGGTAGAGAAATGTGGGAGTATGAGATGTCTCCACCAACCTCTAGAAGTTGGTGTCGGCTTCTTATCTTTTGTTCAATGGTGATGAAACTTCTATGAGTTGTTTCACTAGCCTATTTAGGTGTACTTCCAAGGTTTCAAGTCGCTTCCTCTTCGTCTTGATGTTCTAACTCTTATTGATTTCCGCATGGTTGAAAAACAAGTTAACAGTCAATTTGAATAATTATAGACATTTAGTGTGTGTATGTGTGTGTGTGTCGATATGTGCAAATATTACATTTATATATACAACCAAATAATTACTAATAGCACCTAAAAAATTTCTAGGACATACCCCACTTACTAATAATACGCAAACAGTAAATACATTAATAATTAATATTTCTTAAATATTAATTAATTTAATAATTTTATAACGGTTTAATCAAATTGTGTGTATTTTGGAGAATTCACAAATATGATTATGTGACTCGGAGGTGTGAATTCAATCAATAATTAATATTGAATAATTAAATATTAATGTTCATATGTCACCTTAGCTAGTGGTATGATGATTTAGCTGATCAATTGCTTATAGATCTTTTTGGTAAAATCATATTTTACATAACCTTAAATGGTACCAATAGTGACAGTAATTTACACACGTTCTCTTCGCCTACACTATACTTTAGGATAAATATAGTCTATATCGACCAAAACTCAAATATTATCCACATTCAACTTAATCAGTCCATAAACAAAGTCCTTGGTTCAGTAATAACATTTATTAATAATTGATCTACGCTGGCTAAAATTTTTGACTTTGAGTTAACTATAGTTGATCGTGATACTAAAGAGATGAATTCTCTATTTTCACTTGTAATGCTTCAACTTAGACCTAACTATACCGCTCAATGGTTGTCATTCCATGATTTAACTATAATCAATATGGAGTATCCACAATGTAGTTTAAAGTATTCTTTACTTGAAAGAATTGCATAACATCATCCCACTGAGATTTCTTGTTTGACCTATTTGTTATCAACTAACCGGAAACTCTTGATTAAGTCATTGTATTGTTATCTGATAATTGTAAGTACACAAACCCTTGGTGCTTCAGTTATCCATGAGTAATACACTAAGCCATGAATAATACACTGCCCAACATTTGGAAAGTGTTGCACGCATTAGTCTTAATGGATGTATCGACATCCTTTCTTGAAACATCGCGATCATGAATATATAAAACAAAATGTTATTTTATATTGTAATTAATTACTTATGATTGCAACTATTTGCAACTACAATCGCATAACATTTTAAGCATTCTCTTATTAATATACTTTAACTTAATTTATTTATATACAATATAACAAAGAGTATAAAAGAAAACAAACAGCTTTATAAAGAACAAGGTTGACTAACCAGGTTAAATATATGTAACAAATTACATAATTACCTTTAGTGTTTATACCACTAACTCTTTTAGGAAGGTCATGGCTTATGCAAGTTGATAACTAATACCAAACAAGTGGAATTATCTGTCTTATGGTTTGGAGTTGGCAGTTATTATTCTCGTATTGAAGGCTGGGAGGCACTTCTCATTGGGTGAAAATTTCGATTTGTTCATGGGTCATAAACCATTAGAGTATCTCCTGTCAACAAAGGTTCTCAATATTCTTCAATAAAGATGATAATAATTCCTTGTCTCTTATGATATTGGTACATTATACATTCTCAGTAAACAAATGTGTTGGCATATGCGCTTAGCAAAAGACATTATGTATTAGGATCTATGTTTGTGGAATGGAAATGGTTGGAATTTACTATGCGATTTGATTTCTAACCTACATGCAACATTGAGGCCAAGTGTTTAGCAAACATGAAAGTAATGCTTACTCTAATTAAGTGGGTAGGATCTTGTCAAAAGAATGACGCTAACTTACAGTATGTTTTTTTGCAACTTAGAAGCGAAATAGATTTTAGTAATATAGCCCAATTTAGTATCAATTAGAATGATTGGCTCTGTAAGGACAAAAAATTATGTGTGCCTAATGTTGATGGGCTTAGAGATAAAGTACTTCAGGAATGCGATCGTTCTAGGATAACTATACGTTCCGGTGGTAATAAAATGTCTAATGTTATGAAGTGTTTCTTTTATTGAAAGAGTATGAAGCACGATGTCTCTGAATTTATTGCAAAATGCATGACTTATCAATGAATCAAGGTGGATTAAAAGAAGCCAACTAGTTTGCTGTTGCTGCTAGATGTTCTAGATTGGAAATGGTAGCAAATGTCCATGGATTTGTGTAACAACCCATATTTTTAATTATTTTAAATTATTGAATTTAATATGATTATTGAATAAAAATGGTTAGAAATAAAAATTTAATGATTTATCATGTAATTTATTGGATATGAATTTAGATAAAAATTTTGAATAAAAAAATTCAGTAAGATAAGAGATGATAACTTATATTAGAAAGTAAATTAAATAATATTGAATTGTAAATAATTGCATTGATGTTGAAGTACTGTAACATGGAAGTAGTTGTTTAATTATTTAAATTCGTTTTAAAATTTTAATTTTATAAATTAAATAACTTATATTTCAATTATAGTAATTTATTGAATAATTAAATTGTTTAAATTTAATATTGAAAATTATTTAAATAATTGAATCTTGAATTTAATATAAATGAATATGATGTCGAAAGTTGATTTAAATTTTATTTAAATAATAATGAAGTTTGTTAACTTTTAAAATTGGATTTAAAGTGAATAAATTTATTTTGGAAATTTTATATTATAATTAACGAGTAAAAATTGTCTTTTTGGGCACTGTCTCGGATTTCGACAAAACCAGTTTAGATCCGTAACAGTAAGATATTGTAGGATTCAAGTTTCGTATCGATCGGACTTATCGTTTGGCCATGCGAGCTTGAAACGTGTAGAATTTAATTAAAGGAATTTAGTTAAAATAACTCGATTTGAAAAGCTATCTTCTGAATATGATGGAATTGGCCCTCGATATATGTTCCATTGTGTTCGGAATAGGAGTATAACATATAGAATGCCAGGCAGCACGCTTCGTTTGGAGTTCGAGAATTTCAGACGTTTTAAAGTAAGATATTTTCTAATTAGAACAATACACACACACACACCCCATCACTCAACACTTAGTACGCTCAGCCCACATTCTGTCTTCCCCTGTATGTCCTTTAACTCTCATTTCAAAAAAATTCAGAAAGAAAAAGGAAAAAAATTTGCGCGGCATTTTGCAGTTCGCGGCTTTCTCGCGTGACGCGCGCGCGGCACACGCGCGGTGGTGGTGGCACTGAGAGGCGCGGTGGAGTGCGACTAGGAACGGTGGTCGGCGATGACGAGGCTCGTCCTAGCGAGCACAATTTTAGGGTTTTGGGTTCGTTGATGTGGCGCATGGCGCGCACGCTGAGGAGCGGTGTGAGGCGGTGCGTAGGGAGGTCTGATCAGCGCAGCGTCGTGGTCGGGTCGTTGGCAATCAGTGATTTATAAAAAAATAAATAAAATAAAGTGGCGAAGCTCGAACCTGAGAGGGTAACGCATGCGTGGGAGGGATGAAGCAAAGAGGTTAATTTAAGTTTTAGTTAATTATTTAGTTAATCAAATTTTAATTATTCGTTGTGCTAATTAACCCGTAACATTTTCATATGAGGTCGGGTTCGAGTGAAACGAGTCACGTTGCAATCGTATTGACGAAGGCTACGACATGGAGTTGGATTGGAATTTATTTGAAGCTAGAAATTTTTCAGTTACAAACAAAGGTGAGTGATTAAACCCACTCACGAAATGCTAAATCATTCTTATGTTAATTAAATCGAAATCATGAAGTGATTTATTTTATTGACTATTGTTTGGTGATTTAACTGACATTTAAATTGACATATGAATTGAACTGTTAGGAATTTTAATCGACGGTTAAATTGGAATTGAAATTAAATTGCTAGTTAAACACCCGATATTGATAACTAGTTAATTGCTGAGAATTATTGGCTGATTTGGATGTTGATTGAAATTGAATGCTATTGGACGATATATTGGACGATTGGATGTTTATTTATTTTATATATCCATGTTATCACCCTGTATATTATTAACAGTACATAAAACTGTAAATTGAATTATTTCAAATAAATTAAGAAATAGGTTGAAACGATATATACCTATGACACTAAGATTTGGATTGAAATGACATATAGCCATTCCTGAAATTAAAAATTGTAACAACTATTTACTTGGCCATAGGGTAGAAAATTATATACGGACATCGGATTGGTTAAATTAAATGGTTTTAAAATTCTTGGTCTTGAATTATTTAAATGATATCATTTTTAAAGAATAATATAATTGATTTATGGAAATTTAAATATTTTCGAACTCGAGCTTGAAATGTTGAAATTGAAATTTGTTTACAGAAATTGTTTAAATAATTGAATTTGGAAGTTTGAAGTTATAATTGAAATATGATTTGAATTATGAAAATTGATTTGTTTTAAAAGATTTGAACTTTTATTCAAACTTTGAAATATATCCAAGTAAAAGTAATTTAAATTGATATTCCACAATTTGGGCTTGGAATTTAAATATTCGAAATGGAATTAATTTAAAGATTTGAATCCAAAAATGTGAACTTTGAAGTTAATTTGAATTAAGTGATTTAAATTAGTATTTTGAAATTGAACTCGAAATTTATATAATTGAAATGGTTTAGAAATAAGAATTGAATTGAAATTTAAACCATTAAATCAAATTGTTGAATCGGATTTGAAGTTAAAAATGAACGTTTCGAAATTGAAGTTGATTAGAATTGAAATTGAAATTGAAATTGATTTAAATTGAAATCGAAATTAAGTCGATTTGAATTGAATTGAAATTGAAGTTTATTTGAACTGAAAGAATTGGAAATAAATCAGTTGATATAAATTTGGACTCGAGTCTAGATTTGTTGAAATGGAAAGAAACAATTTGATTTGAAACTATTTTCAATATAAATTATTTTAATATAAACTGTTTAAAATCTATCTTTTTAAATATTCAAATTATTTTGATTTTCCAAACTGTTTTACTATATGAACCATTTTCAATATCAAACCATTTTATATCAAACAGTTTTAAAGCTCTAAACTATTTAAACTATTTTCACTATTCAAACTATTTTCTAAAAATGTAAACTGTGCAAAGTTGGAATGTTTATATTTAAATCGTTGATTTAAATGCGAATGTGGTTGAATGAAGTTATAATCTAAGTTGAAATTCAAAATGATTATTGAACTGAAAATGACATATGAAGTAAATATGATGATTTTGAGATGAAGGATATTTTGAAGTGAATATGATATTTCGATAAACAATATGAATCGTTTTCGAAATGTAAAAGAACCAACCGATGTGTAAAACGATGTTTGGTTGTTAAAGAGATCAGGGCCTCTTATTGGCATACTCTCTGTCAATATTGGAACCACTTTAACAACTGTGTACGTAAAGGAGACTCCAGAATGAAGTGGTTGGATTTAGTGTACGTTTGTTGGATTTGAAGAAAGAGAACGATGATGGATAGCCTTGACACTTGTGTCAATTTGAAATGACTAAAACAGGATGGCTTGACAGGGCCAATGAGGGTAGCTACCTCTTCCAGACGTCCGTTCTTTGATTTTCTTTTGGACTCGCTCCATACTATTTTCTTAATGTTCGTTTAGATTGGTGCACCTTGATTTGGGATGACCTTCCTTTGACTTGATATGGGAAGGATGGACATGGTGGGCGATCGTGGCTACGATGCGTTACCTCCAGTCCTACGACTTGAACTGGTAGTATCCTACCTTGGGCATTGCCTCACGTTCCTTGTCATACTTTTATCCTTCTACGAAACCACTACGAGTTTGGTTTAGTGTTGTATCACGCACATCCCTATCCCCCGACGTGCTACTTGGGCATTATATGCAAACTGTACGACAATACTTAAAAACGCGTTAAGGGGGATTAATGTAAAGCCTTAACGCTAGAAAAAATATTTATTTTATTTATTAGACATTACATATATAGCATATTCTACTATATATGGATATTTTTGACGGATCCTTAAGAGATGGAAAATCCCATAACATCTCTTGAGTTATTGCACGCACATTATACACTGGATAAAAGATGTAAAACCTCGTAAACATCTCTAACACTATTACACTTATGTTATAAGTGATATTAATTTGACTCGCATAATAATATTTTAGTTCTGACTCGAGTGTATTGTTTACTTTATGCTCGGGTCAGCTGATGTGCACGTAAATGTGCATATTTTTACCACCATATTTAATCTATTTAAATTAAATAAATGATCATATTGGGTATTTTAACTTGTTTAAACCAAAATTCATATTATTTTCAAATGGTCACATATTCATCTTCATCCAAGGGCAAAATGGTCATTTTTGTACATATATTAATTTGAGAAAATTTAATTAGAAATTTCTATATTATTTTATAGGAATTTGGCTTCATATACAAGTGGTTTCATGAAGATGTATGCATGCACGAAGAAGATACAAAGGAATGGAGATGGAAATAATTCAAAGGCATGATAATGGAGGACCCCACCTACCCACCTACCTTAATGTACAAATTAGAGGCTAATGCACATGCTTATGGAATTAATGGCTTCATGTACACTTAAATGATGATTAGTAGAAGCTAATGATTACTTGGATTCCACACTTTCTCAAGGGTATTTTGGGCATTTCCCAAAAATATGAATTAGGGTTTAGCACATGTATAAGTACCCCTTATGTTTCATGTAACCCTCTTCTTCTTAGTCTCTCTTCAGTTTAGTTTAGGCTCAAAAATAAACAAAGCTCTTCTCTTTCTTTTCATGGCTACTTAGCCATTTCTTCTCTTATGTAATTCTTTTTTTATGCAATGTAATTATTGTTTCCTTTTAATTACATGTTCATTTCCTTTCATGCTAGTAGTGTAGATTTTCTTTTATGCAATTAGAATAGTTTTCTTTCATTTAGCTTTCTTTTTGCTTTCTTTTTTGCTTTCATGTTGCAAGCTACATTTGTTAATCAAATGACAAATATGAGAGGCTAAACCCCTTGAATTTAGGGGTAATGAAGCTCTCTAATTATGTAGCTTCAACTATTTGTTAATTCATGCTCTCTTTTTGTGCTTAATGATGATGATAGAAATGGTTTACTAGTTGTTTTTGCTTTGAATTTGATAGCCTATATTGTTGACATCAAATAGGCTATGCTTAAACAATCACTAACACTAATTGCCTCTTCATCAAAATATGATTATAGCAAAAGAAAGTGATTTGAAATTAAAATTTGATGGTCTATATTTCTAATCAATGGTTAATAGGCCATACTTAAAATAGATTTCATTTTCATTGTCAAATTTCATGAAAGTTAGTAAGTGCTTTAAGGGGTGTGTTATAGTTTGATGGCTTATGTTGGCTAATCGATAGCACAAATATGCCATACTTATGATAAGCACATCAATTAAAGCACTAATGACCATAAAAGAGAGATTATGATTTCATATGTATTGAACTACATGATCTAGAGAGTGGATTTATTCTCTAAATTGTCATTTAACTCTTATATTTGCATCTCTTTTCTTTTAGTTAGTTAGCTAATTTTCTAGTTCTCTAGCTTAACTCTCACTTGAAATTGGTATAATTTGATTGAATTGAATTTTTAAAATCATCAATTCCTTGCGGATCGACCCGTATTTGCCACGTACTATCATTGTACGTCGTGCGCTTGCGGTTATAAATTTATTTCTAAATTCGTTTGACGGATTTCTAAACCGATAGAAATTCCATCGACGAACATCAGCCCTAAGTTTTCAGCGTGTTGAAGATTATTTTCTAGAGGAACAAGATGAAGATTTGGTATATTATATTACTAGTATTATTCCCGCATCATGTTGTCCTAATTCATTATTCTAGTGTTTTGTTGTATGTATAACTTTGATAAATGTTGTATAAATTATAATCAAATGTATAGTATAAACAGTTTCATGCACTGTTTATTTGATTATTATATTTTGTCATTCCACTTTGAGATTCTGTATTTGTTTTCTTCTTTTCTTCTTTTTCTTAATTAACCCCATTGATTATCTATGTTTCGGAATTTTTTGAGATGGACATGTCTATTTTATTGTCGACTTAAACCTTTCGAAATGTGGGTCGTCATAGTTGGTATCGGTGCTTTGGTTTAGCGATTACTTGAGCTTTGATGGGGTTTGACTCATTAGAGATAGGGTTAGTAATACCCTAGAATGAGTTTGTTTGAGTGTATATATATGAGAGTGCATACTTGTTAGTGTTATAAAATGTTTTACATACTGTTTACTTATCTGTTCATTTTTTTATGAATTATGGTCAGCACATGAGGAGCCATGTTATCGACAGGGGTTTCTAAACACTTAAACGAGTCAAGTCGACATAATATTGTTTTAAAATTGAGTAAATGAAATAATTTTACCTAAATTATATTTATATACAAAATGATAACTTTCATCAACTTGTATGATTATTAATGAATGTTGTTTGTTAGGAGATTGTAACACCCTGCATTTTTATATAGTTAAAATGTAACGTATAACGATAAGTAATGAAAATAAATAATTTTGGAATTATCGGAATATGGCTCCGGAACTTGTACCATTGCGTCCAGGCGATTTTCTGATCAGTTTCCATATATAACTTGTCTAAAACCGAACCAATATGAAGAAGGTAAGAACAAAACAGAAACAAGTAACTGAACAAAGAAAAAAAAAATAATAATATAACACGGATATGGGCTGACCAGTAGGTTGACCCAATAGGCGCAATGGTCGACCGCACGGTCGACCGCTGGCTAAGGGCGGTCAACCACCCGGTCGACCCACGCACGGCCTGGACGAATTTTCGTCCAAGTAAGTACAACGACGTGTTTTCTTGTTTTTGCGTGATCTGAGCCATACGTTCTTCGTTCCTACGACTCTGAACGACCCTGTGACGTGGTGGCTCTAGGTTCAATCCAAGAATCCAACGGTCTGAGATCCCCAAGCTCCAATATAAATAGGACCCTAGGCCTAGTTATCTTCTCACAATTAGATTTTCTCCCATGGGTTCATTGCCTAAGGCTAAACCCTAAAAAGAAAATAATTTCTAGAGAGAAGATCTTCTAAAATATTATACACCTTGGAAGAAGGGGATCCAGAAGGACTGTCGAGCCAAGCGGAGCACAAGTGAAGCTAAGGACGACGGATGAGTGGATTTACTTATATATCTTTTAAGTTTAAGATATATTATCGTTAGATTCCCGTTTAGAAAATTTTATTTAGTAATTAATCATATAAATTAAATTAGGCTGAACTATAAGAAAACTTGCGGTTTATTTACAGTATCGGTATTTATACACTATTTTCTATGCCTTATTTACATCTTTTTCTACGTTTTGGATTTTTATGCAAGCCTCAGTTTTCTTCTATCCCCTCTTTTCTTTCTTCGCGTATGGATTAGAATAGATTAAACGCGAATATGGATTATATAATTAAGAAAACTGAAATGAAGGAAATTAGATGTAAAATAATAAAAGTTGAGGAGTAGAATTACTATAATAAATTGCATTAAAACGGAAAAAGTTAATTTGGGAGTAATTATTAGATTAATTGGTTGGTTTAGAAAATAGGATACATTTCCATAACTTAATATCTAAAAGATAACGATAAACGTAACTGCCAGAATAAAAGAACTAAAAAGGGGGAATTAGTGTAAAATAGAGAAACCACTGTATTTTACACTACTCCAAAATAGTAAAAGAGATACCTTGCAGTTATGAATTATTGTTTATAGTATTATCCAATATAGAGATATGGAAATGGATTATATAGCTTTCATAACTAACCAAATAAAATAGGATTACTTCCTAAAAAAGCAGACAATAAAGTAAAGTATGATTTGATCCAAGAAATTTTTTATTTATGAATTTGAGGCTATAGAAATTAATGAACCTAGGCCTGCATTTACTGCACAGGCTATTTAACTAGGCAATTATTATGACAAGTGAATTATGTAATATTAGAGAATTAAAGAAAATTCTATATCAAAATAAAAAAGGCAGACTAGAGCAGACAAGAAACGTGTGTATTATATAACGGACTATAAAATAAGAAAAAGTAATAATTACAAGTAGAATTATAACATAGGTTATAATTATGAAATAAGAACAGAAAAGCTTATCGTGAGACTTATAATAAATTAGTAAGCAATGATAGTAGAGAATAACGATAGAAGCTTATTTAAACAACTTATTCTAAGTTGATAAGCAAATAAACAAAAATAATAAAAGAGGCTTATTTTATGGAACTTAAGGATTTATATATTAAGTTAAATAAGCAAGATAATGAAGGTGGCTCATACTAACAGCATTCCCTATTAGACCTATTGTTATCTCACAATAGTTAGAAGTGAGACGAGGGCAAGAATATGCTAATTAAATTAAAAAAAGTAGCCAACAAAATAAGAAAGCAAACTAAATGCAAATTAAAAGATTAGACTTAGGGTCTAATAAAAGAATCGAAATGCGTTTGGAGCAGCCCAAAGGATGAAGCGCCTAACGAACCAGTTCATCACAGATTTCAGAAATGGAGAAGCACGTCCGACTTAGTTATTTTGGGATAGAAGGAAGTACAAGACTTCAACGGGACGTGAGGATACTCTAGGATGGCCCTCTAGGTAGGCCTAACGAAGCTGCATCCTCGGAGGCAGGTCTTTGGTGTTCCATCAAGAGAGTATGCCTTGACTGCATTTGCATTGTAGGCCTAACGAAGCGGACCTTTGTAGGCAGTCAGAAGGGCCGTGTGTTCGGAGTAGGGTATTCGTATGTCCAGTACTTGCAAGTAGGTTTAAGGATAGTCGCATGTAGATATCGGCCATCATCAAGACCAAGAACGATTTCGGGAAAGACTAGAGTTAAACCATCAGGCCAATGATTCTTTCACTATCCAAACATTGGATGGAGGGGCACCGCCAATTGGATGATAGATTGTTTGCAGTAGGGCATGGCCACTTAACTCTTTTGAAGTCTTTTGATTAGTTGAGGTGTGGCTGCATCGGGCCATAGCCACGATGAGAAAGGGACAGACCAACTAGAATATCTGTATTGTAGGCCTAACGAAGTAGTCCTTTATAGATATAGAAAATCCCTAACTGAGTTCCGTACAAGGCAGACCTTGTTGGCGGGATTCAGATAGTAGATAGAACGATTACGTAGTCCTCAATGTACGCATTGGGTGGTACAATGTGGATGCCCGAGCACTGGTATAGACTAGTGCGGACGCGATTTACGTTTTCATGGTAAGTAGCGGAGTATCTGTGTTGTAAGCCTTACAAAGCTGTCCTTTACAGATTTAGTTACAGAACGCTCTTGAAGCTAGACGATGAAGCTCTTTTCGAAGAGGATACGGGAGGTACCATGGGTGGTACCTAGGACCAATATGGTCATTGGGCATATTGCTACATATGTATATATTAGTTATTAGGTTTATATCTACTATGGAGTAGATGGGCATGGTTTGCGAATAGAGGTGAGAATATTGTAACCTAATAAACCTAATATAAGAGTAAATGGAAATAAAACGACATATGTTGAATTAAGCCTAGAAGTATATAATTTATTCATTCATCAGAACTTTCGTTCTGACCCCCTCCTCATAACATCCTACAGGTTAGGTAGACGGTAGAGACTTCTCAGCTTTACGACACTTGCTTAGAAAGTGTCATTATTTGGATGAGTATTTACTTGCTATTATATTTTAGTCAATTCCACTGTGAGATAATTAGTTGAGCTTTGATATATTTATCTTTTCCTATTTGCAGGATAGCAGATACCCAACTCAGGCTTCGGTGGGCTTGGTTTTTAGCATTTTGCGAAAAATCTAGACCATTGGAATTCGGGTTCTTACAGAGATGATAATATTTAGTCATTATCGATTATAAGTTGAATTAAACTAAATACGAATACTTTATGAACTCTACTTCACGGAGCGATCGATAATTAGATTGAGTTGAGATATAATCAAAATAAGAGTTATTTGCAATAACAAAACTGTAAATTACCGAAATGTTTTCATAATAAGGTAATGGAATTGTATAAGTATATTTATAATATGGCTTATAAATAGAAAGGATTTTAAAGTTGAGAACTTTAGTATTTAAATCCCGTTGCTTTCAAAGTTGTTTTCAAAGTTTCAGGAATAATAATAATAATATTTTGGAAGTGTTTTTGACTAGAAATATATTTTGAAAAGATTTTTGAGAGAAATAAAAGCATTGAACTTATTTTAGTCGCTGGGAAATTATTCTGAGGATGACTGCAACATCGTCAATAATCATTTTTGAGTTTCTGATTGAGAATTGCTACCAAAAGCAATTTATTTCCGGTTAAAACAAGTTCGATTGTGAAAAAAATTCCAAGTATGATTTGATAAATATATGAAAATAGTTTTTGAACTTATAAATTGAAAATAGTATATATAAGAAATAAGTTTACAACTTATGAATTTGAACAGGAAAGTAAAACCGAATATTAAAATGGTTGAACATTTTGGTTAAGCAAATAAGAGAAAATTTGAATTTGAGATCTGAAATAAAGGAATTAACTTAGTAAAGTCGAATAAATTTAGTTAATAAAATGAAGTTAACTGAAGGAAGCTTAAATGAAAGTGAATTATATTTGAAATGAATAAGATAAAATAATTAAATGAAATCTTAAGTGGATAAGTTTGTATAACTTATAGATTTGAGAAATATCAAGCTAAAAACAAATTTTAAATTTGTTGAATGTGAATGTGAATGATAAGAATTTTTTTTAATTCTGATTCAATAAAAAGTGGTAAGAAATAAATTTAAACTTTAAGTTTAAATTATGAAATGAATAGATTTGTAAAATAAATTAAATATGAAGTGAATAGGTTATAAAACCAAGTTGAAAATATTAACTTAACAAATTTGGGTTTATGGATATTTATGAACTTAAGTAATGAACTTAAGTAAAATCTAATTTTAGTTTAAGTCAAAAAAATGAATTTAAACTTAGAATTGGAGAACTTGAATCCCGATGCTTTTGAAATCGTTTTATGATTTTGATAGTATTATTTAATAATATTGAAGAATAGAAGTTGTTTTCAAAAAATGGATTTTAAAAAGAAGTAAGTCATGTACTCCTTTCTTTTGTCGCTGGAAAATAATTTCGGTAATGACGGCCGCATCATCGACATTCATTTCGAGTCTTAAAGTAGGGGAGGCCACTTAGTAGCTTTGCTACGCATTTGGTTCAATAAACAGATTTTGATTTAAAATTTCTAAATATGATTTGATATATATAAAAGATATGGGTATATATATTATTTCAAAATGAATTGGAAAGAAACCCGGTGTTTAGTTCTTGCGTTCTCTGTAAATTAAAAAATTTCATTTATTGAAATGAAATGAATTAATAAAATGATTTTATAAATGATCCATAAATAAATTGATACGAAATGTGTTAATATAAAGTGAAATAGTTAAATTGAACTTGAACAGAATAGATGTAAATAAATTGGAAGTAAAACCAATCAAATGTTAATAAAGAATGGATGTTAATAAAAAATGATAGTGTATAAATTAACTATCGACATTGGAAAATGTAAATTGTGATAGTTATGAATCAATTTGATGAATATTAATTATTGGATGGTTTTTTTTGTTGTAAATCACTGTTATTACTGCTTTGATTGCATATGATTGTGATGTAGTGTATTGGTGCTTGTGCTTATAATTTGGATTCAGAATTCATGTTATATAGTTCTATTAGACTCATACATGCTTTATATATCCTTTTATATGCATCTAACATTCAAATTGAGATGAGGTTAGTACATACAAAGACCGTTTGGACGTATATGCGATTCGACACGCTTTTGCTCGCTTAATACGAGCGAACTCGCTCATATTAATAATAATAAGGTACATATCTCAGATTACATACCGTACTTTTATGTTTTTCCCTACGGGATGCCTCATCACTGAGATGAGATGTATATTTGATATATATGTGTGTGTGTGTGTATTGAAATTTTTTACGATCGAGCCATGCAAAGGAGACGCTGCCGAAATTTCCCGTAAATTCGTGTGTTAGAAAAATTTTGAGACTTTAAAATTTTATAACTTGTTTTTCATAAATAAGTTATAATTTCCGTAAAGCCAATAGCAAATTGGCGTAGTGGAAGCGTGGTAAAGGTTTTTTAAATAAGATTTTAATGTTTTGTATGTTGATTATTTCGAGTAAAACATATCAAAGGTTTGATTCTCTACTTAACCCCTTTTTGAGGACGAAAAGTTTTAAGTGAGGGAGATTGTAACGACCCATATTTTAAACTATTTTAAATTATTGAATTTAATATGATTGTGAATAAAAATGGTTAGAAATAAAATTTTAATGACATATTGTGTTATTTATTGGATGTGAACTTAGATAAAAGTTTTGAATAAATAAATTCAGTAAGATAAGAGATGATAACTTATATTAGAAAGTAAATTAAATAATATTGAATTGTAAATAATTGCATTGATGTTGAATTACTGTAAAATGGAAGTTGTTGTTTTATTGTTTGAATTCATTTTAAAATTTTAATTTTATAAGTTAAATAACTTATATTTCAATTATACTGATTTATTTAATAATTAAATTTTTTAGATTTAATATTGGAAATTATTTAAATAATTGAATCCTGAATTTAGTATGAACGAAAATGATGTTGAAAGCTGATTTAAATTTTATTTAAATAAGAATGAAGATTGTTAACTTTTAAAATTGGATTTAAAGTGAATAAATTTATTTTGGAAATTTTATATTATAATTAACGAGTAAAAATAGTCTTTTTGGGCACTATCTCAGATTTTGACGAAACCAATTTCATCGTATCCATACTTTTAAGTTATTGTAGGATTTCAAGTTTCGTATCGATCGGACTTACCATTTGGCCGTGCAAGCTTGAAACGCGTAGAATTTAATTAAAGGAATTTAGTTCAAATAACTCGATTCGAAAAGCTATCTTCCGAACATGATGGAACTGGCTCTCGATATATATTTCATTGTGTTTAGAATAGGGGTAAAACATACGGCATGCCTCGTTTGGAGTTTGAGAATTTCGGACGTTTTAAAAGCTAGACATTTTCTAATTAGAATAATATATATATACCATTACTCAACACTTCGTACGCTCAGCTCACATCTTGTCTTCCCCCATGCGTCCTCTCCCTCTCATTTCAAAATTTTGTAGAAAGAAAAGGAAAAAAAATTTCACGAGGCGTTTTGGGGTTCGTGCCTTTCTCACACGGCGCGCATGCTGTGGAGGTGGCGTTGAGAGACGCGCGGTGGAGTGCGACTAGGCGCGGTGATGAGGCTCGTCCTAGCGAGCACAGTTTTAGGGTTTTGGGTTTGTCGATGTGGCGCATGGCGCGTGCGTGGAGGAGCGCTGGAGCGGAGCGAGGCGGTGCACAGGGTTGTCTGGTCAGTGCGACGTCGTGGTCAGGTCGTTGGCGATCGACGATGTATTAAAAAGAATAATAAATAACAAATAAAGTCATGAAGCTCGAACCTTGCTGGGTAGCGCGTGCGTGGGAGGGATGAAGCGGAGAGGTTAATTTAAGTTTTAGTAAATTATTTAGTTAATCAAATTTTAATTATTCGTTATGCTAATTAACCCGTAACTTTTTCATACGAGGTCGGATTCGAGTGAAACGAGTCACATTGCGATCGTACCGACGAAGACTACGTCATGGAGTTAAATTAGAATTTATTTGAAGTTAGAAAATTTTCAATTTCAAATAGAGGTGAGTGATTAAACGCACTCACGACATGCTAAATCATTCTTATGTTAATTGTATCGAAATCATGAAGTGATTTGTTTTATTAACTGTTGTTTGGTGATTTAACTGACACTTAAATTGACATATGAATTGAACTATTTGGAATTTTAATCGACAGTTAAATTGGAATTGAAATTAAATTGCTTAATAAACATCCGATATTGATAACTAGTTAATTGTTATGAATTATTGGTTGATTTGGATGTTGATTGAAATTGAATGCTATTGGTCAATATATTGGATGATTAGATGTTTATTTATTTTATATATCCCTATTATCACCCTGTATATTATTGACAATATATAAAACCGCAAATTGAATTATTTCGAATAAATTAAGAAATAGGTTGAAACGATGTATACCTATGACACTGAGATTTGGATTGAAATGATATATATCCATCCCTAAAATTAAAAATTGAAATAACTATTCACTTGGCCATAGGGTAGAACATTATATACGGACATCGGATTGGTTAAATTAAATGGTTTTGGAATTATTTAAATGATATCGTTTTTAAAGAATAAAATAACTAATTTATGGAAATTGAATTATTTTCGAACTCGGGCTTGAAATGTTGAAATTGAAATTTGTTTACAAAATTTGTTTAAAGAATTGAATTTGGAAGTTTGAAGTAATAATTGAAATATGATTTGAATTATGAAAATTGATTTTTTTTAAAAGATTTAAACTTTTATTCGAACTTTGAAATATATCCAAGTAAAAGTAATTTAAATTGATATTCCACAATTTGGGCTTGGAATTGAAATATTTGAAATGGAATTAATTTAAAGATTTGAATCCAAAATTTGAACTTTGAAGTTATTTTGAATTAAGTGATTTAAATTGGTATTTTTAAATCGAAGTTGAAATTTATATAAATTGAAATGGTTTAAAAATAAGAATTGAATTGAAATCTAAACCATTAAATCGAATTGTTGAATCGAATTTGAAGTTAAAAATGAATGTTTTAAAATTGAAGTTGATTTGAATTGAAATTGAAATTGATTTAAATTGAATTCGAAATTGAGCCGATTTGAATTGAATTGAAACTGAAGATGATTTGAATTGAAAGATTTGGAATTAAATCAGTTGATATAAATTTGGACCTGGGTCCAGATTTGTTGAAATGGAAAGAAACAATTTGATTTGAAACTATTTTCAAAATAAATTATTTTAATATAAACTGTTTAAAATCTATCTTTTTAAGTATTCAATTGTTTTGATTTTCCAAACTATTTTACTATATAAACCATTTTCAATACTCAAACCATTTTATATCAAAAATTTTTAATCTCTAAACTATTTTAACTATTTTCACTATTCAAACTATTTTCTAAAAATTCAAACTGTGCAAAGTTGGAATGTTATTTAAATCGTTGATTTAAATGTGAATGTGATTAAATGAAGTTATAACCTAAGTTGAAATTCAAAACGATTATTGAAGTGAAAATGACATATGAAGTAAATATGATGATTTTGAGATGAAGGATATTGTGAAGTGAATATGATATTCTGATATAAAATATGAATCGTTTTTCGAAATGTAAAAGAACCAACCGGGGTGTAAAACGACGTTTGGTTGTTAAAGAGACCGGGGACTCTTATTGGCATACTCTCTGTCAATATTGGAACCACTTTGACAACTGTGTACGTGGAGGAGACTCCAGAATGAAGTGGTTGGATTTTGTGTACATTTGCTGGATTTGAAGAAAGAGAACGATGATGGGTAGCCTCGACACGTGTGTCAATTTAAAATGACTAAAACAGGATGGCTTGACAGGGCCAATGAAGTAGCTACCTATAGTGGACATCCGTTCTTCGATTTTCTTTTGGACTCGGTCCATACAATTTCCTTGATGTTGGTTTCGATAAGTGCACCTTGATTTGGGATGACCTCCCTTTGACTCGATATGAGATGGATGGACGCGGTGGGCGATAGTGGCTACGATGCATTACCACCAGCCCTGCGACTTGAACTGGTAGTATCCTACCTTGGGCATTGCTTCACGCGCCTTGTCATACTTTTATCCTTATATGAGACCACTACGAGTTTGGTTTAGTGTTGTCGTATCACGGCGCATCCCTATCCCCCGACGTGCTACTAGGGCGTTATATGCAAACTATACGACAATGCTTAAAACACGTTAAAGGGGATTAATGTAAAGCCTTAACGCTAGCAAAAATATTTATCTTATTGATTAGACATTACATATAGCGTATTATACTATATATATATTTTTTACGGATCCTTAAGAGATGGAAAATCCCCTAACATCTCTTGAGTTATTACACGCTCGTTATACACTAGATAGGACATGCAAAAACCCATAAACATCTATGACGCTATTATACTCATGTTATACGTGATATTAATTTGACTCACATAAGAATATTTTAGTTCTGACTCGAGTGTATTGTTAACTTTATGCTCGGGTCAGCCTTGAGTTTTCAGCGCACTGAAGATTATTTTCTGGAAGATGAAGACGAAGATTTGGTATATTATATTACTAGTATTATTCCCGCATTATGTTGTTCGACTGCATTATTCTAGTGTTCTGTTGTATGTATAACTCTAATAAATGTTGTATAAATTATTATCAAATGTATAGTATAAACAGCTTCATGAACTATTTATTTGATTATTATATTTTGTCATTCTGCTATGAAATTCTGTATTTGTTTTCTTTTTTTCTTATTTTTCTTAATTAACCCCATTGATTATATGTGTTCCGGATTGTTTTGAGTTGGACATGTGTGGTTATTGTCAACTTAAACCTTTCTAAAGGTGGGTCGTCACAATTTGATTGATGGGTCGCCAAGAAGTTGTAGAGGTAATGAGAGCATTTAGGTCATTGTTGACTCATTACCTAAAAGCGCTCATTTTGTGCTAGTAAATCTATAAGTTACACCGTCTCTAGCCACTTTTTATATGAAGTAAATTATGAGATTGTAGGTAATTCTAAAAGGTATTATGAGAAATAGAGATCCATTATTCATTAGTGATTTTTGGCAAAGCTTCCAACTTGATTTGGGTATGGAAGCAAAGCTTGCAACTTGCTTTGGGTATGGAAGCAAAGCTTACAACTTGCTTTAGGCATGGAAATGAATTTGAGTTCCACATACCATATGTAAATCGGTGGGAAACCTGAGAGGGTGAATAGAGTGTCCAAGGACTTATCGAGATCATTCATGTTAGACTATAGGGGATCTTGGAAAGATAACCCACCGTTAGAAGAATTCACATATAATAGTTTTTAACCAAATATTGAAATGACACCGTTTGAAGCTTTATACAGGAGCCTGTGCAAGTCTCCATCTTATTGGTAGGAGTCAACTGATCGATTGATATTTGAGTCAAATATGATTCAAGATACTTCAAATAATATTAATTGAATTTTAAAGAGAATGAAAGCATCACAAGATAGACAAATGAGTTATGCTGATAAAAGACGCACTGATTTGGATTTAACGTAGATGATTATGTTTTTATGAAGGTTTTTCTATTGAGAAACGTGGTTTTGTTCGGTACTTGGTGTAAGTTGTCACCTAGATTTGTTGAGCCTTTTCTTATTGTTGAAAGGATTAGTAAACTTACATATCGAGGCACACTTCCCAAAATATAACCCAGGTACATAATGTCTTTCATGTATCTCATTTGCGCAAGTGCATGCATGAATCTAATGTCATCAAAGAGCCGAGTAACTTAAATATGCAAGTGTTGAGCCAAAGGAAACTAGACCAAAGAGGCCTATTTGCATTGTTGTGCATAGTATGAAGTGGTTTAAAAGTAAAGTGATCAAGCTTATATGGATTCGGTGGAGTGATAACGTTGGAGATATCACTTGAGAACCAAAAGAAGAAGTTCGAACTTCCCACCTATGGTTATTTATCAGTATGATTCACTAATTTATAGCATTTATTTTGTTCCTGCATACACACACAAACATGATTGAATAAAACTTGTTTGATTACTCTTGCTTGTTATTGTATACTAGTTATGTTTATGTTAAGAGTTACATCATTCCGCTTTTATGAATTTGGAGAATGAAATCCTTTTAAGGAGGTATAACGACTCATATTTTAAAAAATTGTAATGAATGGATTTTAAAATGGGTTTAATCAAGTTAAAAGTAATTTTGGATGCAAAATTCGAATTTTTGAAGACGATGGAAGTAGGATTAGAAACTAAATTCATTATGTTCAGAATGTTGTTTACTTTGAAACTTGAAGGAATCCTTAGACAGAAGAAATGAGATGGGTTGAGATGGAGAGGTGCAAACTTGTAATCAAAAGAGAGAGACACTTGGCCGAAATTAGGCCATCACTTTTTCATTTGCCTTTATCTTCCTCTTCCTCTTTCCTCAAGCCTAGCTCCTCTTCCCCTTGTCGCGCCTTCTTCATCCATTTACCACGAATTGCTAAGAAATATACTAAACAAGTGAGATTGTCTTCTATAATACCCATAAGCCGGACCTTCCTCGAATGGAAGGATAAATTTTGGAATTCTTGAAATAGAGATTTGAATAGTTTTTTTAAGCAATTTTTTGGGATTCCTTCTAGCATGGATGAGTAGTAATGAATCTCTACCCTATATGGTTTCATTTATGTTTCTGTGCTTGTTTATTTTATTTATTGGGTTAGGGCTTAGCCATGAGTGCTTTGCTCCTTTTTGAATAATGGGTTTGGATTGTTGGATTGAAGTGTGTTGAGTAGACTGATTGAATGCAAATGTGTTAATGTTGCTTGAGAATGATTGTCGTTGGTTTATGGTTGTTAAGCACTTCATATTTGTATAATTTAAAGTGCTTGGCTTCGGGAGATTTGTCAAATTAGCTTTTAGTGGTACTCATCTTTTGTTTGATCGTCAATGGCATAAACTCGAACACAAGGTGTAGCAGCTGGGCAAAAGGTTACAATGCCATACAGTATGATGTCAGGGCAGTGAAAGGCTAGACGACGATAAGGCGAAGTTAATACGGTGGGACATATTTCCTTAGAGAAATTTACCCCATCCAGGTTTAGGCCCGTACCCTACAAGCGAATAGTCAATTGGTAGAGGTTCGTCAGACGATTGGTCGTAGGATAAAATATAGGGTTTTATAGTCGAGAAGATTTAGGCAAAATTTATCCTAGAACAGTCGATTGGTCGATATTAACCAGTCGACATCATCCGGTCGATTATCAATGAGTTCAGTCGACTAGTTGGTTGTAGCCAAATATTGATACAGTAGGTTAGTCAATTGATCGATTGTGTGTTTGGGAGTTTGGGATTTTGGGGTTTCTCCAAGTTTTGGTATTCAAGTGGGTCTTTGATGGCTCGGACAAGGCTCATGGGGTCCGATGCGACTACAAATAGATGTTTTGGGTTCTTCGACATAGGAGCACTTGTAGCTCAAGGTCGAGACTTCGAGCATGTGCTATGGTGTATAATGACCTATGCGAGAGATGACTGAGGGGTTATGCTCAAATTGATTTCTACGTGGTTCTAGCATTTGGTATGACTTTGGTATCGATCATTTGGACATCAAATACACGTGAACCGAGGTTGATTATGATGCACCATTACTCACACCCAAGGCTTATAGCTACAACTTAAACATTGTTATTAATTTCCACCGAGACCACTGGAGATGGTTTACGGTTATCACTAAGGGTGATTGTCGAAGGGAGATGGGGATGCTCATCTGTTTATGTAAATGCATTAAGAGGTGGTAATCACTTTCTTCAACGTATAGTAGTTCGATGGGGAGGTATAATGACTCATTACTACTGGTTTCAGATACGTTGATGGGTACAATATGGAATTACCTAGAGTCAAAATTGGGGTATGATAAGACATTACCTCAGATTCATGGTTAGGTATGATACAACGTTACCTTGGAGCTTTGACTCATTATCGTATGCACATGGGTTGCATATTCCTTTTTTTGATAATCTCTATGGTTTTATTAGCACTATTATTCATTTAGTTAACATAAGTTGCTTATCCTCGGGTACTACTTTGTATATTATTCATATCATAACATTGTATAAATTATTATGTTCAGTAGTTATATTTTCTTTTCATCGGACTTTATATCCGACCCTCTCTATGTTTCCCTTTTTAACTATTCATTGAGTAGGTATGATTATCAAGAGATTCATCGAGATATAGGTAGTTGGAACAGGTTATAGAGCCATAACCATATACCGCTATGATTATCTACCCAGTATTTTGTATATAGATATGTCAGACTTTATCTTGTATATATGACGTTATTTTGGGATGTTGTATCATCTAAACTCCATATATTCAAATGTTTATGTATTATGATGATGGATACTATTATCTTCATGTTGTTATGATATCGATAGTCTTGCACACACATAAGTAATTGTTATATTTCATCCTACCAGTGTGAGTTCTATATGAACCCATGATAGATAAGCCCTATTTATTTCCTTTTACCACCATTAAGAGTCATTATTTTTGGTACTTTGGGATCCAGGTATCATTGTGCATGGATTTTCCGGTATTACATAAAGTAGGTCTTTACAAATTGGTACCTATGATGCAGCCATACTCGTGTGTCAATAACGCTTCTTGCCCCACTCCTCATTCGGTGGAGCAGGGTATTGTCACAAAAATGGCAAGTGTTATCCATGATGTGATCCATTGTGTTTGTAAATCTTTGACCTAACTCATCGTGCATGCATCGAGATAAATGCAATTGATTAAAAAACAAGTTTCCCTTTACTTGGAGGGCATACACTTTTAAATAAGAGAAACATCCGGGGGTATTAAAAGGTGGCTAAAATAAATGGTCGATTGGCTTTCCAACAACAGGCAATGGTGGACTAACTTTTGACACACTTCGGATAATAGAAAAACACCCATCGCAACACATAAAAGTGAGAAGGATCTCTATCTAGAGGAAGGGAAAGAATAATAAGATTGCATTCTAGTAGTGAATCTGACTGAAACAGTCGAATGGTGAAGTGAAGAGAAGCTAAAAGACAAACAAAATTTGTGAGGGTACTCCCTGAAACTAGATTAGTGGAACTATCTTATACTGGACTGGTTCTGACCAATACTGAACCGAGGCCACTATGACTAATGCTCCATGTTCTCAAAAAAATTCTCCTAAGAGAATTCTCTAGGAGCCATATTCATGCTTGGGAGTGACATTCTAGCTGACATATGGATAAACAAAGGGAATGCTCCCCTTTGAGGGAAAGGACTAATGACCACACCTATCGATGTCTAACTATCCCACGAAGAAGGGGTCTCTTGAGCCTGAAGGCATGATGGCCTAAATGTTTTGAGAGTAGGAAGAAAGGGGCATTGGAGCCCATTTGAGAAATCCATTTACATATGAAATAGAGACTGCTATGTACCTTAAGGATTTTAGAATGTCTACCATGGAACCTTATAAGGGGTTGACTTATCCTATAGTGCATTTTTAGCACTACACTCAGCATATGCTAATCAGTTGAGTTATGGAGAGAGTTTTATGTAAATGTTTGCCATTATCCTTGTTAAACCTAGCAACTACGCAGTCCTTTAGGATACCTGCTAGGTTAGTCAATTCATGGTCAATGTTGCATGGGAAGGTTATAAGCCAGTTCCATATACATATGGAACAACCAAATAAATGGCAATTCTTTATGCCAGTACATGATTCATTTCAATGTCATAACCGCTATTGTCCAGCATGCAGATGAAAAGCTAGTTCTAATGGTCTTATGTGGTAGGGTTTTTTGAGATATGAAATTATCATAAAAGTTGATGATGGGAAAACCAACCACTGTCTAAGAATTCTATTATGAGGTAGCTAAATACATAAGATTGGAGGAAGTTGCATTAGAAAGACAGTCTAATGGACCAACGCAGGTCGAGGAGTCATCCAGTGTGAATGTCATAGTAAAAGGAGCTAGCAATTATGTTATTGCAAAAAAGAACCAATAAGGTGAAAGCAATGATTTATTGCGAAAAATACTAATAACTAGGTCGACTTTGGTAGAAAGAAGGTAGATCTTAAGAGATGGAGGTCTAGCCCTAGGTTTGATGCTTATACAAGTCTAAAAAATACCAGCCAAAATATCTACTTGGCCACCCAAATAAAGTTTAAATACATGGGGCCCTTGCCCAAGAAAGAGACTAATAAGGATCCGAACTTGGGGAAGTACTATCGCTTCCATGAGCCTCACAAACATAACACAAATGAATGCTACCATTTGCAAGACATCATAAAGGAATACATTAGGAAGAAAAAGTTGTAAAGGTATATCAAAGACCATAGCGGTTCCCTAATTCCTATGCATCAACCATCAAAGGACCCATCATGTGGTGACAATGGAGAGGACATCATTGCAGTTTTGGGAAATGGAAGGATCATGGTTAGTGAATACTACATATGATTATTAAAAGTTGCGCTAAATTGGGGAGGTGTGCCATGTCTATCAAACGCAGTGAGGAGTTTGTTAATGCATTGGATGAAGAACGAGGCATGATAACCAACATCCTTATAACACAAAAATTACATTCAGTGAAAAGGATTTGCATGGAAAGTAATGCCCCTACAAAAATTCAATGGTAATTTGAGGTGTTTCGAGTGCTTATGGATGGTGGAAGATCTACCAGTATTCTAATTAAAACATAGTCGATGGAATGTTGCAATCGATGTAAGATGTCAACCCATGCAACAAGATGTTACATGGCTTCACTAGATAAGGGAAGATGCCATAGGCTGATTTAGTTTGTTTGTTAAGTTGGGGGACCGGCCGAGGTCAGCAATATTAAAACAAACCATTGTGCTTGTAGACGACTCCTCGATTTACAACGATTTTCAAGATGACCTGCGCTTTCTGACTTTATAGACATGTTGGCCCAACGGTGCTTAAATATGAAGTTCCAGACTGCAAATAGAACTGCAATCATTAAGCGTGACTAGGATGTAGCATGTTTATGCTATGTCACTAAACTCCACAAGAATTACCCTTGGGAAAATGAAGATGTGGAGAAATCTCTTTGTATTAAAAACTCAAGTACATAACAATTATAGAAAGAGACCTCACTCGGGTCTATAAGCAATCCTAAAAATGAGTTAGACCTGAGATATAGATAAGAGGGGGCAACAAACGAGCAAGTGGAGGCCATGGCATTCTTGACAGTCGATGATGGAGATTCAACCATGGTGATGAAATTGGGTCCTAACTCGATTAGAAAGTAAAAGCACAGCTGGTGGGTTTTCCTAGGAGCAACCAATATGCAACATAACATGCCATGCATTGAACATCAATCCAAGAGTGACCCATATTAAACAGTTGAAGAGGAGGCATATGGCCAGATCAATCTATGACTCTCAATGAGGAAGTCAAAACTTTGCTAACCAATGACTTTATAAGAGAGTCCCAATACCAATAGTCAAGGTCAAGAAGCGGAATGGAAAATTAAGAACTTGCATTAATTTCTCAAAACTAAACATTGCTTGTCGTAAGCATTAGTTTGGGCTTCTGATAATTGACCAGCTGGTGATGGAACGATGGGGCATAAATTATTCTAGTTTATGGGTGCCTAGTCGAGACGTAATCAAAATATCGATGCATCACCCACCAAGATCACTTGAGTTTCATTATTGATCAAGGATTATATTGGCATAAAGTGATGCCATTTGGCCTGAAGAATGCTAGGGCCATGTTCCAATTAACAAATGTTCACGGGCAAGATTTTTAATGCTCGGCCTCTATAACCAGGTTAACCAAGAGTAAAACATTAGTAATACCATGGGAAAAATCCAGAGAATGAAGCACTTAATGAGCGATCTGATGTACGAATTCTCTCTAGCTAACAGCGAATATGAATATAGAAACATCCCTTACCAAAAAAAATTATATTTAAAATTGGCACAAAGCAATCGCCAATGGATTTTCCCAGAATAGAAAGCACATAGAATATAATCACAGAAATAAAATCATGACAGAGTATATAGCTTAATGCGAATACATATCCTCCATAATATTATAGATAATAAAATATCAACTGCCAACTTCCAAAATAGAAACATAATAGGTATCAATAAATACACAACTGAATAGTACTAGACAAGACAATTAAAATAATGGAATAAAATAGGAAATCTTCTACAAAGGTCCAATTGATAATATAAACCTAACCTGCCAATAAACTCGGAGACCAACCTCGGTCTTATAAGAAAATAATACATGAGACATACTAGATAGTCTAGTGTAAGTTAAACTAAACCTGAATAAATAGAGCATGGATATCAATAGCTAAATAAGAAAATAACATAGTTAGCATAGAAATTAGCACATGTTAAATGTCAAAAATATATACATGAAAATTCCATATTATATGTATATATATTTATAATTATTGTTTAGCATTATGAAAAATACTTAATTTTTTATTAAAGTAGGGCAACGGAAAAAGAATGGAAATTAATGATCCGTCGATCAAATATCAAATAAACATATATGTGGAAGTTGATGATCATTTAGTCAAATATCCAAGAAAAATATATTAGATACCCTAAGAAAGGGTTTTATAAAATTATTGTTTACCATGTGTTAACAACAAGATCATTAATTATTTATAACCGTCACTGAAACATATGGTCATCCAATATCAACAATTAAACATCCATCAAAATCGTCATTCAATTCAACCAATAAATCACAGCAAATAAACTGGTTATCATTATCAGGTATTTAACTGGCAATTAAATTTAAATATTTTTTTAGCAAAGCTAGCCAGCTTTAAAGTGGGCTGTGCCACTATATAAATAATGGGAAAATAGGTGTTCTGCACATGCATAGAACAGCTAAACAGGCTCGAAGAGCCATAAAAACAGAGACAATATAGCACAGGAGCTATGCAAAAAGAGCCTAATCTACTAAAAAAATATGACTACACACCGCACGAAAATGAAGGACCGGCACCAACAATAGATGACGGGCCCATAACATGAATATACCCAGAGAACAAAGCAGTCAGGTTCGAAATGTAACCTTAAGAAGACGGAGAGTAAATAGATTTCATATCCCAAACGACGTCATAAAACTTACTTTTATTCAGCTCACCAATCTCCCCATCCCCAGTAAGGGACAGACCCTCTTCCTCAATGTAATATAGCAGATAATAGCTCTTACCCTCAATATCACTGATAAATGCATAATAAGTATCAGTTTCGGACAAGTACCTCATCTCAAATGGAATATGGATCCAAGCTCGCTCCTCGGAATTCCAAGAAATAGAATCAGAGGAAACAGGAGAAGCACACTTAATAAGGGTCCCTCCAACAGGGGCATCAACATCAGCAGCTACGCAAGGGGCTGCAGTAGCATCAACAACAGGAGCTTAACAAGCAGCGACAGGAGCAGGGAAAGGTGGAGGAGGAACAATCTTCGGGACCCACCTCCTGATATGAGGACGAGGAAGAGGACTCTGATCAGATTGTGGAATAGGGATAGTAGAGTCCGATGTAGAACAAGCTGCGGAAAGATGCCCAAAGGACTGACAGGACGAACAGATATCTAGTTTCCAACTGTAGCAAACATGGACCTCAGCAACAAGGCCCGCACCGAGTTTGACCTTTAACACAGAAGGCAAAGGTTTATCAAGGGTTATTTCTATCAGAGCTTTGGCGTAAACTAGTCTCTTCCTGGCTACAGTGTTAGCGTCATAACATATCACCTTACCAACTAGGCCTGCAAGCCAATCAATCCCGATCAAAAGCTGAAGAATGGACGGGATGTGAGAAAAATGGGCCCAGACAGGAATAGATAAAACCTGAGCCTTGGCCCTATCAACAGATGGACTTTAGACTGTAATGATGAACGGTTTCCCTTCAATGTGAATAGGATCGGCCTCAAGAATATGTTGTCTTTCGTCACTACATGAGAATTTGAAAAAGAACATAGCATTGTCAAAGTGAACACTTAATCCCCCTTTTGGCTTCCATACTTGGTTACAATGCGTCTTAACAAGTTGATAGGCAGGGTTGGAGTTAAGGAAAAACCAACCAAAAAATCCTTCCAATAATCAACACCCGCCTCAATCACCTCGGCCGGCGAAAACATTACTCCCTCGATCTCAACATTATCAAAGCTACGAGGAGAATGAACACCCGCATTTTGTGGCATTTTAGAGAAGGAAGACGTCCATTTTGGGGCTACACCAATAGATGGTTCCAGAGGAACAACACTTGTTTCATTTGGAGAGGAGACGGATGGATTACTACAGGGAGATGGGATAATGGGTGTGACAATTTGACATACACTTGGCGGGCATCCAACATTCTTGCCAATAACAGCCAAATTGTACAAGTCATCCACAGCCACAGTTACATTTTCACCTACACGAACCACATCAATTGACATAGTTTTGTCCTCGTTACCAAAACAGTGCTCAATTTCTCCAACACCTGCTTTAGGCTACAAGCCCACAACAGACTTCGACCAAGATTTATTACTAGTTGGCTAAGAGAGGGGTTAGCGGATGATTACCTAACACGGGCGAACTGCACTACAATTGTGAAGTAACGTGACTAGTGGCATTCAAATCATTTAGCAGACCAGAGAGAGGATTGAAGGAACCACGCTTGTCCACAGCGATTGGAGCACCTAAAGGCGTAGATGCGAGCAGGAAAGGAGGATACGACTCAGATGGGAGAACAACAGTCGGTGCAGACGCAGAAATAGACTATGGCAGAAGGGGGAACCAGATCTGGCGAAGAGGAGCCTGGCTTCTTCTTCTTCAAAGGCATGTTTGAAATTAAAAAAGGAAGTGCGAATGTAGAGGCTCCAGAAGAATGAAGCGGATGAGCAACGCAGCAGCGAAAGCTCAGAACGACAGAGAATGAATAAAATTTAAATATTAATTTAAATGGCAATTAAATTCAAATTGAACTCGAATAACAATTTAAATATACCAAACAGCAATCAATCAACTTCTAATCGCATCATAAATTTAATTTAACCAACATAAGATGGTTTAGCATTTATGAGTGGGTTAAAACACTCGCCTTTGGTTTTAAATCGATTAAAAATCCAATTAAAATCCAAAAATCTAACAGTCTTAGAATGCAGCCAAACTAGATTCATAATTTCCGAAATTTCAATACGTTCACAACGGAGAAAACCGCACGTGAATCCGAGCTCGTATGAAAAAGTTATGTACATTAGAAGGTTATACTATTTATGTTATAAAATAAATAAAATAATAAAAATATAAAACACGTTCACCTTCTAACCCTCGCTACAGCATAATCTCGATCGAACCCATTGTCGCACTTTGACCGAGCTTTACCACCGCCTCTAGCCGCCTGCGCACCTCGCTGAACGCCTGCCATGCCACGCCGCGATCGCCCTCACGCCCATGACCAGGTCCGGTCGTCTCTCTCGCTACTGGCCGCCGCCCCACAGTTAGGGTTTTCGAACCCTAACTCGCCAAATTCGACCAACTCCGGCCAAATTGGCCAGCAAAATCACCACCGATCAACTCGTCCCCTTGATTTCCACCCAATCCAGCCATCAATTTCACCTATAGTCGCCGGAATTGCAAACACCCAATTTCACTTAGGGTTTCGCCCATCTGGCTTTGATCATGATTTGTCGTTGATCTGAGCATTATTTTCAAAAAATAACAATTTTCGTAGATTCGTATCGTTGATAGCTTCGCAACGATATATTATTCGATAGGGTTTGGTGAGATTGAATTTTGAAATTAAAAATAGGGTTAGAGAATGTCTGTCATTTGAGAAGGAGGAAGGAAGGAGCAAATGGAAATGTACGTACAGAAATAAGAAAAAGGCTACTAGGGTTTCATAAAAGAAATCTATTTATATGGACAAAAATAGATAAGAATGAAATGGACATATCAAATTGGTTCGAAACGATAATAAGACTCGAAAAGCCCGTTTCGTTTCCGAAACGAAAATGTGTCATCCAATATATTGAAATAGATGTTTTCGATATTTTTAAACTCAATGGAACTAGTTTCAAACCCAAATTCCATTGTATACAGAAGTTAGCTTTTAAAATCATCTTATTTTAATTGAATTCATTAAATTGATTTCTACGCGTTTCGTGCCCGCACGACCAAACGATAAGTCTGATCGCTACGAAACTTAAAATCCTATACTAATTCACTGTTATGGATCCGATGAAATTGGTTTTGTCGAAATCCGAGACAGTGGCCAAAATGGCTAATTTTCACGTTAATTAATTTAAAATATTATTAAATTGATTAATCACCTTTTAAATTTAAATTTAGAAGTTAGCAATTTCCATCATTCTTGGTTAACCAGGAATTTATAATCTTTTAAAATAAAATTTTCTGTACTAAATCCGAGATTTGAACATTACATAAATTTCAGCCTAGTTAAATAATTTAAATTTCAATCCAATTCTTTTATTCTATTTTTAATCTTCAATCAAAATTCCTTTAATTTATTTACAATTTCTTATATTAAATCAACTATTACCTTATGAATATAATTAATATTAGTCTACATTTTATTACATTCATATTCTACAATTATATCTTTACCATAGTAATTATAATATTTAGATAATTTCATTAATTCCATTAATTTCCAATTCAATTCCTTAATTACAATTATAACCAAATTAACTTTACAATTATTTCAATTGATTGAAATCACATAAAAATAGTTGTCAATAACATTCAGACAACATTATTAAATCATAATCTAATTATTATTTTCTCATTAATAAATCATAAATCTTAATTTCTCATAATATTAAATTGCCAAATCTCAATTAATTCAATATTTTTAATTATCGAAAATTATGGGTCGTTACACATTATGTGTATGTATAAAGGTTATGTGTAACTTATGTTGTATATAGATGGGATTTGTTTATTTTATTTTATTGTATTTTGATCTATTTGTTGCGAGTTCTGAAAGACATAGTTATTAAGTTCAGCTCCATGTATACTATTGAAATTTTTTTTTGATTCTTTTCTTCTTTATTTATTTCTGATGGTTCTATGTCCTATATACACACTAAATAATAAGTTCTTAAGGCCCTAAGACATATATATATTCATTCATTTGAAGTTGTATCAAGTTTCAATACAATTCGAGTTCGGTTAAGTTTGAAATGATATCTGAAACAAAATACATTCTTTTTCATCTTTCGGGTTCCTGACTTTATCATTTAGGTTAATATACATCGTAATAATATCCTAGGTTAGCCTCAAACCATCTTATGCCAATAAAAAAGCATTATAACAAGATCGGAGAGGATTCACTCACCAATTCCCGAGCCAAAGGACCCAATTCCTCCACTATCCCGAATTTCTAGAAAATTGAATTTCCATAATAACCTCTGATTCCTACTCTAGATGATGGAGAGCCTCGCTACCATTTCAATACATTTCATCTCGTCGAATTTCGTTAAGAATTGAGGATTTTGTGTGGGTTGGTTGAAAAGGGAAGAAAGTTATTCGGTTCAAAATTGAGAAAAAGAAATGGAAATGAAGATACATACTGTTAAATAGGTTTAAGGAGGGAAACTGAAAGAACAATTATATTTTAATATTTTGAATTTTAAACCCGGTCCAAGTCAGCCTAGTTTGGCCCGCTACTCACAAACAAACCAACCCACTTCATTAAATCTCTGATATCTCACTCATACAATTTTCAATATAAATGAATAAACACTATATCTTGACTAGAAAAATGAGAGCTACGCAATGGTGCAACTCCTGTCAGCAGTTCAATTGTTTGTAAAAGTTACCTTTTGCCCTTCTATTGAAATTTACCAAAATACGCTCTGATAAATTTTATACTTATTTACTACTATTTATATTAATGATTTAAGTTATATTTATAAAATTTCAAGGTATTATATTCACCCTTTATTAAAAGAATTTTGTCCCCGAAATTCCAAAGGAACGGAAAATGTAATGGAAGCTCACACTTTCGTTTACACACTAGTATCACTCGCGTAAACATACAATCATTTAAACAAAGCAACCATCTATATCCATAGCTATTCTAACACATACACACACATACATATATGTATATGTGTGTATATATATATGTATATATGTCCAAGTCAAAACATTAGCAATCCAAACATGGTATATAATGAGCGTGATCATGATAACTATGAAAATCTAGCATAATGCGATAAATTCACCCTACATTAATGCAAGAGTATGGCATAGTAAGCATGATGCATAGCAATCTTAGTATAAAACTAGCAGTTTTATATGAATGCAACTTTAGTAGCATAAAAGGTAGTATATAACATAGCATTCAATAAGTATCACAATAAATCCTAACATCCAATCTAAGCAACCAAAACCTATTTCCTAACTAATCATATCAACCGAAAGAACATATCAGTAAAGAGTTAGGGATGAGAAGCCCGTATTTTCCCCTCAAGCTATCATGTACTCTCCGTCGATTCGTCTCCTCATTGCACCATCACTAGCTTAATCACCATATTCCTCGGTCTTTGAAATCCATACTCCCCTATCCATGTAGGTCATTTACATGAGCTCACTTCAGCTTCGAACTCTATGTCTTCTAACTGATTAGGCTATATTACTACAGCTAAGCTATGTACACATTTTCGCTAATGTGATACATGAAATACATTATGAATTCCAGCCATCCTTTCTAGTAACTCCACTCTATAAGCTAGTCCTTCAATATGTTCCATCACCTTAAACGGTCCGTACCAACTTTCCTGAGCTTCCAAACCTCATCACATGCTTAAGAGGTGATACGTTCACGAATACAAGATTACCCACTTCGAATTCCAATTCCTTTTGCCTTTTATAGCATACAACTTCTACCTATCATGTGCCGCCTTCATCCCTGTTATTATCAACCCTACTTTCTCTGATGTATCCTTTATCATCTATGGTCCAAGTATCACCTTATCCATCGATTCTAACCAATATGAAGGTGATTTACATGGGCTTCCATATAATGCTTTGAATGGTGACATCCCAATACTTGCCTAATAACTATTATTATATAAGAATTCCACTAGTGGAAAATGATCTTCCCAAGCACCTCCAAATTTAGAATACATGCTCTTAATAAATCTTTAAACACCCTATTCACCCTTTTGGTCTGTCCGTCCGTTTACAGATGATATGCCATGCTCAAACTCAATTTTGTACCTAAGATATCATGTAGGCTCTTTAAGAACTCACTAGAGAATAGTGGGTCCTGGCCACTCAAAATATTCATTGGTATACCATGTAGTCTCACCACTTCGTTAATATATAATGTAGCAAAAGATGTTGCTGGCCTCGTACTTTTCACAGGAATGAAATTTTCACTCTTCGTCAGTTGATCCACCACTACCTAAATAATCTCATTACCTCTCTTACTCCTTGGCAACCCATCTATAAAATCCATTGAAACGTTTTCCCACTTCCACTACAGAACTTCTAAAGGCATCGGTAATCCACTCGGATTTCTCTACTCCACCTTAACTCTTTGGAAAGTGAGATATCTTGCCACATATCTCGCCACATCTCTCTTCATCCCTAGCCAATAAAAAACTCTCTTCATATCCCTATACATTTAGTCATCGCCAGGATGAATGGTCATCCTCGAATGATGACATTTCTCTCATACCAGGATGAACTCATGCGTACATGGAGTCGAGATGGCTAAGTAAAATAAAAGGACATAACATGTGATGGAAGACAATCGACATAAACTAATGTTATGTATAAAGTGTATAATCTACCAGTCACCAGAACATTGTTCTGATCCCCTCCTCATTACAACCCACAGGATAGCTTTAGAGGGACATGCATCGCTGCAAGGCGATTGATAGAGTTAGGGGTATACCTTAACGGCAATTATGTAATTTGTTACATATATTTAACTTGATAACTAACCTTGTCCTAAATAAAAGGTGTTTTCTTTCTATTATATACTTGATAAAATATGTTATATTAATTAATTAATTTAATTTAAAGTTATTTAATAGAAAATCCATAAATGGTATGTTTTGTGATAGTAGTTACAAAGTGTTGTAACCGTGAGTAATTTATCATAATGAAAACAAATGTACCATTTTAAATGTTTCTAGTCAAGATGCATCGAGACTGGATATCGATGCATCCGTTGAGACTAGAGTACGTAACTATTATCCACATAATTCCAGTGCATAAGGTAACGCTATGAATGGCGACATCATGTAGAAACCAATGTCACACCATGTCGTGTTCCGTTCACATCACGCTCCATCAAACCCATAACACTTTCATTCAACATCGAGCCTCAAGTAATACCATGTTGCTTCCTCGATGAATACCATTTATGCCACACTCCATCAATAAGAAGAGGAAAAACATCACACCTACTTGATGCCACTTGGAATTCAGACCACCCATTACCAAAATCATATGATGATGGATGTAATACTACCTCAGTTCTATTCAATGTCGTTACTCTTCAGTACCGCCTTTAATCAAAATAGCTATCAATCAATGTCGCCGATATATAATGTGCCACCTTTCATACATATAACATCTTTTGATGATGCGTGACGTCAATGAAGCCAAGAATAACAAGCATTATTAGTGCTACATTTCTCTAATGAAGTAAGGATGTCGAATATGATCAATACTGTGAGCAATAATTATAATGTCAACATCACATATGAGGCTATGACGTGTCTCGTTAATGCGAAACCCCATTAAGGCTACCGTCCATCTATGAAGAGAGATGATGTCATTCCAATGATGCTTCCACAAGACAATTCCTCTCATTAACAATGTCACTGATAACTAGAGTCACATCTTGATGGTAGTACGAAGACGTAGCACACCCAAACATGGGATGATGGTGAAGAAGGTTAGCAATGTTCACAGAAGCTATTAAAACTAATGTCATATAGCGATGTTGCCATTCATTGATGATGTTTCATATCAATGCCGATGTTGGTTACCACCGGAGCTATGCCAAATGTTAATGAAACAACATCCATGCGATGACGAAGTTAATACCATTGTTAACGCTCCCAAAGTT
Source organism: Allium fistulosum (assembly GCA_030737815.1). Taxonomy (NCBI): domain Eukaryota; kingdom Viridiplantae; phylum Streptophyta; class Magnoliopsida; order Asparagales; family Amaryllidaceae; genus Allium; species Allium fistulosum. The sequence goes on from CM060906.1 coordinate 553,261,204, forward strand.
AAGCTTGTCGAAGACAATAGAGGTGGAGTGGAGCTGAATTCCGAAGCCTCTCAACCTCTATAAATACAAACCAAGGGGCTTGCAAATGGGGAATCAATTTCTTTTCTCTGTTCTGAAAATCAAACTCTTGTAAATGCTAAATTGAGTTGGGAACAAAATCTATTTGACCGTAATCATGCATAATTTATATGAACAAGGACTTGGTAATGCCTATTGTTTTTTTACTATGCCTTTTTGAACATTATTGACATAGATGTGCATATACATGAACTCTTCAAGCCTAAAACTCAACATGACTATTTAAAAGGAGGGACTATAACGAGCATATATATGCATAATTATATGAACATGGGACTTTGAACATAAAAATGGATTACATAGCCCATTGACGAGCTTAATGGATTATTGCACAAATTTGTTATTTGTCTTCTATATCTCCTATGAACATATGACACAATATGGGCCTTCTTTTTGGAACATCCTTTTTAAAAGCCCATATGAACTCTTGGATATGTTAACTACAAGTGACCTTAGATGATCTCAAGCACAATGATCTAAGGATACATATAGGATTTCGCATATTTTTCCTAAAAGTCCTATTAGCATCATAACTCCATTCTTTAATGTCTTCATCATGGTCCTTGTTAACAGTATTAAGTTGACATTGATTGAGTCATGCTTAATGTTCAATCTAAGGATTAATTCATCGCTACTGCCATCATAGGTGTTATACCAACTTTTGGTCTAACATTTTTGGCGCTAGAAGGAGGGCTCGAACCTCCATATTGTTCAACTTTCTCTCCAAACTAATAGAGTCAGTTTTATTTCAGGAAAATGAGATCAAGATGACTTAACGCTCCAAATGAAGAGGTCATACAAACAACAACATTAGAAGAGAATGTAGTTCCCAACTTTAACTTAGGAAATACAAAGCCTAGGCAACCATCAGAACCGGCACAACCGACCAACAACGAAGCCAAGATTAAAAGCTTAGAACAACAAGTGTTGATGATGAAAGAACTTTTGGAAGAGTCTTCAAAAATCCTTAAAAACCATTGGTCTCACAGGGGGAGATGAGGCAGAGTCTTTAAGGAGGGATCTGAATACCTCTTTTCTTAAAATCAAAAGCGAAAGCAAACTTATCCTAACTCCACAAAGGAGAAGAAGTGATCAGCAGGCTAAGGCAAACTATTAGGGAAGGTTGGAAGAAAAGTCCAAGGAACAATCTAGGAGCTCAACCTCCGAAGGGTGCAAACCTAGAAGGAACAACTACCATAGTGATGAAGCCTACTTAAAAGACATGAAAGAAAAAATAGCAAAAGATATGCTTAATCTCAAGAGAAAGAAAACTCTAGATGATAGGGTTGATGATAATCATCGAGAAGCTCAATTCACAGATGAAATCATATCTACGAAAATTCTTTATAATATAAAGATCCCATCCATCAAATACAATAGAACGACTGATCCAGATGATCACTTATTGGCTTTTGAAAGTCAGATGGACTTATACAACACGTCCGGATCTGTGCATTGTTGGTTTTTTCCAACTACATTTCAAGAAGCAGCAGCCAAATAGTACCGACAGTACCGAGAGAGGACTATCTATTCTCTATCTGTAAAGATCCTGCTATCGACTACACTGTGGTAGCTAGTATCCAATAGAGGCTGGGAGAGCTGTTGGGCGACTATCTTAAGAGGTTCAATACCGAGGCCATAAAGGCGAAAAGTATGATCGATGGGGATAAGCTGGTGGCAGTACATTCAGGGATGATTGAGCAAATCACAATTTGGCAGGAACTCTATATACATAGATGTAAAGACTTACAAGATTACCATTTCCAAGCCGATGAATTCATCTGCATGGATGAAATGTATCATGCCAAAAAGAAGGCCTAAGCTAAAAAGGAAACAGGAAAAATTAACAATAACCGCAATCATAAGAAGCCAAGGTGAGAAGAAAGCTTAAATACCAACCATGTTTGCTTTGAACAAGCCAATAGCTTACATATATGCTGCAATAAAGGAAAATGGTAGCTTTCCAATTTCTTACAAAACTAAAACCGATCCTAAACCAAGAAAATGAGGAAATTACTGTGCTTACCATAAATCGAACAAGCATAAAATAGATGAGTGTCAAGTACTAGCAGGCATAATTCAACGTATGATCCATTTCGAACATCTGATGGAATTCGTTAAGGATAATCAAAAGCTATCCGTTCGGAAAATGGCAACCATAGGCTACCAAGCAACACTACAAATCTGGTAGAAGATGACATTCAGCCAGACTTCATTCCACCTCTTAACAGAATTGACGTAATCCACAGAGGCCCACACCTGGCTGGAAAAGCAAAGGAGCTAGGAGTCGCTATGTTAAAGAAGAAAAGGAAGGGATTTTCTCTATTTAAGAGAAACTGTCACTCAAGAACCCAATATTCCAAATCCAAATGCATAATTTAACCATCACTCCACAAGAGTTAAGAGGAGTTCGCCATCCGCATAATGATTTGCTTATGATCACTACACAAATTGGACTTTTTATAGTCACTAAAATTTTGGTATATACCAGGAGTGTGGTTAATGTAATTTTCAAGCATGCATTTAACTATATGGGAATTCTGAAGGAAAAACTTGAATCGAGTTTCGAGCCTATTTTTGGGTTCAATGATAAAGGGTCAACTCTTGTAGGACTGATAAAGCTTCTCGTACAAAGAGGAGTCCCACCGTGTTCTCGGACCTTTGAAATGCTATTAGTCATCATTGACTAACCTTCTTATTATAATGCCTTTTTTGGAAGACCAGCTTTAGACAAAGTTGATGCTTTTGTTTCACCAAATTACTTGATGGTAAAGTTCTTGACGGTGAAGTTCTAGACCAAAAGTTGGTGGGGAACCATAAGAGGGAACAATTCAGTGCTCGTGGGATGTACTTCGCAACTGTGGAGCAATACAAACAAGACTACCCTTCTTGTTATGATTCAAAGAAAATTGAATTGATCAGAACTTATACTAAAAAGCCTTTGGATGATGATTTTTAAAACTCATCACCCAGAGCGAGAACAGAGTCCACTAAGAAGACTAAACATGTGTTGAGGAAATTTGACTTCTCCTAAAAGAAATGGCAAAGGAAGGAAGCAAACTTAGTAGGAGATGAAACAGAAGATGAGGAGATTGTCACTGAACTAGACTGTAGAAATGAACAAGAAAGAATGAAGCCTACTGAAGATCTAGAGGAAATATGCTTGGATTCGATTGATACAGTGAAGACAATTAAAATCGAAAAAGAGCTAGATAGAAAACTCAAGGGAGAGCTAATTCAGTTCCTTCAATGTAGCAAAGATGTATTTTCCTGGACCCACTCAAATATAGTTGGAATAGATCCAACCATCATATGCCATGCTTTGAATATAGATTCGAATGTCATACCAATCCAGTAGAAGAAAAGATAGTTCGATAAAATTCGGTCCAATGCTTTAAAAGAAGAAGTCAAAAGATTGCTCGAAAACATATTTATCAGAGAGGTGCTTTATCCAAAGTAGTTAGCAAGTCCAGTGCTACTCAAGAAATCCAATGAGAAGTGGAGAACATGTGTCGATCACACTGATTTGAACAAAGCATGTCCAAAAGATTGCTATCTTCTCTCGAGGATAGATCAGTTAGTCGATGCAACGAGTGGACACCAACTCTTATCTTTTACGGATGCGTATTCTAGATACATCAGATTCCAATGTTCAAACTAGATGAGGAAAATACTAGCTTTATAACAGATTGGGGAACATATTGCTACAAAGTAATCCCCTTTGGAATGAAGAATGCAGGAGCAACACACCAGAGACTAGTAAATAGAATGTTCAGGGAACAAATTGGTCATAACATGAAAGTATATGTAGATAACATGTTGATAAATTCCCAGGAGAGAAGCAGTCATCTAAAAGACCTAGAAGAAATGTTCGATGTATTACGAATATATCATATGAAGCTTAACCTACAAAAATGTTCTTTTGGAATTCAGTCCAACAAATTTTTGGGATATACCATCAATGCAAGAGGAATCAAACTTAATCCTAATCAAATTCAAGCTATTAGAGATATGGCAGAACCTAAGACAAGCAAAGATGTAATGAGCTTGAGTGGGAAAGTGGCAGCACTGAACAAATTCATTTCCAAGGCCACCGACAAATGCATTCCATTCTTCGATTTGATCAAGAAAAAGACAAACTTCAAATGGAGTGAGGATGGTTGAAAAGCCTTTAAAGAGCTGAAAGACCATTTGGAGAAACCACCGATTCTCTCTAGTCCTATGGATGGGGAAAATCTTTATCTCTATATGGTAGTTTCTAAACATACTGTTAGCTCAGTACTGATAAGAGAAGAAAAGGGAATTTAGCTTCCATTATATTATACAAGAAAAAGAATCAAAGATGCGAAAACTAGATATCCAGTTATAGAGAAATTGGCGTACTGTTTAATGCTCACCGCATGAAAATTAAGGTCATATTTTCAAGCATATCGAATCAGTCTTAATTAAGTTTCCACTCAAGCAAGTTTTTAGTAAACCATAAAACTTCAGGAAGGTTGGTTAAATGGAGAATAGAGCTTAGCCAATATGATATCAAATTCGTACCTCGAGTGTCAATTAAAGGACAAGCACTAGTCTATTTTGTCAATGAGTGCAGGATTCACCAAAGAGCAATCAAAAAAAGAAAAAAAAAACTAAAACCTAAGTAGTAGTTATTCATAAACGGAGCCTCAAATGAAAAAGGAGCTAGGACTGGATATGTGGTCATAACTCCTGATGGACATCGTTTGCACTATGCAATGAATTTAGGGTTTCCAGCTACTAATAATGTGCCAGAATATGAATCCATGATAGCGGGACTTACCCTAGCCCTCCAATTGAAAATCCCTAGAATCGAAATTTTTAGTGATTCGTAATTAATAGTAAATCAGTTAAACCAGAAATATCAGACAAAGGATGCTAAACCAACCCTATATGTCAAAAAGATATTAAAAATGTTGATCCAATTTGAAGATTTCTCAATACACCAACTACCAAGAGGCAAGAACTCCCAAGCTAATTCTTTGGCAAAGTTGGCCAGCTCACGGGGGGCAACAGAAGCCTGAATTGTGCCGATAGGCTATCAAAAGAACCTTAGTATAGAGGAGAAAAGCCCCAATCCAGAAAATGAGACCTTGGTGTTGACCAGGTCTCAAGCCTTAACACACAAAGAGAAAGAAGACAAAACTAAGAATATTCAAGAAAAAGGGTATTCTCTCCCTTACTTAAGAGGTGTTAATCTAGAAGCAGGAGCAAAATTATTAAGGGGAGCCCATGAAAGATTCTATGGAGACCATTCCAATGGCATAAAGTTGGCCAAGAAAGTCATGAGACAAGGCTTCTATTGGCCTCAAATGACTAGTCAAGCCATTAATTATGTAAAAAGATTTGAAAAATGTCAAAAGTTTTCTATGATCCAACGCCTACCATCAAGCGAATTAACTTCTATCTCGAGCCCATGGCCTTTCTATGTATGGGGAATCGACCTAATTAGGCCATTGCATGTATCCAAAGGAGGAATGCAGTGGTAGCCATTGATTACTTCACGAAGTGCGTGGAAGCTGAGCTGCCTCTGAATATCACATCGAGAAAAGACCTCAAGTTCATAATCATGAATATTGTTACCAGATTCAGAATTCCATACAAGATAATATCCGACAATGGAACTCAATTTGAAAGCGAGGAATTCACCCGATTTTGTAATAAGAATGGAATCATTAAGAGCATTTCATCTATAGCTCATCCCAAAGAAAATGGTGATGTTGAAGCAGCCAATAAAACCTAAAGGCCATCCTAAAGAAGTGGTTGGACAAAACAGAAGGAAATTGGGTAGAGGAACTACCTCTTATTCTATGGGCATGTAGGACCTCTACTAAAACTGCAACAGGTCATACCCCATACCCCTTGACATATGGGTGTGAAGCCATGCTCCTAATTGAGGTTTAAGTACCTTCTCATAGAAGGATTGCATACGCTTTTAATCTAAATCAAGAATTAAAAAGAGAACCCTTGGACTTAATTAATAAGTTAAGAGATGAAGCAGCCATACGAACGGTTGAGTATCAATGAAGGATATTCAAGTATTATAATTCTAGAGTAAGAGGAAGATCATTTCAAAAAGGAGATTTGGTACTTCGAAAAGTAATGGAAAACACTAAGAATCCAACAAATGGACCACTTGGGTCAAATTGGGAAGGACCCCTAACCATACACAAAGTAATCCCGCCTGGGACCTTCAAACTATGCCGACCCGATGGCAACGTAATAGCAATAGCATGCAATGTTGAACATTTGTGACCGTATTTTCCAACAATGGATCAATAAAGAAGTTGAAGAAGAAGAATTTACTAGCTCATCCATGCGGAGGAGTGAGACTCTTCTAAGAAAAAAGACTTGGCCATCAAAGGCCTTGTAACAGAAAAACCTTTAGTGTCGTCATCAAATGCCTCACTAAAGCACCTCCTAGAGGGAGGATGGGAAAGCCTTTGGCCTGTCTAAAGCGCCGAACAAGCCTTCATTGTCGTCATCAAAGGCCTCACTGAAGCGCTTCCTAGAGGGAGGACGGAGTAAGCCTTTAGTCCCATCATCAAAGGCCTCACTAAAGCACTAAACCAGCCTTCAGTGTCGTTATTAAAGGCCTTACTAAAGCACCTCCTAGAGGGAGGATGGGTAAGCCTTTGACCTATCCAAAGCGTCGAACCAGCCTTTAGTGCCATCATCAAAGGCTTCACTAAAGCGCCTCCTAGAGGGAGGTCGGGTAAGTCTTTTGTTCTACTTGATGTGCACGTAAATGTGCATATTTTTACCACCATATTTAATCTATTTAAATTAAATAAATGATCATATTGGGTATTTTAACATGTTTAAACCAAAATTCAAATTATTTTCAAAACGTCACATATCCATCTTCATATAGGGGCAAAATGGTCATTTTTGTGCATATATTATTTTGAGAAAATTTAATTGGAAATTTCTATATTATTTTATAGGAATTTGGCTTCATATACAAGTGGTTTCATGAAGATATATGCATGCACAAAGAAGATACAAAGGAATGGAGATGGAAATAATTCAAAGTGATGATCATGGAGGACCCTACTTACCCACCTACCTTAATGTACACTTAGGAGCTAATGCACATGTTAGAAGGCCATTAAATCTTCATGCACACTTAATGGATGATTACTTAAAGCTAATGATTACTTGGTGGCCACACTACCTCAAGGGTATTTTGGGCATTCCCCAAAAAAGGAATTAGGGTTTCATACATGTATAAATACCCCTTATGCTTCATGTAATCCTCTCTTCTTTTAGTCTCTCTTAGGCCCTCTTCCTCTTTGTTAGTTTTTAGCTTAAAAATAAAAGAAAACTTCTCTTTTCTTTTCATGGCTACTAAGCCATTTCTTTCATGTAATTTATTTTTTATGCAACTTTAATATATTGCTCTTTTCTTTTCTTGTTTACTTCCTTTCATGCAAGTAGTGTAGTTTGATTTTAATGCAACTAGATTAGTTTTTCTTTTCATTTTGCTCTTCTTTTCTTCTTGTTTATTCCATGTTGCAAGCTACATTTGTTGATTTGATAACAAATATGAGATCCTAATCCCTTCAACTTAGGGGTAATGAAGCTCTCTAGTATGTAGATGCAACATTTTGATGTTATGTTCTCTTTTTGTGCTTCATGGAAAAATGATGTTTATGTAATTTTGTGTTTAGTATTGAGTTTGATAGCTTATGTTGTTCAAAACAAATAGGTAATGCTTAGTCATATGAATCACAAATTGCCTCTTCATCTATATATGATTATGGAAAAGAAGTGAATATTGAAATTAAAATTTGATGGCCTATATTTCTAAACAATAGTTAATATGTCATGCTTAAAATAGATTTCATTTTCAACTTTGTTGTCATTTTCATGAGAGTTAGTAAGTGGTTTAAGGAGTGTGTTATAGTTTGATGGCTTAATTTGAGCTAATTAATAGTAGAAATAAGCCATACTTATGATAAACACATCATTTAAATTCACTAATGACCAAAAAAGAGAGATCATAATTTCATTTTTTTAACTATATAATCTAGAGAGTGAATTTATCTCTAAATTTTTTTTCTATTCTCATATTTATATCACTTTCTTTTTGTCATTTCTCTTACATTTTCTAGCTAATCACTTTCAACTTTGGTTAATTTGATTGAATAGAGATTTAAAATCAACAATTCCCTACGGATCGACCCGTACTCACCATGAGAATTGTACGCCGCGCGCTTGCGGTATAAATTTTATTATAAATTTTTCGACGATTTTCTAACTCATAGAAAACTCATCGTTAAACACTACTTAAGATAGCTAACCAAACGCACCGGACAACAGACCTAAATATCACCAAAGAAGGTGATAAAGAGGTCTGATCCAAGTAGAGATCATCACCTATGATGGTGTCAGACAAGTCAACCAAAATCAGAGTCGGGTACTGCTCCAAATCAATCAATCTTCTAGGGGAAGATCTATTCAAAATCAAAGCCAAGAAGTGCTCCACATTAGTCAATCTTTTAAAAGAAGATCTATTCAAAATCAGAACCAGTTAACGCTTCAAGTCAAACAGTCTTCTAGAGGAATATTCATCGAATATGAGTCATTTGTATTCCTCAACAAACACAACCTTCAATTGCCAGATGGCGGTCTTCTTCTATTATTACTAGATAAGGATTTCTTGTCTTCTTCTTTTATTGCCAGACAAGGATTTATGGACTTATTCTTTTATTGCCAGACAAGGATTTCTGGACTTATATTATTATTACCAGATAAAGATTTCTGATCTTCTTATATTATTACCAGATAAGGATTTCTGGTCTTCTTCTTTTATTTCCAGATAGGGATTTCTGGACTTCTATTATTATTAATAGATAAGGATTTTTGGTCTTTTTCTATTATTACTAGATAAGGATTTCTGGTCTTCTTCTTTTATTTTCAGATATAGATTTCTGGACTTCTATTATTATTAATAGATAAGGATTTCTGGTCTTCTTTTATTATTACTAGATAAGGATTTATGGTCTTCTTCTATTATTACCAAATAAGGATTTCTGGTCTTCTTTTTTTATTGTCAGATAGGGATTTTTGGACTTCTATTATTATTACCAAATAAGGAATTCCAATCTTCTTATATTATTACCAAATAAGGATTTCTGGTCTTCTTCTTTTATTGCCAGATAGGGATTTCTGGTCTCCTATTATTATTGTCAGGCATGGGTTTCTAGTCTTCTATTCAGATGGATTTCTGGTCTTCTATTATTACCAGATAAGGATTTTTGGTCTTCTATTATTATTGCCAAATAAGGATTTTTGGCCTCTTATTATCAAGAGGATTTGTGGGCTTATATTATTTCCAAAAGGTTTTCTGGTCTTCCATTCAGATGACTATTAATAGATGGTTTTTCTAGTCTTCCATTATTGCCAGATGATTTTTTGGTCCTCCACTTAAATGGATTTCCTGGTCATCTTTTCAGATGATTTTCAAGCTTCCTACTCAGAATATTATCGTTGCAAGATAGGTTTCAGATCTTTTATTCATGATATTGCCAGAGAAAGTTTCAGACGCTCTCCTTTATAACTCTACCATATAATCTTCTGGTTTTTTGTTTGAGAATTCATTATTATTTAATTATTGATCTCTATATCTTAACTCATGCAGATAATATGTATAATATATACCTATTTATAACTCAATCGAATCAAGAAAGGAATTGCTTGAATTCGAAATCTAGATTAAAGTTAATAACAAAAGTTATTATTCACTTTATGTTTTATAGGAAAACAAGATCACAAGATATCTCACAAGGAATAGAGAAAGCGAAGAAATTCTCGGTTTTACACTAAAGTGTAAAAAGCTTCTTTTATATAAGGAGGGAGGGCAAATGTTTCCATATAATTTCAGTTTTTAAGGTAATGCTATGAATGGTGATATCATGGAGAAACCAATATCGCACCTCATGCAGCGTCGCTATTCAACCATGTCGCATTCTGTTCACATCACGCTCCATCAAGCCGTAACACATTCATTCAACCTTGAGCCTCAATTAGTACCATGTCGCTTCCTCGATGAATACCATTTAGGCCACCCTCCATCCATAAGAAGAGGAAGAACATCGCACTTAATTGATTCCCCTTGGAATTCACACCACCCATTATCGAAATCATATGATGATGGGTGCAATACTACCTCAGTGTCGTGTCTATTCAATGTCGTTACTCTTCAAAACCGCCTTTAATCAATATAGCTATCAATCAACGTTGTTGGTATATAGTGTGTCGCCTTCCATACATATAGCATCACTTGATGACTTGTGTCATCAATGAAGCGAAGAATAACAAGCATCATCAGTGCCGCATTTCTCCAATGAAGCAAGGACGTTGAATATGATCGGTACTGTAATCCATCAATATAATGTCGACATCACCTATGACGTGTCTCGTTGATGCTAAACCCTGTTAAGGCCACCGTCCATGTATGAAGAGAGATGATGCCATTACATTAATACTTCCATAAGACTATTCCCCTCATTAACAGTGTCATCGATAACCAAGGTCGCATCTTGATGGTAGTACGAAGACGTCGCATACCCAGACATGCAATGATGGTGTCGAAGGTTAACAATGTTCACATGAGCTATTAAAACTAATGACATGCCAATGCCGATTACCAACAGAGGTGCACCAAATGTTATTGAGACAACCGCCATGCAACAAAGTTAATACCGTTGTTAATGCTTCCGAAGTCAAGCATGTCCAAAACAATAGAGGCGGAGTGGAGCTGAATGCCAAATCAACTCAACCCCTATAAATACAAACCTAGAGGCTTGCAAATGGGGGATCCATTTCTTTTCTCCATTCTCAAAATCAAACTCTTATAAACCCTAAATCATATTGGGGACAAAATCTATTTGACTGTAATCATGCATAATTTATATGAACAAGGACTTGGACATGCCTATTGTTTTTTGACTATGCCTTTTTGAAATTATTGACATGGACGTGCATTTACATGAACTCTTCAACCCTAAAACTCGACATGACTATTCAAAAGGAGCTTTGGGCTATGATGAGCATATATAGGCATGATTATATGAACATGGTACTTTGAACATACGAACAGATTACATAGCCCATTGACGAGCTTAATGGATTATTGCAAAAATTTGTTACTTGTCTTCTAAATCTCCTATGAACATATGACACAACATGGGCCTTCTTTTTGGAACATCTTTCTTAAAAGCCCATATAAACTCTTGGATATGTTAAGTCCAAGTGACCTTAAATGATCTCGAGCAAAATGATCTAAGGATACATATGGACTTTCGCATATTTTTCCTAAAAGGCCTATTAGCATCATAACTCCATTATTTAATGACTTTATCATGCACTAAGTCTCAAGTGATAGATTAGTCCTTGTTAACACTATTAAGTTGACATTGATTGAGTCAAGCTTAATCATGTCATCCTATATGTTCAATCCAAGGATTAATTCATCACTACTGGCATCATGGGTGTTATATCATTTTTTAGTCTAACAGTAACGCTCTTCAAATGTTGGGCAGTGTATTACTCATGACTGCTGGGGGACACCTAGGGGCTCTATTCTAAAATCCTTTTAAGCCTCCATCTAGGCCTCTCCTAGGCACTAGGTTAGGCTTATCGCCTAGCGATTTGCCTAGGCCTACCTATAAAAGGTTTATCGCTTCATGTAAGAACCAAAACATGTATTTAGGACTGGTTAGGCATTATTTAAGGTTCGATTCCCTATATAAGAATCAATATGCTAGTTTTAAGCAATCTTACATCTTTGGATACACCTAAGCACATTCAAAATCCTAAAATCCAATTAACATCAATTGACACTAGATAAAACACTAAAATATTGTCCAAAATACATGAGTTATCAAAAATTCCTAGCTTTGAATAATCCTCGATTAATCCCCGCTTAAACGATTAGTCCCTAGTCCATACCAAACGCCTAGCATCCGCCTAACGATATTTACAACCATGCTTAAAGGTTAGGTATTGATAGTTATTGGATAACTATGGAATGACTCATTCGATAGTTTTCTATTGATTAATATTACTAAGGTCAAACAGAAAATATCGATGTAACTGATTTACACAGTTCTCTCCACTTGAGAATAATGTGGATCTTTAATATGAAAGCTCCAGTTTGATTGTAGTCAAATAATGGAATGACGTCCATCGAGTGACTATAGTAGGGTCAAGTGGAAGTATTGGAAGTGAAGCATTATTCAAGAGAGGATTCATCTCCTTAGTTATATAGGGTTGGTGTCATGGTTAACTCAAAGTCAAAGTCTCTGGCCAAAGCATTTCGGTTAATAATAATTGTTATTATTGAACCAAAGACTTTGTTTTTGGACTATGGAGTTGAGTATGGATGATATTGGAATTTTGACCATTACCAAATTCCATAAGTCCAAAGTGATGTAGTTTTGACGAAGAGAATTGGTGTAAATAAATATCACAATCGAGTAATGCTTAATAATATAAAATTGGATTTTACTGAAAATACGTGCAATAAATTTGGCCAAAATTTCACACCACCCACTAAGTGACGTATGAAAATTAACATTTAAATAGTTCGATGTTAATTGCTGATCGAATTTATGCACAATGAGTCACACAACCAGAATGATGAATTCTCTTTAGACCAAATGATTTAATTAGTTTATAATTTTTATAAATTAATTATATTTATGAAATATTAATTATAAAGTTTTGAATATGATTTCAAGAATAAATATTATTGTATATATTTATAATAGTTATAAATATATCGATCAACATGCGATATCGACAAGTAATTAAATTAGGTTTAATTAATAAAATTTATTTAGGCCTAAGTGGGCTATTAGCCCATGATGTTAAGATGTTATTTCATTGGTAATAAGGCTTGTAGGAGGCGTTTAAAAAGGCTAGAGGGGTTTGGAGATGGATGGTTGAGATTTGATGAGAAATGGTATGAGATGTGATCCATATTTCTCTCTATTTCTTCCACTATAAAAGGACCCCTTACCCTAATGCAAAAAGAACTTTTTGGCTGCCATTTCCCATCGTTGTTGGCCGACATCACTAATAAGGAGCTCTAACAAATTCATCTCAAATCAATTCAAAGGCAACAGCTATTGGATATCTAAAGGTCTACGGTTCAAGAATTAACAATTTACCGAATCGAGAAGATTTCCAAGGAGGGAAAATTCATCATTATAAGGTGTGCTCTAAGGCATTAGTATTAGGTATGCATTTACTACACTATATGATTCATTTTTGGATAATATTTTATTATCATACTGCTAGTCACGTGAGATTCTTATATGTATCAACGATGTTGTCACATATTAGATAGGTTATTTGTATGTTTTAATTTATTAAATATATATATATAGATCTAAAGTGCACAGCCAAATAAATTTTATTTTAATTATTATCGTTTAATTAATATATATATATATGTATTAATATACTACCTAATTTTAATTATATGACTTATATTTAATTATATCATCATATCATGTTAATAGTCGACTTATATTTTATAAATGCATATCTAAATAGATAATATCTTTCGGTAGCTACAAATTAATTTTTAATATTAATTTAGTATTATTTAAATCAATATACTAATTAAATAAATCATATAAAATAGAATATGTTTCAAAACTTAAATTTTATATAATTTTTTTATCATCATATAAACTCCCATCCAAAAAATCAGAATTTAAAAACCAGTGTTTATAGTTTTTAAAAATCAATTTAATAAACGGCTGAAATTAATCAATTAATTAAAAATATTATTTTGACCGAGAAAATTATGAAATTTTTTTTGTAACTTTAAAATGTCATGCTTGATTTTCTAAAAATTTAAATTTCTAATAATACGACATGAAAATATTTTTATTAATATTTTATTGTATTTTGAATAATTAGTTTATATATATATATATATATATATTAGTGCGATAAAATATAAATCATTTTTTTGAGCTATGCATTCGATTTGAAAAGATCAAAAAATATATACATTTTAAATACTTAATTTATACACATATACACATATACATATTTAGATATTATAAATATACTTATTTATATATATATATATATACACATATTTAAATATAAAATAATAATATTTTTTTATTGTAATTCATACATATATATGTATATAAATAAAATGATTTAAAAAAAATTATATTATACACACATGCATACATACATACATACATACATATATATATTTAATATTTCATGCAATAGTGTATATATATATATATATCATAAATATTTTTACATATAAGTTATATACACACACATATATATAAATACATATACATATACATATGTATATACATTGATTTTAATTTTTATATAAATAACAAATTTACGCATATACATATATTCGGACAACATTTAATATATATAGAATGACCCATGTCCATTGCGATGTAAATCCTAACAATTATATACGGACATGTTATACCTTGCACGGATTATTATGTTACACATGCTGTGACGACCGCCCATGACCCTTGCACTGAACCTAGAGATAGTGCGCTGTAAAGTGTGCCAGGCGACCATGGACGATTGCCAGGGTAAATTAAAACAACAAGATCTATCGTATTACTCACAGCGCATGGACAAAATACAATAGAACATATATATAGTGAAGCTTCACAGAATAGAATCTCATCAATAAAACTTCATAATAGTTGAATACAAACATCTGAATAGTCAATACAACAAGCCTCACTACATATCACTCAGAGAATACAAAGCAGCGGAACATCCAGTACATATAATAAGAAAAATAATATGCAACCCTCCAGCTCGTCTTCGATATCAGCACCGTGGAAAGCATGATCAGCACCTGTCACCTGCTACCTAGTCTGCCCGTCCCAAAATGGACGAACAGCCCAAGGCAATAAGAGTTAAAACATAAAGCCTTGAGTCAGACAACAGTCTTAGTGAGTAGTAAATTAACTAACAACATACCAAAAGAGCATAAAGGAAAAGGAATAGGAATACAACCCTCCCACTCCAACCTCATTCTACAGTGATAGCCCCCAGACACACATTAAGTTGAAGCAATCATAGCAGAGCATACAATGTAAAGTAAAGCAATTATCACTCGAGTCAAGGGCGATTTTTTCCAAGCACAAACCCCCAAGGCCTAAACCAAGATCAGATAAGCACCCAGAAAATACCGCTCTTGAGACCGAATGACGATACAACCAAACATCCATGACTCTGGCTATCACTGTTATCATTGCTTCGATATCACCGTTAATTGAATGACCGGCACATTCTTTCAGCCGTCCATCAAGGGCTAATGGAAACCCCGGTTCTAGACATAACTCCCGCACGTCATCGTGACCCGTGCCTAGGACTATCGAATCTGCCCAGAGTACTTGACTACCAATCCGTAGCCTTCAGGGACTATCGAATCTGCCCAACGTACTCTTGCTTTGAGCATGCTAGAACCTTCAACAACGATGAGATCTCAGCCTTCTAGTCATCCTCCTCGACGACTATTTCCATACTAGCTCAAGCGCCTCTCGAGCATCCATTATCCTCAAACTCGAACACTTCACCGAGTTATCAATCTGCTTGGAATGATCCCGTCTGGATTAGACCAAGGCTATCTCATATCATGCTTCGCTTCATCACATCCTCGCAAAGTCTCATCTCAACATCATCATCAAATCTATGCATAAGAGCTTCATCATCCGCTACATATGCCACAAGCAGCTTTCCCAATTCAAGAGCCTTTCTCTTAGCTTTTGAATCATCTTCGGTCTAAATCAAATCATCAATCATCTAATTCATAGCAATCAACCAAGTCAAACATTAATCCAAACAATCAAGCATTCAAATATGATCTAAGTAGACAATTATAACAATAATGGCAATTTCGTAATTAAAGAGTTGAAAGTCTAATAAGCATGAAAACATGAACAATATCTCTATAATCTTGATGAATGAACTTGCATAGGTTAACATGTAGTAAGATGGATGTCAAATCATCATGAACAATGAATCTATACAGATCTACACATGTGATTAGGAAAATGCATGGAAATCACTATTTAAACACCAAATCAAGCCAACGATCTGATATACTCCTTTGGATCCGTGTGAGAGATAATCACCACTCACCAAATCACCTAAACAACCCCAAATCAACACACTTCAGATCTGGAAAGCGAAGGATCAATCTCGATCTATCACCAATCCGCTTCAAACGATGAAATCTCTCTTTGAAGAATGTAGATCTTCAACCTAAGCTCTTCGATCTTCGATTTGATCTTCAATATGGATGGAAGGAACCACTAGATTAGAGTGGAGAAAAGAAGTGAAGAAGTGTAGAAGTCGAGCTCTCAAAATGGCAGCACTTCGTCGCTTCGAAATCCAGATCCCAAAAATGGAGCAAAGCCCTCCTATTTATAGCAGAAATCCTCTAAGTCACTAGCTCGGAATTAGGTCGTCCACGACCTACGACCTAAAACCCCACCGACCTAAAGACTTCGACTTAACAACCTCTGACTCAACACATGCGCGCCTATACGACCTAACAGTCCTTCGACCTAAAACAATGCGCGCGACTTAACGAACCAGGTCTCAACGAGATACGACTTACCATCCTAACTCCTAGGTCGCTCGCGACTTAACACATAGGCTACGACCTACGACTTAACGAGGTTACGACCTAATCCCTTAAGCTTCCACGCGACCTAACATAAGTCGCGAACAACTGGGATGCGACCTAACTACTAAGTCGTCTAGACGACCTAACTATCCAACACCCACACTTAGGTCGCTCACAACATAACTGATAGGTCGCTCACGACCTAACTACGACAACACCTTAGGTCGTTTGAACTACCTTAAACTCCCTAGGTTGTTAACCCACTTAGCTCCTTATGTCGCTGCCGACCTATCCTCCTTAGGTTGCTAACTCGCCTAGTTTCCTTAGGTCGTCGCCGACCTAACTCTACCCCACGACCTAAGTTAACACACAACCTATCTCCCCTACGACCTAACCCCAGAATACTTAGGTCGCCAACTACACTTCCTTAGATCGCCTAAACCACTTAAGTCAGTCACGACTTATCACTTAGGTCGTTTACGACCTAGGACTTGAACAAAATTTTGCCTAAAATCTTAAATGACTTAACAACGCTAAGAATTCCAGATTTTGACGAACTTGTCGATTCGTAAAAATACGGATCGTTACATTCTCTCCCCCTTTGGAATTTCGCCCCCGAAATTCCAAACAAACAAAGCAATCAAAGACAATTCTGCACGCCTACCATCCATAGCAATCAACAAACCATGCATCCAATTCTAGCTTAGCATGCAGAATTCTAAAACTAGAACAAGTTACAATTTCGTTAGATGACACGACACCTTAGGGCCATACCTCGAAGAGTTCAGGATGAGCTGCCTTCATCCTCTCTTCCACCTCCCACGTACAGTCGTTATCATCACCACTCCATTGTATCTTGAGCAACTTAACTACCTTCCTCCTAAGTTGTTTCGTGTCAGTTCCCACAACACGAAGCGGCTTACGAGGTCTTCTATCGACTGGATTAACTTCGAAATCTTCACAGCTATCTGCAGAAACCACCGTATTCGAGTCGTGCACATACTTCCGTAGATATGATACATGAAAAACATTGTGCACACTCGACATCTTCTCCGGTAACTCCAATCTATATGCGAGCTTTCCAATTCGCTCGATGATCGGGAATGGTCCAACAAATCTCAGAGTCAATTTTCCTTTCTTCCCGAATCGAATAACATTCTTCAGTGGAGAAATCTTCACAAAAACCATATCACCTACGTCGAACTCCAAATCCTTACGACGCTTATCTGCATAACTTTTCTGACGGTCTTGGGCTGCCTTCATTCGTTGCCGAATGATCTCTATGCAATCTGAAGTCTGTCGAATCATCTCTGGCCCAAGTATCAACTTTTCTCCAGTTTTTAACCAACATGTCGGTGAGTTACACGGTCTTCCATACAATGCCTCATACGGTGCCATACCAATGCTTGACTGATAACTGTTGTTGTATGCAAATTCCACCAAATGAAGGTGATCTTCCCATGATCCTCCGAAATCCAAAACACAAGCTCTGAGGAGATCTTCCAAAACTCGGTTAACTATCTCAGTCTGACCATTGGTTTGAGGGTGATAAGCTATACTCAAACACAACTCGGTTCCCAAAACTTCCTGGAAGCTCTTCCAAAATCCACTAGTGAACAATGGATCTCGATTGCTCACTATACTCTTCGGAATACCATGAAATCGAACTATCCACTTAACATACAACTCAGCCAACTTTGATGCAGTCCTAGTCGATCGAACAGGAATGAATCTTGCACTCTTGTTCAGACGATCTACAATGACCCAAATCCCTTCATTTCCCGTTCTTGTTCTAGGTAGTCCATCAATAAAATCCATCAACACTTGCTCCCACTTCCATGTAGGAACTTCTAATGGCTGAAGCAATCCACTTGGCTTCTTCTGTTCAGCTTTTACTAACTGGCAGTTCATACACTTGGAAATAAAATTTCCAACATCCTTCTTCATGCCTTCCCAGTAGTAGGTTCTTCTTCATATCCCGATACATCTTATTTCCACCTGGATGAATTGTCAACTTCGAGTGATGACTATCCTTCAGAACTTCACTCCTCAATTCATCTATATTGGGAACAACTAGCCGTCCTTGCTTCCGAAGCCAACCTTCTTGATCGACCTCGAATTCTTTATCCTTTTCTGGTTCCAATCCAGATTCCAAATCACGGATAATCTTGACAAGCTTATCGTCTCGCTTTTGGCTCTCGCCAATCCTTTCCACAAGAGTAGGTCTTATCGATAAGTTTGCCAACATCTCAGGTTCCAATTCACATCTAGGCCTGAAGTCAAATCCAGCTAAATACTCGAGATTCTTCCATTCTGAAAACATGGCTCCCAATCCTGCATGTCTTCGACTTAATGCATCTGCCACTGCGTTACCTTTTCCCGGAGTATAAGCTATACCAAAATCATATGATGCTAAAAACTCTAGCCAACGTTGCTGCCGAAGATTCAAATCCTTTTGGGAGAAAAGATACTTCAACGACTTATGATCTGTAAACAACTCGAATCGAACTCCCAGTAGATAATGTCTCCACATCTTCAGACCAAAAACAATCGCCGCTAACTCCAAATCATGAGTCGGGTAATTCCTTTCATGCGGCTTCAGTTGTCGACTGGCATACGCAACAAGTTTATCCCTCTGCATCAGCACTGCTCCAAGTCCAGTACCACATGCGTCGGTGTAAACCACCATCTTGTCATTCCCACTAGGAATAGTCAAAACAGGAGCACTTGTCAATCTTTCTTTCAGGATTCTGAAAGCTTGCTCACACTTATCTTCCCACTTGAACACTTGGTTCTTCTTCGTCAATCCTGTTAATGGTGCAACCACCTTGGAGAAGTCTTTGATTAACCGTCGATAATATCCTGCCAATCCAAGAAAACTTCTCACATCAGATGCATTCTTAGGTCTATCCCAATCCTGGATTGCTGCCACCTTAGCGGGATCAACCGCTATTCCGTTTCCAGAAATCACATGGCCTAAGAACCTCACTTCACTCTTCCAGAAGTGACACTTCGAAAACTTAGCCTTCAGCTGATGTTTCCGTAAGATTTCTAAAACAATTCGCAAGTGTGTCTTGTGCTCTTCTTCAGTTCTGGAATAAATCAGAATATCATCCACGAACACAAGTACAAACTTGTTCAACTGATCTCTGAACACTCTATTCATAAGATCCACAAAATATGCTGGCGCGTTAGTCAATCCAAACGGCATTACCAGCCACTCAAAGAAACCGGATGGTGTTCGAAAAGCAGTCTTCGGCACATTATCCTTAGCCACTCTCAACTGGTGAAATCCCGTTGCCAAATCCATCTGAGAAAACACCTTGGCTTCGTGAAGCTGATCAAACAAGTCATCTATTCTCGGCAATGGATACTTGTTCTTCTTAGTCACCTTATTCAGCTCACGATAATCCACACACAACCTCAACGATCCATCTGCCTTGGTTGCAAACACAACTGGTGCACCCCATTCGGACACACTACACCGAATGAATCCTTTCTGCAAAAGATCATCAACCTGCACCCTCAACTCCTGCTGTTCCCTAGGCGCCATCCGCCTAAGAGGCATCACAACAGGTCTGGCTCCTTCAACTAGGTCTATACGAAACTCGATCTCTCTATGCGGCGGTAACCCTTTGACCTCGTCAAAGACATCCTCAAATCCATTTGCGATTGGCACCGATGACAGTCCATCCCGTGGAACAACTAGCGAATACATGAAGCTCATGAAGACGCCTTCTTCATGCTTACATCGTATCACAATCTTTCGCCCCTCCACATTCTCAACTGTCACCTCCAACCTTTCGCAATCAACCTTTGCCGCATACTTCCTAAGCCAGTCCATACCCAAAATAATTCCGAACCCCGCAAAGTTCAGAACAAAACAATCACAAACAAAAGAGAAACCATGACTCGATACAATCAGACCACGGCATAACATACACAAACAAGATGAACCCCCAACTGGATTAGTCACAACCAATGGCCTATCAACAATATCCAGTTCCAAACCTAACCGGCCTACAAGATCACTACAAACAAACGAATGCGACGCCCCAGTATCAAACAACACTCTAATTGGAACACCACATATGGAAAGAGTACCTTGAACTACCACACTCTTTCCTTTCTCTTCAGCGGTAGGAGCTTTCGAAGACGATGGAACAGCTCCCAAAGCATAAGCTTGCACAATCTGCTTGTCCCTCCTCGGTTCTGGACAATCCTTCCTGATATGCCCCGGCTTGTCACAGTTGTGACACTTCATCGGTACCTTCGGATTCTTACAATCCTTAGAGAAATGGCCCTTCTGCTGACAATTGTAGCAAGTCACTTCACCCTTCGGCTTCTTCTGGCCATCCTTACCCTTCTGCTGCTGCTGCTTCCTTTTCTTGTTTCCACCCTGCTGTGGTTTAGACTCTCCCCTGGTCACAGCAACAACAGATCCTTCCTTAGGAAACAGACTCTCATGCCTGAGAGCTTTCTCCACAAGCTTCTCAAATGAATCGTCCAAATGATCCACCAACTGCCTCCCAAGATAACTGTCCAAGCCTGTCACAAACTTCTCATTCTTCTGATATGCAGATTCAATATACGACCGGGCATACTTGGACAAAGCTTCAAACTCAGAAACATACTCAAGAACTGGTCTTCCACCTTGCTTGAGGTCCACAAACTTCTTGAACAGAACATACTTCTGAGCTGTAGAAATGAACTTAGCTTCAAATCTGACTTGGAATTGCTCCCAAGTAATCTCTTCCTCCGGAGTATTGATGGTAATAGAGTTCCACCAATCAGAAGCTCTCCCTTGAAGCTGTCTTGATGCCAACTTCCTCTTAGTTGCATCCTCAATTCCCAAATCACCAAAAATCCTTCTACAAGCATCTATCCATCTCTGGACTTCAATGGTTGATTCTGTTCCCAAGAAAACCTTCCCTCCAAGAGCAGTATAGTCCTTGCACAACTTAGCAAAATCCACCGGTTTTGGAGTTTGGACTTGAACCCCAACATCAACTGCTGCCCCCGGAACTGGTATCCTTCTCATGATCGAAGTCATCATAGCTTCGAACATAGCTGCATAATCAGCAGCCCCTTCAGTAGCACGGCCTTCCCTTGCAGCTGGTCTCCCTCTTCGACTCATCCTTAATATCTATAAAAAGGAATGATTAGCACACTAGAGAAACAACTGCATAAAGGACTCAAACTCTACTAAGCTACTATATTATATGTAGTAATCATCCATCAAAATACAATTACGTCTCTCATACGTAGTTACGTCAGCGAGCGTTGGGTAAAATCGATTAACCAATGCTCTGATACCAAATGTGACGACCGCCCATGACCCTTGCACTGAACCTAGAGATAGTGCGCTGTAAAGTGTGCCAGGCGACCATGGACGATTGCCAGGGTAAATTAAAACAACAAGATCTATCGTATTACTCACAGCGCATGGACAAAATACAATAGAACATATATATAGTGAAGCTTCACAGAATAGAATCTCATCAATAAAACTTCATAATAGTTGAATACAAACATCTGAATAGTCAATACAACAAGCCTCACTACATATCACTCAAAGAATACAAAGCAGCGGAACATCCAGTACATATAATAAGAAAAATAATATGCAACCCTCCAGCTCGTCTTCGATATCAGCACCGTGGAAAGCATGATCAGCACCTGTCACCTGCTACCTAGTCTGCCCGTCCCAAAATGGACGAACAGCCCAAGGCAATAAGAGTTAAAACATAAAGCCTTGAGTCAGACAACAGTCTTAGTGAGTAGTAAATTAACTAACAACATACCAAAAGAGCATAAAGGAAAAGGAATAGGAATACAACCCTCCACTCCAACCTCATTCTACAGTGATAGCCCCCAGACACACATTAAGTTGAAGCAATCATAGCAGAGCATACAATGTAAAGTAAAGCAATTATCACTCGAGTCAAGGGCGATTTTTTCCAAGCACAAACCCCCAAGGCCTAAACCAAGATCAGATAAGCACCCAGAAAATACCGCTCTTGAGACCGAATGACGATACAACCAAACATTCATGACTCTGGCTATCACTGTTATCATTGCTTCGATATCACCGTTAATTGAATGACCGGCACATTCTTTCAGCCGTCCCTCAAGGGCTAATGGAAACCCCGGTTCTAGACATAACTCCTGCACGTCATCGTGACCCGTGCCTAGGACTATCGAATCTGCCCAGAGTACTTGACTACCAATCCGTAGCCTTCAGGGACTATCGAATCTGCCCAACGTACTCTTGCTTTGAGCATGCTAGAACCTTCAACAACGATGAGATCTCAGCCTTCTAGTCATCCTCCTCGATGACTATTTCCATACTAGCTCAAGCGCCTCTTGAGCAACCATTATCCTCAAACTCGAACACTTCACCGAGTTATCAATCTGCTTGGAATGATCCCGTCTGGATTAGACCAAGGCTATCTCATATCATGCTTCGCTTCATCACATCCTCGCAAAGTCTCATCTCAACATCATCATCAAATCTATGCATAAGAGCTTCATCATCCGCTACATATGCCACAAGCAGCTTTCCCAATTCAAGAGCCTTTCTCTTAGCTTTTGAATCATCTTCGGTCTAAATCAAATCATCAATCATCTAATTCATAGCAATCAACCAAGTCAAACATTAATCCAAACAATCAAGCATTCAAATATGATCTAAGTAGACAATTATAACAATAATGGCAATTTCGTAATTAAAGAGTTGAAAGTCTAATAAGCATGAAAACATGAACAATATCTCTATAATCTTGATGAATGAACTTTCATAGGTTAACATGTAGTAAGATGGATGTCAAATCATCATGAACAATGAATCTATACAGATCTACACATGTGATTAGGAAAATGCATGGAAATCACTATTTAAACACCAAATCAAGCCAACGATCCGATATACTCCTTTGGATCCGTGTGAGAGATAATCACCACTCACCAAATCACCTAAACAACCCCAAATCAACACACTTCAGATCTGGACAGCGAAGGATCAATCTCGATCTATCACCAATCCGCTTCAAACGATGAAATCTCTCTTTGAAGAATGTAGATCTTCAACCTAAGCTCTTCGATCTTCGATTTGATCTTCAATATGGATGGAAGGAACCACTAGATTAGAGTGGAGAAAAGAAGTGAAGAAGTGTAGAAGTCGAGCTCTCAAAATGGCAGCACTTCGTCGCTTCGAAATCCGGATCCCAAAAATGGAGCAAAGCCCTCCTATTTATAGCAGAAATCCTCTAAGTCGCTAGCTCGGAATTAGGTCGTCCACGACCTACGACCTAAAACCCCACCGACCTAAAGACTTCGACTTAACAACCTCCGACTCAACACATGCGCGCCTATACGACCTAACAGTCCTTCGACCTAAAACAATGCGCGCGACTTAACGAACCAGGTCTCAACGAGATACGACTTACCATCCTAACTCCTAGGTCGCTCGCGACTTAACACATAGGCTACGACCTACGACTTAACGAGGTTACGACCTAATCCCTTAAGCTTCCACGCGACCTAACATAAGTCGCGAACAACTGGGATGCGACCTAACTACTAAGTCGTCTAGACGACCTAACTATCCAACACCCACACTTAGGTCGCTCACAACATAACTGATAGGTTTCTCACGACCTAACTACGACAACACCTTAGGTCGTTTGAACTACCTTAAACTCCCTAGGTTGTTAACCCACTTAGCTCCTTATGTCGCTGCCGACCTATCCTCCTTAGGTTGCTAACTCGCCTAGTTTCCTTAGGTCGTTGCCGACCTAACTCTACCCCACGACCTAAGTTAACACACGACCTATCTCCCCTACGACCTAACCCCAAAATACTTAGGTCGCCAACTACACTTCCTTAGGTCGCCTAAACCACTTAAGTCGGTCACGACTTATCACTTAGGTCGTTTACGACCTAGGACTTGAACAAAATTTTGCCTAAAATCTGAAATGACTTAACAACGCTAAGAATTCCAGATTTTGATGAACTTGTCGATCCGTAAAAATACGGGTCGTTACACATGCACACACATACATATATGTATATGATACATATGTGTAATATTATATTTAATTGAATATAAATTAAATAAAATTCAATATATAATTAGTAAATTTAAATGAAATAAGAGATTTTATTTAAATTAAATTAAGAAATATTCTAAATAAATTAGACTTCATAGACCTAATATAGATCCAATAAGGGATTTTTTTTGAAATTCGCCCCTATCTTCCATAATGGCTGGCTCTGTTCTAACAATGGTATCAGAGCCCAATAGCCTATGTAGTCTAAATTAGTCATGTTAGGGTTAACTATTAAGCTCACTGCCCAAAAGTTGTCCCAAATGGAAAAGGCTCAAATTTGCATTAGGCCTTGGGCTAAGTTTCAAAATTGATTTGAAATTAAAAATAAAATGTTTAAATTTAAAAGTTAAATTTAAAATTAGAAAAATGTTATAGTATAAATTTTTAAATTGTTTTGAACTTAAAAATATAAGATTTTTAAATTTAAAAGTTAAATTTAAAATATAATATATACAAATTATAAATGTTATAATATAATGAAAATTTTCAAAATGATTGAAAATTAATATAAACTAATTTCAAAATTTATAAAATTTATTAATAAGATTAATAAAATATATTAATTAAAAAGGTTAATTAATTAATAAACATATACATGTATTGCATAATATGATATATGTTATGCTATTTTAAAATGTTAAATTAACATAAATATACATATATGTCTATAAATGAATTTTGAAACTAATATAAAATTTTATTAAAATTGTTTAATTTAATAAATTAAATAAAGGTTAATTAATTAAATAATATACATATATATATATATATCGTATATGTGTTATACTATAAATGTTATAATATATAATAATTATTCAATACAAATGTTATATTAAATTGATATTAAATCAATTAAAATTAATTAAATAAAATTTAATTAATATAATATTATACATATTATATAAGTAATATAAAATATAAAAGTTATATGATAATAAAACTTATACAAAATGAATGTATAAACTAAAGGTGGAACATGAAGAAACCCTAAATAAACTTAAGGAATAAATACATACGTAAATGTACGTATACCTTGATTTCATATGTGTCCAACACTTGAATCATGAGAGTAATTCAAAGGAATTATATTATTCCTTAAGTCGATATCTCTCAATATTAAATATTAAAGATTATGAATCTTCAATATAATATTGTCCTCTACCATATATATATATATCAATAAATTACTTTCATATTGCTTAGTTGTTGAGCGAACTCAAGCTGGGGATGTTATGCATAGTATTATTAATATATTGAATAGATGAGGTAAGATAACTATATATATTTGTTGAGAAGACTTAATGTACATATACTATACTTAGGCCATCGCGATATGGTAGGTACGAGTGAATTATTTCGTTTCGATTATTTAAGCAGACTCAAGGTCGAAGCAGAATTAAGTCAAGGTACCAAAGGGCTAGAAGTTGTGTATAATACAACTGATAAGGAGTTATCCATCATCCATGGAGCTATAAATTGTTGAGCAAACTCAAGGTCAGAGTTCTAAGACGGATGAGTCCTAACGTCTACTAGTGAAGTCGAAAGATTTCTATGTTTCGACTTAGGGTTTGGATAAAAGACTAGAGGGAGCCTTGTTAGAAAAATGAAATGAAAACATTTAACATTTCTAATATTGTACGAACATATGTTATATATTTATGCATTTGATATTATTGATAAAACGTTTATCGATTAAGATATATGAATGAACTGAATTAAAGATTGACATATAGAATACTTACTATTAAATACTTCTTGCGTGTTAATGTTTTCTATACTCATGCAAGTGCTTAGTTTTACAACTACTAAATACATTTGAAATTTGGTCGCTCGTGTGTTTATTTGGTCAAGACCGTATATTGCATTCTATGAGTTTGAAACTCAAAAGCAATACAAGACTATGGATATTTGATCCATGTACTATCCCATATAAGTGTTATATTGTGAACGGTCATAATTCATAATGTACAATACTCAGATTAAATCAGCTCATTTGAAGTGAACAAATAGACCATATAATGAGATCGAATATTCAATTTGATTGATTACAATAAAGATTTTGTTGTGTTAAAGGTAACACAAGACTAAAAATACAACATAGATTTAAGAACCCAATCGTTGAAATGTCAGTTTAATCAGTTTACGTAAGATGTATCATATTTGATGTCCTTAAATGTTAGGGATAATCAAATGCATTTTTGTAAAGAGTTTGTTAAATATTGTAGTAAGGGATTTCTATTGAATGGTTCAACCATTTAGAAAGAATAATGAATGTATAAGAGTAGATGTAGTTTAAGGTACAGTTGGGATGAAGAGAGTGAATAGTCACTTCTGCTTCATAAAGAAACTTTGGAAATGAAAATTGTAATAATAGTAATTGATACTTAACATTTGAATGAGAAATACGATTTCTATTCCTATCTATATTTTCATATAGAATTTTTATTTTATGGAATTTTTTTCTATGAATTTAAGATATTTGACCAAAGAACTCTCCACTGTAAACTAGTTGCAGTATATGAAATAAATAATTTATTTTAAGTGAATGACAGACCTTCGAATTTAGTATGTTATTATAGTAATGGCAGAAATAGTGGGAGCATGTCATATAGCACTTATTGATTGCATCAAATTACAAAAATTATTTTCCTAAAACATACCGAACATTATTTATGAAATAATGACTATTCTCAATGTCGATTGAAAAATAGACATAGTTATATTTTAGTCTGAATCTTATGAATATTCATTATGACTAAAACTATGATGTGGTATTTTTTCACAACAAAAATGATGCAATTGAAAATACTAAAGTATGTAAAATTATTTACAATTATTTTTGAATTATAGACTAAACCATAGTTTTGAGAAATAATTTTTATTATATCATTAAGAATAATATGATACTGGTTAATTATATCTCAAACAATTAAAGGACTATGCACCCTTTTAGTGGGAGCATCACAAGAGTTGATAAACTCTTCGGATTGATACATATAGATGTATGCAATCAAAGTCTATTAATATTAAAAAGGTTCTACATACTTCATCATATTCACCGACGAGTTATCACATACATGTATACGTGTATTTGATACGCATGTATAAGTATATGATAAGCTCATAGAATATAAAATGGAAGTAAATAAAATAATATGAAACAAAAATGGTCCAATTTAATCGAATTTGTGAGTATATTGGAAATAATTCCATATGTACCTAATATGAATAAAGATCTAGTCTTAAAAGATCACTCCTCCTTACAATACATAATGATGCATTGATATCGAGTAATCGAACTTTGTTGGAAAAAACACCATTAATTATGAGTGAAGTTGAGTTAATTTTTTTTTGTATAAGGTGTGTACTTAAGAGTAGTACACAAGGTTAAAATTAATATCATTCAAAGAATAGTTTACAAAACCATATAAGATAAGGGTTTATAAGAAAGCCCTACATATCCTAGGTCAAGGAGTTGGCAGGTTTTGCAAGTCGAAAGACTGCATGTAATGATTATACGTAAGGGATCTCGTATGAATCATCTTAAGAGAATTTTAAGAACGATGGTCATTAGATGACTAACTGATGTTGTGAACATAAATATATTGTGAACTAATGCAAAATCAGTTTTATATAAGGCAACTCATAAAATGTTTATGAATGTTTGTTCTGCATTGAGAAACAATTGTTGTTTCAAGAAATAACAACTTTGTAGCGAAGGAATTTCTCTAAGAAATTATTGGTATAAAATGGATTTTGATATAATTCAAGGATAAAACTGATTGCAAGGGATAAAATGAAATTAACCAAAGCTAAGTGAACACAACATATTAGAATGACTAATAAGTATTCTTGTACATTAAAGAGAAACTATGAGTTTCTTATCGATGTCAAGAATAAATAATTCTCGGTTGTTTAATTAAACCATTACGAGTATTAACTCTATAATATCGTAAGATGTGCAAAATCTGAAATGGATTCCAAGTACATTATCAAAATATGATTTTGATAACTGTATCTAAAGGGATAAGATCCATTGACCACAAAAGTGTCTTTAAGAGAAAGACAAATGCAGTTGGAATATAGTGAGCTACATTGATAAGACTAATACCATAAATTTCATTTGTTGAAATTAACGAAATGGATTCAACATTTGATGTGCTCAAGTAGGTTCGGATTTTACTCACAAGATTATTGCTTATTATGACTTTTTGTTTGGTACGTATGTGCTGAAATAGAAAATTCTAAACAATGATTTAGAATAGACTGTTTGAACATAACAACCAAAGTGTCTCAAAATCCATGGGAGTGATATTTGGGTTTGTGGATTTTTGGATATGATCTGAGAACGGATAAGAAAGGTTAGTTCAACAAGCATCAAAATTGAACAATTGTTTAGATAGAAATATCAAATAGTTTGATTGTCAATCAAAATGCAGAGGAAGCATGTGCTTATAAGAAAGAAAGTTAAAAGGTACATATACATTTTTAAATCATAAGTAAACAGCACACTACTAAATTTTAATGATGAACTTGTGTTAAAATCAGTTTTATTGTTTGAATACTCAATGTTGGATTTGTAAATGATATTTTTTATAGTAAGTATGAAAGATATTGGGAATGTCCCAAAACGATATGTAAGGACAACTTATTAAAATATTTAATATGGAACATGTAAAATGGATCCCTTATACATTGGCAATAGGAATTATCATACATGTTATGTTGTCTATGATATCATGATTTTTTTATGTATTTGATACATGAAGCAAATATCAAGTCCAAATTGATATCACTGAATGGTAGTTTGGAGTGTTCTCGTATATTTATGAAATACTAGAGAATTGTTTATAGAAAAACGAACTCCTTTTGAAGGAGTGTTCGGGCTCAAAATTCATAAATGATATTGAGTATGATATGTCAATAATAAAATTCAAGTTAATGATATTTAAGTTAGAAATGTTCAAAATAGAAGAGATTGTGGCTGATTCAACGAAAATGCTAGTATATTGACTTGAATAGCATCACAATAAAAGCAATGTATATGTAATAATGCATAAATTTATAACCAAGGCGAGGGTGATTCCAAATGTTGAGAATCTCATAAAATTGTTATATGATAACAATGTCATGATATAGTTCATAATACAACTTAGAGCTCACTGAAAGTTGAGAGACATACTCCGAATTGTTCCACATGATAAAGGTAGTTTATCATTGTTGGAGAGAGTTGATTAACAGAGTAGTAATAGAAACATAATAGCATACCTGTTCACTTAGGGACTAATCCAATTGGTTTTGAGAAACTAATTGGCGAAGTTGGAATAAGATTCTATAATTAACCCTAAGTGTAAGTGGGAGATTGAAAGAGTTAGGGGTATGCTCTAGGGAAAATTATGTAATTTGACATATATCCAACTTGATAACCAATCTAATCTAAAATAAAAGGTGTTTTCTTTCTATTATATACTTGATATGATGTGTTATATTAATTAATTAATTTAATTAGAAGTATATTTAATAGAAAATATATAAATGGTATGTTTTGTGATAGTAGTTATAACGTACTGTAATCGTGAATAATTTATTACAATGAAAACAAATATATCATTTTAAATGTTCCTAGTCAAGATGCATCGAATTGGATATCGATGTATCCGTTGAGATTAGAGTACCGTTACACCATAATTTCTACAAAGTACAAATTATGAACATTCGAGAGGAAAGTTTCTTAGCTTGTAATTCCGAGACCCGTTGTTTGGTTTCCAACAAGAGCTAACGGACTTAGTATCTGAGAGCATGAGTCAAAATTTGACCGAGATCAAGAACATTGTCCAGCTAAGACAAGAAGCCTACCCAAGGGTAGCAGTTACTGGAATCAAAATCATTTCAGCAAGTATCAATAATCAATGGCTCAGATAGCCAAGGTCGAGACCAAGGTCAGGATAGACGAAAGATATCCAAGAATCTATATATATATATATATATATATATAAAAGCATCATGTCAGCAATCTACGTCAAAGCACACTCAACTAGACGACGACGAGCGTTCAAATCTAGCCGCACATAGCAAGCTAGGTCACCAATCTAAGAGAAAACACATGCACCAATGGAAGAACTTTAAATTTGCTATAA
This sequence comes from Allium fistulosum, assembly GCA_030737815.1. Taxonomy (NCBI): domain Eukaryota; kingdom Viridiplantae; phylum Streptophyta; class Magnoliopsida; order Asparagales; family Amaryllidaceae; genus Allium; species Allium fistulosum. The sequence goes on from CM060906.1 coordinate 553,292,211, forward strand.
GTAAAGGACCATCTGCTACAATAAAGGGGTTAAAAAACAGAACCTATGACTCATTTATTACTTCTTACCTCTTTTAGAAAGCTTTAGCTTAAAAAGACCATTAATGGCATAATTTGTCATGAATGTACTTGTAAACCAAAATAGGTAATAAAGTCTGGAGAAGAATTTTCAGAGTGGATGTACGGATCTTGTTCCCAAACCACTATAAATCTTGTGTCGCTTTTGCCTTTCGGCATTTATTTCCCGTCTAGTTTTAGTAGTTTTTCAATCATCTACTTCCTTTTGGAACTAGCTTTCGGAAGCTTTGGAGTGTTAGCCAAACGAAAAATCCATCTAAGATTTTTGGTCTAGAAGGAGGGACCCAACCTCCGCTCTCTTTCAATCCAGCAAATTCAGCAATTAAAAACTCTCAATCAAGCATAAAGTCAAAAGCATCCTCTTAAAAGACATGTTACTCTCCTATCTAAGATGAAGGAACTGAAGAATTACCTATGAATGATGGAAATCAGGTAAACCAAGTAAATCAAGTTGTTACTGAAGAAGCTGCTGCTCTAGTTCTTACCGAAGGTAAATTTCTACAAATGATGTTGAAATTCATTTTCGACATGGCACATCGGTTAGATAACTATCAGACTGAAGTTAAAAGCACTTTTGCTGAATTAGAGAAGATGGTTTCGGCTATACTTGAAGAGGATAAGAATCATTTAACCTTCGGTCGGAATCTCAAAAAATTGCCAAGGACTAACGAAACCTTAGAAGCCGAGTTCACGATGACCAAGGAAGCAGCTAAGAAAGCCGAGACTGCGAGAGCAACGAGTATAGGTCCTTTTGAGAGGCCCTTAACTCTAAGTACCGAAAGTGTAAACTTCGGAGGAAGGCAGTAAAATAGGCTAGAAAATCAAGGTGTTGAAGCTGAAACCTTAAGACTCGGTGGGGATCAAGGAATGGAAGCCTTATTAATCAAATTATCAGAGCAAGTACAAAAGCTACAAGAGGGTCAATCTAACCTTGGTGCTGAGATGAAACTCCGAAAGGTCCAGCCTTTCTCTCGAGAAATTATGAGAGCTCCTATGCCTCCAGGATTCAGGATTTCGAAACTTTCTTATGATGGATCATTTGACCCTGAGGATCACGTCGCTTTATACGAGATCCAAATGCAAGCAATCAGGGCTTCAGATGAGATTAAATGCAGATTCTTGCCCGTAACTTTTAGTGGGCCTATTTTGAAATGGCTCCAAAGTTATCCACCAAATTCTATTAGCTCCTAGTAACAGTTGACTACGAAATTTTTGACACAATTCTTCGCGTAAAAGATACCAGAACAAGACCGAGTCTGCCCGCTGACTTTAGAAAAGGGAGAGGAGAATTTATAAAGGACCATTGTAAAAGGTTTAATGATGTAGCCACCCGATGCAAGGGCATGACAGATGAGACCAAGCTGGTTGTTATTACCTCAGGGTTATGGAGGAATACCCCATTCTAGGATGATCTACTAAGGCGGAAATGCAAGTCCCTAAATGAGTTCTTTTTTCAAGCTCGAGGGGAAATCTGAATTGAAGAATCTAAGGGAGTTGTCAGAAATAACTCAAAATGGAATGGTGACAATAAGAAGTTTGCCAGGCAAAAAAAATTAAAAGGGAATTTCAGGCAGCGAAAACCCATCCCTTGACTCATTCTTATGCTCAAGTCTACGACATTTCTCAAGGTCGAATCCATACCCTCCAAGAAGAGGGAATAAGCCGAAAGTTAACTAAGAGTGAAGTATCACAGCTACCATTGGTAGAATGGTCACAACACTGAAGACTGTCAGTTTTCAATGGTCAAAGAATAAAAACTAAACAAGTTCCCGAAAAATGATAATACCCAAGGAGCCTCCACTCTAGTAGGAAATGAAAACGGACAGCCTCAAGCGCCGACTCCAAGGTCTTTATCAGCCCCTTGGAATTTTGTTGGCGTCATCCTGGGAGGACCCTACATTGCCGAGGCAAGTAATGATAGTAGGAAGAGATACATTAATGAAGCCAAAGATGGAAACACCTCGGTGTATGAGATGAAAAGGTTTGAGAAGAAGTAGAAAGTTGGGCCGAAATTACATTTGGCGACCTTGATAAGCGAGGTGTCTGTCACCCCCACAATGACCCACTTGTAATTACGGCTCAAATTGGACTTTCAAAGGATGCAAAGATAATGGTAGATACCAGAGCCGTTGTTTACATAATCTTCAAGCACGCTTTCAATAAGATGGGGTTACCTGAAAGTATGCTCAGGACCAGCCAAGCTCCCATATATGGGTTCAACGATGATGGAGCATTCCTCTCGGAGAATGCAATCTAATGGTCAAAGTTGGAAGTAACCCCAGCTGTAAGATCTTCGAAACCACTTTTGTCATTATGGACGTCCCCTCGGTGTACAATGCCTTCTTCGAGAAGCCAGCTCTTTACGTTGTTGATGGGTACGTATCTACTAAACATTTACTTTTGAAATTTCCCCCTGAGAAGGGTGAAGGACTTTGTAACACCCCTGATTTTTAATAACATTATTCAAGAGATTTAATTAGATAAATTAATAGAATAATGTAAATATTAGAAAGTTAAGGGGATTGAGATTTGAATAAATACTTAGAGACCGAGCTTAATTATATAAATGGGCTTATGAATGGTTTTATATGTTATCTAATTAAAACAAGGGCATATTAGGAATTACGTACCATAACTCCTTATTACCCTAAACCCACGTTTCCTTTCATTTTGCATTTATTTTTACAAAAAACAAACAAACATAAATCAAAGGGAGAAGTTGGCCATTACTAAAGGGAGAAGTCGGCCATTACCAAATGGAGAAATTAAATCAAAAGCTAAGGATTCAAGGTGGGGGAATTAATCAAGAATCAAATCTCAAAGTCCTTATCCTAATCAAGGTGAATAATAATCAAAACCATCTTTATTTTACTTTTATGGTCATTTGATTTTTGAGTTTAAGATTAAATCCATTATGATGATTTTTGATGATGATATGCTTGGATTTTATAACATATTTGATTTAAACAAAAATTGTTTGATAATTGTTTATACGGTTTTAAGGGTAAAACCGATTATATTGAATTTTGAATGCCATGAGGAAATTATATGTTATGTAAAACATGATTTTGGATATGGATTTTAATTTTTATAATTTTCCAAGCTATGGAAAATTTATTATGAATGTTCAAAGGAAAATATGAATAATTGGGTTTAGAAATTAATTTCGGTTATTTTATGAAGAATTTGGGATTGAAATTTATATATGTTAGATAACATATTGAAAATGAATTTCTATAATTTTTTGGGATTTTTAATAAGTAATTAACTATGGAAATTAATTTATTTTAGAAGGAGTACTTAATTGTTTTAATTGTTTTGCTTAATGGAAGGGCTTAATTGTTAAACTAATCTTTGTTTAGATCTGAAATTATGCGGCAGTTATTTTGAGAAAGGATTTGAAAAGTTTATGGCAACCAATTTAAGGTTTACAAATAGGCAAGTTAATTATAAAGTAATTACTTTAAATGGCATTAAATTAGACTTTATTTAGAAAATATGTTCCGCCTCTTTCAGAAGCACCTTTCAACCCTATGCTTCCGCTTCGATCAAGTCGAAACCTACTAAGCCAAAACCAATACACAAGGTATCAATACATTGGTATGAAGTGGATTTGAGAAATGCGGAAGGCATGGTGTTGAAACCCTTGCTTTCGATGGAGGTGAAACCTTTGTTTTACTTTGTAAAGAAATGTGCTTGCTTGTTTTTACTAAAAGATTTCAAAGGAGAAACAAATGCTTTCGAACGGGTCTTCTAAATAGCTTTCGAAGGGGTTGCCACCTTTTTGTTTAAGTGTAGCTTTCAAATGAGTCCCTATGTTTTAAACTAATAATTTCGAAAGGGTAGTCTCAACCTAATCGAAACCTTGTTGTCATCCCCATGCCTTTCGAATGGATTGAAGTCATCAACCAATTCGAAAGGTAGCTTTTATTTTAAACCTGTACTAAGCCACTTCCTAAAGCTTATGAAAGGATTCAAGGGTTTCGAAGGCAATGGCTTCGAAAGGGGTTTCGAAGCTACCCTTCAAATGTTTTACTTAAATGTTTTGAGATTTCGAAAGGATGGTTCCGAAGCCATCAATTTTCCCCAAACAATTTTATATCAAGGTTAAAGGTTTCAAAAGGGGTACTTTCGTATATATTCACTTTGACCTAAAAGATAATTTTAAAGGTAAACCCAATGCTTTCGAAAGAGGTACTTTCAAGTAGTTTCTAAGCTATGTTTCTAAGAGTTAATAAGTAATGCTTTAATACTTTTGAAAGGTATAGTTTATGGTTTCGAAAGAGATGTTTTAAAGTGTTTTGAAAAGCATATGCTTAGTGTTTTGAAAAGAAGATTTGAATGCTTTCGAAGGAGGTTATCCAATGGTTTCGAAAGTAAAAGTTTAAGATTTCGAAAGCCTTAGTTTTCAAAGCAAAGAACCCAATCTCATTTTTAAAGGAAAACTCATGGCTAAAATAAAGGAATTTTGAAATCATTTTAACTATGAGGTTTTTGAAGAAGCTTTCCTTGATAAAATAATAGGTTAAAGGGATTAACCATGTTTCATATGTAGATAATTTCAAGGATATTAAACTATAGGTGTTGGTATTATTATGTTATTATGTTTGCTTCTTCTAATATACATATTCACTTTAATATGGACCCATAACTGTATTTTGGGGAAAAAGGGCAGAATAACCAGCTAGGTTGACCCAGTAGTGAATATAAATTGAGTTAGCTCCTGAATGAGTAGAAATGCATCTAGGAGGTCAGATAGACCAGAATATAGGATGCATAAACACCAATTAGAGAAGTTGTTAGATAGACAGGTTCATATTAAACCCATTAAACTATGTATAGGAAAAGTTATTGGCAGAGGCCAATAGGTTTATAGTGAACCCATGAAAACTATATCCAGATTTAGTTATTGACGGAAGTAAGTAGGTTCCCAGTTAACCAGTGAAAACTAGGATAAGAGGGAAGTTATTGGAGATACTAATAGGTTCGGGGAGAACCCATAAATGATGAAGTTATTGGCAGGGGCCAATAGGTTCTTAGTGATCCCATGAAAACTACGAAATCGGACAGGGAGTCATAAGCTTTAACTAGGTTATTAGTCAGCCCATGAAAACTAATAGGTTAATGGAAACCCTAGAAACTATAAATGAGATGGATAGTCAAAATGAATGGGGATGGGAAAATCCAAAATTGATTTACTTGTTTGCATATCACCATAATATTTTTTAATTGCTAGGTTTTAACTGTTGTGGATGCAGGAACACAGTATATGGTTTAATAAAGTTTTGAATAAGATATCAGTGAGGGGAAAACTCGTTCCGCTAAGTGGCGTGGTCTCATTAGATATCAAAATGGTTTGAGATGGTAGATTATTATTCATACCAGGCTTTATGTCTGACTCAAAGTTCATGTTTTCCCCTTAAACTTTCGAGTGCTCAATTGATTTTGAGTAGTTTGAGAGTTGAGGTTTTCAGGTACCTCTTTAGACAAATAAGCTTCTGGAGACGTGCAGGAGGCATGATAGTTATTTAAAGTTCTTTTCTATTTTGATTCCGCTGTGTTTTGTTGTAAAGGAAAAGTTGTTTAATTGCCTAGTTTTATACTCTAATCATCCAAGGGGGCATCTTCATATGTCGCTCTTGGCGTATATTGTAACAATTATATTTACTCTGAACGTGGTACTCATATTTGGATTATGTAATGAATTTGAAATGCTTTGAAATGGAATGAGAAAGTTGTTTGTTGATTTTTAAAAAAAAAATCATATCCATGTGTTTCTTTTATATCAATGTATCTAACATTACCGTACTTGGTCGTCGAGGATTAATAACTATAGATGACTGCAGCATCCGTAACCATTAGTTTTGGGCCTCCAAGTGGAGGATGTTACAAGTTCGTATCAGAGCATAGGTTTATGAAAACTTAAAAGAAATTTAAACCTAAAAGATTTTTCAAAACATAATCCAATGAATTCGAAAATAAGATTGGGGTTTGGGATAATGCTATAGTAACGTGCTTGTATTTGATATATATATAGGTATATATATAAGTACGTATTCCCCTCTCTCTTAGACCGTTCTTCTGTATCTTACTAAGGCTCGTATGCAGATTTACAAGAAGATATGGAGGCAGGAAACGGAAGAGGAAATCTCGGCGGAGGAAGCACCACAACCAACGAAAATGCTCGATCCACCAGGAGGAACCTGGGTCGACAGGCTAATGCTAACCAAAATGCCGATGCCAATGATTGCTGGAAATCCACCAAAGATATGAGGACGATGTATCAGTTCTTCGTCAATCTGATGTAAGCAGGAGCTGCTGCTGGTGTTGCTGGGAATGTAGGAGGAGTTAATCTTGTGGCTCCAATTGGGAATAATTATGCTAAGCTGAGCAGAGACTACACCAGTCTTAGTGGGAAGCTATTTATGGGAATGGAGGATGCTATACAAGTTGAGAATTGGCCGTTGCATTGTGAGAGAATCTTTGCCGATTTAGGTTTGGATGATGAGCAGGAAAGGAGGTTGGCCTCTAGGCAGTTGCAAGAGGCAGCGCTTCATTGGTGGAATAGTGTTACTACCGGGGTTCCTGAGGACGAGTTGGCTTGGGCAGATTTTAAAAGGAGATTTGAATAGAGGTTTTTGTCCGAAGTTTCCAAGTCGGCATTGTTGAGAAAGTTTATGGGTTTGGTGCAGGGAGAGATGTCGGTAATTGAGTATGCTACTAAGTTTGATGAGTTGTCCCGATATGGGTATGCTACCATAGACACCGTCATCATAAGAAATGAGAGGTTCATTCGGGGATTGAGGCCTAAGATTTCCAGGGCGACCATGACACATCTCCGTGATCATTGTAATGTAGTTGTGGTAATGGCAATCCGACATGAGGAGATGCTTGCTATTTGTGCGAAAGAAAAGCCAGTTGAAACCCAGGGTTCTCAGGGAAAGAAGAGAAAGTTCTTTAAGAAGAAGGGAGCCCAGAAGGGGGAGGCTATCAAGAAGGCAAAGGCTGGTTTAGTTTGCTTCAAGTGTGACAAGAAAGGTCATTATGCTCATGAATGTCGGTCAGGCAAAGGGAAGAAGGCTACAGAAAAGAAAGGGGTGAAGTGCTTTAACTGCGACCATATTGGGCATTATAAGAACAAGTGTCCAGAGCCAGTCAGGGCGGACAAGGGAAGAGTTTTTGCTATTGGACCATCATCTGCTAGGCCAATTGCAGCTGAAAAGGGGAAGATTATGATGGAAGGTATGCTTTTGATTCAGAGTATACCAATTAGGATACTATTTGATACCGGTGCATCACATTCATTTGTATCTCAGAATTTGGTTGATAGGTTATGTTGAGAACCCACATACCTTATTACTTCCTTAAGGGTTGCGAATCCAATAGGAGGATATGCAACTCTAGGGATGAGATGTGACCAGTTAGAACTTGATTTATTAGGTCATAAGTTTGCATGCAGTCTGCATGTTTTTGATTTCATAGATTTTGGAATCATCTTGGGCATGGATTGGTCGGGTAAATATGAGGCTAGGATATTTTGCTAGGATAGAGAAATATCATTGAGACACCCTGATAGTCATAACCGAATCATATTCTCAGTGGAAAATTCTGACCGGAGTGTTTGTGTTTTGTTAAGTGCTATGGAAGTGGGTGAAGAGTTAATTTAGGTTCATGTAGTAAGAGAGTTTGCAGATGTTTTTGAGTCGATTACAGGACTACCACTGAAACGAGCTGTTGAGTTTCAGATAGATCTTGTGCCAGGAGTTGAACCTATAAGTAGACCACCTAGCAGGATGACACCGACCGAGATGAAGGAATTGAAGGTGCAGCTAGTGGATCTAGAAGGAAGGAATTTTATTAGACCAAGCAATTCGCCTTGGGGAGCAGCCGCAGTGTTCGTGAAGAAACCGAACGGGTCGTTGAGGATGTGTATCGACTATCGTAAGTTGAATGAGAGGACAATTAAGAATATGTATCCATTGCCAAGAATAGATGATCTCTTTGATCAGTTGTGTGGAGCCAGAGTGTTTTACTAGTTGGATTTGGCGACAGGTTTCCACCAGTTAAGAGTGGCAGAGGACAGTATTCCATTGATAGCATTTCGAACGAGGTATGGTTCGTATGAGTGGTTAGTATTGCCTATCAGATTAACGAATGCACCTGCTTTCTTCATGGATCTGATGAACCGAGTTTTCTGAGAGTACTTGGATAGTTTTGTGTTGGTATTTATAGATGACATTTTAGTATACTATAAGGATGAAAGAGAGCATGAAGATCATCTTAGAGTAATGCTTGAGACGTTGAGGCAGCATCAGCTAAAAGAAAAGTTTTTTAAGTGTCATTTTTGAAAGAAAGAGGTTAAGTTTCTTGGTCACGTGGTTTCAGAGAAAGGCTTGTCGGTCGATCCAAATAAGATCGAAGCTGTTAATAATTGGATGAGACCAGAGACGGTGACTAAGATAAGGAGTTTTTTGAACTTGCTGGCTATTACCGGAGATTCATTAAGGATTTCTCGCGGATAGCACCACATTTGACTAAGTTAACCATGAAGGATGTGAAGTTTGTCTATTTCAATAAATGTGAGGAAGCATTCCTTAAGTTAAAGCATTTGTTGACTAACACACCTGTGTTAGTAGTTTCAGACGGAAACCAAGGGTTGATGGTGTATACCGATGCATGCGGAACTGGATTAGAAGCTGTGTTGATGCAGAAGGGTAAAGTGATTTCCGACGCTTCGCGACAGCTTAGACCACATGAAGTAAGATATCCTACTCATGATTTGGAGTTGGTTGCGGTAATCTTCACATTGAAGATTTGGAGACATTATCTCTTAGGGGAGAGATTTGAGCTATACACAGATCATAAGTCATTAAGGTATTTATTCTCTCAGAAGGAGTTGAATATGAGACAACAGAGATGGCTGGAGTTTTTAGCAGCTTATGATTTTGGTATAGAATATACACCCGGGAAAGGAAATAAAGTAGTGAATGCTCTTAGCAGATGACATCAAAATGTGGTGTTAGCTAAGTTGGCAGAATGGAAAGATTTAGAAGCTTTGACTACTTGTAGTGTGCAGTTAAGATCGACTGTCCTGTTTAGAAGTTCGACCAGTGTTGATCGAAAGGATTGCTTCTAAGCAGAAAGAGGATCCAGTGTCAGCGAGAAGATTAGAATGCTTGAGGTTGGAACCGAGATCGATGATCTAAAGGATTTTAGTCTTGACTAGAGAGGATGGTTGAGAAAGAAGGGACATAAAGAGGAGCTTCTATTGGGAAGGTATGAAGAGGAATGTTGGCTTATGGGTTAGGCAGTGTGTGAACTGTCAACAAGTAAACACCGAACATCAGAAGCCGAGTGGGTTGCTTCATCCTTTGGAGATTCCAGTTTGAAAATGGAATTCGATATCCATGAATTTTATAGACGGGTTGCCAAGGTCAAATAGAGGAAATGAAAGTATATGGGCCATAGTGGACAGGTTGACCAAGAGTGCCCATTTCATTCCAGTTAAGTCAACCAGGATGGCACCTGTTTTAGCTAAGTTGTTCATGAAGAACATAGTTAGATTGCATGGAATTCCTAGTAGTATAGTCAGTGACAGATGTGCTTTGTTCACTAGTGAATTCTAGACGAGTCTACAGGAAGTATTAGGTACCAATCTTAATATGAGTACTGCATATCATCCTCAAATGGTTGGGCAGACAGAGAGCAATAAGGTACTCGAGGATTTACTGAGAGCTTGTGTATTAGAATTTGGTGGATCTTGGGAAGATCACCTACACTTAGTGGAGTTTTCCTATAATAATAGTTATCAGACTAGTATAGGAATGGTGCCTTTTGAAGCTTTGTATGAAAGGCCATGCAAATCACCAGCATGTTGGTTGGAGACTGGAGATAAATTAGTCTTAGGTCCAGATCTGATTAGAGAGGTGACAGAGAAGATTGAGTTAATCCGAGAAAGGATGAAGGAAGCTCAGTCCAAACAAAAGAGTTACGCAGATAAGAGGCGTAAAGACCTAGAATTCTCAGTTGGAAATAAGGTTTTCATTAAAGTATCACCAATGAAGAGTGTGGTACAATTTGGAAAGTCAGGGAAACTGGCACCGAGATATGTTGGTATGTTCCAAGTTATAGAGAGGATCGAAAAGCTCGCATACAGAGTAGAGTTACCGAGCAGTACGGCATGTGTCCATATTGTGTTTCATGTGTCTCATCTTCGCAAGTGTGTGCATGATCTAGAGACTACTATTCCTCCAAGAGGTTTGGAAGATTTGATGGTAGAGCCTAATTTGACTTTTGTTAGACAACTAGTTTGGGTTGTAGCGAGAGATGAGAAAAGATTGAGGAACAAGACAGTTAAGTTGGTGAAATTTTAGTGGAGCGACAACGAGACGGACTGTACTTGAGAGATAGAAGATAGGATTAGAGATACTTATCCTGAAATGCTTTGAGGGTATGTTTATATTAGCTTTATATAGATAGTTGCTAGTCAGGTAGGCTATTATGGTTGTTAGGAGTGGTGACAGATATTGCTTTGTTTAGTATTTAGTCCTTACTGAATTTCGAGGATGAAATTCTTTAAGTAGGGAAGCCTATAACACCCCTAATTTTTAATAATATTATTCAAGAGATTTAATTAGATAAATTAAATAGAATAATGTAAACATTAGAGGGATAAGGGGATTGAGATTTGAATAAATACTTAGAGGCTGAGCTTAATTATATAAATAGGCTTATGAATGGTTTTATATGTTAACTAATTAAAACAAGGGCATATTAGGAATTGCGCATAACTTCTTATTACCCTAAGCCTACATTTCCTTTCATTTCACATTTATTTTTACAAAACACAAACAAACGTAAATCAAAGGGAGAAGCCGGCCATTACCAAAGTGAGAACCCGGCCATTACCAAAGGGAGAAATTAAATCTAAAGCTAAGGATTCAAGCTAGGAGAATTGATCAAGAATCAAATCTTAAAGTCCTTATCCCAATCAAGATGAATAATAATCAAAACCATCTCTATTTTGCTTTTATGGTCATTTGATTTTCGGTTTTAAGATTAAATCCATTATGATGATTTTTGATGATGATATGCTTGGATTTTATAACATATTTGATTCAAACGAAAAGTGTTTGATAATTGTTTATACGGTTTTAAGGGTAAAACCAATTATATTGAATTTTGAATGCCATGAGGAAATTATATGTTATAAAACATGATTTTGGAGGTGGGTTTTAATTTTAATAATTTTCCAAGCTATGGAAAATTTATTATGAATTTTAAAAGGAAAATATGAATAATTGGGTTTAGAAATTAATTTCGGTTATTTTATGAAGAATTTGGGTTTGAAATTTTTATATGTTAAAATTTCTATATGTTAGATAAAGTATTGAAAATGAATTTCTGTAATTTTTTGGGATTTTTAATAAGTAATTAACTATGGAAATTAATTTATTTTAGAAGGAGGACTTAATTGTTTTAATTGTTTTGCTTAATGGAAGGGCTTATTTGTTAAACTAATCTTTGTTTAGATCTGAAATTATGTGGCGGTTATTTTGAGAAAGGATTTGAAAAGTTTATGGCAACCAATTAAAGGTTTACAAATAGGCAGGTTAATTATAAAGTAATTACTTTAAATGACATTAAATCAGATTTTATTCAAAAATTATGTTCCACCTCTTTCAGAAGCACCTTTCGACCTTATGCTTCCGCTTTGATTAAGTCGAAACCTACTAAACTGAAACCAATACACAAGGTATCAATACATTGGTACGAAGTGGATTAGAGAAATGCGAAAGGCATGGTGTTGAAACCCTTGCTTTCGATGGAGGCGAAACCTTTGTTTTACTTTCTAAAGAAATGCGCTTGCCTGTTTTTACTAAAAGCTTTCAAAGGAGTCGAAACAAATGCTTTCGAAAGGCTCTTCTATATAGCTTTTGAAGGGGTTGCTACCTTTTTGTTTAAGTGTAGCTTTCGAATGAGTCCCTATGTTTTAAACTAATACTTTCGAAAGGGTAGTCTCAACCCAATCGAAACCTTGCCGTCGTCCCTATGCCTTTCGAATGGATTGAAGTCATCAACCAATTCGAAAGGTAGCTTTTGTTTTAAACCTGTACTAACCCACTTCCTAAAGCATATGAAAGGATTCAAGGGTTTTGAAGGCAATGGCTTCGAAAGGGGTTTCGAAGCTATCCTTCAAATGTTTTACTTAAATGTTTTGAGCTTTCGAAAGGATGGTTCAGAAGCCATCAATTTTCCCCAAACAATTTTATATGAAGATTAAAAGTTTCGAAAGGGGTACTTTCGTATATATTTACTTTGACCCAAAAGATATTTCTAAAGATAAACCCAATGCTTTCAAAAGGGGTACTTTAAAGTAGTTTCGAAGCTAGGCTTCTAAGAGTTAATAAGTAATGCTTTAATACTTTCGATGGGTATAGTTTGATGATTTCGAAAGAGATGTTTTAAAGTGTTTTGAAAAACATATGCTTAGTGTTTTGAAAAGAAGATTTTAATGCTTTTGAAGGAGGTTATCCAATGGTTTCGAAAGTAAAAGTTTAAGGTTTTGAAAGCCTTACTTTTCAAAGCAAAGAACCCAATCTCATTTTTAAAGGAAAACTAATGGCTAAAATAAAGGAGTTTTGTAATGGTTTTAACTATGAGGTTTTTGAAGAAGCTTTCCTTGATAAAATAATGGGTCAAAGGGATTAACCATGTTTCATATGTAAATAATTTCAAGGATATTAAACCACATGAGTTGGTATTATTATGTTATTATGTTTGCTTCTTCTAATATACATATTCACTTTAATATGGACCCATAACTGTATTTTGTAGAAAAAGGGCAGAATAACCAGCTGGATTGACCCAATAGTGAATATAAATTGAGTTAACTCCTAAATGAGTAGAATTACATCTAGGAGGTCAGATAGACCAGAATATAGGATGTCTAAACACTGATTAAAGAAGTTGTCAAATAGACAGGTTCATAGTAAACCCATGAAAACTATGTATAGGAAAAGTTATTGACAGGGTCCGATAGGTTTATAGTGAACCCATGAAAACTATATCCAGATTTAGTTATCGACAGAAGTCAATAGGTTCTTAGTCAACCTATGAAAACTAGGATAAGAGCGAAGTTATTGGAGAAACCAATAGATTCAGGGAGTACCCATGAATGATGAAGTTATTGGCAGGGGCCAATAGGTTCTTAGTGATCCCATGAAAACTATGAAACCAGACAGGGAGTCCATAAGCTTTAACCAGGTTATTAGTCAGCCCATGAAAACTAATAGGTTAATAGTGACCCTAGAAACTATGAATGAGACAGTTAGTCAAAAATGAATGAGGATGGGAAAATCCAGAATTGATTTACTTGTTTGCATATCATTATAATATTTTTGAATTGCTAGGTTTTAACCATTGTGGATGCAGGAGCATAGTATATGATTTTATAATGTTTTGAATAAGATCATTGTTATCCCGCCTTTTGCCAAGGCCGTGACACCAAGGGCTTGACTAGAGACTGAAGACAATTCGTCCCGAAGATCGGTTATCTATGGGTACACGATGGATACAGGCAAATTTGGTTCGAGTCCGGATTGAACTACAATTATCATAGTACGACAAACAAAGCTATAAAAGGCAACATTCCAAATTTCAGATCAATCTGAGTTCGTATGCTCAAGATATGGATCGGTCAAGATCCATGTTAGACATGTAGATTTCGTATCCATCATCGCACATCCATCATTTCGTATCCACCCTATCGATATGAAATGAGCACGAGTCCATCGCTCAACATCCATCATTCGTATCCATCAGTTTTCAATAGCTTTCAGCACTTCCCGGATCCATCGTAGTCAACTCATTCAACAGCTATACATTTCGTATCGATCAGTTGATCGATTGATACGAAGAGAGGGGTCAGGGATCGCTACGAAGTCAAAGGCAGATGATCGATATGAAGAGAAGAACCACAGATTGATACGAAAGCAAAGTCATAGCATGGATACGAAGGAAGAGGTCAACTTGAAAGAAACGGTCTATAAGCATGAAATGTGGATCTCCGACGCCACGTCATCAACACGAGATGATCGATATGCATTGTATCGATACGAAGAGGATCGATGCACAATTGATCGATACGAAGTCTTCAGCCCTACTTGAAAACTCAACCTTGGATAGATCATATCTCTCAAACTACAAGTCCAAATGCTATGGAATTTTCATAGGAGCTTGCATATCAACTCAAGAACGTCCATGATCGATCGCAGCTCAATTGTACCATTTCTGGATTGATACGAAGTGCACATGGATCGATCAGGGATCGATCCCAAACAACCCCAAATCGATCTGGTGGGCCCACCCACGTGTGAGAAGGGGTCTTCCGAGATCTAAGCCAGATATTTCCAGACTACCCCTATAAATAGCACTCCAATGCCAACAGAAAAAGGACTTTTGACTCCATTACGCCGTTACTCTGCCAAAGATCCATTGTAACTTGAGTGTTTGAGTTATTCTCTATTGTAACCAGTTAGTAATCATCAATAAAACAACAAATCATTCAAAGTGGACGTATGCTACAATGCCGAACCACTATAAATCTCTGTCTTTTTCTATTTCTATTTGCTTGAATTGGCGTGTTTGTTAGATTATCCTTTTTTTACATTTAAATTCTTCATTTTAATCTCTTCAAATACGTCTGAAGAGTGTTGTGCCCAATTTTGCTACAAACGATACTAGTGAGGGGAAAACCCGTTCCACTAAGCGGCGTGGTCTCACTAGATATCTAAATGGTTTGAGATGGTAGATTATTATTCATACTAGGGTTTATGTCTGACTTGAAGTTTATGTTTTCCTCTTAAACTCTTGGGTGCTCAATTGATTTTGAGTAGTTTGAGAGTTGAGGTTTTCAGGTACCTCTTTAGACAAATAAGCTTCCGGAGATGTGTGGGAGGCATGATAGCTATTTAGAGTTCTTTTCTATTTTGATTCCGCTATGTTTTTTTGTAAAGGCAAAGTTGTTTAGTTGCCTAGTTATATACTAATCATCCAAGGGGGCATCTTCATATGTCGCTCTTGGCGTATGTTGTAATAATCATATTTTCTCTGAACGTGGTACTCGTATTGGGATTATGTAATGAATTTGAAATGCTTTGAAATGGAATGAGAAAGTTGTTTGTTGATTTTAAAAATTTTCCATGTTCATGTGTTTCTGTTATATCAATGTATCTAACATTACCATATTTGATCGCTGAGGATTAATAACTATGGATGACTGCAGCATTCGTAGCCGTTAATTTTGGGCCTCCAAGTGGGGGATGTTACAGACTTGTAAGGGGAGATCAGTGGATCTCGAGATAGCTATATTATGCAAGCTCGAGCATGATCAATTAAGGGAAAACTTCTTCTTATGAGAACAATGTCAAAGTTAACCAACCCACTCCTCTTGAAGTAAAGGAAATGGTTAGTGCCATGAGTTTTAAATCTATGGTAAGCCGTAAGAAATCCTTAAGAATTCTCCCAAGGCAAGAAGATTCCATTGTCGGAGAATTAATTTACATATCAAGTTATCAAAAAGAATATAATGAGATAGAATTAGGGCAGAGGAGTAAGTCTTCCAAGAGAAATAGAAAGGTTATTCATATTGTATAGGAAGTACTGAGGGAAAAAGAAATTAAGCTCGATCTTGATCTAAGAGAAGAGATTGAGACGGCTTCGACAACTGAGACTCTAGAAGAAGTGTGCCTCGATGAAATTGCAAGTCTCAAATAATTAAGATAGGAACTTATTTCCACCCTTCTGTCTAAGAAGAGCCGATTTCCTTTCTCAAGCATAACCAAGATGTATTTGCTTGGACTCACGATGACATGGTAGGAATTGACCCCTCAGTCATTTGCCATTGTTTAAATATAAATCTGAAGTTTACCTCCGTAAGACAAAAGAGAAGGCCTTTAGACAAGGACCGATATATGGCTCCATAAGAAGAAATCAAGAGGTTAGTGAAGAATAATTTCATTCGAGTTATCTACTATCCGAAGTGGATCGCTAATCCGGTATTAGCAAAGAAGTCAAACGGGAAGTGGAAGACTTGCATTCACTTTACGGATTTAAACAAAGCTTGCCCGAAGGATTTCTTTCATTTACCGAGAATCGATCAATTAGTAGATACTGCCAGTGGGTATCAATTCTTTTGTTTATGGATGCCTATTCCAGGTACAATCAGATCCCAATGTTTAAACCTGATGAGAAGCATATAAGTTCGTCATTAACATGGGTTTGTTCTGCTACAAGGTAATACCCTTCGGTCTTAAGAATGTAGGGGCAACATATCAGAGGTTAGTCAACCGAATGTTTACCAAGCAAATAGGTTGAAACTGGAGGTGTATGTCGATGACATGTTGGTCAAATCTAAATAGTAAGAAAGTCATGTTTCGGATCTAGCCGAGACTTTTGATATTCTATGAAAGTATCAGATGAAGCTAAACCCTCAGAAGTGTACCTTTGGTATACAATCTAGGAAATTCCTAGGTTTTATAGTAAGTGCTAGAGGGATAGAGATAATCCTAGATCAGATCAAACTTATAACTGATATGAAAGCTCCGATTAATGGAAAGGAGTTAACGAGCTTGAATCGAGAGATCGCCACTTTGAACAGGTTCATAAGTTGATCAACCACAAGTATATTCCCTTCTTTAACCTCTTAAAGAAGCATGTTACTTTCAAATGGACAGACGAATGCCAAAAAGCATTCGAAGATCTACAAAAGCATCAAAGTTCTTCCCCGGTGTTGTCTAAACTAATAGATGGGGAAACCATATTCCTTTATTTGGCTGCCTCAAATCAGGCTATAAGTTCAGCCTTAGTGAGAGATGATAATGGGATCCAAATACCCATATATTATGTAAGTAAAAAGCTGGGTCCAGCCAAGAAGCACTACCCTATAATTGAAAAGCTCGCCTATAGCTTGATGTTCACGGTGAGAATGCTTCGGTCATATTTCCAAGCCCATCCTATTAAAGTCCTTACGGATCAACTGCTACGATAAGTTTTTAGTAAACCTGAGACTGCAGAGTTTAATCAAGTGGGCTATAGGGCTAAGCCAGTATGAGATATCGTATGATCCAAGGATAGCAATCAAAGGTCAAGCATTGGCTGAATTCATCAATGAATGCACTGATTTCGAAACCAAAGCTGAAAAAGAAGGCAGCAAGAATAAACAACTCTCTTGGCAAGTTTATGTTGACAGAGCCTTAAATGAACAAGGGGCAGGTGCCAGCTATATATTAGTAACCCCAGACAACCATCAAATTTACCATGCAATCAAGCTCACCATCTCAGCAACCAATAATGCAGCCGAGTATGAGTCCCTAATTGCTAGATTAAGAATTACTATTTCTATCAAGGTCTCAGAGATTTGGATATACAACGACTCCCAAATAGTCATCAATCAAGTTCTCGGTCACTATCAGACCCAAGACATGATGTTAGCTCTCTATGTTAAGCAGGTAAAGCAGCTACTTCAAGCTTTCGAGAGTTAACACATAGAAAGCATCCCTTGAGATCGAAATGCTAGGGCCAATGCCTTAGCAAAATATGCAAGCACAAGGGATGTAAGAGAGTTTAATTTCATCCCACTCGAGATCCTAGAGAAACCTAACATACAGGTGCCAGAGAAAGTATTAGATATAACACGGGCTCAAGCCACCCAAGGTGAATTTACAACACTAGTAATAACTGAAGAAAATTGGATGTCCTATATATCCAATATCAGACTAAGGGTATTCTACCTTCGGAAGCTGCCGAAGCAAAACGGATGAAATACAATGCCCCAAGGTTCAGCATTATAGATGGATTACTCTATAGGATGGGATTTCAACTCTATACTCTCAGTGTGCAATGGTCTCAGAAGGTCATCAATTGTTGAAAGAAGCCCAAGATGGAATTTGTTGAGGCCAAAAGTTGGCAAAGAAAATACTCAGGCAAGGCTTTTATTGGCCGACACTAAATCATGATGCATTAGACTATGCAAGAAATGTGATAAGTGCCCATTTTATGCAAAAGTGTTGAGAGCTCCTGCTAGCGAGTTCACCTTGATGATGATTCCATGGCCCTTTGATATCCAGGGCATCGATCTTATTGGTCCTCTTCTGACTACTAAAGAAGGGGCAAGATATGCCATAGTGGCAATTGATTACTTTACAAAATGGGTCGAGGCCGTACACTTAACTACCATAACCTCGAACCAAATAATAAAGTTCATGAAGAAGAACATTATATCTAGATTTAGTCTTCCGCATGAGATCATTACGGATAATGGCACTCAGTTCGAGCCGAGAGTTTGTAAAGTACTGCCGAGATCATGGTATCATCAAGAGTTTTTCTTTGGTAGCCTATCCATAAGCAAATGGGGCTGTAGAAGCAGCCAACAAAACTATCATGGCTTGTTTGAAGAAAAGATTGAACAAGGCGAAAGACAACTGGGCAGATGAATTTCCTTTCGTTTTGTGGGCAATGGGACATACTCCTTTCTCTTTTGCTTACGGCTTCGAAACCATGCTCCTGGTTGAGTTGGAAATTGCCTCGCGTCGAAGGTATTATTATAATACAACAGAATGTAGAACACTGAAAGGAGTCATTGGATTTGTTGCCCGAGCTCCTGGACCAAGCCGCTTTGAGGACACCAGAGTATATTCAAAAGATGACCCGATACTACAACCAGATGGTTTGGACTAGAAAGTTTAAGAAAGGAGACCTTGTTCTCTAAAAGATAACAACCACAAAGGATCTGATAGATGGACGTTTCGGCCCGAACTGGGAAGGACTCCTAGTAATTCATGATGTCATCCCTTTAGGAATGTATAGATTAAAGAAGCCAGATGGCAATGTAATACCTCAGACATGGAATGCGGAGCATTTGAAACATTACCACAGCACGAGGCCGCTACCTGAATAAAAGCTTTATCAGAAGTTCGAGACAACAATTAATCTCTTTGCCGTGACTCAGGTATGTCGCACGAAACTACAGTCTTTTAAAGTTTTAAGTGGTTCAAACATTTCATCAAACGTTTTGGTCATGATTATTATCGTGATCAAGTAATATCACACAACTTTTAAAAAGTGCATCAAAACGTTTTAGCCATGATACTTCTTTGATCAAGTAGCATCATGCGAGGTTTTAAGCCATGCTTTCGCCTTCGGGAAAGTAAATGTTTTCGCCTCTTGGCAATTACTTAGTTCCTTTGGGCCGTAAAAATGGTTTTGCCTCCAAGCAAAGTACCGGAGGTAAGAATTTATAACTTTTTGTAGTGATCTTGTGGTATCACACAAGAAATAAACTCTCACTAATCTTTTTATTTCATGCTATGAAACATGGTTGTTAGCCATGGTCAAGTAGTACCATGCATTGGGTAGATCCCCAATAAGATTAGAATGTTGGATAGATTCCCATTAATAGTGAGCCATGGTCAAGTAGTACCATGCATTGGGTAGATCCCCAATAAGATTAGAATGTTGGATAGATTCCCATTAATAGTGAGCCATGGTCAAGTAGTACCATGCATTGGGTAGATTCCCAATAAGATTAGAAAGTTAGGTAGATTCCCAATAATAGTAAGCCATGGTCAAGTATTTCCATGCATCGGGAAGATTCCCAATAAGTTGGGTAGATTTCCATTAATAGTGAGCCATGGTCAAGTAGCAACATGCATTGGGTAAATCCCTAATAATAGTGAGCCACGACCAATAGTGTCATGCAAAGAGTGATCCATGGAAAAGACGACCATGCTGAACGCACCTAGTGAGTCACCTCCAAAAGTTTTATGCAAAGAGTGAGCCATGGCCAAATCGCGTCATGCAAAGAGTGAGTCATGGTCGAATAGTACCATGCACGGTGCTATATAGTGAGCCACGGCCGATAGTGTCGTGCAAAGAGTGAGTCATGGAAAAGACGACCGTGCCGAACACACCTAGTGAGCCACATCTAGAGTGTTATGCAAAAGAGTGAGCCATGGCCTAATCATGTCATGCAAAGAATGAGCCATGGTCGAATAGTACCATGCCCGGTGCAATATAGTGAGCCACGTTCTTATAGTAACGTGCAAAATATAGGCATTATACTACCACTAACAGTTTTCAAAACCGATACCAATGTATGACCAAATATAGATGACTGGAGCAAAGTATCAGGGTATTTTCGCCTCTACGTGCTAATTTCAATTTTCAAAACCCTTTAAACAAGGATCAACTTCATGATGGGAATGGAACAAACAAGCCAAGTATTCAAGCATGATATGGTGTTATTCTTTCCAAAGTTCACCTCATATCAACCATATAAGGTGAACTTTGGAGGGCATGTATTACACCATAATTTCTATAAAGTACAAATTATGAACATTTGAGAGGAAAGTTCCTTGGCTTGTAATTCCGACACATATTGTTTGGTTTCTAATGAGAGCTGAAGCACCAGACCTAGTATTCGAGAGCATGCATCAAGAGTCGACCGAGATCAAGAACATTGTCCAGCTAAGACAAGAAGCCTAACCAAGGGGAGTTGTTGCCGGAACCAAAAGCATTTCAGCAAATATCAACAATCAATGGCTCAGATAGCCAAGGCCAAGACCAACGGTCAGGATAGACCGAAGAAATCCAAGAAGCTATATAAAGCCATCACGTTAGCAATCCACATGAAAACACACTCAACTAGATGATGATGACAAGCGTTCAAATCTAAGTCGCACATAACAAGCTAGGTTATCAATCCAAGAGAAAACACCTACACCAATGGAAGAACCTTAAATTTGCTATAAACAGAGGACCATCTACTACAATAAAGGGGTTTAAAAACAGAATCTATGACATTTCATTGTCATTCAGTACTTCTTACCCCTTTTAGAAAGATTTTGCTCAAAAAGGCCATTAATGATGGAATTTTTCATGAATGTACTTGTAAATAAAAATAAGCAATAAAGTCTAGAGTAGAACTTTCAAAGTGGATGTAGGGATCTTTTCCTAAAAAACTATAAATCTTGTGTCGCTTTTGCCTTTCGGTATTTATTTCCAATCTAGTTTTGGTTCTTTCTCAATCATATGTTCAAAAGTTCCTTAGCTTGTAATTCCGACACATATTGTTTGGTTTCTAACGAGAGCTGAAGCACCAGACCTAGTATTCGAGAGCATGCGTCAAGTGTCGACCGAGATCAAGAACATTGTCCAGCTAAGACAAGAAGCCTAACTAAGGGCAGCTGTTGCCGGAACCAAAAGCATTTCAGCAAATATCAACAATCAATGGCTCAAATATCCCAGGCCGAGTCCAACAGTCAGGATAGACCGAAGAAAACCAAGAAGTTATATAAAGCCATCACGTCAGCAATCCACATGAAAACACACTCAACTAGATGATGACAAGCGTTCAAATCTAAGTCGCACATAGCAAGCTAGGTTATCAATCCAAGAGAAAACACCTACACCAATGAAAGAACCTTAAAATTTCTATAAACAGAGGACCATCTACTACAATAAAGGGGTTTAAAAACAGAATCTATGACATTCTATTGTCATCCAGTATTTCTTACCCCTTTTAGAAAGATTTTGCTCAAAAAGGCCATTAATGATGGAATTTTTCACGAATGTACTTGTAAATAAAAATAAGCAATAAAGTCTGGAGAAGAACTTTCAGAGTGGATGTACGGATCTTTTCCTAAACAACTATAAATCTTGTGTCGTTTTGCCTTTCGTATTTATTTCCAATCTAGTTTTGGTTCTTTCTCAATCATCTGCTTCCTTTCGGAATTAGCTTTCGGAAGCTTTGGAGTGTTAGCCAGATGAAAAATCTGTCTAACAAGTACATAACGCTATTCAAATGTTGGACAGTGTATTACTCGCGACTACTAGGGGCACCTAGGGGTTACGTATTAATAGTTATTAGATAAATATGGAACGACCCACTCGTTTTCTATTGGCTAGTATAACTAAGGTCAAATAAATAATATCGATGTGAGTGATTTACATAATTCTCTCGACTTGAGAATACCATAGACCTTCGATATGTAAGCTCTGATTATAGTCAAATCATGACACGGCTACATTGAGTGACTATAGTTGGGTCGAGTGGAAGTATTGGAAGTGAAGCATTATTCAAGAGAGGATTCGTCTCCTCGATTATATGGAGTTAGTATCACGGTCAACTCAAAGTCAAATCTCTGGCCAGAGCATTTTGGTTAATAATAATTGTTACTATTGAACCAAGAACTTTGTGTTTGAGCTATAGAGTTGAATATGGATGATATTGGAATTTTAACAATTACCAAATTCCATAAGTCTAAAGTGATATAGTTTTGACAAAGAGAATTGGTGTAAATAAATGTCACAACCGGATAATGCTTAATAATATAAAATTAGATTTTACCGAACCTAAGTAAGCAATAAATTTGGCCAAATTTTTACAGCACCTGCTAAGTGATGTATGAACCTTAACATTCGAATAGTTTGATGTTAATCGCTGACCGAATTTACACTTGACGAGTCACACAACCGGAATGATGAATTCTCTTTAAACCAAACGATTTAATTAGTTTATAATTGTTACAAATTAATTAAATTAATTTATATTTATGAAATATTAATTATAAAACTTTGAATATGATTTCAAGAATAAATATTATATATATTTATAACAGTTATAAATATATTGATCGATATGTGATACCGATAGGCAATTAAATTAGATTTATTTAATAATATTTATTTGGGCTTAAATGGGCTGTTAGCCCATGATGTTAAGTTGTTGTGTTAGTATCAATAGGGCTTGTAGGAGATGGCTAAAAAGGTTAAAGGGGTTTGGAGATGGATGGTTGAGATTTGATGAGAAATGGTATGAGATGTGATCCATATTTCTCTCTATTTCTTCCAAAAGAAATTTTAGCTTAAATAAGAGATTTTAATTAAATCTAATACCCTATAGGCTGTTAGCCCATGATTTTAATTAAATAAGAAATTACATCCCATACCCTATTGTGATCTCATACCCTATTGGGCTTAAATAGACCCCTAACCCTAATGTAAAAAGAAATTTTTGGCTGCCATTTCCCTATCATTGATGGCCGACCACATCAACAAGGTGCTCCAACAAATTCATCTCAAATCAGTTCAAAAGGCAACGACTATTCGATATCTAAAGGTAATAATCTACCGAATCGAGGAGATTTCCAAGGAGGGAGAATTCATCATTACAAGGTGTGCTCTAAGACATTAGTATTAGGTATGTATTTACCATACTATATGATTCAAATTTCCGAATAATATTATATTATTCATATATATATCATTATTATATTACTAGTCAGGTGTGATTCTTATATGTATCATCAATGTTATCACATATTAGAGTGGTTTTATGTATGTTTTAATTTATTAAAAAAAACACACACACACACACACATATGTGTGTATGTGTGTGTTTATATATTTATATATATACACAAACATATGTGTGTGTCTGTGTGTGTAGATCTAAAGTGCACAACCAAATAAATTTTATTTGAATTATTATCATTTTATTAGTATGTGTGTGTGTGTATATATATGTATGTATGTATGTATGTATGTATGTATATGTATGTATGTATTAATATACTGCCTAATTTTAATTATAAGACTTGTATTTAGTTGTATCATCATATCATGTTAATCATTGAACTTATATCTTATAAATGCATATCTACATAGATTATATTTTTTGGTGGCTGCAAATTAATTTGTAATATTTATTTACTATTATTTAGTATTATTTAAATGAATATACAAATTAAATAAATCATATAAAATAAAATATCTGTTGAAAATTAAATTTGAAATTTTTTATCATCGTATAAACACTTAGCCAAAAAATCAGAATTTAAAAATCATTTTTTATATTTTAAAAAAAAATCAATTTAATAAATGACCGAAATCAATTAATTAATTTAAAATATTATTTTGACTGAGAAAATTCTGGAAATTTTTTTGTAACTTTAAAACATCATGCTTGATTTTCTAAAATTCAAAATTCAAAATAATATAACATGAAAATATTATTATTATTATTTTATTGTTTTTCGAATAATTAGTTTATATATATATTATACTGCAATAAAATATAAATCATTTTTTGTGTGTTATGCATTTGATCTAAAAAGGTTTAAAAATGTGTATATATTTTAAATACATAATTAATATATTATATATATATACACACATATATACATATTTAGATATTATAAATACACTTATATGTATATATATTTAATAAATATAATAATAATGATTTTGTTACTATAATTCATACATATATATGTGTATGTGTAAAATGAATTAAAAAATAATTATATTATGTATATGCATATGCATATATATATATATATATACATAGTTTTTAATACTTATATAAATAACAAATTTACATATATACATATATTTGGACAATTTAATACACATAGGATGAGCTAACATGTCCATTGCGATGTAAATCCCAACATTTATATACGGGCATGTAATCTCGCACAGATTATCATGTTACACATGCACACACATACATATATGTATATGATACATATGTGTACTACTATATAATTGAATATAAATTAAATAATTTTTTTTCTATAACTTGTAAATTTAAATGAAATAAGAGATTTTAATTAAATTCAATTTAGAAATGTTCTAAATAAATTAACTTTATAGGCCCAATATAGATCCAATAAGAGAATTTTTTTTGAAGTTCGCCCATATCTTCCGCAGCGGGCTGGCCCAATTCTAACAGCTGTAACAGTGGAAGGACATGTTTCCTTGTGCATGCTCGACATTGATAAGGATACTAGATATTGAAAGTGTCAATCTTTGTCAGTAATTATATGATTTATTTTACTTTACTATTCCGCTGTGAGTTATATCGATAATGCTTTGATATGTATTTGTGTGTTTATCTGCATGATACCAACCAACGATCCGTAATTTGGTGGACTTGGGTTTTCGATTTACGAAAATTTAGGCCCACTAGGGTGCGGATTGTCACAACATATATAGTGTAATTTTGGTTTTCTTTTTCTAAAATTCAGTGGAGACTTCCATGCTTCAGAATTTCAAATCTGTAGTATATGAAGATGTTTAGAGTTGAATTTAAGTTAAATGAAAGAAGAACTTTAGAAGATGCTCCCATGGGATCTTCAACAAAAATTTTGAGACTCAATAAACTTACATGACACTTCTGGTATCTTTGTCTAATAAAGCGCTTGTGTTTCATTAATCTTGAGTCAAACGTACATTTCATTTGTTTGATTCCTTTTCTTTATATATATATATATATATCTTTTATTTGCTTGTTTTCATCCATTGATTATCGTGTATATCTCTACATAATATATCTGAAAATTCTGCACAATTTTGAGAAAAATTAGTAGTTATGTTCATATGGTTATTGTCATCAAATCAATATTTAAGGTATTAACTATGGACTGGTCACAAAAGTTTGATTGTTTGCCCAATAAGATAACACTGATGTCATTAGGTTGATAGTCAACCAGTTTATATCGTTAATTCGTAGAATCTACTATTTAATGACCCAATCATTCTCAATTCATTATGGGGCCAATTTAAGTTATGTTAAAGGACTCGACCTAGAGTTCCATAATATGTTACGAAATTGTTCCCTTGGTTTAATGAGATTCTGCCAAATATCCAATTTGGCCCAAATGGATAAATAAAAGCATTACACATCAACAAGACAACCATCCTATTACACATAAACATGGTATATATTTAATTACACATAATATTCTGAGCATCTCGGTCCATCCTAAAAAATGACATCACCAAATTGTTTTGTTGAAGAACACATGGTTATGATCCCATGCAAACGCACCCCTCGAAGTTCCACCGCGAGTGACCCAGTGTAATGAATGATATGATGTTAGGATTGTGGCACGTGGCACATTTAATGGTAAAGCAGAAGGTCGATTATGAAGGATGGATGCAGTCTCAAACATATATCTATAAGCAAACAATAGACTCCATAAACAAAAAAGAAAGAGGTAATGATGATGATGGTGGAGAGCTGAAGACAGTAGAGGCGACGATCGACGAGGATGTCTTTGTATCCATGATATTAAATGTAAATTAATGGAAATGAAATTTAAAATTAAAATTTGAAGAGTTATAGAAACACAAATTTATGAAAAGTTAGAGTTATGGAAATTTGATTTTCAATGTATGAAAATTTAAATTTAAAGTGTGAAATTAAATTTAAATTTAATTGGGGAAAACTGAAGATAAATTGTTAGATCTTTGTTTCTTTACAGAGATAGCACATATACTCTAGTAATTCTTTGCTACAGGGTAATTGTTTGTTGTTATCTGATAGCAATTTTTAAAGGTAAAAGCTCTATACGTATCAATATTGAGGTAGTAAATGATTACTACTATTCACTTTAGGTTCATTTGTTTTCCAATCTAGTTAGACACTAACCACTAATTCAATCTAATTAGATGTTGGTCAAGAAATGATGTTTGATTTTAGAGATGTTGTAAAAAGGGATGGTTGCGAGTTAACAATCTCGTGTAAGCCGCCATTAACTGGTGATAAAGTGACACGTACCCATGTTCCAATTAGATTTTGTTTATGTTATGTATACATATACATACATACACATACACACACATCCATACATACATACATACTGTAATGAACCTAATTTTGATTGATGTTATTTAGGACATTTAATTAGTCAAATTAAATGAAATAGTGTAGATGGTTAAGGGAATTGAGATTTGAATAATAGAAGGGTAGCCTTGCCTAGTTAAACAATGAACTAAAGGGAATTAAAATGAAATAGGAAAGGCTAATAGATAAGGGAAAAATAGGAATAAGTAATATTCGTATACCCTAAACCCTCATGCACTTTCATTTTACATGTTCATAAACAAAAATCAAAATATAAGAGAGGCCGACCACCATTAGAGGGAATCTAAAGAAAGATAAGCAAGAATCTAAAGAAGGAAGCTTAATCAAATTCATTCAAGAAGCAAAACTCAAACTCCTTAATCACAATTTAAAGGTGAATAATAGGTTGTATCTCATATTTTCTTATTTTCGGTTCTAGATCAGATCCATATATGATTTGCAAAGTTTATTTCCATGTTTTGAATGATAAATAGATATATATGCTTGTTGATGAATTATGTTTGTTCATATAGATTTTTATGACTGGTTTTGATTTGAAAAACCTATCCAATGACATCCATATGCCTTGCGATTTTGAGATGAGGTCAAAAATATTATTTTAGAGATGGATTTCAAGTTTCATAATTTTCTGAATTAATGTGGATTTATTATGAATTTTCTAGTGAAGAAAATAGTTAAATTGGGTTAAAAATTAATTACAGCTATTATATATTAGCTTTGGATTAGAAATTTAAATATGTTAGAAAACATATTAAAAGTGAATTATGGGAATTTTTGTAGAATTTTCCTAAGTGTTTTAATAAGTATATAAAATTATTTAAGGTATGCGACCTAAATGTTTTATATGTTTATAAAAGGAGAAGGGGCAATTTGTAAATGTTTTAAATTATTAGTCTCTGAAATTTGGAAGCACTTTTAGAAAAGGTTTTGGAAAAGAAACTGGCAACAAATTATATGATGACAAATAAGCAAGTTAGTTGGAAAGAAATTGCTTTTTAAAGTTAAAAATTTACTTTAAAAGGTTTCGTTGTTTCGCCACTTTCGACAGCTACCTTTCGACTACCTACTTCCGCCTCCAACCAGTTCGAAACCAATACACAGTATGAAAGACTTGGTATGTAGTGGATCGGAGATAGGCGAAAGGTATAGTGTCGAAACATGCTTTCGAAGGGGTCGAGACCTTGTTTTGCTTTTAAAAGGAAATGCCGTTAGGTTTGTTTTCGAAAAGAATGCTTTTGAATGGGATAGCTTTCGACTTGGTCAAGTGTTTTAAAAGAAAAGAACTTTTGAAAGAGGTTTTCGCCTTTGTTTTAAGAAAATGCTTTTGAAGGGGTCGAAATCCCTGCTGCCACATTCTACCTTTCGAAGCAAAGCCTTCGAAATGGTGCTTTCATTTTAAATCCTCAGCCACTTCCCCAATATTTTCAAAGGGATTGGTTTCGAACACCATCCGCTTCTTTTACTTAGGAAATTGCTTTCAACTTAGTTCTTTTAAGACACTTTTGATATTTTGAAAGTCAAACCCAAAGGTTTCGAAAGGAATGGTTTTGAATGGTTTCAAAAGGTTGTTCCACATGTTTTTACTTGAACCCAATGTTTTCGAAAGGTTTGTTTTAAGTAGAAGACTTTAATGTTTTTAAAAGGTAACTAATGAAGGTTTCAAAGGGGAGGTTTCCAAGTGTTTTCAAAAGGTATATGATAAAGGTTTCGAAGGGCTGGTTCCCCAATGTTTTCGAAAGGTTTACCTTAGTGTTTGAATGGAAGGTTTCCAATGTTTTCGAAAGGCATGTTTAAAGTGTTTTGAAAAGAGGATGTCTAAGGTTTTATAAAGCTTTCGAAAGGATACTTTCAATGTTTTTGAAAGGTCTATTGTAAGTAGTTTCAAAAGGTATGTTTTGGCCTTTCGGCCTATGGTTATAAAGTAATGTAGTTTACTTGTATCGAAAATGGTACTTTCAATAGTTTCGAAAGGGGTACTTTCAAAGGTTTCAAAAGAGATTGTTTAAAGTGGAAATTACATTGAAGGGCTTCTATTTTCAGGGTAATAAGTTTTAAGGACAACACTTCTAAATAATTAGTTTTAAGGACAATTTACAGGATAATGATAAATTCATTTATCTTTTTAAGTTATACAGGAAAATGATAAATCTTTTTATCATTATTTCTGTATAACTGAAAATGATAAATTCTTTTATCTTTTTCCTGTAAAATGTCCTTAAAACTAATTTTTTAGAAATATTGTCCTTAAAACTTATTACCTGCACAAATAAGCCCTTGAAGTGAAAATCCCCTTGTTTAAAGGTTTTAAACAAAGGTTTCGAATGTTTTCATCAACAACGTTTTGAGTAAAGCATATATCATGGCAAAGAGATTTGAGTAAGGCAAATAGTATGTTTTCCTTGCTTAAATATGATTTAAAGGGTTAAATCAATTTGGAAGGTTTTCAAGGAAAAATTGAATCATAGTTAACCCTAAGTTAATGACTCAGATATTTAAATACCAAATGGGATTGGTATAGGGTCACGCCCTATATATTAGATACAGCCCCTAGTTAATTTAGTCCAAAATTCCAACGTGTAGGGCTTAGTCATAGGTAAGACTTAAATGATGGTTACACATAGAAAGGAATATCTACAGAGAAGAAGGATAGGTTATTAGTAAGGCTGCAAAACCATTAGGATCAGGTGACCCTTGGAGATGTAAGTTAAGGATAGACCCTTCAGAAGTTTGTCTAATAGCTGTTAGATTATTTGTTTATTTTTTTTGGTAGGCCTGAGTCAACCAAAGGTTAGTATATAGTTAGCCAAACAAAACTATATTGTTTGGACAGATAGTCCATTTATTACCTGATTTATGAGCATATATGATATTGCTATTATTGTTTTAATCAGTTTGATTGCAGGATTCTGATTTGCAAAAAGATATGTTTTAAAGGGATATTAGTGAGGGAAAACCCATTCCACTAAGTAGCGTGGTCTCACTTAATATCATATAACCGAGATGTATAGTATTATTCACACTAGGCTTTTATGTCTGACTCGATGTTTATGTTTCCCCCATAAACTCTCAGTGCTCAAAATATGATTTGAGTAGGTTGAGAGTTGAGGATTTATAGGTTTTAGTAGGTGGACGAATAAAGCTTCCGAAGACGTGTAGGAGGCATGGATAGCTATTTAGGAGTTGATATTTTTATTTTCGCTATGCTGTATTAAGACATTTTTGTCTATTTAGTACTGGATCATCCAAGGGGGCATCTTCATATGTCGCTCTTGGCGTATTTTGTAATAATTGTATTTGATCAAAACCTGGGAATCATTTTGGGATTATGTATCTGAATATGAAATATTGATTTGAAATGTAATCGGAAAAGTTGTTTTAATCTGTGTTGATTTTATTTCATATTCATGTGCTTTTGATATTATGGATACCACTAAAATTACCATATTTTGTCATCGGAAGTTAATACTATGGATGACTGCAGCATTTGTAGCGCTTAGCTTCGGGCCTCAAGATAGGAGATGTTACAACTTGGTATCAGAGCATATGTTTATGAAAAACTTTAAACTTAAAAAATGACTTTGAAAACATAGTCCTAAGGAATTAGAGAAAAGTTTGGGGTATGAGATAACGCTATAGTAACGTACTTGTATTTGCTATATATAAGTATACGCTTTATCTCTATTCTCCCATCTATATTAGGCTATTCTTTTGTATCTTACAAAGACTCGAATGTAGATTTTACGGACGTAAGATATGGATACTAGAAGTGGAAGAGTTAACATTGGTGGGGGAAGCACCAAACCTAAAGGAAATGCCAGACCAAATATCAAGAGGAACCTAGGTCAGGCACAAGCTACAAATGTGGGTGCTGGAGTCCCACAAGTTGATATGGGAGCGATGTATCAGTTCTTTATAAACATGATGCAAGCGGGAGTTTCTGCTGGAATAGTTGGAGGAAATGCTGGAGGAGGAAATCAAGAAGCTCCGGTGGTGAATAATTATGTTGTTTTGAGTAGAGATTATGCTCGGCTGGGAGGAAAGCCGTTTATTGGTACTTAAGACGCAATTGAAGTGGAGAATTGATTACTTCACTGCGAGAGGATTTTTGCTGATTTGGGGCCCAATGATGAGTAGAAGAGGAGACTCGCTTCTAGACAGCTACAAGGAGTAGCACTGTATTGGTGGAACAATGTTACCGTTGGAGTCAATGAGGAGACCATGACATGGGCTGAGTTCAGGAGGAGCTTTGAGGAAAGGTTTATGTCGGAGATTACTACGTCTACTCTGCTTAGGAAGTTTGCTGAGTTGGAGTAGGGAGACATGACAGTACTTAAGTATGCAGCTATATTTGAGGAGCTAGCAAGGTATGGCTACGCTACGGTTGATACTGTCATTAAAAGGAATGAGGAGTTCATTAGTGGGTTGAAACCTGAGCTTGCTAAGGCCACATTATCGCATATTAGGGATCCATGTGATGTTGTTATGGAAATGACTTTGAGGCAGGAAGAAATGCTTGCTTTTCTTGAAATAAATAAGGCCAAGGAATCTCAAGGAGGGCAAAGTCAGAAGATGAAGTTTTTCCGCAAGAAAGGAGCTCAAAAGGGTGGAGCTGCTAAGAAAGGAAAGGCAGAAGTTGTCTGTTATAAGTGTGATAAGAAAGGACACTATGCTCACGAATGTCGAATTGGCAAAGGGAAGAAAGCTACTGAGAAGAAATGAGTAAGGTGTTTCAACTATGATCAGATTGGACACTATAAGAACCAGTGCAAGAAGCTAACCAAAGATGGAAAAGGCAAGATGTTTGCATTGGAACCAGCTACCTCGAGACCAACAGCAGAGGAGAAGGGAAAAGCTATGTTGGGAGGTACGTTTTGATTTATGGTGTATCGTTTAGAGTTCTATTTGATACGGGTGCATCACATTCTTTTATATCTCATTGTTTGGTAGATAAGCTTAACCTAGAACCCTCATACCTAGTTACTTCCTTAAGGGTTGCAAATTCGATAGGAGGTTATGCAACTCTTGGAATGAGATGTGACCACTTAGAGTTTGAATTATTAGGTCATACATTTATTTGCAGTTTGCATGTGTTTGATTTCGTAGGGTTTGGAATTATTTAGGGTATGGATTGGTTAAGTAAATACGATGCTAGGATATTTTGCCATGATAGGAAAATATCGCTTAGACACCCTGATTGTAGTGATCGGATCGTATACTCTATAGAAAACCCTAGTTTTGAGGTTGATGCTTTGTTGGGTGTTGTGGAAGTTAAAGACGAGTTGAATCGAGTTTTCGTTGTTAGAGAATTTGTAGATGTCTTTGAACTTGTAGTGGGATTGCCGTCGAAATGAGCCATTGAGTTTCAGATAGATTTAGTACTCGGAGTAGAACCGGTGAGTAGACCGTCAAGTAGAGTGACGCCTACCAAGATGAGGAAACATAAGGTGCAGTTGGTGGATTTGGAAGGTAAGAATTTTATCAGACCAAGCAGTTCACCTTGGGGAGCAGCCATAGTGTTTGCCAAAAAGCCGGACGGATCGTTAAGGTTATGTATCGATTATCGTAAGTTGAACGAGAAGACGATAAATAATCGATATTTGTTGCCTAGAATTGACGATTTGTTTGATCAGTTGAGAGGAACCAAAGTATTTTCCCAGTTGGAATTAGCAGCAGGGTTCCATCAGCTTAGAGTAGCAGAAGAATGTATTTCTTTGACGGCGTTTAGAACCAGATATGGATCGTATGAATGGTTAGTAATGCCGTTCGGACTAACTAATGCACCAACATTCTTTGTAGATTTGATGAACCGAGTTTTCTGAGAGAACTTGGATAGGTTCGTGTTGGTATTCATAGCTGATATTTTGATATACTCTAAAGATAAAAGAGAGCATGAAGTTCATCTTAGAGTAGTGCTTGAGACGCTGAGGCAGCATTAGCTAAAAGCGAAGTTTTCGAAGTGTCATTTCTGGAAGAGAGAAGTGAAGTTTCTTTGTCATGTAGTCTCAGAAAAAGAGTTTTATGTAGATCCGACTAAGATCGAGGCAGTGAATAATTGGAAGAGACCCGAGACAGTGACCGAGATAAAGAGTTTTCTTAGATTAGCTGGGTATTATCGGAGATTTATAAAGGATTTCTCGCAGATAGCGGCACCGATGACCAAGCTAACGCGGAAGGATGTGAAATTTGTCTGGACTGATAAGTGTAAAGGCGCATTCCAGAAGCTGAAACATTTATTGATGAATGCACCTGTGTTAGTTGTTTCGGAGGGGAATCAGTACTTAGTGGTGTACACGGATGCATGTGGAACATGGTTAGGAGCTGTATTAATGCAAAGAGGTAAAGTGATTGCCTATGCTTCTCGACAGCTAGCTGCAGTTATTTTTGCATTAAAGGTGTGGAAACATTACCTGTTAGGAGAAAGATTCGAGTTATATACAGATCATAAGTCTCTGAGGTGAGGTATTTATTCTCTTAGAAGGAGTTGAATATGAGACAGTAGAGGTGGTTAGAGTTTTTAGCCGCTTATGACTTTGGTATTGAGTACACACCAAGAAAAGGCAACAAGGTTGCGGATGCACTTAGTAGAAAATATCAGAATGCAATGTTGGCAATGATAGCTGAGTGGAAAGATTTAGAAGCGTTGACTGCATGTAGAGTACAGTGGAGATCTAAGAGTAGTTCTAGTACAGAAGCTGCTATGTTGTCATGTTTAGAAGTTCGACCGGTGATGATCGAAAAGATCGCTTCTAAGTAGAAGGAGGATCCATTATTAGTTGAACAGATCAGAAAATTAAGGGGGAAATAGAGAGCGATGACTTAAAAGGTTTCAGTCTTGACCAGAATGGGTGGTTAAGAAAGAAAGGAAGACTATGTGTTCCAAAAGTGGGAAGCATTAGGAAGGAAGTGATTGAAGAATGCCATCGTTTTAAGTTCACTATTCATCTGGGAGGAACTAAGATGTATCAGGACATGAAGAGGAGTTTCTTCTGGGAAGGTATGAAGAGAGATGTAGGCTTATGGGTGAAGCGGTGTTTGAACTGTCAACAAGTAAAAGCCGAACATCAGAAACCAAGTGGGTTACTTCAGCCTTTAGATGTTCCGGGATGGAAATGAGATTCTATCTCACTGGATTTTATAGACGGGTTGCCAAGATCGAATTGAGGAAATGAAAGTATATGGGTTATAGTGGACAGATTGACCAAGAGCGCCCATTTCATTCCAGTTAAGTCAACCAGGACGATACCTGTTTTGGCTAAGTTATTTATGAAGAACGTAGTTAGACTGCATGAAATTCCTAGTAGTATAGTAAGTGATAGAGATTCCTTATTCACTAGCGAATTCTAGAAGAGTCTACATGATACTTTAGGTACCGAGCTCAAGATGAGTACCGCTTTGTAGACAGATGGACAAACAGAAAGAGTTAACAAAATCTTAGAAGATTTGTTAAGAACATGTATGCTAGATTTTGGGGGAACATAGGAAGACCATCTACACTTAGTCGAGTTTTCGTATAACAACAGTTATCAGGCTAGTATAGGGATGACACCGTTTGAAGCTTTATATGGAAGGCCATGCAAATCTCCCATTTGTTGGTTAGAGACCAGGGATATGTTAGTTCTTAGTCCAGATTTGGTTAGAAAAACTGTAGAAAAGATTGAGTTAATTAGAACTAGAATCAAAGAAGCTCAGTCTAGGCAGAAGAGTTATGCTGGTAAGAGACGAAAAGACTTAGAGTTCTTAGTTGGAGATCATGTTTTCATTAAGGTATCACTGATGAAAGGTGTAATTTGATTTGCAAAATCAGGAAAATTGGCGCTGAGATTTGTAGGACAATTTCCTATTGTAGAAAGGATCGGGAAACTTGCATATAGAGTAAAGTTACCAAACAGTTTGGCAGGAGTCCATGATGTTTTTCATATTTCTGATATAAGGAAGTGTATTCGAGATCCGGAGACTACTATAGCACCAACAATGTTAGAGGACTTAGTAGTGGAACCGAATTTGACTGTAGTTAGAAAGCCAGTTCATATAGTCGTGAGAGATGAGAAGAGGCTAAGGAACAAGACAGTTAGATTTATTAAAGTCCAGTGGAGCGACGGCGAAAGAGACTGGACTTGGGAAATAGAGAGTAGGATTAGAGACGCTTATCCTAACTTGTTTCATGGTATGTTTTACCTTTATGATTGATCTGATGTGTACCTTATCGTAATTTCGAGGACGAAATTCTTTAAGGAGGGGAGTCTGTAACGACCCCAGTTTTGATTAACATTATTTAGGACATTTAGTTAGTCAAATTAAATGAAATAATGTAAATGATTAAGGGAACTGAGATTTGAATAATATAAGGGTAGCTGTGCCTAGTTAAACAATGAACTAAAGGGAATTAAAATGAAATAGGAAAGACTAATAGATAAGGGAAAATAGGAATAAGTAATACTCTTATACCCTAAACCCCCATGCACTTTCATTTTACACGTTCATAAATAAAAATCAAAATATAAGAGAGGCCGACCACAATTAGAGGGAATCTAAAAGAAGATAAGCAAGAATCTAAAGAAGGAAGCTTAATCAAATTCATTCAAGAAGCAAACCTCAAACTCTTTAATCACAAGCTAAAGGTGAATAATATGTTACATCTCATATTTTCTTGTTTTCAGTTCTAGATCAGATCCGTATATGATTTGCAAATTTTATTGCCATGTTTTGAATGATAAATAGATATATATGCTTGTTGATGGATTATGTTTGTTCATATAGATTTTTATGACAAGTTTTGATTTGAAAAACCTATCAAATGACATCCAAATCCCTTGCGATTTTGAGATGAGGTTAGAAATATTATTTTAGAGATGAGTTTCAAGTTTCATAATTTTCTGAATTAATGTGGATTTATTATGAATTTTCTAGTGAAGAAAATAGTTAAATTGGATTAAAAATTAATTACGGCTATTATATATTAGCTTTGGGTCAGAAATTTAAATATGTTAGAAAACATATTAAAAGTGAATTATGAGAATTTTCGTAGAATTTTCCTAAGTGTTTGAATAAGTACATAAACTTATTTAAGGTATGAGACTTAAATGTTTTATATGTTTATAAAAGGAGAAGGGGCAATTTGTAAATATTTTAAATTATTAATCTCTGAAATTCGGCAGCATTTTTAGAAAATATTTTGGAAAAGAAACTGGCAACCAATTATATGATGACAAATAAGCAAGTTAGTTGGAAAGAAATTGCTTTTTAAAGTTAAAATTTTGTTTTAAAAGGTTTTGCCGTTTCGCCACTTTCGGCAATTACCTTTTGACTACATACTTCCGCCTCCAACCAGTTCGAAACCAATAAACATGGTATCAAAGACTTGGTACGTAGTGGATTGGAGATAGGTGAAAGGTATATTGTTGAAACGTGCTTTCAAAGGGGTTGAGACCTTGTTTTTCTTTTAAAAGGAAATGTCGCTAGCTTTTTTTTTGAAAAGAATGCTTTCGAATGGGATAGCTTTCGACTTGGTCAAGTGTTTTAAAAGAAAAGAGCTTTCGAAAGAGGTTGCCGCTTTTTTTTTAAGAAAATGCTTTCAAAGGAGTCGAAACTCTTGCTGCCGCATTCTACCTTTCGAAGCAAAGCCTTCGAAAGTGTGCTTTCGTTTTAAATCCAGAGTCGCTTCTCCAATGCTTTCGAAGGGATTGGTTTCGACACCATCCACTTCTGTTGCTTAAGAAATTGCAACTTAGTTCTTTTAAGACCCTTTTGATATTTTGAAAGTCAAACCCAAAGCTGTTGAAAGGAATGATTTTAAACGGTTTCGAAAGGTTATTCAACATGTTTTTACTTGAACCCAATGTTTTCGAAAGGTTTGTTTTAAGTAGAAGACTTTAATGTTTTCGAAAGATAACCAATGAAGGTTTCGAAGGGAAGGTTTCATAGTATTTTCGAAAGGTATATGATAAAGGTTTCGAAGGGGTGGTTCCCCAATGTTTTCGAAAGGTTTACCTTAGTGTTTGAATGAAAGGTTTCCAATGTTTTCGAAAGGCATGTTTAAAGTGTTTTGAAAAGAGGATGTCTAAGGTTTTATAAAGCTTTCGAAAGGATACTTTCAATGTTTTTGAAAGGTCTATTGTAAATAGTTTCGAAAGGTATGTTTTGGTCTTTCGGCCTATGGTTATAAAGTAAAGTAGTTTACTTGTATCGAAAGTGGTACTTTCAATAGTTTTGAAAGTGGGTACTCTCAAAGGTTTCGAAAGAGATTGTTTAAAGATTTTAAACAAAGGTTTCAAATGTTTTCATCAATAATGTTTTGAGTAAAGCATATATCATGGCAAAGAGATTTGAGTAAAGCAAATAGCATGTTTTCCTTGCTTAAGTATGATTTAAAGGGTTAAATCAATTTGGAAGGTTTCAAGGAAAATTTGAAGGATAGTTAACCCTAAGTAAATGACTTAGATATTTGAATACCTGATGGGACTAGTGTAGGGTCACGCCCTATACATTAGCTATAGCCTCTAGCTAATTTAGTCCAAAATTCCAGTGTGTAGGGCTTAGTCACAAGTAAGACTTAAATGATGGTTACACACAGAAAGGAATATATACAGAGAAGAATGATAGGTTATTGTTGACCCACAAAACCATTGAGATCAGGTGACTGTTGGAGATGTAAGTTAAAGATAGACCGTCCAGAAGTTTGTCTAACAAGTGTTAGATTATTTGTTTATTTTTCTGGTAGGCCCGAGTCAACCAAAGGTTAATAGTTAGCCAAACAAAACTATATTGTTCGGACAGATAGTCCATTTATTACCTGATTTATGAGCATATATGATATTGCTATTATTGTTTTAATCAGTTTGATTGTAGGATTCTGATTTGCAAAAAGATATGCTTTAAAGGGATATTAGTAGGAGGAAACCCGTTCCACTAAGTGGCGTGGTCTCACTTAATATCATATAACCGAGATGTATAGTATTATTCACACCAGGCTTTATGTCCGACTCGAAGTTTATGTTTTCCCCTTGAACTCTCGGGTGCTCAAAATATGATTTGAGTAGGTTGAGAGTTGATGATTTACAGGTTTTAGTAGGTGGACGAATAAAGCTTCCGAAGACGTGTAGGAGGCATGGATAGCTATTTAGGAGTTGATATTTTTATTTCCGCTTGATCTTTTAAAACATTTTTGTCTATTTAGTACTCTGACCATCCAAGTGGGCATCTTCATATGTCGCTCTTGGCGTATTTTATAATAGTTATATTTAATCAAAACTTGGGAATCGTTTTGAGATTATGTATCTGAATATGAAATATTGATTTGAAATGTAATCAGAAAAGTTATTTTAATCTGTGTTGATTTTATTTCATATTCATGTGCTTCTGATGTTATGGATACTATTAAAATTATCGTATTTTGTCACCGGAAGTTAATACTATGGATGACTGCAGCATCTGTAGCGCTTAGCTTCGGACCTCAAGATAGAGGATGTTACACATACATACATACACACACATCTCATAAACTAAATTTTCGTAAACAAATTTATTATTTCGATCACACCAAGTTTTAGAGGTAAGCGTGTTTCTTATCTTGTTGTCGTAAAATCAACATTTTCGTCGGTAAAAACAATAGTAACCAAACAAAATTTGTTGCTGTTTAAAGTTTATATAAACAGTGAACCGACAACTATGAAACTATTGGGTAAGAAAGTAATTTTCTACAAGGACATGGTTGTAAAATAGTGGTTAGTTACACAGTGGAAAAAGTATGTAATAACTAATATCACCAACTAGTGGTAAAACATATACATTTATTGGACGATTAATTAATGGCTTTAGTTAGTAAAATTAAAAGTCGATCCAGAAATTCAATAGGATCCATGGTAATTAAAACAAACGTCAACTAATCAAAATACACACATAATGTAGAAGGAGGCCCAGCCTAAGTCGAGTCTTCTGATACCGCAGCAAGGTAGGAGGGGGAAAAAATAAAGAAAATCAAAATCCATCTAGGTATCCATTCTCCTTGCCGCCCCTCATTTCTCACTTCTCCTTGCCACAATCAGCTTCAGTGCCACTCTACCGCTGCGTGCTGCTCCACCTCCTCGTGCTGATTCTCTAGGCTCCCTATTCCCTAATATCGACCTTAACCTGCTGCCTACACTCTTCAGTCTGCTAATAAATGTGAGTTAATTTGAAGATTTTATATTTGATTAACGAACGTTGAAAACTGAAACGAGTGGGATTAGGATAACTGATAGTTAATTATGATTTGATCTCAGTTAAGAACTCTGCCCCACAGTTTTTAAAGCATAGCTAATCTCGGTTAATTAACTATCAGTTAACTTTAATCTTTACATAGGTTAGGAATTAGGATAACAATAGTTAATTATGACTTATGAGATCAATTATGATTTATATTCCCCTATGATGAATTAATTATGATATCCTTTATTTGACATTCAACATTGATATTAAAATGTTAAGGATTAAATATCCAGTATTAATATTGAAATGTAAAGATTAAGGATAAATAATAATGTAATATCCAATATTGGTATTAAAATGCAAAGTTGAAGAATGACGGATAACTTAAAGGATTAGATATGAAGACCTGGTATTAAAATGTTAATATCGCATCATTGAAAATTAAAATATTTGATTATGCTTTTTTTAGTTGTATAAAATGTTTGTATTGCTACATTAATTTATATTAATATTGTGTTGTATGATTGTATCTCAAATTGAGATAAGAACCCAAAACAAATTTCTGGATGTCAAAATAGAAAGAAAAAGCATCGGAAAGATGAAGAAGTAAAGTCATTTAGTCAGCTCAATTTCAGTTTCGTTTCAAGCAGTAATTTTAAATTTCAAATTCATGTCAAATTGAACAAACTAATTGAGAGAGCATGGGAATTGTTTCGTACATATAAAAGAATTGTTGTTCAATATAAAATGGGGCAACAAAACCTTTTTTCTTTTCTTTTACACTATATATGTTTAAATGAATAGGATGTGCTGATTGCAAAGTTACTGCTTTATGAACCAAAACTTCTGCATTCAGCCTTGTTTTTTCTTGAAACAATGAAGATGATTTAGGGTAGAGGATCCATCAAATGTTCTTGTTTTCTTTTTTGATTGAGTTGATCTAAAGTATTAATTAAGTCTTTGCATTTCTAGCTTGCTCGGTAGAACATGGAGAACACTGATAATTCTAATGAAGCAATCTCAACTACAGTACTTCTTTATCTCCCTAAATTTATTGCAATAATTACATCAAAAAAATTACAAAAAAGTCTCGCAAAGCTTTTAGCCTTTTCTAATTAGTAATTTATGCAGCAGCAAGATACAAAGTTAGCTGGTAATGTAAATTGGGGAACTGCAACGATAATCGCTGTATTTGCTGGATTGTTGTACGGTGGTAGCAAAGAGGCTTCTGCTTCTGTTGTAAGTTTCTTATTGCAACCCTCTTGTTAATTGAAATGCTTAAGATATGCATACTTATCCTCTAGTTTTTCAAATTTTATGTGAAAACTATAAGCATATCAAATTTATCATGTTGCTTTGTAAACATTGATGCAAAGAAGATAAGTTTAATAGAAACATGTTGGGTTTAAGTGTAATGTGTCAAATCAAGGTTTCAAAACGGGATTCAAATCGTAACATTCAAACTCTAACTCGAAACGAGATTTAAATCGTAAATCGTAGATTCAAAAGGTCCATA
This sequence comes from Allium fistulosum, assembly GCA_030737815.1. Classification (NCBI taxonomy): domain Eukaryota; kingdom Viridiplantae; phylum Streptophyta; class Magnoliopsida; order Asparagales; family Amaryllidaceae; genus Allium; species Allium fistulosum. The sequence continues at coordinate 553,332,700 of CM060906.1, forward strand.
TTTTAAGATTTGTACACATTTTGAATATGATTACGATGTTTGAACTTCTACATCCAAACTTAAAACATAGTTCTCTCTTGTTTCATTTTTATTTTGTTTTGAAAATACTAGAATTGGAATTATAGATTCAATCAAGCATATTGAATACGTAAGTATGAAATGAAAGATTTTTCTCAATTGCAGTTTTAAATGAGTATGAATTGGAATATAAATCGAGTCGGAATGGGAGAGAACCGATCCAAAACGGGATTTAAATCATAGGATTTTAAGATTTTCGATAACGTGTCAAATAACATATAGAGTGATAGCAATAGCATTTTTTTTTTTTTTTCAATCTATGATGATTCGTCATATATAGTTTGCATTATTTGGTTCTACTCTCTTTACTGCCTAATATACTTAAAGGTGTAAAAAGTTTGCTTCAAATGAGAAACAGCCTTAGCTTTGCTAAATAAGCTAAACGGGTTTTTTTTTTCTGGCATAAACACCAAAATAAGTCAAGAAAAAAGCGAATCTAAATGCTTCTTTGTTTAGCTTATTTATGCTGTTTTCAGGTGGATAAAATTCTTAGGTTCTTTGGTGTATAATGTTGTGTTTAAATAAAGAACTTACAACACTAATTATATGTTAGGTTTGTAGATAAAAGTCAATAAAGATACCAGGGTAGTTATCCTTGATCGGACTGAACTAATGGTCGAATTAAAGTCTCACTTTTAAGCTCTCACACGTATGCAAAACTTTTCGATTAAACCTTGAAAATTCAGTATTTTGTCACCAATTTTAATGTCATACAATTTCATGAAAGCTGCAGTTATATATTCTAAGTTCTAACATTGCATTCTTTACAAGTCCCTGTCATGTTTTCTTAATATTTTCCTGTCTATTCACACCGAGAGGGTAATTAATCAACCACTTTTCTGTTCTTCAAGCTAAATCCAAATACAACTTACATGTAGCAAACTTAAATGAAAAGTGCCTTCTTCAATCATGTTCAGAGTACTAGCAAGTGCACTATATCATCATCATCATCATCCTCCTCATCGTCGTCGTCCTCATTGTCGTCGTTGTCCTCATCATCGTTGTCCTCATCATCATCGCCGTCCTCATCCTAATCATCCTCATCATTCATCGTCATCCTCATCGTCCTCGTCATCCTCATCCTCATCATTTTTGTGTGTGTGCGCGCGCGCGCGCGTGTGTGCGTGTTTCCAATTTAAAAACTATTCGAGTTTGGCATGCTTAATCCAAATACAACATTTACCAAACTTAAAACAAAAAATGTCCTTCAGTGATGTTTAGACTTTAGAGGACTAGTAAGTACCCTAAAATATGTGTGTGTTTGTTTTTTGTTCTTACTGATTTAAACACAATTCAAGTTTGGCAGACTTAATCCAAATACATCATTTAGCAAACTTAAACGAAAAATGCATTCTTCAATCATGTTTGGAGTACCAGTAAATGGGCTAAAAAGTAAGTGTGTGTGTGTGTGTGTCTTTTTTCAATTCAAACGCTATTCGAGTTTAGCAGACTTAAGTTCTTCAAGGTATGCAAGATAAGTTTACCATACCTAAGCTTCCAATTTATTATGCACATATAAATGTCTTTCATCGCTTACTATTTGGTATTCTAAATTTGCATGCATTCAATTTCATCACGTTGAGATAAACTATAAACAAAGAATTATTTCTATAATTTAACGAACTTTCAATTAGATATTTCTTTACCATTTACCAGAACTAGTGAATAGTGATCAATGTCTTTGGCAGTATGTTTTCCCAAGTACAACATAGTAACTAAAACATAACAAATTGTTGGTAGAGCAAGGATGCAGAGGTAATGTTAAAGCTTGGAAGCACGCCGGATAAAAGAGAGCAGTATAGATTAATGAGAGATGCAATGGAGAAGCGTTTTTTAAGAGTTGCACGTGGTTCTATAGTCGGTGGTGTTCGCCTTGGCATGTTTACTGCTGCCTTTTATGGTTTACAAAACCTTTTTGCTGAAAAACGTGGTGTGCATGATGTGTTCAATATTGCTGGTGCTGGATCTGTTACAGCTGCAACCTTTGGTCTTATTTGTGAGATTTCTTAACTTTAGTTTACCAATTTAATTTTATTAGTTTTCTTGTGGCTCCCTGGCAATGTAGGGTTGCCTCTTATTCTCAATTCATGTTCCAGTGCCAGGTTCCATTCCATGGAGAGCTAGGAATTTTTTGCTTGGTTCAGCCTTAGGGGCTGGGATTTGTTTTCCTCTGGGTATTTTTTTTCTTTCGGTTTTGGCAAATGATCTCTGTTGATTGTTTTGCAAAATAATACGACCTGCTTTAAGATATTTTCTATTAATGTTGACTGCTGGTGATAACATACCACGATATATCTCGGAGTTTGTGCTTTGTTATATTAAAAAATAAATAAATGCTTAATAACTTGATTACTAGAGTTAAGCCGCAAAACAATCTGATGTAACATGAACATGTTGACAAGTCAAATAACAAAAATTTATTATTTTATACATCAAAAAAATGAATTGAATTAATGATCAAAATTTTATTAATTAAGTAGAATAAAAAGATTTCTTGATTGGGTTATAGTATACAGCAAGCGAGATGTATTTATTGGATTAATTAGCAGACTTCAGTTCTGTATTGCTTTAGCGACGAGTAATACATTTGGTTGAACTTTGGTTTTGATTTTGTTAAGTATACCATTGAAGAAGGGTTGTCGGGCCTTTTTTTGTCATCGTCGTCGTGAACGTAACACATTGGATCTCAGTATCATTCTTTCTTAGATTCCTTCACAGGGTTTCCTTTATCATCATATATATACAAGATTGGTCACACATACTCCACTTTAGAATTCTATACCTTTTTTAATTTTCCAAGAAAAAGTGGAAAACAGAACATGAAAAGTGTATAAGCTCTCCTATCTATACTTAAGGAATATTAGTTAGTGCCCACTGGATATATCTCCATGACCACGATTCAACCATTTTTGTGTCAATAAGAGAACTTTATGCTTCATGAAAACATTTTATGAAATAACGGGGTGCAAACATATTGGGGAATATTATTGTCGTGGTTAACCAGTAAAATACTAAGATTGCAATCAGTATTTAGTATCCATTGGAAACGAAAAATATCTTTGAGCTACGAAATCAATCAATAAAACAAAAGTAGTAGCCATCAAGAATATCAAGTTTGAATAAAGGTAAGTAAACATAAACACTGATGAGTCTTTCAATATCCCATGTCTTGTTACCTACATCTGTTACCAACTGACTCCATCTCTTTAAAATTTTGATCTTAACTATACGCTCTTTTCACTGGGTAGAAGCTAAATTTTTTCAACCTGCAATATATTGCACAAAAGTACCTTTTATTTATTTATTTATTTATTTTGATGAATATGACTCTGTGAGTTGATTCTCCCGTACCATTATGAGTCAATATAGTCGTGTTATTCACATAAATGGACTTGAGTTTATGAGAAACAAGCTTTTGTGGATTTAGATCACCGACCATAATGGGGGTTACAACTGTTTTAGGTCTATAGCTCAAAAGATTTATTGGTCCAGATCAGCAGGTGTATTTTAGTCTATTTAGTATTTAATAGTTTGAAGTTTGTTAAACTGCACTAACAACGAATCTCTTGATTTTTTTTGATCTAGATTCAAAAATTAATTGTTGAATCTCTGCTTTGGTTAGCAGTTAATCCAAATCCAAAATTTAGACATGTCCGATGATTGAAAATAACCACTATGATCTGATTCTTAAATAAATGTAACACATCATATCAAGAGATATACTCTTTTTCGTGATAGAATTAAGCATAACCTGTGCATTATAAACATTTACGTGTATGATATTTTAGGGGAATTAAAATCCACCTTACCTGTATGTAGCAAAAATAAAAATAAAAAATAAAATAAAATCCTGTCTTCGTGTCTTTTGGGAAATTGACCAACTGCTGCGGCAAATTCAGAAGCCTTGTATTGTGCATAATAATTTCACTATACACCGTTACTAAGCCCATCATCTGATTCACCATATGGAAATAGTGTTTTGATTAACACTATTTGTCAATGTATATTAGACAATATCTTATCATTTATAACACTATTGGATTAACAACTGCACATCTCAATTCAAAATTTAGTTTATGTAATATTGTACAAAACAACATCAGAATTGCAAATATGTATAGATGTATATGATTTTAGAGTAGTTTGTATATACAAATATCTAAGACACAATGTAGAGTGCACGCATGCACATCATGCATGTCGTTGTGCTGGTTCATCCTAAAAATGAAACCATACAAACAAAAATTAAATAAGAAGATATAAGATTTCAATAGATATCATCAAGTGTGTGAAGCCGAGTCTTTAGATACATATGCCTCATACATTATCAGTTATTTTTCACATATTAACCTTTGGAAATCCCATTTGATCGATTACCCTTCTTTGGATACTATACCTTGTGCCTATCCATGGAGTTGTTTATTGGCATCTTAAAAAGGGTACAAGTAGTTAATCTCCAATAATATTGGTTGATATTTTATCAAAATCGTGATGAACTAGTAAGAAAATGTTTGACAAACTCCGAAAAATAGATATTTAGCAATAACTGATTATAATAGTTTCTGCAAGCATTTTTTTTCTTTTTCCTTTGTCAAAGTAACAATGTAGCGTTATTCGACAACAGGTTGGGTTCAGATGAAGCTAGTGGAGAAAGCTAATGAAGGGAAGAAGAGCCTTCCTGAATTGTCGTCCAATACAAGTAACACAAGTGGTGTTGCTGCTACTATAGAAAGGATGGAAGCCCATAGACAAAGCAAAAGCTCATAATCTTGCAAGATGAAGTGAAAAAGGATATAAACAGAAAGAATGCATCTTCATATTTTTACAGTTGTACAGTGCGACATAGAAAGGCTGGCACTGACTGAACCGTTTTATAATAATTTAAGCAAAATTGGCCTATCTTTTACAGTGTCCCATTTTGGTGTTAGTGCTATGAGAGTGTTACCAGGTTCTTATAATAACTTGAAATAATGTAATCTCAAATCACTACCAATCAGCGACATGATATCTGTATGAATCACCGAAAGTCTACACTGGTTTCTAGAATTATGTGTAGATGAGCTACATAACACCGAACTTATTTCTGTGCTCCGTTTGGAATTGTGATAATTACTGAAAAGTAACAGCATTGACTCTGTGTTTGTTGTGTACTGTAAGGCGTTGTATTACTCTGACTTATATTAAAGATGCATCATTCTATTAGGAAATACATGTAGTCTAGCTTGTTTTTTTGTTATATTATTTATATGACACAGAAATAGGTCACTTGTTCTGTTGCTTCTGCTTATAACTTATTTGTGATGTAAGCCTAAGTACTTGACATTGCGGATATATAATACTTTGATCGTCAACTGATTTACATCAATTGGAATTTATCCTTCGACATTTTTGGTGAATATTGGTCCATCAAATCTTGAAAAGAAAAGAAAATGATTAATGGATCTCTTCAGATTCTTTTCAAGTTTATTTTTGGAATATATATCTGGACACAAAATAAAATAAACACATATCAACTCAAGTATACCATCAAATTTTTTTTGTCTTTGCATGTAGGATGAAAATCAAGGGGAAGATCTAACGATTAAGACCACTTGTGTTGGATTTTGTGTCACCAGTTTGTTTTCACAAATTCTACATTATTTCATATGTTTTAGTTTGGATGAATTCTGTATCATTAGAAACAACGTAATGGAAGAATTATTTCACTCTCTAATCTTTTTGGGGTTTATAGCTTCTATTTTGGTAAGTAAATTTAAAAGAAAATTCATTTTTCTCTTTTCATCGGTATCATGCACTAAGAGCGAGAAGTACAATGAAGTTCCATATTTAAACTATGAGCAATGAAAAAAGAACAAAAAGTATAAATCAAAATTTTGATCAACATTCGATTATTCAACTGAAAACGATGAAGGCGATCAAATTTGGAAAATGTTAGAGATGATTTAGATGACTTAAATGAGACTAAACTAATACATATATGAAAATAATAAAGACATATTATATACAGATTCCATTTCTTATAAGCTGATTTTATGGTTTTAGTTGAATATTTCAATAGATAGATTGTAATGTATAAATTATATAGTCTTATTTTAAGAGAAAACCACTCTAATGTTTTGATGATAACAACTGTATGACAATGTTCTAACAAGTTTATCAAGTAAATTCAGATTATAAAGCATTTATATGGAACAAGCAATGTGGTATCGATCAACGAAAGCATATTATATATCTATGTGCGGACTATCACTTATGAAGCCAATGAAGTAAAGGAACGCACACTTGAAGGCTCACGCTGATGTTAAAAGTCACTTGCAATCCAATGACACTTGAAGACTATCTGAAAAACTCAAAAGTACAAGATTGTGGTACGTCTTGTGTCGAGTCATAATAGCATAATATTGTAAAAATGACTCAAATCTTACCCAATTCACTTCAAACTTTTCCACACCCTTTAAAATAATATTTTCAATTTTATAGATTTTTTTCTAGATTTTCAAAAGAAGAAAAATAGAGAAAAGTTGAAGAAATTGTGCACAAAATTGTGCAGGGCTACTGAACCAATACCAGTTGGCCACAAACTAGTCGACCGGTATGGTATAACCAGTCGATCGGTCATTAACTACCGGCGTACAGATCTTTAACAATGCGCGTCCTGTTTCATCTTCTTCTGAACGAGAAACAATCGTATCTTCAAATCCATAACTGATCAATCCTATAAAAAGCCCACAGATCAAGTCAGAACTTCACTTTCCTACTCTATATCATACCTAATTACTCTTAATTCTCTGTATTCTCTTATGGAAATCTGGATTCTTGAGCACTCAACTCTTGAATCATTTCAAATCAAGTCATAAACCTTGCACATTCATCTTAAAATATTACTAAGTGGTTATAGGGCTTTGTAAAAGTGTCAGTAAGAAATCAGTCTACTTAGAAGTATGTCTGCCAAAAAATATCACTATATGTTTGTGAAGTCCTGTGCTTAGACGCAGCACGGAAGTTTGAACAAATACAAAAATCTCGGCGTGCTTTCTCTAATTACTTAATTTATTCCCGTTGCATATATATATATTACGGTTAACTTAGCTCTTAATAACTTAGCTTAATATAAAGTTTATCTAGTTAAGTCACATTATCCAAGTTAGCTTATTTTAGTTGGCCATAGAAATAGATCTAATCCCATACTGACACTTAATAGTCAACCTTTAGCAGTAATTTGGAAATATGATGGATTTCGGCTCAAGTCTCTATTTTGAAAAAAGCAGTAATATTGCATCTTCCAATAAAATAATGCAAGTCCCTTATTTAATATTTTTAAAATTGTTGTTCAGAATGGTATTAAAATCAGTGTTGTATACTTAATCATTATCAAATATAATAGTTTTTAATGTTTTATAGATATTAAATTTGAATCATATAAGATTTTGAGATGAATTTGATATTGAAATTGAGAAATATAAAATGTTCTTTGTTGCTGATAATGATTCAATACAATTCATTGTACAGTTTGGCTTCTAGTTAGATGATAAATGAAATATTGATAAATGGGTTGCGGGTTGGCCCAGAACATAAACTCGCATTTGATACAACATAAGTAAACCGTTATGTTATGATATGTCTCATTCTCTCATACCCCCCCTCAAACCCAATGTCAGCTAGGGTTTGTACGAGAGATCTGAAATCCATCGCCTCCAAAAATTCACAGAAAAAATTGGCGAGTTAAAGTCGAACTTTGATGCGATGGTATTCTCCTTCACTCTTTAGTCCTCTGATAGCACAAAGATGGTAGTTTGATCGGTAGACGAAGAGTAGTTGGAGAAAGTGTTTCGAAAAGCTTTAAGTTGGCATCTTTCTGTGATGTTTGTCCTCCTCATGCTCTTGAGTGGCTTCTGATATGTAAACTAGAGCCTGGGATCTCTGATTGATGTCGGCTACATCCACATTCAGTTCATGCTTGAATTTAGTGAAGTTCTGTCTCGAGAGAGGCTTAGTAAGTACATCAGCCTTTTAGTAAGTAGAAGGTATGTAGTCGACTCTGATTTTATTTTTCATGACTTGTTCTCTGACAAAGTAGAGGTCAAGTTCCATATGCTTGGTTCGTGAATGTAATATTGGATTAGTAGTAAGTGATATTGCATTGATATTGTCGCATCATATAGTTGCCTTGCTGCTAGGGTTAATTTGTAGCTCACTTAAGTAATGATTGGATCCACATAACCTCTGCTGTTGTACTGGCTATGCTCCTGTACTCGGCTTCGGTACTTGATCTTGAGACAGTTGATTGTTTTTTTGCACACCATGATACTGGATTCTTTCCTAGAAAAATACAATAGCCAGTGGTAGATTTTCTGTCATCATGATCAGTAGCCCAATCAGCATTAGCATAGGCATTAATATCCAGTGATTTGCTTGATTGCATGAGTAAACCTTGATTTAGAGTACCCTTGAGATATCTTAGAATACGCTTGACTGTTTTCCAGTGCTCATCTAAAGGCCTTTGCATAAACTGACTAACTTTATTTACACTGAAAGAGATATCTGGTCTTGTTATGGTAGCATACTGCAATGCACCAACTATGCTTCTGTATTGCTTGTCATTAGATATGGGTTCACCCTTGTATTTTGATAGATGCAAGTTACTTGTCATTGGTGTAGGAAGTGGATTGGCTTTGTCCATATTAGCTGTTACCAGAATCTCAGTGATATATTTTCTTTGATTCAACTGCATTTCATTATTTGGCAGTCTCTTAACTTCAATTCCAAGAAAGTAGTTCATGTCTCCTAGATCTTTGATTGTAAACTCTTTGTTCAGATATTGTATGATCTTTTCAATTTCTGAACTGTTGTTACCTGTGATGATAAAGTCATCAACATAAATCAGTATATATGTGATAATATTATTAGAAAGTTTAAGGAATACAGAGTTGTCTGATTTTGTTAAATTGTATCCAAGCTTGGCAAGTGTTGATTTTAGCTTTTCGAACCACACTCTTGGTGCCTGCTTGAGGCCATAAATTGCTTTGTTTAACCTGCATACAAGATTTTCATTGCCTTTCTTTATGAAACCTTGTAGCTGTTCCATATATACTTTCTCTTGCAAGATACCATTTAGAAAAGCATTATTAACATCTAGTTGCCTAACGGTCCAGTTCTTATGCAAAGCAATAGTTAAATAATTCTAATGGTTGAGGGTTTTACAACAAGAGAGAATGTTTCATTAAAATCAAATCCATACTGTTGTAAACACCCTTTTGCCACTAGTCTTGCTTTGTGCTTAAGAGCTGAACCATCCGAATTCCTTTTAAGTATGTATGTCCACTTGCATCCAACCACATTTTTATGCATTGGTAATGATACAAGATCCCATGTTCTGTTCTTTATCAATGCATCATACTCTTCCTTCATAGCTGTTCTCCAATTGATGTCTTGTACCGCCTGTTGATATGTACTGGGTTCAGTAAAGTCTGATACAACACTGTAAATTTTTGGTTTGAATATGACACTTTTGGCCCTTGTTATCATGTGATGCCCAGTGTTTGCAGGTGGAGCAGGTTGATCAATATTGTCTACAGTGACATCTTGTTGGGTATTGAGTGATGAAATATCATTCAATATCTGACATGTGTCAGAATGCTGATTGGTGCTTGATTGGGATGTATCACTTGGTCTTTCAGGCATATTGCTTTGCTCTTGATCTGGTTCACTTGTAGACATGTGAGGATGAGTGCTGAAAGCATCTCTTTCCTGATTGCCAGCAGTATGAGCTGAAGCAATCTCTTCAGAGAAGAGAGTTATTGGAGGTAATGAGTATCTAGAGTTGTATATTTTTTCAGATGTCTTGATTGCTGCATTGCTGAAAGGAAATTCTTGTTCATTAAAGATTACATGTCTTGATGTGTATACTTTTCCTTTGCTTTCAAGACACTTGAACCCCTTTTGATTTGATGCATATCCTAGAAATGTACATGGTTGAGATCTAAACTCTAACTTGTGTGTGTTATATGTCCTTAAGTAAGGAAAACATAGGCATCCAAATACCTTTAGATTTTGATAATCTGGCTTGACTTTAGTTAGTGTCTCTAATGGACTTTTGTAATTCAAAACCTTTGTGGGTAGTCTATTAATCAAATAGACTACTGTAGAAAAGGCATCAGGCCAAAATTTTAGTGGTAGTGATGCCTGAGCTAATAAAGTCAAACCAGTTTCTACAATGTGCCTATGTTTTCTTTCTATAAGACCATTTTGCTCAGAGGGATAGGGACAAGTGGTTCTCTGTGTATTCCCCTTCTTTTGAAAATAATTTTTTAGTTGTAATGACTCGAAAATTTTAACGGTTTAATAACATAATTAACTGAATTTTTGTGAAATTTTAAATAATTGAATTTGGAAATAAAAATTTGATATTTGGAATGCGTCTATTTAAACATAGCAACTGGTATATTTTCATTGAAAAATATGGAAGTTAGTTCTGTTGTTTAATTTTCAATTTCAATTTAAATCAGTTAAAATTGATATAAATAAAATATTATTGAAACCTGAATATTTTTATACAATAAATATGTAATTTATTTTCTGAGTGTTACGTCATAATTCGTTTCGTCAAATTTGGACTTCTCTATCTTCGTTTATCTTATTTCCAACGAATTTGCAGCAGTTGGCACCGGATATCGACTTTTGATACGATGATCATATCACTGATATCTGTGTACCATTCTGTTCGTCTTGTCGTGCTGATCTTCGCAGTATATTCATTTGTGTGTTTCAGTGTCCGGTATGCGGTGAAATCCGCGAAACACGTAGATGTATCGGTGCCCATTTTGGGTTCTAGAACGTTCTGTGACCTTTCAATTTTCAACCGTTTAAAAATCAACTGTCATTTGCTTTTATTATTCCATGAATTCTCGTGCCTGACCATTTACATTTTCACCCGTTTGACATATATCTACTAGTTCATTTTTGTGAGCCCTCATTTTCGTTCGTACCGTTGAAAAAAATTAATATCACAAAGCTATATGAATAATTTGAGGCTTACACGTGGTATGCTTTCATTTCTATCTGAGATAACCTGCTCCTTCTCCATTCTTTCTCTTCCCTGACCCTTTCAATTCTTATTTACTTTCGCTCTACTGTTTGAAAATAGAAATATAAAAATATTTATATATATATATATATGCTTTGTCTTGCTCGTTCCCTTGAACCCAACCCATGCTTCCATGTTTCCTATCATTTTCTTTCTCTCTTGGATCCGATCTCCTCTCCACCATAATCGCCTCTTCCACCGCCTTAAGCCTTCCCTCGCCTAAACCCTCAGCCACATCTACCCTAGATGCCAGGCACAACCATCCTCCTCACCGTTTCCCCCTACGCCCTCCAAACGAACAGCCGAGCCAACAGCCCGCCTTCACCATAGCACGGCACGCCACCATTTGCCGCAACCACCTCCGCGCTTTGCCCCAGCCATTCTTGACCTTATCTCTTCCCAAACCCCCCTTTCCTTTTGCAAGCACAGGCGAGCCTCCCCATGAGCTTGCTACCTGCCACGTCCCCGTTTTTCTTCAGCCTTTGTTTCATTTTTGTCGAGCATCACCTGCACCGTCCCCCTCTCTCTCCTCTCCTCTGCCCAAAGCTAGCCTACCACCTTCTTACCGCAGCCACCATAAACGAAGACCCCACACCACAACTTCCTCCTCAAGCCAGCGACACATCACCTCCCAGAGAAGCCTCGCCACCACATCCCGCCAGTTCAGCCGGTGCACCCTCCAGGGAATTGATCACAACCCTTATCTCTCCAGCCACTTGCATTCATTGCCTGGTCCTGTTTTACTATTACATATATAATATGATTTAAATATTGATATTTTAAAATTATATTTTATAACAACTAACATATATACTATATTTATTTGAAAAGGAAGAATTTTATATATAGTTATAATATATAAACTGTTTACTTTGGTTTCTTTTGTTTCACATATTTTATTTTACTTACGGTTGTATATATAGAAGAGTATATTATGTATAGATTATATTATATAGTCCTAGCATGTATTTAATTTATATTATAAAGTATCTACGTATATATACTGCTGATGCTATATATATTGGTTCCTTATACATCTATATTTTTATAGATATATTCCAGATTTTTGTGAGTGCGGTCCTTGGGAATATATATATATATATAGATGTTATATTTTTTAAAAGTATATGAATATGTTTAAAATGTTTTATTATAAATTTTGTTATAACATAATATATATACATTATGATTAAAGTTATATTTGAGAATTTTGAAAGAAAAATATTTGTATTTTAATAGATATTGATATTCAATATAAAATGAAGATGTTTTATTTTAATATGTGTTTAAATTAAAAGTCGATTTCAAATTATACGATGATTTTATTCTAATACATGTATTGAATTGAATAGTGATTTTAAAATATAATTTATATAGATATATAGTTCATACAAATACGTATATATTTTGTTTCGTAAATTCATGCCTGCCGTGCTCTATTTTATTTGTCGAATTCGTTTTCATCGTACTTTACTTTGGAATTCGTTGCTCGGATTCACAGCTCAGTTCGTTATCAAATACCTCTAGCCTTGAAAGGTGAGCAATCATTCACGATTAACATTCTTATAGTTAGTAAATTTGATTTAATTTGAAACGATAATTGAAATATGCTATTAAATTTGAATTGTTAGTTATTTAATTTTTAAATATAATATGCCATTATCTGCAATTGTTCACCTATGATATATGACACCATATCCTGCTGCATATTTTATTTGTTACTGATGATATATGCCTGTTGTTGATATGTTATATTTTTATCATAATTGTTCTCACTCTACAAGTTCCCTATCAAGTAGAATACCCTATGGGTTGAAATGATACATACCCGAATGATCTTATAGATTAGGGGAAAATCGTTATGGGTTGAAATGATAAAACCAAGCGGTTTTCATTTATTTTGAAATTTTGGGATTGCGGGTTGAAATGATATATACCCGTAGATATTTAAATTGCGGATTGAAATGATAAATATCTGTATCACTTGACCATATGATAGAAAATTATATACGAACACCGTTGGTCTATATTTTGGAAATGATTCCAAAAGTTTTGAAAGGAAATATATGGGTTTTAATAAATATTGATTTTTGTAGAATATAATATATAAATGTATTTTATATATGTCTAAATTTTAGATTTTTAAATTATATGTTTTGGAAATTTTAAATTTATAAGTTAGTTTTGAAATTATAAATTTTAAGATTTTTCTTATAATTTTATTTTCTTAAAAATATATAAAATAGTATTTAATATAAAACGTACATTTAATAATAAGTTTTAATTTAATAATTTTTTTAATTTAATTAGTAAATAATATGTTTAAGTATTTACTTAAATTTATATTAATATTTTAAAAATAGATTTTATAACTTTAATAATAAAGGTTTGGAAGATAAATTAATGTTGGCTTGGAACTTAAATTGGTTAATAATTGAATTTAAATAAGAATTGATTTGAACTTATTGATTTTGAGATTTTGAAAGATATGATTTATAATCTGGATTTGATAAAAAGCGAGTAAATGAATATTCTCAACTTTAACTAAAATTGAGACTGAATATTTAATATTGATTTAAATTATAAATTGAGATTTTATTGTTATTAAAATGATTAAGTGAATATTTTCCAATTTGAATTAAATAAAGTTAAATGTTGAAATGTAAATGAAATTTATATTGTAAATGTTTGAATATTTAAACTTGAATCTTTGAACTTTAAATTGAAATGGTTAAATTGGAATTGATTTAAATTGAATTTTGAAATTTAAGATGATTTGAATCGATTTGCGGAATTGGGAGGAAACTATTTTTATTATATGAAGTATTTTTAATATATATAAACTATTTTAATTTATAACTATTCTAATATATATACTATTTTCAATATCTAAACTATTTAAGTTGGAACTGTTATGATTTCAAAAGTGCTATGATTTCAAAAGTGTTATGCTTTCCAAAGTGTTATAATTTTGAAAGTGTTACGATTTTGGAAATGAATATTATTTAAAGTGAATAATGATATTTAATTGATATGATTTTTGAAACAAATATGATATTTTGATATGAAGTACGAACTATTTGAAAGAAATGACCACGGTGTGAAATAAGCGTTTGGTTGTTAAAGAGATCGGGACCGGATATTTTCATACTCTCTACCAATACCGAAAACCACTTTAACAACTGTGTATATGGTGGAGATTCCAGGATGAAGTAGGATGGTTGGTGGCGATTCTATATGAGGTATTAACGCAGCCCTGACTCCCGTGAGTTAGCTTGATGTGGCTAAAACAGGAGCCACGCCGGGCCAAGTTAGGTCATTCCTCCGATCGGGCACATTCCTTCGATACCATTCTATTACTTTGTGATTTGATTGGGTGCACCTTTGATTTGGGAGTGTGTCACGAGTTGGGCGGTAGTAGCTGCTATGCGTTACCACTAGTCCGGATATGCAAACGGTATATCTACCCTAGCATTGCTTCGAGTGCCTTGTCACATGCCCTATCGTGCCTTCTACGAGTTTGTTTTGTTTCATACCTATGGAGTGCTCCCTGATAGCCCACCTACGGGTGGAGTTTACAGTATATGTATAGACTACGACATTATAAAAATGTGTTAAGGGGGATATGGGTAACGCCTTAACTCTATTTTAGTAGTTTACTTTACTATAGTCATATTATAATAGCGTATATTACTACATAGTAGATAGTTCCACGGATCCTTAGAGGATGGAAATCCCAAACATCTTTTAAGTTACTTGTATTTCAGTTGACATTTCACTTGAGTTGAATTTATTAATATAATAATGTTAATCCTGACTCGAGTGTTTTGTGTTTTGCTTTATGCTCGGGTCAGACTGAGTGTCATAGCATTTGAGACCCACCTTTGGAAATTGGAGCTTTGCTTGAAGATCTGTCTTATCTATTCAGCTTTTCCAGTTGTTTTTTTTTGAAAAGCAATGGGCTAAGGGAGCCCTGCCCAATTTTATTTCCAACTGATAATGGTTACATGAACATACAGTGAATTACAACACCATCAATCAATTACATCACATAAAAGATACTTACAAGAACAACATAACAAAAAATAACATCAGAATAGAATATAGAACAATGCAAGAATATATCACCTCATCCTGCTTAACCTATTTCGAATTTTCTTATCAATGATTCTATACACGGTTACAACAGATTCTATCTTCAAATCAAAAATTCTCCTATTTCTTCCCTACAGATTTCATATAAAAATGCCTTCAACATAATCATTAGAATATCTGTCTTCGGGGATTTCCACCTTGTTGCTTTGAAGATATTAAACCATTCCAATTTTGAGTTTTTACTTGGTTTATGAAAATCACCATTAGATAGTAGCCTGCACCAAATTCCATATGTATAATTGCATTCAAAAAAGATATGAGTATTAGTTTCAGCATGCCTTTGACAGAAAACACATTCTTCATCACTAATAATACCCATACTAGCTAGTTTCTGTTTTGTGTTAATCGCATTTGCCATTACTTTCCATAACAATAGATTTTCCTTAGCAGGAGATTTTTCCATCCAAATTCTAGAGGCCCATGGAAACTTGTCAGTTTGATTTAACAAAGTTTTATAGACTAAAGAAACCTCATGCTTTTTTCTTTTATTTGTTCATAATACTTTAAGGTTTGATGAGGGGAGAGACAGAGTTGATAAGTGCTGCCATAAACTCCGGACTTGAAAAGAACTACAATAAGGCAAAACAATAGTTCCATCAGAAACAAAAGAAGATACTTTGGCTTTGATAGGGATACCTGACAACATAATTAAAGAATGAGGTAGGATTTCTTGAAGAATCAGACCAGGATTGGCCCATGGTGAAGATATTCTGTTGTTTTGTTCAGACTTGTCATCTGTTTGTATTCGAGACTACATTGTATTTGAGATATTCTGTTGTATTTTATTTCAAACTCTGATGTTTATATAGTAGCTTCATGGACAACTATTCATCTATTCCGCTGCTTACGGTTATATTACTCTGTGTTTGTGATTCTGTGATTGATTTATTTACTGTATATGATAAGTTTTGCCAAATATAAATTAACAATATGTTGTTTCGAGCAATTCCAGTCTGACATGTGCGGATGCTAATGGTTCGAAATTCCGGGTCGTTACAAGTGGTATCAGAGCTCTGGATTAGGAAAAACTTAGCATATGGAGTAAAAATTTAATCATAGAATCATATTCGTTCGAGCTTGAATTTCTTCATTAGGACTCTCTTTGCTTAGGATTTCTTTTGAATTTCGAAACTTTCCCTTTTGTTCTGAAATCCATTCTTGTCTCTCCCTATTCTTGTTCTACTTGATACTGGAGCATCCCATAACTCCACTTTTGTTCCGACAACCTAAATATGATATGTAAAGGGGTGTAACTCCTTTATAACAGGCATTGATTCACCAGGAATTTCTACGTCCTCGGTTTTGATGCTGTTATCTCTTGCTAAGCCCGAACCGTTCTTTAGTAGACTACCCGGGTAATTCTCTTGTGATTTAATGAAGATTGCCGTAGGATTTTCCAGGCAGTTTCATCTTTTCAATGGATTCTCAACCTAATAATCTAAACTCCACTCGATAGTCAAGGATTATCCTGATGTTTTGGTGAAGTTATTTCTCTCCTCTCTCAAGCGGGAAATTGAATTTCCGCATTGATCTTATTCCTGGAATCTCGGTTGACCCGGTTAAGGTCACCCACGATTGATATTAGTCTATCCATTCTTTCCTCTTTGTAATTTAATTATCTTATCTTCCCTTCGAATTTATCTTCTTGATTTGAATTTTCTTTGATTTGGGTCCCTCTGAATTTGAGTCTCTATCCTTGTTCTAGGATCCATTTTTTTGAATCATCCTGTAAGGGAGTGTATTTGTAATTAATATAAAAATGTTTTATATTGTGTTGTTTGAGTTGTTAAGGTTGATGTGGGGTTTCGATCGATTTGTCTGATCAACGCTATCGATTGGAATTCCAAAACACTTAAACAGAGCAAACTGACACAATATTGTTTTCAAATTTGGTAAATGGAATAAATTTTGTGTATGATTATATTATATATATAAAAGTATAATTTTTCTGGAATTTGATAGTTGAATGAATTGGTTGTTAGAAATGATAATACTAGATTACATTTATTGTTTTGTCAACATTTCTAAACCATTAACTATTGTTGTATGTTATAAGAAGTGATATTTTAAAATATGGTTTATAAATTTGATTTCAAATGAAATGAATTTAAATTAAGAATTTGAGAATTAAATTTC
Source organism: Allium fistulosum (assembly GCA_030737815.1). Classification (NCBI taxonomy): domain Eukaryota; kingdom Viridiplantae; phylum Streptophyta; class Magnoliopsida; order Asparagales; family Amaryllidaceae; genus Allium; species Allium fistulosum. Next base: position 553,350,152 of record CM060906.1, read on the forward strand.
CGGTACTTTTCCAAATTTGGTTTTTCAAAGTTTGAAAAATATATATTTGAAAATATTTGCAAGTGGAAATTGTTTCAAAGAATTCTTAAAGAAATAATTCTATGCTCCCCTCTTTTGTCGCTGGGAAATAATTTCGGCGATGACTGCAGCATCATCGACATTCATTTTCGAGTCTCGAAGTGGAGAGACCACATAGTAGCTTTGCTACACTTTTGTTTTGGAAAATGGATTTGATTTGAATTTCTTGAATATGATTTGATTTATATAAAATATATGTATATATTTATTTCAAATTTGTTTAAAGTGGAATCAGAAATTAATCTTTAATTCTGTGTAAAGTGATTGTTTTCAATTATTAAAAGGAAGCAAGGTTTCTGAATAATTGGATAGTCTAAAATGAGAAATTGGAATTTAAACAACTTAAAACAGTTGAAATAAGATAAAATTTATTTGTATAATAATCAAGTGCATTCTAATATATATAACTTACCTAAAATAGTCAAAAAGATAAAATGTTAATGAAATGTGTAATTGAAGGTTATACAAGAGAAATTTAAGTAATAAAAATGTTCAAACCGAGATTTTGCTTAATATCAATGTTGTAAATAAAAAGTAAATTTGTATAGTATTTAATTACACTCAGAACCTTAATATAACTTACCTAGAAATAGTTAAATGTTAATGAGAATAGCAATTGAATAGCATACAATATTAATGCAAGTAATAAGATGTTCAAGTATGAGATTTTGTTAAGGGAATTTATAAATAAATAAAAAATTTGATTGTTATAATGACTTTTATACATTTAATTGATATTATAGGTAACGTGTGTGAAATAAGTCAAATAATAAAAGGAAAACTATTTAAGTAAATAAATATGGACTTAAGAATAGTTGAAATTGAATTTTAGTGAAGCAACTCAACTGAAGATAAATAGATTTAATAAATGAGTTAAATCAAATAAATTTTGTTTTGAAAGAAATTTTGTAACAAATATTAATAAATTGAAACAAATCAAATTGAATAAAAATAGCTTGAATTGAAATCAACAAAATATTAATATAAATGAATATTATTGATTTAATAAAATGGAATTGAAATCGAATTAATTGAATATAAAACAATTTATATGGTTTTGAACTCATTGTGTATCTGATAATATGTATTTCAAATCTATTTTTCCTTTTCGTTACTTCTTTTCTCCTACCTCCTTCCTTTTCGGGGATGAAAAGTTTTGAGTGGGGGAGAGTGTAACGACTCAAAAATTTTAACGGTTTAATAACGTAATTAACTGAATTTTTGTGAAATTTTAAATAATTGAATTTGGAAATAAAGATTTGATATTTGGAATGCGTCTATTTAAACATAGCAACTGGTATATTTTCATTGGAAAATATGGAAGTTAGTTCTGTTGTTTAATTTTCAATTTCAATTTAAATCAGTTAAAATTGATGTAAATAAAATATTATTGAAACATGAATATTTTTATACAATAAATATGTAATTTATTTTCTGAGTGTTACGTCATAATTCGTTTCGTCAAATTTGGAATTCTCTATCTTCGTTTATCTTATTTCCAGTGAATTTGCAGCAGTTGGCACCGGATATCGACTTTTGATACGATGATCATATCATTGATATCTGTGTACCATTCTGTTCGTCTCATCGTGCTGATCTTCGTAGTATATTCATTTGTGTGTTTCAGTGTCCGGTACGCGGAGAAATCCACGAAACGGGTAGTTGTATCCGTACCCATTTTGGGCTCTAGAACGTTCCATGACCTTTCAATTTTCAACATTTTGAAAATAAACGGTCATTTTCTTTTATTATTCCATGAATTCTCGTGCCTGACCATTTACAGTTTCACCCGTTTGACATATATCTACTAGTTCATTTTTGTGAGCCCTCATTTTCGTTCGTACCGTTGAAAAAAATTAATATCACAAAGCTATATGAATAATTTGAGGCTTACACGTGGTATGCTTTCATTTCTATCTGAGATAACCAGCTCCTCCTCCATTCTTTCTCTTCCCTGACCCTTTCAATTCTTATTTACTTTCGCTCTGCTGTTTGAAAACAGAAATATATATATATATATGCTTTTTCTTGCTCGTTCCCCTGAACCCAACCCATGCTTCCATGTTTCCTGCCATTTTCTTTTTATCTCTTGGAACTGATCTCCTCTCTACCATAACCGCCTCTTCCATCGCCTCAAGCCTTCCCTCGCCTAAACCCTCAGCCACATCCGCCCTAGATGCCACGCACATCGATCCTCCTCACCGTTTTCCCCTACGCCCTCCAAACGAACAGTCGCGCCAACAACCCGCCTTCACCCTAGCACGGTAGGCCACCATTTGCCGCAACCACCTCCGCGCTTTGCCCCAGCCATTCTCGACCTTATCTCTTCCCAAACCTCCCCTTCCTTTTGCAAGCACAGCCGAGCCTCCCCATGAGCTTGCTACCTACCACGTCCCCATTTTTCTTCAGCCTTTGTTTCATTTTTGCCGAGCATCACCTGCATCGTCCCCCCTCTCTCTCCTCTCCTCCGCCCAAAGCTAGGCTACCACCTTCTTACCGCAGCCACCCTAACCGAAGACCCAACACCACAACTTCCTCCTCAAGCCAGCGACACATCACCTCCCAGAGCAGCCTCGCCACCATATCCCGCCAGTTCGGCTAGTGCACCCTCCAAGGAACAGATCACAACCCTTATCTCTCTAGCCACTTGCCTTTATTGCCTGGTCCTGTTTTACTATTACATATATAATATGATTTAAATATTGATATTTTAAAATTATTTTATAACAACTAACATATATACTATGTTTATTTGAAATGGAAGAATTTTATATATAGTTATAATATATAAACTGTTTAGTTCGGTTTCTTTTGTTTCACATATTTTATTTTACTTACGGTTGTATATATTGAAGAGTGTATTATGTATAGATTATATTATATAGTCCTAGCATGTGTTTAATTTATATTATAAAGTATCTACGTATATATACTGCTGACGCTATATATATTGGTTCCTTATACATCTATATTTTTATAGATATATTCCAGATTTTTGTGAGTGCGGTCCTTGGGAATATATATATATATATGTATGTATATATATGTATGTATAGATGTTATATGTTTTAAAAGTATATGAATATGTTTAAAATGTTTTATTATAAATTTTGTTATAACATAATATATATACACATTATGATTAAAGTTATATTTAATAATTTTGAAAGAAAAATATTTGTATTTTAATAGATATTGATATTCAATATAAAATGAAGGTGTTTTATTTTAATATGTGTTTAAATTTAAAGTCAATTTCAAATTATACGATGATTTTATTCTAATACATGTATTGAATTGAATAGTGATTTTAAAATATAATTTATATAGATATATATAGTTCATACGAATACGTATATATTTTGTTTCGTAAATTCATGTCCATCGTGCTCTGTTTTATTTGTCGAATTCGTTTTCATCGTACTTTACTTTGGAATTCGTTCCTCGGATTCGCAGCTTAGTTCGTTATCAAATTCCTCTAGCCTCAAAAGGTGAGCAATCACTCACGATTAACATTCTTATAGTTAGTAAATTTGATTTCATTTGAAACGACAATTGAAATATGCTGTTAAATTTGAATTGTTAGTTATTTAATTTTTAAATATAATATGCCATTATCTGCAATTGTTCACCTGTGATATATGACACCATATCCTGCTGCATATTTTATTTGTTACTGATGATATATGCCTGTTGTCGATATATTATATTTTTATCATAATTCTTCTCACTCTACAAGTTCCCTGTGTAGTAGAATACCCTATGGGTTGAAATGATACATACCCGAACGATCTTATAGATTAGAGGAAAATCGTTATGGGTTGAAATGATAAACCCAAGTGATTTTCATTTATTTTGAAATTTTGGGATTGCGGGTTGAAATGATATATACCCGTAGATATTTAAATTGCGGATTGAAATGATAAATATCCATATCACTTCACCATAGGATAGAAAAATATTACACGGACAATGTTGGTCTATATTTTGAAAATGATTCCCAAAGTTTTGAAAGGAAATATATGGGTTTTAGTAAATATTGATTTTTTTAAATATAATATATAAATGTATTTTATATATGTCTAAATTTTAGATTTTTAAATTATATGTTTTGGAAATTTTAAATTTATAAGTTAGTTTTGAAATTATAAATTTTTCTTATAATTTTATTTTCATAAAAATATATAAAATAATATTTAATATAAAATATACATTTAATAATAAGTTTTAATTTAATAAATTTTTTAATTTAATTAGTATATAATATGTTTGAGTATTTACTTAAATTTATATTAATATTTTAAAAATAGATTTTATAACTTTAATAATAAAGGTTGGGAAGATAAATCAATGTTGGCTTGGAACTTAAATTGGTTAATAATTAAATTTAAATAAGAATTGATTTGAACTTATTGATTTTGAGATTTTGAAAGATATGATTTATAATCTGGATTTGATAAAAAGCGATTAAATGAATATTCTCAACTTTAACTAAAATTGAGACTGAATATTTAATATTGATTTAAATTATAAATTGAGATTTTATTTTTATTAAAATGATTAAGTGAATATTTTCCAATTTGAATAAAATAAAGTTAAATGTTGAAATATAAATGAAATTTATATTGTAAATGTTTGAATATTTAAACTTGAATCTTTGAACTTTAAATTGAAATGGTTAAATTGGAATTGATTTAAATTGAATTTTGAAATTTAAGATGATTTGAATCGATTTGCGGAATTGGGAGGAAACTATTTTTATTATATGAAGTATTTTTAATATATATAAACTATTTTAATTTATAACTATTCTAATATATATACTATTTTCAATATCTAAACTATTTAAGTTGGAACTGTTATGATTTCAAAAGTGCTATGATTTCAAAAGTGTTATGATTTCCAAATTGTTATAATTTTGAAAGTGTTACGATTTTGGAAATGAATATTATTTAAAGTGAATAATGATATTTAATTGATATGATTTTTGAAACAAATATGATATTTTGATATGAAGTACGAACTATTTGAAAGAAATGACCACGGTGTGAAATAAGCGTTTGGTTGTTAAAGAGATCGGGACCGGATATTGTCATACTCTCTGCCAATTCCGAAAACCACTTTAACAACTGTGTATGTGGTGGAGATTCCAGAATGAAGTAGGATGGTTGGTGGCGATTCTATATGAGGTATTAACGCAGCCCTGACTCCCCTGAGTCAGCTTGATGTGGCTAAAACAGGAGCCACTCCGGGCCAAGTGAGGTCATTCCTCCGATCGGGCACATTCCTTCGATACCATTCTATTACTTTGTGATTTGATTGGGTGCACCTTTGATTTGGGAGTGTGTCACGAGTTGGGCGGTAGTAGCTACTATGCGTTACCACCAGTCCGGATATGCAAACAATATATCTACCCTGGCATTGCCTCGAGTGCCTTGTCACATGCCCTATCGCGCCTTCTACGAGTTTGTTTTGTTTCTTACCTATGGAGTGCTCCCTGATAGCCCACCTGCGGGTGGAGTTTACAGTATATGTATAGACTACGACATTATAAAAATGTGTTAAGGGGGATATGGGTAACGCCTTAACTCTATTTTAGTAGTTTACTTTACTATAGTCATATTATAATAGCGTATATTACTACATAGTAGATAGTTCCACGGATCCTTAGAGGATGGAAATCCCAAACATCTTTTAAGTTACTTGTATTTCAGTTGACATTTCACTTGAGTTGAATTTATTAATATAAGAATGTTAATCCTAACTCGAGTGTTTTGTGTTTTGCTTTATGCTCGGGCCAGACTGAGTGTCACAGCATTTGAGACTCACCTTTGGAGATTGGAGCTTTGCTTGAAGATCTGTCTTATCTATTCAGCTATTCTAGTTGTTTTGTTCAGACTTGTCATCTATCTGTATTCGAGACTACATTGTATTTGAGATATTCTGTTGTATTTTATTTCAAACTCTGATGTTTATATAGTAGCTTCATGAACTACTATTTATCTATTCCGCTGCTTATGGTTATATTGTCTCTGGGATTCTGTGATTGATTTATTTACTGTATATGATAAGTTTTGCCAAATATAAATTAATAATATGTTGTTTCGAGCAATTCAAGTCTGACATGTGCGGATGCGAATGGTTTGAAATTATGGGTCATTACATTAGTGGTAGAAATTCTTTTCCACCATCTGTTTGAATAACTTTTACCTGACACCATGTCTGTCTTTCTGCATTGGCTACAAACTGCATCACTGCATTGTTAGTTTCAGACTTTGCCTTTAAAAATTATATCCATACATGTCTAGAGTATGCATCAATGAATGATATATAATATTTGTAACCATAATCACTACTTATTGGGGCTGGCCCCCATAGGTCAGTAGCAATGAATTCTAATGGTTCATGATAAACAGTCTCAGAATATGGAAATGCAAGCTTGTGACTTTTACCCATTTGACAAAATGTACAAGTATAAGATTTTGGAATTTTATCAATATAAATATCACTACAATTGTTTACAACATGCTTCAAAAAATTTATACTGGGGTGACCCAGTTTACTGTGCCAGGTATTAAGCCTCTTACAATTATCATCAATTTTTATTTCAGAAATATAGCACCAATTTTCTTTATATTCATCATATCTTGAATTTGCAACATCAAATTTGTATAATCCCTTATACTCTTTACCCTGCAAGAGAGTTTCCCTTGTTAGTATATCTTTTACAAAGCAATAATTTGGGTGGAATTCAAAGTAAACACTATTATCTTTGGCAAACTGAGATACACTCATTAAATTCTTTTTAATAAGTGGGACTCTTAATAAATTATTGAGATAAAGTTGCCTTATACCTTTTATGCTTGCATTTCCAGTGCGAGAGATGTGAATAGGTTTACCATTACCTAAGTACAATAATTGTGTACCTTTGTATTCCCTATTTCCAAGATTCAAGTTGCTTAAGTTGCTAGTGACATGATTGGTAGCTCCAGAGTCAGGATACCAACTGTCATCATGTATATCTTCAATCTTGGCCTTGTCATCATTTGTAGGGGTGTAAATCGGTCGGACCGGACCGGACGGAGGTGTGTTCAGTTTATGTCCTAAATAAAATCGGACCGGACATGGACCGGACGAGATTTATGTTCGTACAAATTTTGTTGTCCTAGCTCGTGTCCTAAATGAAATCGGACGGACTCGTACATACATTTTTCAGACACAGACCCGAACGGACACGGACGGACAATGCTATTTACATCAAATTTTATGTTGTTTAATAGAATTTCCATCAGATATACTGAACTATAAGAAATTCGGACGAATTCGAACGAACTCGGACCGGACAATATTTTTTCTCGTACAAATTTTCTTGTCCTAGCTCGTGTCCTAAATGAAAATCGAACGGACTCGGACGGACGTATTTCGGTTACGGACATGAACGGACATCGGACACTCGTACAAAATTTACAGCCCTAATCATTTGTATTTTCAGTTTTGATTTCTGGTTGTGCGTTAACCAAGTTTGCACTGGGATTTTGAGTTCTTGAACTGTTATTGCTTTGTTGAGATGGAATGAAATTAGCATCAAATCTAAAGTAGCATCTATTTGCTGTGTGCCCATATTTTTCACATATCTGGCATCTTGGTCTGTTGTTGTAATTCTACCTACCTCCTCTGCCTCTGGACCTGTTAGATTGACCACCCCTTTGATTACAGTTGGATTGATTTCTGTTTCCATAGCTTCTTTCTTGATTTCTATTTCTGCTATTGGCAATATAGTTAATGGAATATTCTGAGTTAGTTGACTTCTTTTGTTCTAATCTACCTTCATGAGAAAGAAGTATGGAATGTACATATTGTAGTGATAGTAATACTTCATTAGAAGATATTTACTGCCACTACTGTCTCATACTCATCATCAAGACCATTTAATACAGATAAAACTTACTCAGTATCAGATACTTTATGTCTAGCAGAGGCAAGTTGTTCACATATTGTTTTTGCCTTTGATAGATATTCCCTCATACTCAGATTGTCTTTCTTTAAATTGTGCAACTGCCTCTTATACTGCATGATTCTTGCAGCAGATTGAGAACTGAAAACTTGTTCAATAGTATGCCATATCTCATGTGTTGTTTTGCATCCAACAAGTTGTGGTAATAGACTGGCACTGATAGATGATAACAACCATGAACTAATCAAACTATCTTGTCTTTGATGTGCTATGTAATCTTTGTTACTCACAAGCTTGCCTTCTTGATCTGCAGTGAATTTAGGTGGGACACTTAAAGTGCCAAGAACATAATTCTCAAGCCCATATCCTCTAATTGCAGTCTCCATCTGAAATTTCCACAGCAAGTAGTTTGATTCTTCCAATTGAATGGTGAAAACTTGACTTTGTGGTTTAATGATGGAATTCATGAGTTCTTGTGTGATGTTGGATTGGGTTTGAGTGGTTCTTGGTACTGAAGTTGAGGATGCTGCAATGTCCTCATCGGTCATGATGAAATCAGATTATGGTAAGAATCAAGAACAGAGGGATAGAAAAGAGATGCAGGTGAAAATGATGAGTAAAATTCTCCGATTCACCTTTCATGTTGATACAGAACAGGTAAATTCAATGGCTGATGAACTTCTTTGATGGTTACTGATGCAGCCAGTTGGATGGTGAATGATGAACAGTGACACCTTCTGACTTGGCACGACACAATGATCAAATGATAAGAAAAGTGAGAATTTCTTGAGTTTTAAACACAGTCTTTTGAGAACTGTGATTTTCTTAAATCTTAAATGATGATTTCAGATCCGATGAGAATAGATCATGTAGCCTATTCTCAGATGATGAGATATATTTCGATGAGGATATGGCGAGGCATAGCGCTATTAAGCGAATAGTGGCTCCGATACCATATAAGATTTTGAGATGAATTTGATATTGAAATTGAGAAATGTAAAATGTTCTTTGTTGCTGATAATGATTCAATACAATTCATTGTACAGTTTGGCTTCTATTTATATGATAAAGGAAATATTGATAAATGGGCTGCGGGTTAGCCCAGAACATAAACCCGCCTTTGATACAACATAAGTAAACCCTTATGTTATGATATGCCTCATTCTCTCATAAATCAGAAGTGCTCAAAACTTGTTACCTTTATGTTAAAAATCATTTGGGCAATACACCATCAACCTATGCAATGCAACTCTACCATAGACAAAACAACAAAGTACCCCAAAGCAACAAATCATGACAAAAGACAGAACCATGCTAGAGGTCACCCATTAAAGCATTCTGTTTCTCGTTTTTCTCGCAAAAGCATGTACGAGCCCAACAACAATGGCCTACGTAGCATATGTCAAGCAGGAACTCCTCTGGTTCAATAACTTGTTGTCTAATATATCTTCACCTATATGGCCCATTCGCCTAGCCATCCTTGTCTGGAACATTGTCTATCATTCTCCTAAGAATGATGGTGAACATAAAACTTCGCGGACAACATCTCCTGACAATCTTCTGTACACCCCTCGCCCTGTCCTTTAATGGCCGTGTCATGCAAGATAACGCTAACTCATGGACCCTCTTGCCTTCCCATGAGTAATTTTCACACCTCTCCTTGTTTTTCAAACTCCTCGCCGACCAGCTCCTCTGTCCATTTTGTTTCGTTACAATTAGAAAGGCTCCTAACAAAATGTAACAACCCGGGATTTGCATTACCAATTAATAAATAAAAGTTAGGATTTTTATTTATTTTAATGAAGCATAAAAGGATTTGGAATAACAAAATTTATTTGAAAAAGGCTATTTTTATTTAAATGGGAAATATGGGATTTTAAAATGAGGATAAAATGTTATTTTTGGAAAGTTAAATATTTTAGAAGAGATTTTTAAAACGGGTTTGGATAAGAAAAATGATTTTTATAAACATATATGAACACTTAGACTAATTTTTGAAAAAAAACATGTAAATAACTCTCTTCTTATTGGGTTTCTAAACCTAGCCCAATAACCCACCCTAAACCTCCTCTATAAATTATCTCATACTCTCCAAACCTCATCCATTCATCCTTAATCAAAACCCTAATCATTTCCTAAAGCTTTCTTAACAAAAATGGCCTCTATCTTCATCTCCTTCTAGTTTTAGCTTATGCAAGTCATCCTATGCAAAGGTAATGCAAGTACCCACCTCAAATTCGTTTTTATATCTTTCTCATTTCTGAAATTTATTTGGTAACACATGTTTTATGTGTTTTTTTTGATCTTATAGCCTCCTAGTCATCTTTTGCTAACTTGGGTTGATGCTATAGTAGTCTTTGTTGCTTTTGTGAGAGGTATATTGCTAAAAACCTCTTCTAATATGTGTTTAATCATCTTTTGATTTCGGTAATCATTTAGTAACACATGTTTTATTATGTAACATGTGAATCATAGCTCTTTGATCCTCTTTGCTTTCATTTTGGGTGTGCACACAAGTTGCTTGCTATATTGGTTGAGGTAAAATTGCTAGCTAAATCCTTTTTTTACTTGATGCTTCTATAATTTTCGTTTTGGAATTGTAGCTGAAACGAAATCAGGCATAACTTCTTCATTTCTCATCCGTTTTTGGTCACGTTTTTTTCCTGCAAACTAGATTCAATAAGCAACAATTTTTGTTCAGTGAGTTTTCTGTAATTTTGCCACTTAGACGACCTGAAATGCATTCAAAGACAGAAGACCAATTCTGTCTATAACAAGTTATCTTGAGTTTCAATCTGATATTGTTTTGCATGTATCTCTCTCGTTTTTGATCTGAATTAGATAATTTTGGATGTTCCGGAAAGCTTAAAACATATGCTACAATTTTTGTTCAGTGAGTTTTCTGTAGTTTTGCCATTTAGATGACCTGAAATGCATTCAAAGACAGAAGACCAATTCTGTCTATAACAAGTTATCTTGAGTTTCAATCTGATATTGTTTTGCATGTATCTCTCTCGTTTTTGATCCGAATTCGATAATTTTGGATGTTCCGGAAAGCATAAAACATATGCTACAATTTTTGTTCATTGAGTTTTCTGTAATTTTGCCATTTAGATGACCTGAAATGCATTCAAAGACAGAAGACCAATTCTGTCTTTAACAAGTTATCTTGAGTTTCAATCTGATATTGTTTTGCATATATCTCTCTCGTTTTTGATCCGAATTAGATAACTTTGGATGTTACGGAAAGCTTAAAACATATTCTACAATTTTTGTTCAGTAAGTTTTCTGTAATTTTGAGTCTAACTAGGTCAAAAATTGATTTTTCTACTATCTTCCCGAGAGCGATACACATATTAGCTCTGTGGATGAAACTGAAACTATTTTGGTCATAACTTTTGAGCCGCTCGTTGGAATTTGACGATTTTGGTCTCGTTGGAAAGATGGAGTTATGAACTCCATATCTGGAAAGTTTGGTCATCATCTAAGTTCATTAGACCCTTCGAATTTCCTGTCAGAGTTGAACCCAGATCGCTGTGCAAAACAGTGCATTTCATGTTTCTGTGTCCGACTTTGGAACGTCGCTACGCCTTCGTTTCAAGTCGGAATCGAATAATTCTTTTTGCGTTATGTAGTAGGAATGTCGGACTACGTTCCTACTAATTTTCAGGCCATTCAGATTCAGTCTGCTGGTCCGAATAATTTTCCGAACTTGGGTTCGCGTCAGTTTTGGACTATTTTCCAACACTTAGAATATTTTCAGTGATTTTCTGGTTTATCGATTTCTTTGAGATTTGTCTCTGGATTTTGTACACGGGCCTTATAAAAAGGTTTTAAAAGGATTTTTTGCTCCGAAATGGCTTTCGAAATTATTATATAATATTATTTTTAATTAGTAAACTATTTACTCCATAATAGGAGAGTTTTCAAAATCCGTTTTAAAGTGTTCTCAAAATCAATTATAAATCCATTTCGAACCATTATTTTCTATAATAAAAATCTCACACTCACTTTTTAGCACGTCGAGCAAAGTGGAAAGGTGCTTAAACGGTTAGGAAATCTCCGGCCTATGGAACCGTGTGTATTTTCTTTCCGGTTAATCCCCGACCTATTCGATTGATCGTTTTGACCTTTGGGTCTAGTTTACCGATGATACGAGGTGGACTTTTTATTGTTTGGAGTGTGAGCTTGCTATTGGTTAGTAAACTATTTAGTGCAAACGTGGGGTATGGGACTCATTGTTAACACTTTACGGGTTCCTCTCCAAGAAGTTTGTGACACATTAGCCTCTGGGCAGCCGGTACTGGACCTCTGGGTCACCACGCCTCTGGGAAACCGTCTCTGGACACCTGTTCTATGGAGCAGTTTCTTTTTCGGTATGTGCCTCTGGGCCTTTATCCTTCTGGGAAGGATCTCGCCGTCTCGCGCGTTCCTCATCTGTGCGAGTGATCGATCACAACTCTACAGTACTTGGCAATAACGACTCAGGTCGGTGCACGTGCTATACTTGTATTATCTGATGATTTTTATATCCATTCGAGTACCGCCATTCGGTGTTGGTTCTATGGAACCATACGATGTAAGTGCGATTACCTTGTGGATTCACAGTGTCTCTGGGCACTGATTTTCAGTGTTTGATTTCATTGACTTTTCAGTATATCCCCATTGCTCTTTGGAGCATCGATCTTTGCTTGGGCATTGATTACAAACTCTGGTCATTCTTGGGATTATTGCCTATGGGCAACTTTATATAGCTTTGGCTACGCCGATGATATGAGGCGATTTTATTTATTTAACACTTTGGTGCTGAGATTCTCTTTGGAGATTTTTTCTGTTGATTGATGATTAGTGACCGTCATTATATTCATGTGGTCTAAAATACTCTTCTCTTAGGAAAAGTACTATTTTATTTATGTACCGCATTATTATATATCTCAGTTATTACTGATTGTTCAGCTAGCCTTACCCGAGTGTTTTCGCTCGGGTCAGACCGAGTTGTTTCAGGTTAGGTCTCTGGACTTAGCTTCTGTGCTTCCGCTTTGGACATTATCTGCTATGCTGATAGATAGCGCTTTTATTTGTCCACTATTTCGCTACTCTGTTATTATTCAGACTTTGATATGTACATATTTTTGACTCACATGTGTGGGCAGTGTCTTTGTACCCACTTACAGTATTTGGATCTGTATTGACGATGTATTGTCCTGGGATTTTATATGTGTTATGTGATTCTGTTTTGTGATGTTTTATCATTTTATTACTATGCTTATTCTGATAGATCTTTAGCTATTGCAATTTCGTTATAAATATTTATTGAATATGTCGAACCACTTGAAAAAATAATAGATACCACCCTTTCGACGTATTCAGTAGATAGTTATAGCTTGATTACAAATGGTCGCTTCCACTATACTCTATTCTCCACTTTAACAGACGGTATTGCTCCCGTAATACTCTTTGTTACAGTGGGTCTTAGAGTGGGGCGTTATATTTTGGTATCAGAGCCTGGTTTCAGGAATAAGCATAATAAACACAGAACAGATACACGTAGTACAATATGTTATAATACGATCCAAATTGAACATATCCACCTTTAGATAAATAAGTTAGGAATATGTGTAGGAATCTATTATATTCCGTAATATTCCTTAATGAATTATCCATCTTTGAATCGTGCTTAACTAAATCTACCGATCATATGTTCGAGAGTGTCCCAAACCTCTCTATTGCACCTTCTGCAAGAAGGAGGGACACAGGATCTCCGCTTGTCCTATTGCTCCAGCTAGTGCCAAGCCTGGCAGGCTTAATGCTGCCAAGGCTCCTACCACTTCTGCTCAACCTAAAGGTACACATCCTTCCGTTCTTGAAGGCTCTATTTTATTTCATGGTAGATCTATTAGAGTTCTTTTTGATACGGGTGCCTCTCACTCATTCGTATCAAAGGAACTAGTTGATACTTTATCTTTGGATGTTACTTGTATGGTTTCTTCACTAAGGATTGTGAATCCCATTGGTGGATCCACGACCCTTAACTTGCTCTGTGAGGATATAGATATTGATCTTTGTGGCTTTTCTTTCCGTGCAAATCTCCACGTTATGGAGTATTTGGGCTTTGATATGATTCTTGGCATGGATTGGCTCGTTCAGCACGACGCCAAAATTATTTGTTCGGAGCGGATATTATTCATTCATCACCCTGACTCGTCCTCTCCGTTAGCTATTGTTCTTCAACATGTTGGGCTTTCTGATGTTACTTTATTTTCTCTCGATTCACGAGATGAGGATTTGAACTTATCTCGTATTCCTGTTGTTCGGGATTTCCCCGACGTATTCGAGCCAGTATCCGGACTGCCGCCAAAGCGAGCTATTGAGTTCCGCATCGATCTCATTCCAGGCTCTCATCCAGTTGGGCGTCCTCCTACGAGAATGTCTACTAAAGAGAATGAGGAACTCATGAAGCAGTTAGTTGAGCTTGAAGCGAAGCAGTTCATCCGATCTAGTTCTTCGCCTTGGGGTGCCGCTGTGGTCTTCGTTAAGAAGGCTGATGGCTCTTTTAGGCTTTGCATTAACTATCGCAAGCTCAATGAGTTGACCATCAGAAATCGCTACCCACTTCCTCGGATAGACGACATGTTTGACCAATTGAGCGGTGCGAAGGTCTTCTCTCAGCTCGACCTTGCCACCGGATTCCATCAGCTACGAGTCGCGGAAGACAGCATTCCTCTTACAGCATTTCGCACTCGTTATGGTTCTTTTGAGTGGTTGGTCATGCCGTTCGGCTTGACAAACGCTCCGGCTTTCTTCGTCGATCTCATGAATCGAGTATTCCGGGAATACATCGATAGATTCGTTCTGGTTTTCATCGACGATATTCTTGTTTATTCTAGATCCGAGGCAGAGCATGCTCATCATCTACGGATCGTCTTGGATACTCTTCGTCAGCATCAGCTTAAGGCCAAGCTCTCCAAGTGCCATTTTTGGGAGAGCAAGGTCAAGTTCTTGGGCCATATTGTATCATCTGAGGGTATTTTTGTCGATCCTACAAAGATCGAAGCTATTCAGAATTGGAAGCAGCCTGAGAACGTTCATGATATTCGCAGCTTCCTTGGTCTGGCGGGTTATTACCGTCGATTTATCAAGGATTTCTCTCGTGTTGCACTTCCCCTCATGACTCTGACTCGTAAGGGGGTTCGCTTTATTTGGTCTGATAAGTGTGAAGTTTCTTTCCAGCGATTGAAGGAACTTCTCACTCATGCTCCTATCCTTGTGGTTCCTAAGAGTAACCAGGATCTTGTTGTTTACACCGATGCTTGTGGTAGCGGGCTCGGTGCTGTGCTTATGCAGAAGGATCGGGTAGTTGCTTATTCTTCTAGGCAGCTACGTCCGAATGAGGTTCGCTATCTGACTCATGATCTTGAGTTGGCAGCTATCGTCTTTGCTTTGAAGACGTAGCGTCACTTTCTATTAGGCGAACGCTTCACTCTTTACACCGATCACAAGTCTCTGAAATATTTATTCAGTCAGAAGGATCTCAATATGAGGCAGCAGCGATGGCTTGAGTTTCTCGCCTCATATGAATTAGACATTCAGTATACCCCTGGCAAGGGTAATCGTGTGGCTGATGCACTCAGTCACAAACACTCGGCAGTAGTTTCTATGATGATAGCCGAGTGGGATATTCTTGAGACTCTTTCTATGTGTGATATTCAAAATCGAGCTCCGTCTTTTGATCCTCAGATCTTGCTATTCAGCTTGGAAGCTCGACCTATTCTATTGGATCGCATTGCCCATGCTCAGCGGCAGGATCCAGACTTGTTGTGATATATTCATCTCCTTGAGTCGGGATCCAGTGATGAGACATTGTTGGATTATTCTATTGATTCTCATCGGTGTCTTCGCAGGAAGAACCGTATTTTGGTACCATCTGATTTATCACTTAGGCATGACATTCTGGACGAGTGTCATCGCACTAAGTACACTATACATCCCGGGTCGAGTAAGATGTATGCCGACATGTGTCGCCTATTTTATTGGGAGGGCATGAAGAGTGATGTTGGAAGTTATGTCAGCCGTTGCATGACTTGTCAACAGATCAAAGCTGAGCATCAGCGTCCATTTGGTCTTCTTCAGCCGCTACAGATTCCATTGTGGAAATGGGATCAGATATCCATGGATTTTATTGACGGTCTGCCTCGATCGAGGTCAGGTCATACTTCTATTTGGGTCATCGTCGATCGCTTGACCAAATCAGCTCATTTCATTCCTATTAAGTCCACTCGGACTGCTCCTCAGCTTGCCAAGCTATATGTGAAGGAAGTCGTTCGACTTCATGGCATTCCTAGCTCTATCGTCTGTGATCGAGACACTATCTTTACTAGTCACTTCTAGAAGTGCCTACAGTCAGCTTTGGGCTCAAAGCTGAATCTCTCGACTGCTTATCATCCTTAGACCGACGGTCAGACGGAGAGGGTGAATCGTGTTTTAGAGGATCTTTTGCGCTGTTGTATTCTGGATTTCGGAGGTAGTTGGGAGGATCACTTACCGCTTGTAGAGTTCTCCTACAACAACAGCTTTCAGTTAGAATTGGCATGGCTCCTTTCGAGGCTCTTTATGGAAGGCCATGTCGCTCTCCCTCGTGTTGGTTAGAATCTGGCGAGAAGCTCCTTCTTGGTCCAGATTCAGTTCGGGAATCTTCTGAGAAGATTATTCTTATTCGTCAGAGAACGAAAGAGGCGCAGAACCGTCAGAAATCCTACGCGGACAACCGTAGGAAGCCTCTTGAGTTCTCCATTGGTGATCATGTCTTTATTCGGGTCTCTCCCATGAAGGGGGTTGTGCGTTTCAGCTCTACATGGAAGTTGGCTCCTCGCTATGTTGGACCATTTCCTATTACGGAACGCATCGGCCCCATTGCTTATCTGTGGCTCTACCTGCGCACTTCTTTGGAATACACGACGTGTTCCATGTTTCACAGCTTCGCATGTGTGTTCGCGATCCTGATTCTATCATTGAGCCGCATGTTGTGCCTGATTTAGAGACCTTACCTGATTTATCTTTGGAGCAGCAACCTCTTCGTGTGCTTGATTCAGAGGTTAGACGCCTTCGCAACAAAGAGGTTCCACTCGTGAAGATTCAATGGTCACCGAATCTTGAGAACTGCACTTGGGAGACCAGAGAATCTATCGAACGCTCTTATCCTGGCTTTCTCCCATCTTCTTCTGCGGGTGAGAATTCTCTATTTTATCTCTATCACTTCTTTTGTGGATTTGACGTTATAAACGACATCTATCTTAAGAAATTGCGGGGACGCAATTTTCTTAAGGGGGGAGTCTGTAACAACCCGGGATTTGCATTACCAATTAATAAATAAAAGTTAGGATTTTTATTTATTTTAATGAAGCATAAAAGGATTTGGAATAACAAAATTTATTTGAAAAAGGCTATTTTTATTTAAATGGGAAATATGGGATTTTAAAATGAGGATAAAATGTTATTTTTGGAAAGTTAAATATTTTAGGAGAGATTTTTAAAACGGGTTTGGATAAGAAAAATGAGTTTTATAAACATATATGAACACTTAGACTAATTTTTGAAAAAAACATGTAAATAACTCTCTTCTTATTGGGTTTCTAAACCTAGCCCAATAACCCACCCTAAACCTCCTCTATAAATTATCTCATACTCTCCAAACCTCATTCATTCATCCCTAATCAAAACCCTAATCATTTCCTAAAGCTTTCTTAACAAAAATGGCCTCTATCTTCATATCCTTCTAGTTTTAGCTTATGCAAGTCATCCTATGCAAAGGTAATGCAAATACCCACCTCAAATCCGTTTTTGTATCTTTCTCATTTCTGAAATTTATTTGGTAACACATGTTTTATTTGTTTTTTTTGATCTTATAGCCTCCTAATCATCTTTTGCTAACTTGGGTTGATGCTATAGTAGTCTTTGTTGCTTTTGTGAGAGGTATATTGCTAAAAACCTCTTCTAATATGTGTTTAATCATCTTTTGATTTTGGTAATCATTTAGTAACACATGTTTTATTATGTAACATGTGAATCATAGCTCTTTGATCCTCTTTGCTTTCATTTTGGGTGTGCACACAAGTTGCTTGCTATATTGGTTGAGGTAAAATTGCTAGCTAAATCCTTTTTTTACTTGATGCTTCTATAATTTTCGTTTTGGAATTGTAGTTGAAACAAAATCAGGCATAACTTCTTCATTTCTCATCCGTTTTTGGTCACGTTTTTTTCCTGCAAACTAGATTCAATAAGCAACAATTTTTGTTCAGTGAGTTTTCTGTAATTTTGCCACTTAGACGACCTGAAATGCATTCAAAGACAGAAGACCAATTCTGTCTATAACAAGTTATCTTGAGTTTCAATCTGATATTGTTTTTCATGTATCTCTCTCGTTTTTGATCTGAATTAGATAATTTTGGATGTTCCGGAAAGCTTAAAACATATGCTACAATTTTTGTTCAGTGAGTTTTCTGTAATTTTGCCATTTAGATGACCTGAAATGCATTCAAAGACAGAAGACCAATTCTGTCTATAACAAGTTATCTTGAGTTTCAATCTGATATTGTTTTGCATGTATCTCTCTCGTTTTTGATCCGAATTAGATAATTTTGGATGTTCCGGAAAGCATAAAACATATGCTACAATTTTGTTCATTGAGTTTTCTGTAATTTTGCCATTTAGATGACCTGAAATGCATTCAAAGACAGAAGACCAATTCTGTCTTTAACAAGTTATCTTGAGTTTCAATCTGATATTGTTTTGCATATATCTCTCTCGTTTTTGATCCGAATTAGATAATTTTGGATGTTCCGGAAAGCTTAAAACATATTCTACAATTTTTTTTCAGTTAGTTTTCTGTAATTTTGAGTCTAACTAGGTCAAAAATTGATTTTTCTACTATCTTCCCGAGAGCGATACACATATTAGCTCTATGGATGAAACTGAAACTATTTTGGTCATAACTTTTGAGCCGCTCGTCGGAATTTGACGATTTTGATCTCGTTGGAAAGATGGAGTTATGAACTCCATATCTGGAAAGTTTGGTCATCATCTGAGTTCATTAGACCCTTCGAATTTCCTGTCAGAGTTGAACCCAGATCGCTGTGCAAAACAGTGCATTTCATGTTTCTGTGTCCGACTTTGGAACGTCGCTACGCCTTCGTTTCAAGTCGGAATCGAGTAATTCGTTTTGCGTTCTGTAGTAGGAATGTCGGACTACGTTCCTACCAATTTTCAGGCCATTCGGATTCAGTCTGCTGGTCCGAATAATTTTCCGAACTTGGGTTCGCGTCAGTTTTGGACTATTTTCCAACACTTAGAATATTTTCAGTGATTTTCTGGTTTTATCGATTTCTTTGAGATTTGTCTCTGGATTTTGTACACGGGCCTTATAAAAAGGTTTAAAAGGATTTTTCGCTCCGAAATGGCTTTCGAAATTATTATATAATATTATTTTTAATTAGTAAACTATTTACTCCATAATAGGAGAGTTTTCAAAAGCCGTTTTAAAGTGTTCTCAAAATCAATTATAAATCCATTTCGAACCATTATTTTCTATAATAAAAATCTCACACTCACTTTTTAGCACGTCGAGCAAAGTGGAAAGGTGCTTAAACGGTTAGGAAATCTCCGACCTATGGAACCGTGTGTATTTTCTTTCCGGTTAATCCCCGACCTATTCGATTGATCGTTTTGACCTTTGGGTCTAGTTTACCGATGATACGAGGTGGACTTTTTATTGTTTGGAGTGTGAGCTTGCTATTGGTTAGTAAACCATTTAGTGCGAACGTGGGGTATGGGACTCATTGTTAACACTTTACGGGTTCCTCTCCAAGAAGTTTGTGACACATTAGCCTCTGGGCAGCCAGTACTGGACCTCTAGGTCACCACGCCTCTGGGCAACCGTCTCTAGACACCTGTTCTATGGAGCAGTTTCTTTTTCGGCATGTGCCTCTGGGCCTTTATCCTTCTGGGAAGGATGTCGCCGTCTCGCGCGTTCCGCATCTGTGCGAGTGATCGATCACAACTCTACAGTACTTGGCAATAATGACTCCGGTCGGTGCACGTGCTATACTTGTATTATCTGATGATTTTTATATCCATTCGAGTACCGCCATTCGGTGTTGTTGATTCATTAGTTTTGATTCATGACACAAGCTTCAGAGATCATACGACGAGAATACTATACGAAAGCGACAAAAAGAGAATAAGTGCATATTGTGTACTACAAAGGAGACAAGACTACAATCCAGAGATTAGTATGAATATTTTATTTTATTGAGTCTTAGAATATTGTTAAAATCATTCCTCAAATAGTCACACACACACAAAACAATTTATATTAAAACTGTGTACACTGTGCAAGTAACACCAGGTCGGCCGACCGACCAGGATCCTCGGTCGACCGACCCTGTGTTATGTGCACAGTGACTTTCTATTTTGTATACGATTTCAAACTCAGCTGACCGGCCAGGTTTTCCGGTCGACCGACCAGAGAATAACGGCTAGTTTTCTGAAGAGATGCGATCATTTCATGAAGAGGAATGTCCTCTGTTTCAAGAGATATGGACACAACTATTGACTGAAACTCTTCATGAAAGATTATAACTCTTCTACAATTATATAAACACATTCAATTCATTTCTACAATCACCGATTCTTGTTTATATTTCTGAAATCTAATCTCTATTCATTTCTGCAAATAAAAGCATTCATTCTTATTTAATATCACTAGAATCCTTGATTTAATTTATATACTTCGATTCTACGTGATTATCTTCCTTCTAAATCTTCTCACACATATAAACTCTTGAGGATTTGATTATAGGAAAGTTGTACTATCAAAAGACTATCAGTGTTATTTAGAACACATTCGTCAACAAACAATTTGTATTAGGTTGAAGTCCTCTTCGGTTGTTGAGGCGGAAAAATTCCTGTTCGGCTGCTCAGGTGTCGTATAACTATTCCTCCGGGTTAAGTGAGGGGTTAGTTTAAATCCAGAGGGTATTCTGGGACTGGACGTAGAACGGGAAGTTCGAACCAGTATAAAAATTCCTGAGCCTGGTATTCTATCGATCGTCACAACATCATAGAATAATGGCTGGAAAAAGATCCGGTCGAAGTACACCAAGCAAAAAGCCTGAAACTATTAGAGCAACGACCAATGAGGACTGTAAAAAGGTACTTTCTGATTTACAAATTTCAGTAAAAGATAATAATGAATTAGTTAGTATAAGCAATAAGATTTCAAAGCTTAATTTTATTATTTTAGAAAAGATGAAATCTGTTGAACTTGAAAATGAGAAATTGAAAAACGAGAAGTTAAATTTAGAAAATCAACTTGGTGATTTAAAGAATAATTTTATAACTTCTAAAGATTTTCTAGATGAACAAAACACCATATCTGAAAATGAGAGAGAAAAATTTTCAAAAGAAAATTTTGATTTGAAAAGACAAAATGATTTATTACAATCTTCTTTAGATAATTCAGAATCTCAAATTTTTCTTCTTAAAAATGAGAACTGTACGTTAAAAAACGAGAATTTTGAATTAAATAAGAAAATTGATATTTTGAATACTAATAATATTTCTTTTGAAAATAATAATTGTGACTTTAAAGCTAAATTTGATAAACTTAACACTAAAGTCACAAAATTTAATAAATGTCAAAATGATTTAAACATGATTTTATCTAGATCTAGACCTTTACATAATAAAAATGGTTTAGGATATAATCATAGAAATAGCACTAGATATGCTTTCATGTATAGTAAAAATATTAGTGCTGGTACTAAATTTCGAGTAAAGTCTAAATCCAATTATAATAGAAATTCAAATACTGCTATGACCAATAATGTTTATAATTTCTCTAGAAGTACAAAATCATTAACGAGAAATATGAATAAAAATTATCTAAGTATTTGGGTTCCTGTTAATTGGAAAAATAGAGAAAAATGCATTAATAATTATTTTGATATGGTAATCAATAATGAAAATTATATTTATAAAGGTACAACCACACCCAAATGGGTATGGTTTCCTAAAAATTAGGAAATTAAAAGAACCTTGGGTATCGCATGCTTTAAATGTTAAATATTTTTTGATACCTTACATTATAAGTAGTAATTACTTTGTTTTATATTATTCTATGTTAACACTTATGTAGAATATAATTTATGTCTAGTAAGTAAACATCATTGATATTCCTATTTTGGTTTGAATATTTAATATTTAAATTTCAATGATTCGTATTACTTTAACATATTACTTCTGGTAAGTATTCCTTTTTGTCGATGACAAAGGGGGAGAAAAATGTATGAAAGCTAACATATTTTTTGCAGAAAAGTCGCCATATATTCAGGGGGAGAATTATAATATAGATAAGTTTTACTTCGTCACATAAGTATTGTCATCAATCAAAAAGGGGGAGAATGTTGATTCATGAGTTTTGATTCATGACACAAGCTTCAGAGATCATACGACGAGAATACTATACGAAAGCGACAAAAAGAGAATAAGTGCATATTGTGTACTACAAAGGAGACAAGACTACAATCCAGAGATTAGTATGAATATTTTATTTTATTGAGTCTTAGAATATTGTTAAAATCATTCCTCAAATAGTCACACACACACAAAACAATTTATATTAAAACTATGTACACTGTGCAAGTAACACCAGGTCGGCCGACCGACCAGGATCCTCGGTCGACCGACCCTATGTTATGTGCACAGTGACTTTCTGTTTTGTATATGATTTCAAACTCAGCTGACCGGCCAGGTTTTCCGGTCGACCGACCAGAGAATAACGGCTAGTTTTCTAAAGAGATGCGATCATTTCATGAAGAGAAATGTCCTCTGTTTCAAGAGATATGGACATAACTATTGACTGAAACTCTTCATGAAAGATTATAACTCTTCTACAATTTTATAAACACATTCAATTCATTTCTACAATAACCGATTCTTGTTTATATTTCTGAAATCTAATCTCTATTATTCTCTGCAAATAAAAAGCATTCATTCTCATTCAATATCACTAGAATCCTTGAATTAATTCATATACTTCGATTCTACGTGATTATCTTCCTTCTAAATCTTCACACACATACATACTCTTGAGGATTTGATTATAGGAAAGTTGTACTATCAAAAGACAATCAGTGTTATTCAGAACACATTCGTCAACAAACTATTTGTATTAAGTTGAAGTCCTCTTCGGCTGTTGAGGCGGAAAATTCCTGTTCGGCTGCTCAGGTGTCGTATACCTATTCCTCCGGGTTAAGTGAGGGGTTTAGTTTAAATCCAGAGGGTATTCTGGGACTGGACGTAGAACGGGAAGTTCAAACCAGTATAAAAATTCCTGGTGTCATTTTACTATACTGCTTTTATATTCCGCACTATTTATAGTATTAATATCATCTCTATACTCTGTATTATCATATATCCATATTATACGGTCCATAGCGCACTTTCAGGTGTTGGTTCTATGGAACCATACGATGTAAGTGCGATTACCTTGTGGATTCACAGTGTCTCTGGGCACTGCTTTTCAGCGTTTGATTTCATTGACTTTTCAGTATATCCCCATTGCTCTTTGGAGCATCGATCTTTGCTTGGGCATTGATTACAAACTCTGGTCATTCTTGGGATTATTGCCTATGGGCAACTTTATATAGCTTTGGCTACGCCGATGATATGAGGCGATTTTATTTATTCAACACTTTGGTGCTGAGATTCTCTTTGGAGATTTTTTCTGTTGATTGATGATTAGTGACCGTCATTATATTCATGTGGTCTAAAATACTCTTCTCTTAGGAAAAGTACTATTTTATTTATGTACCACATTATTATATATCTCAGTTTTTACTGATTGTTCAGCTAGCCTGACCCGAGTGTTTTCGCTCGGGTCAGACCGAGTTGTTTCAGGTTAGGTCTCTGGACTTAGCTTCTGTGCTTCCGCTTTGGACATTATCTGCTATGCTGATAGATAGCGCTTTTATTTGTCCACTATTCCGCTACTCTATTATTATTTAGACTTTGATATGTACATATTTTTGACTCACATGTGTGGGCAGTGGCTTTGTACCCACTTATAGTATTTGGATCTGTATTGACGATGTATTGTCCTGGGATTTTATATTTGTTATGTGATTCTGTTCTGTGATGTTTTATCATTTTATTACTATGCTTATTCTGATAGATCTTTAGCCATTGTAATTTCGTTATAAATATTTATTGAATATGTCGAACCACTTGAAAAAAAAATAGATACCACCCTTTCGACGTATTCAGTAGATAGTTATAGCTTGATTACAAATGGTCGCTTCCACTATACTCTATTCTCCACTTTAACAGATGATATTACTCCCGTAATACTCTTTGTTACAGTGGGTCTTAGAGTGGGGCGTTATACAAAAGATCATGGCTGCCCCTATAAAAATAGATAGCAACCCTATATGGTTCCTCCGATAAAAGACCCATAATTGCGCTATTCATCTTACAAAAACGTTACTGTAACACCTCGTAAAAATTAATAAAAAATTAATTAATTAATTAATTAATGATAAGGCTAAAAATGAAATTATGAGGATGTTGAGATTTGGCCACTAAAGTTATGCCGTTGCATTCGTGGTGATTTTCCGATCAATTTCCATATATAAAGTTTTTGAAATCGGAGCTCAAATGGAAAAGTTTTCGAATTTAAAACAATTCAAATGGAATTCAAATTTAAAATATAATTAATATCAACATTTGAAATTCAAAATTTAACAGTAATTAGATACTTGGTATTAAGTAAATGTTAAAAGAAAAAGTTAACTCTAAATATAAATAAGGAACTGAATAACAATTAAACCGCTGAATAAATACGTTTCCTTATTTAGGCAGCCGCTAACGATCGACCGCCTAGGTAGGAGTAGTCGACTGATACGTGTTGTGGCCGATAGAGTTATTTAGGCCAGGAACGGTTTGGAATTTATTATATTAAACTGACTTAAATCCAACGGTTCTGCTGACTTATAACCACTATCAATAAGAGCCTAGCCCTCTCATTTTTATTCACAAATTATTTGAAAACGTAATGGGAGCTCTGGCAGTTTCTTTCTTCCATACGATTCAGAAATTTCTTAAGGTCTTCAGATAAAGGATTTTAGATATTTATATTCAATTTCTAATTTTATTCTCCTCTAAATCATGAAATTCTGAATATAATTAATATACAATCCAATTATTTTGTATTTCAAAAGGAAGAGATATGGGAAGTGATTAAATAACATGCGTATTTAAATCCAAAGGAGAAAGCTAGGAATTATCTACGAGCGAAAATCTTAGTTTTTCTCTTTTTAGTAATTGTATAGTATAGGTTGGATTTGAAATATGCCTTGGGGAATTTCGCTTCACAAAAACTTCAAATCTAAATCCCTAAAATTTCCCAAAGCAAAATGTCAATTCTTATGCTTTAGAATCTTAATTATTCTATATATTAAAATAATAGAACTTGTGTAGTTATTGCAATTTTAAAATTTTCATTCTATTCCACTTCTCATTTTTCTCTTTTAATATGATTGAGGGTTCTAAAAGTTAGGAAATTGTATGTAAAATACAGATTCTCCTATTCATAGTTTGCACTGCCTATTTTCATAATTTAAATATGAATTCCTTTTCCATTTTATATGTTGAAGTTGAATAGAGTATAAAAGGATTGAATTGTAAATTCCATTAATGTTGATTCTACTATTTTAATATAAAATAAGTTTGATAATTGATTCTATTTTCTTATACAGGTCTATTGATGGGCTAAGTATATTAGCTAATTTGTATGTTATAGTTTGGAATTAGACTTGTATAAATTGAAAGTTTTGATATTTAACGATTAGTATAAGGTGTAATCTTCATACGCCTAGAAATAATTTAGTTATGTATTATAAGAGAGTGTGTGTGTGTGTATTAGCGTATGAATAACGTATAATTAATAATGTATTAATTGCGGAATAAATAGGTTAGTAATTAGTATTAAAACCTCATAGGGTGGAAGGTATGGATGATTATGATTAGTGGTGAAATAAAAGATCTTTCTTTATAACTTTAGTAGAATGGGGTGAGGTATGTGGTAGTACGGTTAGGAGAGTGTAAATTATGACTAAGTTATATAGATGCGAGGTTAGTCAAAAGCACATGGAAGTCTGCCCAGCTAATCTGGCTATCAATAATGTGACTTTGGGGCTGATGTAAGACATCGTCTATAATAAGTACCCATAGAGGAGCGAGGTTAGTCCCAATTTTATAGGGTAGGTCTGCCCATTTAATCTGGCTATTGGTGCGTATGAGTGGTCAGACTAATGTAAGATATCACAGTTAGGTTACAGGTCATAATACGTAGGACATGCTTCGAAGATCAAGGGTAGTAAGTGGCCATTGTAGGATCTACCTCCTCCCAAATTAGGAAGTATTTAATGGTTGGGTATAGCGTTAGGCACGGTAGATGAAAA
Organism: Allium fistulosum; assembly: GCA_030737815.1. NCBI lineage: Eukaryota > Viridiplantae > Streptophyta > Magnoliopsida > Asparagales > Amaryllidaceae > Allium > Allium fistulosum. The sequence goes on from CM060906.1 coordinate 553,376,699, forward strand.
TCTCGAGAAGGGTCCACTTTGGCTTTGAGATATTAAGTGGCTATTGTAAGGTACGCCTCTTTCAGAAAGAATTATCAAGTGGCCTGATTAGATTTCATGCGATGTTAGCTAGATTGCACTAAAGAGGGGTCCGTCTTGAGTTAGGTATTAAATGACAGGGACCTACCTATGTATTAAATGGTTATAGTCTTCTTAATTCCCATTGAAAAGGTATTAAGTGGCCTGGGTACTTTCTCTCACATTGTTAGGAAATGATTGACGGTAGATGCATGGGACTGTAAATGGTATTGGGCCTATAGTTGAAAGTAAGTTATAGAGATTCGTTAGGAAATTGTAAGTTATGGGATTGGACTGGGAAAGCCTTCGGGCTTACAACTGAAGGTATTTATAAGAAATATAGTTAACGTACGTAAGACATATTCTTATCTAAATTATACTGCCCAAGTACTGTAATGGAAAGACTCGAGAGTTTATTTACCAAACATTATTGTTCTGACTCCATCCTCATTACAACATAGGTTAGGGGAGACGATGCGGATATAGGAGATGAAGGTAGAGACAGAGTCTTGTGGTAGTTATCCATCTACTTTTGTTTTTGTTATATTTTGATGTACCCATTCATACATGATGTTATTGTATTTTGAGACATTTGTACCATGAATATTGAGATGTTATGATATGTGTATTTTTTATAATATAGGTACTGTTTTTGATATTATATTTTATATTTTTCATCATGAGATTCTTGACAGCATTAGTACATAGTTCTGTGTATTGATTTTACCAACCAACAACCAGCTTTGGAATGGGTATAATGCTTGATGGGCGTTTTCTGGGTCGAAAATTAGGCCTGTTTCGAGGCAGGGTGTTACATTTGGTATCATAGCATAGCTTGCCCGATCAATGGGTATAATATACGTATGAATGTGTACTTATTGTTTTTGAAAATATCTTTCAAAAACCTTATTACACACACACACACTATTTTGAACAGACGTAAACACACTAGGCAAATCTTTTATTTCAGCAAATAATACTATCTTAGAAAATTGTAACTAAAAGTTTAAACTTACAAATTATTGATAATGGATAAAAATCATTCTTCTGAGACCGGGAAACCCTCTACCCAAGAGATAACACTATCCGAGGGATGCCTGAATGGTTCAAGCGATACTTGAGGCATGCAGTTCAAGTTCTCGTTCCTCAACAAGCTGCACCAGCGGTACCTGTTATGTCGCTTGCTGAAGCAGCACTCTGCCCTATAGACTTTCTCAATATATGCAAGGACTTTTAGAATATAGATGGAAAGGTGTGCACAAGAGCAGAAGATTTTGTGGAGATGAAGACTTGGATTAACGATTATGAGCGTATATTTCGGGAGCTTGGATGGGAGGATCAGATTTAAAGGAGAATGGTAGCGTGGCATCTTCAAGAAGAGGCCTTAGGTTGGTGGACTGTCATGGCTGAGGAGAATGTTGAGAGAGTTATCACTTGGGCTGAGTTTAGAAACCACTTTGAGTCGCGATTTATGTTTAGGGCTGAGGTGAATTTGCAATTAGAGAGGGTTATACAACTTAGGTAGATAGATTCCACTTTGAAGGAATATATCAATAGGTTTACAGAACTAGCTTCCTATAGAATGAGTTTGATCGACACCCCATGAAGAAGGCAATGAAGTTTGTAAAAGGCCTGAATTCCCCACTTCAAGAGTTGCTTTTGACATAAGTATCCACTAGTGCTACTTATGAGACGTTGGTTGAGATGGCTTTGCATCAAACAGTTGGCTTGGAGGAGAAGGAGAATGAGAAGGAGAAAGTAGGATCGGTGTAAAGCCAAGGTGAGGCTAAGAAGGGAGGATTTTGGGTGAATAAGAAAGCAAAAGGGAAGTTAAAAAAGGAAAGGATAACACATCGAAGATGCCAAAAGGAAGGACACGTCGCTAGGGATTGTAAAGTAAGTTTGATGAGGGAAGAATTCAAGGGGAAGTGCTATCACTACTACGAAGAGGGGCACTTCAAGAACCGATGTCTGAAGCTTGCAAAGGAAGGGAAAAGTGGGCAAGCCTATACCATTGAAGCAGTTCCTATCTCGAGTAGACCTCCTCTCAGGGTTGCCAAAAGGAAAGGCTGTTTGAAGTTCATGCTGGTTTTATGCAGATTAACGGGTAATTAACGGGTGATTAGTGAGAACTGCTAATCCAACTCAGGATTAGGGTTAAGTGCAGCCCTTTAGCAACCACTAACACCTATAAATGCATCTCCAAATCATTCCCTAACCCTCCTTGGCCACCATTAAACATTTTCTTAGGCTAAACCACCTCTAATCTCTTCCAACTCAATCTAAATTCATAGATTAAGGGTAGATTAACAAAGCGAATAGCTAGAAATCTCCAAATTTGCATTTTTGAGAAAGAAAAGTCAGGGCTTTGCTATTCATTTTTAGATTTGCCTCGTTTTGCATGTATATCATCGGTTTTTGGGTGTTTGGTGAGAGATTTATAATCTCTAAACCTCTTATATATGTTCATAAATGTTTTGACATGTTTTGAATTCATTTTTAAAATCAAAATTTTGTTTTATTACTATTTTAAAACCAGATCTGAAGTGAAAACGAATTTAAAATGTTTTAAAGTGATTTAAACATGTTATTTTAATGGGTGATTGTTTACATGAATGTTAGGCAATGTTATAGATGTGTTTTGAGATGAATTACCATGTATTGATGTATGTGTATGATTTGATGGTGTTTGAATGTTTTTTGGCATGTGTATGGATGTTATTTGGATGTAAAATGGTTGTAAACGCTCATCGGAGCGAACTAGAGGTAGGAATCGTCAAGCCGAACTTTGACGGATAGGATCGAGGATGTTAAGAGTCATATCGATGCTTATGTAATGTATAAGGGTCAAAGAACGGCGCGTAGTAGTGAAATCGACGTGAAATCGGAGTTTGGAGAAATTACAACATTTCTGTTCAGTAGCTACTAAGTATTCGGTGGTAATCAGCTTGGTGTCCGATGATAATCTGCTCAGTAGTCTACTTGGGGTTCAACTTGGTGTACAGTTGTAGTCTGCTTGGTGTCTGATGCTAGTTTGCGTTGGGGTAAACTTGGTGTTCGATGGTAGTCTGCTTGGTTTCCGGTGCTAGTCTGCTTTGGGGCCGACTTGGTGTGGGCCGAAAGTCTGCTTGGTGTCTAGTGGTGTAACAACCAGCACCTTAATGGGCCCGAATTTCTACTAAATTGAAACTCAATTTTATTAGGCTGGGGATTGCTGGTTTTGGTAACTTGTAATAAACACAAGTATATCAGAGTACAATCAGTATATACTCACAGCTAAATTGAAAAATATAATATAACATACGTATTTACTAAGGCTACTACCTTAGAATATCATTACTTGGATATTTAATTGCCTTGTCAGCATTGAGCATGAATAAGAAGACCTTCACCATCTGTAGTTTCCATCTTGCTCCAGTATCCAGTCCTTCTAAACCTAACCTGTGGGTTGTTATGTGAAGGGGGGTCAGAACAATGTTCTTGTGATTGGAAAATTATATACTTTATCCACCCCATTAATTTATTCCGAATGGTTTCCATTTAAGTGTTATGTTTATTATTTACGGCTAATCCATTAAATCTTATGTGTACGTACGATGGTCTAACCTAAACTTCTTCAAGGTATAACTATACAGTATATGGCCATCCACATATATGTCTAGCCGTTCCACTACCTAACCCGACCACTTAATACTTCCTAAATAGAGAGGAGGCGGATCCTATAATGGCTACTTAATACCTCGGTCCTCGAAGCGGGCGCTCTGCAGCATAACCGCTAGTCAATCGGTCCTAACTACAGAGACTGATGACACTTAGATAAGGCTTTATAATAATTTTCGTATTATTAACGCATCTCAACTCTACAACTTACCTCAATTGTAGGCTAAAGGCCCTTCCCAGTCCCACGCAACTACCATTATTCATGTCCAAACAATGTAAGAAATAGTACCCAAGTCACTTAATACATTTTTAATGGGAACTAGGTAGACTTTAACCATTTAATGCCTATATTTTAGGCAGTGCCTGTCATTTATACCTACCCCAAAATAGACTCCTATTCGATATTATCTAGCTGACATTGCATAGAATCTCATCAGGTTACTTAATACTTCTTTATTGAAGAGACAAACCCTATAGTAGCTACTTAATGCCTCAAACTCGAAGTGAACCCATCCCAAGATATCTACTACCATACCTAACTTCTAACCTTGACCATTTAATACTTCCTAAATAGGGAGGAGGCAGACCCTATAATAGCAACTTAATACCTTCGTCCCAGAAGCATGCCCTATGTATATCCCTTCCCCACGGGTCATATGGTTAGAGATATCACACATTAGAGTAAGTATACACAACTGTTGGTAGCCTCTAGGTGAAGGCCAAACTTTTATTGTGTAACTCTACTGACCTCGCATCCCAACCCGCTAAATCAAACCAATCACCCAAAGCCTAAGTGTTGGCTAAGCCTACTAATTCACGTTTGTTTTAAACGTATAATTAAAGCTATATAATTTCCTACTATGAAAATTATATTGCCTTCTACATGTATTTAATTGTATTTATACTTACTTGTTTGCTATGTAATTATTCCAAATTTATACGCTCAGGCTTTGGTTTCCTTGTAATGTCTAATAAATATATATTACTCGTAATAATTGGTCATTAAATGTCAAAATTGGACAATCTTTAACCAATCCTCATTTAATTCATTTAATATATTTACCACTTTCAAAATCCATCTATTATGCTTATTCAGTTTTCCCATAAATACTGTATTAAATTCCTAATCAGTCTCCGTTTAATTCTTTTTTAACTCTTTGTTAAAACAAATTTATTTCCTATTAAATATGTATTTATTGTCCATAAATCCTAGGCTTATAATTACTACGTTGTTAATAACTAATAGGAATATTGTTGTAATTTTACGATATTTATATATGTTTATTTTTGAATGTTAAGCGCGATTATACATGTTTATTTATTTATTTATAATTCTAACTAATAATTTCTAAACTAGAACATTCATTTCCATGTTTTAATTTATCAGAGCTACATTTTCAAAAGGATTACCATTATAACTTTGCATAAATCAACCAAAAGTGAGATATTTGCTTCATTTGAAATTAGAAGGAATTATTTCTTTTCATTTATTGAAATAAATAGTGTAAACTACGAAGAAGAATATCCATATCCTACATCTCTTTCCCTTTTTCTTATATCCCTTGTTAATTTAAACGACGTGCTTTTATACATATTTTGGAATTGGATAATTTATTGAAATTACTGCTCTAAATAAACCAAAACATGGAAATTTACATTTCAAGTCAACTAGGGCAACCCAATTTACAACCCGATCTAGAATAAACAAACACTATACAGTAATAAATATTTGGAACCAAATTAAAATTTCTAGATTAGGTTGTACATACTATTTATATTCCAATTACCTATTTTATTGAATGTGCAAGCGATAATCCTATACATTGTTTTAAGCCCACAATTCATTAGATCTTATTTAGGCATAATAATTAAATAAAATCCAACGATATAAATTTCAATGTTATAAATAAATTATATAATTTTTCACTCACCTTTTAAGCTTTCCAAATTTCCAAATCCAAACCCATTCATTTACTTGGTTCCTTTTCCTTTCTAATAAAAAAGAATATGTATAACAAGGCGTATACATACTACTAAAATTACAAATCTAAGAAGAGATTTGGGATTAAGGAAAATATAGATTTATACTTATAAAGACTAGTGCGAACCCATGCGACGAACACGGGTTGTAGAATTAGTTTCTATTAATTATATTTTTTCAGTATTAAAGTGTGTTTATTATTTCTATATGAGCAAATTTATAATTTAATATACTATATTTAGGTATACTAAGTAAATATTATGTTAGTAAAACATAATCTTTTATGCTATGTAAAAAATAATTATTTGAATGTCGAACACAAAGTAAGCGAAATAGGAGTTTTAAATTTTTGTTACCAATTCATAATTTTTTTCCAATCCATAATTGATTATTGAACATATATTAAGTACTTTTAAACCATTGTTTTAGCTTTGGTAATGCTAGCACAACAAAAAACTTCTGGTAACACTTCAAAATTAAAGGAGGCTCTAGGAGTTTGATGCATTTGCACAAAAAGGCCTTCAAAAATGGTACATGGCATAAAATATTTCATCAATGTGTTCATATAACCACAAAGTAGTAAGTTTATTCCCTCTCTAAAGTTATGCTGTGTAGACATTAAGAATCAAAAATATATAGAGGGAGAACCGAAAGAAAGGAGGTAAAATTGTTTTCATACAGTGAAACTATATGTTCCTCATAGAAGGCGGTAAATAGATAAAGATATGTTTGTTCACATTCAGTATATTTATAAGCCTTATCACATAAGGCATATATATTATATAATATTATCAAATCATTAGAAAATCAAACTTATGTACAATTGCTGTTTATTTATTATTGACTGCACCAGCTTGTTCTTTTAGCACAAACTATTCTTTATTACCAATAGCTAATTTGATTACTTCTTTAGGAGAAGCCAAACACATGCATAATACAACTGTATCATGAGAAAAGCAAATAATGTCTAATATGTCCAATAATAATCACTAATTTACTTTCAAAAACAATACATTACCATACAAAAGATATAATATATGAAAATAGGAAAAATAAAACTGAAATGGGAAAACAGTAACTTGAACTTTGGACAATCCTTTACTTGGAATTTGTGAAACTTTGACTAGATTTATGCTTTATCAGGACATTTAATTTCTTTAAATCTAGCACATAGAATAAAAGTTATAATGAAGAAACGGAAGAAATCAATGAGCATTAAGCTACCGAAGATTGTGGATTTGACGGTAAGAAGCATAATCTATTTAATGGACCGATAAGTAGGAATGAATGTGGAACTCACAAAGCAACTCATGTTTTTAGCTTTTTTTCCCAAACATCTCATACACTGTCTATATGTTGCTATTTAGGTGGTAAAACGATGGCATTAAAAATATGTTGGATTTTAGGGAAAAATGTGCAAGGAGTACCATCTACGAATAGGTCTATAACCAATACAAAATATCATGGTAATAACACATTTCAAAGTTTTATGAAGTGTTGAAGTTGTGTGGAAAGTGAACATGATGCTTGGCCAAAAATCATGTAACAATTATATGTTGCATGTTGTGTGAAAGGTAAAAGGAAACCTACTTGTAACACATCATTTTGCATGTTGAGATTTTCATCCATAACACAACAATTGAAATATCACCAATGGTACAAGCCTATTAGTTTTAACCTACAAAAAAAAAATATTTCATTAGTAGAAATAAAAAATATAAGTTCTGGATTGTTTTTTTGAGTAAAATGGGTGATCTCACAAGGAGGAGAACACTCATGTCATTTTATTCCACGCTTAAAAAGGATCTGCCAACAAGCCTGATAGGTAGCAAAAACCCCATACAAATAAAATAAAATAAAATAAAATAAAAAGACCACCCAGAAACATACGAATCTAGGGTCCTTAAAAATAAAAGTACAACCAAAACAAAAACCAAGAACACAAGCCCTCTTAGTCAGCCGAATCTGTCCAATCCAGAGACCGTACCTATAGCTGTAAGAAATTACACAAAAGAGTAAGAACGCGCACACACATATGCAAAATAAATTAACCTAACTAATAGAATAAGATATGGAACAAGCACTCCACTTTGCATTTTATTGTTTCTCTTCTAGAGTTTGAGCAATGTGGATTGTAATTTCATAGTTTACTTTTTACTATGTAAAAAAAGTGTACAATATAGTGGGGGTATTATCAAGACAAGTAAAATGGTCAAAAAAATGGCTTAGGCTATTAACACCCCTGAAACTGCCTTTCACACCCTAAAATTTTCAAAAAAAAAAATGAACCCCACTAATTACTCTTAACCCCTCGGTTATTCCTTTATTACCCTTTGTCTTCCCCCCCCAAATACATGCTACTTTAGCTCACAAATTCAAACACTCCACCTTTGCATTTTATTGTTTGTCTTCTAAGGTTTGAGCACTGTTTTCTACAATTATTAAGATTAAATTTCGAATAAAAATGTATAAAACATGTATTTCTTTTTATATTCTTGGATTGCTAAGTTGGGACTTGCTTGAATTATGGCAGGAAAATCTTGGTTGTGAAGTGAATTGAATAATGTAAAGAGGAAGGAAGAAGTGGTGTAACAGGGATGAAGATTATTGTGTATTGGTGTATTTGATTCTATTGAGGCTGTTCGTGTTTAATCATTAAGGTCACCATAATACCAAAATTTTACAGGGGTAAAGTTTTATCGTATAAAATTTTCATATATAATAGGGTGTGTAAGGCATTATTGGGGGGGGGGGAGGGGATGGATAGAAGTAGCCAAAGGAAAAATGTTAGTATGGAAAGAAATATGCTAAAAGTTAGATCAAAACTACCAGATCCATGTACAAATCTATAGGGATCAATTTTAACCAAAAGTTGATCAAATAGTGTGTAACTACGAATGATATAAAAATTGAAAATATACTGTACAAATAAGTACACAACCACAATCTCTTTTACCTACTTAGTGAGAGGATGAAAACATAAAAAGTTATGACTATGATCATCAATGAGTTTGGGGTGTACTAATCTACTGAAACTTAAACTTTTATGACTTATCATATAATTATTTCAATAATAGAGCAAAGTTAAAACTATATGCAAATTTTTGTTCCACTGAAGGTATATTTGTAGGGTAATTATGTTGTTGACCAAAAATAGTCATTTTATTAGTTTCATATATAATTGAAAATCAAACATGATCATAGGCATAGGTGTGATATGCTTACTTAAAGTAATATTTTGATCACCCTTTTTATACCATTTTATAACCTATTATATCATACTTTTGAATGTTCATCTGTGTTGTCAGCCTTATAACAAAATATCGAATTACCGATCAAATATTGTAATGATATTACTCCTAGTTCTCAATAAAGCAACCAGATAAGAAAAAGGGGGACATCAAGAAGTAATATGTTATTCAAACAAAAGAGCATATGGATATGATAAATTAAGTTATATCAGAAATAACGATGAAGGAGACTCACTTTAGAAAAGAAGATGACTGTCCAAGAATAATCAAATCATAATTAGTGGAATCCTGTTTTTGGTTGAGTTTGTTATTATAGTAATTACTATTTGTATGAAAAAAATAAGCATTTGAATTATATGATACTATATTAAAAAATTTGAAATTGTCGCTCTGTACATATCAACTCTTTCTTATCGGGCTATTGTTTACAATTGTCAATAACATGACTTATTGAGCGCAATTTATCAATTTATCATAAGGAAAAAAATCATGCTATGAAGCAAACCTATAATTAAATGAATAGCAGTTTATTATTTCCTGCACTCAGTAGGTTGATCTATAGTGGTTCCACTCTGATGCACTTTAATAAATTGGTAATATATAAAGCATTGAAGCAACGCCATCATAATCGAAAAAAATAAATGTGAAAATGCTCATTATTAAGCATTCAAAGTTAAAAAGTCATAACTCAAATGTAATAGCAAACTGCTCATTGCATTTGAGATAGCAATAAAATAAAATTGCATCATCACCATGTGATGTCAAATAAAAGGTAGTTCTCCAACTTGTAGAAAAAATTCAAATATTTACCCATTTTTTAGTCTTTTGACTTCTTCTTGCTCATCGTCATCATCTTCGTCATCCTCATCATCATTATCCTCATCCGCACAACCCCTAACATTCGTATGTCTTCAAAGCCCTCTCAAGAAGATTGTCTAGCGAGCCATGACATAACCTTTTGGTAATTTTATCTTAAATAGTGGACTTGATATCATACTCTTGCTTCATTATTCTTTTTACTTACTTTGCAATTTTTCATCAATGTTCTCATCATCCTAAGGAACTTGGAAGATTAATATATGTCTCTTTTGTTTAACCCACTTTCCTAAAAAAACAATATCAACCATAAAATAAATCTGTTTATTTCTATATATGGTCAAAATCCTAAATATAAAAATAAAGTTCAACATAATCACTAAGTGATGAACATACAAATCCTGCCAAACATATGATATCATCTTTCATTTAGTTGACATATTAATTAATATTTTTCCATTAACAACAATGGAACTTGGGAAAGATTGTTTAAGCATTGAATCGGCAAGATATAAGTGGAGGCATGATACTTATTTCATTTATGAATTTAAACAATGCAACAGTTAAGTTAAATGACCAATATTTGACTTTATTACAATAATTGATTATCGTAAAAGCCTTTATAACTTCTTAAAAGCATAATAACATAAGGAACCAGTTCATTGCGATTCATTTTTGCCTAGGAAAAGATTTAATAAAAAATTGACAATCTTTATCACCAAACACATCAATAGCTTGATCCATAAATTATTTTCTAGGACTAGTAAATAGATTACGTACAAAGGAACGAAAATATTGATATTAGCTTGGAAATCAGTATGAAATACTTTTCATGAATGCATAGTTGGATCCATGTACTTTTTCAAAAGAAATGTACAGTGTAGCATCTTCGTTAGATTAGACTATCAATGCAGATCTCTTCACAATCCAATTGTACTAAGTACTAACATAGTAGATACTTATTTCGTTCAATATTTTCTATTGTTTGGATCAATAATTTTTGTTAAAATTTAAATTGTTTTCTCTTTTACTTGATCTTCTTTTGATTTCACAATAAACATAAAAAAACTGTATATGCTTAAGTTCATGTGGAACATCAAAATTGATTATTAGTACAGTCATACAAACCTGTAGATGCTTCAAGTTCATGTAATCAAACAAACCATGAGGAATATTATATAACAATAGGCTAAAGAAACACTTTATGATATGATGTTTAAAAGACAACTAGAAGTAAGCAATCAAATCAAGGAATGCAACACCAAAAAAAGGTAAATTTCCTAAAAAATTGAAACAGACCGACATTTCAAAGAGTAGGAAAAAAAATAAAACAATGCAAAGGAGGAGGTCATGGTGAATGTTTTTAGATAAGGAGATAACAATCATAAAGAAGCTGTAGGATTTAAGAACTAAATATGAAATTAATGGAAAACACATGTGAAACAATAGTGCATCGTTGAGAAATAATTACTTGGAAACCTCCATATGATTGTAGACCTGGTAACTTCATGAGCCGTTGAGCATTTTTAATAGAGCATTTGGCAAGATACTGGATGCTAATTTCTCATCATCATACCTATAATGAAAATAATATATTAATCTATGGACAACAATCGTAAAATAAATCCATTAGTTCCATTGTACAAAAAGAAAAAAGTAAGTAAACAAAACAAATGTTGACATCTTTACTTAAATATACGACCAAAATCAATATAGCATTATAACTTTATCAATTTTGGAAAACAAAGTAGAAAGTATATTCAATTTATAATAACTACAAAACTAATTAACATGTCACAAAAGTTTAAGGAGATCTATAAATGACAATAAGATCAAAGTATGTCAAATAACAATACATCATTTAGTACTAATCATGTAGCGACCTCCATACAGGCATGATATCATCATTTGCTGATTAAGACTTTTTTTAATTTCAAATCCAGAATTCAGCATTTTAATGCACATTTTTAATACTCATATTATGCAACCCCAAGTTTCTAGAATAAGCATACAATTATGATGATTGTATGGAAAATATGAATTTGTGATTAGGGAGGGTTCATTGAAGGAATTTAGTCATGTTGCCGACAACATGGAAAGGAAAACATTACAAGAGTTGTAATATACACAAATGAGATATAGTGAATAAGGTTATAGAAATAGTAATAAAATCTTGGTACAGATGGCCAATAAACAAAATATGAATCCAACATATAAATCTTACTAGCATTAATAATTAACATCAGTGTGAATAATTTTATATAAAGATCAATAAACTATCTCTTCTAATAAATGCTCTTTTTATTAGTATTCAATATATCAATTGTTTCTTGTATAATGAGTAGTAAACCATTTCCTTCTTGAGTTGGGAAAATTTCTCAGCATAGAACTTCCTGTAAGTTCTTTTTTGAATTATAAGTCAAAGTAAGTTTAGAAACCAACAACTATAATAACATATCTTTGTACATGTTTAATTAAAATATATTATTTAATAAAAAGTCTGTAATCATTAATATTGGTATACATATGACATATTACAATGCATGGTTCTAAACGACAACCCAAAACCCAATAGTTTATCCAACATGAATTATTGGAGCATACGACCTAACACTAAAGTTTTAGTGCTGCTTCCAATAAATTTACTAAAATGCAATAGAAGGTCATACTGGGAAAAAACTACCTCTAACATGGATATCATTCATTATTAACAAAACAATTTCTAAAACGCAAAAATGTGCACTCCCTATAGTATAGTTTATCAATCTTTTACAATAATCTAACAATCATACTGAGTTGGCTTACACATACTTATCATATATATCATAATAATGAGTGTTATGATAACAAATAAAAGGTGGAATCCAATTCAAGAGGCTCCCGTATGATAGCGGGCTTTAGGGAAGTTGATAATGTACGTAGCATTTCGCTCCCATTGCGAAGAGGTTATTTCTGAACTCTAACCTGGACGCCCAGATCACCATGCGCGTGACCTAACTATTGCGCCAAGTCTCCACCTCTGGATGTTATGATAACAAATAATTAAATGAATGTATATACCTAAAATTGCACTAGATGAAGGCAGTGTTGGGAAGGTATAGTGATGGCAGCTGCAGAATGTTACAGTGTAACACCACTAAACATGAGCATCGCTATTGAATTTCATTTAAAAAATAGCACATAAAAAATAGTGACTTGTAGTTTTGATCACTAAGCTCTTGTTATTATTAATGTGAGTAGCAACAAAAACATCAAAGCAAACAAAATTCACTAAATCATATCCAGTAAATAAAATAAGAAATCCAAAGAAGAACCCAATAGCTTTGTTTAATTTTGGCAGTCAGAATCGGTCTTGCTGGATGAACCGCTTTTATTCTTAAGATAAAAATTGAGAAATTGGACAGCATATGCTGCCTGCGAATTTCGACAAGGCAAAGAAGAGGCAACCTCGGGCTTTGAAGTTAGAATCTCAGATTTATGGCTGGCCGATTTCATGGAGAACGGTTAAGAGTGAAAAAAACACAGGAGAAAGAGAAAGAATAATGTTGGGGAAGAATACACTTTTCAACCTATTTAATTAGACTAAATCTATGTCCCAAGCCTTGAATCTCTTTAATTTAATCCCAGTCAGTGTCATCCTAGGTTTTGTGGGAAGACAGGAAAAATTCTTAGAAAAAAAACAGCGTATATGATTTTGGGTTTGAAAGCCGGGTTAGCTGGCATACGACGCATTTGACAACGGTTTTTTGTTCGACATAGGGGAGAAAGAGATTTGCATTTGAGAAATGTAATTCCTACAAATACATGATTTATTAATTGCAAAGCAATATTGTATTGTTTTTGAGAAATTGGGAAAAAAATGTTTTATGGAAAATTCATTAATGACCAACAACAATATGTTACTACTTTAATCTTTTCTTATTTATGTTACATGATAAGGATTTAATAGTAGTAAAAAATCCATTTCTAACTTATCATTAATTTAGAATTTAGAATACAAGTATACTCTTAGCATTCATAGCCAGTGCTTTCATTTCTCATGTCCCATTCCCATCTTTACCATCTAAAACCACTTAAGGAATTGTACGGAATCATACTAATAATAAAACGAATATAACCTAAAAGGGGAAAAGAAATGTTAAAATTAATACGAACATGTTTAGCAAAAACAACATAAAGCCTTGCATATTTTGTGAAAAAAGAAATACCATACTCTATTGAGGAACTTGAACAATTATGTTTACTTCTTATGTTCTTATTCATCTCTAATCTTGCATGCAAAAGAAGCCGATGACAACACAAAACCTTAAGAGATCTTCAACCTTTGAACATTATTAAATTACCTTGCTCAAAGACATTTGAACCTAATAATAAATAAACCCCGATTTCAAAATGGATATTAATGTGAAATTATAGAAGGATATTTTAATTGCTTCAATGTTAACAAATACAATCATATGAATGCAGGAGTTTCAAGTAGGTTCTCTCTGTAAAATCAAAGACTTAATCAATCTACATCTCGGTTAATTTATCAACTCATCCATAGCAATTATTTTATAAAAAGTAATAAGACAAACATAAATTAATTAGGTTTATGAGAATTTAGCTTCTAAATCAAATATTTATAAAAGGAGAACTATATAAGACTATATATTTTTAACAGCAATATGGAATAAATCGTACCTAAAACAGAACGTAAAAAACTGTCACTTCATTGCGAATTCATCTGAAGCACGAATTTATAAACACGACAAATAGCAGACCAAATCAAAACGAATTTAAAACACATGATAATTATTTCCTTCATTTTTAAAACTTGCTAAATATTGGATATAAAGTATTTAAAAAAGACGATACTTAGGGAGATGAAATCGTTGAAGGATTGAAATTAGTATTTATTTCCTTTCTTATTTTTAATTATTATTTTTAAAAAACTTAAAATGGTGAAAACCTTTTCGTTTGAGCTTCGATCACGAAACTCCAAGTATGAAAGTTGCTTTAAAAATCACCAAAAACACAATAGTGCAAGTTTCATGGTCCAATTCCAACATTTGCTCAAATTCCAATTTTGGGGACTTATTAATTATTTATTAATTATTGTTAATTTTACGAGATATTACATTCTCCCTCCTTCAAATAATTTCATCCCCAAAAATTCCCCAAGGGTTGAATCATGTAACATAGCCCGTGTTATGGGCATTTTCACCCATAGGATGGTAGTTCGATGGAAGCCAAAAGGAGGCAACGAAGGAAGACAGCCTTCCTACCTCCATCTCATGTGCTCGGTGCTCTAAGGTACTAAACATGATATCTTGATCGGTGCCCCAAGGTACCGATCATGACATCTCATTCGGTACCTCATGGATACCGAACAAGGAGCACTTACTTGAGGAAAGAGGGTGTCAGACCAAAGAGAAGAGCACGAACCGGACCAAGCTAATACTAGACCTACCGAGTCGCGTGCCTTGATGATGTACTGAACCAAGCCTAAGGGTAGTCCATCGACCCAAAGGAGGGTCGAGCAAAGTGGGAAAGCATACGAACTCGGCCAATAACCTGTTCAAGTGCATTTTGGCCGAACCAACACCCCTGAACCGAGCCTTCAACCGAGCCAAGCAGTGCAAATACGGAAGGAAATCTGCATATATTTGAAAATTATCAAGCATATTCCAGATTCCTGGGAATATTCCCTCTAGGCAAAATATACAGGGAAACTCCTAAATAATGACACTTCTTCATCCTTATAAATACTCAAGTATTCAACATCCAAACAACAACTTTTTAGGATTTAGAAGACTCCAAGCTACAGAATCAATTGCACGGAGCATCCGAATCACCATTTTCGATTAAAAATCATTGTATTCTTCATCAATTGCTTGTAATATAAGATATATAAGAGAAAGGAATAAAACCAAATAGTGGATGTTGGCCCATTATGGCCGAACCACTATAAAATCTGGTGTCTTTTACTTTTTCTGCTTTTTATCCTTCATTTAATCTACTAAAACAAATCGATTATAGATGTTTACCCCTTTTTATGCAAACATTTTTGGTGCTTTCATTGAGAGCGGAATCAATCCTCAACATGCCTCCTAAATCTGATAGTAAACCAGGCACTACCGGCAGGGGTACCAACCGTGACACAATAGAACATGATAACCATTCTTCCAGTACTCCATCCTTGTATGCCATCACTAGAGGTGACTTAGATAGAGTTGTGATGGATCTTAATACTCGTCTCGCTACCCAACAGCAAGCTATTGCGGATCAAATCATGACATGCTTGGGGCAGGCATAGCCAACCACACATAACACTGAAAACATGAGGAGAACCCAGACCTAACAATCGAGGGAGAGAAGGAGATTATACAATAGTGGTGAATCTAACACGAAAAATCGAGGAGCAGGACAAGTGATTGCCGATGAAGTATTCGAGTAGGGACTCAACCGCATGGCACACCAAAGGACCAGTCTATCACCAAACCGAGTAGGGGAGGTGACCGACCAAGGGTGACTACGGCTGGACTCCACCGACCTAGGAAATGCTCTTTGAACTTGGCTGAAGCAATAGCTGATGGAAGACGGGTACACCGTCGTGAGCGATCTCGGAGTAGAGAACGCAGCCGGGATCATAGAATGAGTCTTCACAAGAGACATGATAGAAGCCCCTCACTTAGAGGAGAGAGGTAGGTTAATTCCGGACCATCCCCAGAGCCGTAAGACCGTATGGTGTAGACTATCAGGGAATGTGTTCATCAAGAGCAAATAGAGCGGGGAATTGACACAAGTGTCGACAGCCCTTTTACTGTGGAAATAGAGACCGTTTGAAATCCAAGGAGTTTTTGAATGCCTACTATGGATCCTTATCAAGGCTTAACTAATCCCATAGTGAGTTTACAACGATATATTTAGCATATGATAATGAGTGGAGTAATGGAGGAGGTCATGTGCAAGTGCTTTCCCTTGTTCCTAATAGACCTAGCAACTATGTGGTTCTATCACCTTCCCCTCAACTCAATTCATTCATGGGAGATGTTAAAGGAGAAGTTCATCAGATAGTTCCGGGTACACATGGAACAATCCAATGACCTGTATTCCTTGTCAAATGTTAAACAACAGAAGGATGAGACTCTACAATAATATTTAACTCGCTTCAACGCTGCAGCGGTGAGTATTCAAAACGCTGATAAATAGTTTACCCTAATAGCACTGTGTGGAGGTGTACACCCTGACTCTAAGATGACCGGGAGACTGACTAAAGAGAAACTAGTATCCTCCAGGACTTCTTTTATGAAGACGCGAAGTACATGCGATTGGAGGAAGCTACCTCAGGGTGGAAAGCTGATTCTAAGAGATTAGGAGCTTCCATTAGTATGAATACTATGGTTAAGAATGGTGAAGAGGGTAGCATGGAGAAAAAGAAAAACAATAACCCCGGCAATTCCAATGGGAAGAAAATGGATCGAAGGAGATTCGAGCCAGCATAAGGTTCGACACCTATATGGACTTGAATGATACTATAGAGAACATCTACTTGGCCACTCAAGTAGAGCTTAAGTACAACATGCCTGCTCCATAGAAAGAAATAGAGGCTGAAAGAAACTCTGGGAAGTACTGCACGTTCTATGAGTCCTATGGATATAACACCAAGAATGTTTCCATTTCGCAGGACTTAATTGAGGAATACATCATGAAGAAAAAGCTGGAATGGTATATCAAGAGCCCTGGGGCAATTCCCGCTCTTGAGAAGCAGGCCTCGAGACAGCCCCTATTGGGAAATGGAGGTGAAGGATCTTGTGCTAACCATGAAAAAGACTGGAGGCTTGTAATTAATACCATAACATGGGGACCTCATATGGTAGACATGAGTTAGGTTGAGATGGAATGGTATGTGAAGTATTTGAAAAACGAGATGCATACGTATGTACAATAGGTGAGGAACAACATCAAGCTGTGAGAATACTCTAGCTCTAACCAACTGATAAAAGCAATCGTCTATGAGAGGAATGGATAACGATTCTTCTTCATTAGTTTATTTAGCTTCCTATAATCGACATAGAGTCTAAGAGGACCATCCGCCTTGGTGACAAAGATGAATGGTGCTCCCTACTCTAATATACTCCTCCCGATAAAACCCTTCTCCAATAACTCATTTACCTGCTTATTCAACTTGCATCTTTCCTTTGGAGCCATACGCCTTAGTGGTAAGGTAACAGGTCTAGCATTCTCAACACGATAGATCCTAAATACAATCTCTCTCTGGGGCAGAAGATCAAAAACCTCAACAAAAACGTCTAGGAAATCTCTAACTACAAGCACTATACTAAGCTCGCGATGTGATAGGTTCAATGAATAAAGGTAGCTCAACATAACAGATCCTCGGGGATTGCGGTAAACCTCTAAGCTATGCCCACTACGCATGCTCAACCTGAAAACCCTCCTTTCACAATCTACAATAGCCCCATACATAGTCATCCAATCAATGCCTTATATCAAACCAAACCTAGAAAATCCTAGTATAAAGGCATCATAATCAAACACGACTCCTAAGATAAACAACTCTAAACCCCTATATAACATAGACAAAAGGCCGATCCTCCTGTGGGGTTTAACACAACTATGTGGTTCGTGACTATACTAGTGTGTAAGTGCAAATCATCAACATGTCTACTAGAAATGAATGGATGTGAAGCCCCAATATCAAATAAAGTGCGAATAGATAAACAAGAAATAGCCAACACATCTTCGATCACCACTTTCTTACCCTTGTCTGCTACTGGTTGTGCATTATTACACTACAAGAAAATCTTCCATAAACATCAGAATTGAACAGCGTTTAAACGCTTGCTGCTGTGGTAGGCTTTTTATTCGTTGACATAAATAAAGTATACGCTGTCATCTAACCTAATTACTAAGTAGGAACAAAATGCGCCATTTATTTCCCGTCCCTCCAAATACATACCAATCTAATTTTATATTTCTATCCCCAAAACATTATACCATTTCTCAAACCAGAAATCCTCACTGATTTTCTCCTTTAAAAATCAGATTCGATAACCCTAATGCATACTCGTCCTTCAAAAACCCTAAATAACTTTGATTGATTGGAATTAGGGTTCATCATTTTTCTTGGATTTTATTTTCATGGAGATTAAGAAATCGAGTCCCAAAGATTTCTTCAGCTGCATCGTTATCAGTAAGTGCAACTAATCCTCTTCCAGAAAATTAAAGAAAGCATAAAGTCTTTTTCTTTGAATTGGCTTATCAACATTTCACGGTTTCATCAGTAATTTTATTTTGTAAAGAAATCTGATTTCCCTCTTTTACTTTTAGTTGACTCGTAACTTGATTTAGTAAAGAAACCTCAGATCTCTTCTTTTCTTTTAATCTGATTTCTATCACTATTTGTTATATTTTCCTAAAAACAATTTTGTTTAAGTTGTTTATTCTTATTTTATCATAATAGATATCATCCAAGGAAGTTTACTGTCTATATTTATTCTTAGTCATGACCTTTTTCTATGGTGAGCATGTAATGTGAATGTTCGCAAGCCTAGCTAGAAGAAGCATTCAGAACATCACTTGAAGGTGCGTAAAAATTAAGTACCTAGCTTATTATGTTTAAATTGATATTATGCATACTATCGTGTTTAACCATTGCTAAAACTTGGAATTTAGATATGTTTATAGAATATTCATAAATAAATATTGATTAGTTCATGTATAAGCATCTGGGATTACTATGATAGCTACATATTACACTCTGAAAAACAAATCTTTATAATCGTTTAGTTGTAAACAACTGGCTCCATTTTTTTTGGATGTTACTCATACATCCTAGATAACGGCTTGATTTCCTCATGTAAATTATTAACCCTTTCCCTGTAATTTTGTAAAAGAAAGCGATCTTTTAGCTTTTATTGTCTCATACTAACTAGTGTTTGGAGCTAATTGTAAATTTAATGGAAAATATGTTTGATATTATTATTCACTTAATTCGCTTAAATGCTTTTGTTAACCTTTTGATTTTCTAGTTTGGTTGTGACATCAAATAAGCTAAAGATTCAGGAAGCAAAGAAGAAAAAGGTATTTTAGTTCTATTTCAGTTTTGTTTCTATTATTTTGACCGTTAGACCGAGTAAATAAATAGAATTATTTACAATGAACTGCATTTTTTATAATGTGTACCTTTTTTGCTTCAGTTACCTTGTGGATATGTTATTTATATACAACATTTGGAAACATATTTGACATTTTCTTAGGAAAATCATGTATTGGCAATTCATAGTGGATAGTAATGTTTAACTAAATTTATATAAGTAAGCTTTGAACAAGTAGTTTATATTTATAATTTCTCCATGTAAGATAAAGTGTACTTTATTTTTAAATGTTACTTAATTTGTGAATAAAGTAATTGGATATATCTCTATAACCATGTATTAGATTTTAGGTTATACCAATCTTATATACACTCATGAATAAGTGGTTTATGGAGTGAACATATAGATATTAAATGACATGAATTCGATATTGCCTTACTCCTCATATTTTCATTTTGATCTATGAATGAATCATGTGGTTGGTGGTGAGCGAAATATCATGTTCTCGTATTCTTAGAAATCTACTCAAAAAATTTACTTTTATTTGAAAATTTGGGTTAATATATAAGTTTTGAATATTTTTGAAAAACATAATAAATTTCTATAATTTTCAAACTTTTTGAAATTATCAATTATTTCATTAATTTTATGACTTTTTTCCCAAATTTTGAAATAGTTTGAACATTTGTGAAATATCACCATTTTTTAATTTGAAATTTTCATTTTTTAAATAATATAGAGAATTTGAACTCTTAAAATGTGAAACATATGCTAAAATTAATAACCTTCTTAAAAAAATTGGTTAAAAAATATTATATATTGTTAAGTAACTATATAAAATTAGTTGAAAATGACTGAATTTGGATATCTTAACTTGGTTGGATGAAAGATCATCATCATTTGCTGTTATGCAACTACTCGATAATAACCATCTTAACTTGGTAGATAACAATTGTCCTCTCCAATAAATAATTCTTTGTTGCTAACTAATGAGAGGACTAGTTAGTTTATACATGCTGAACTACAATATAATGACAAATTATAGTTAGACTTTTGGTTTCTCCTTCGCGACTCAAAGATAAAGTAGTAAAAGAGAGAATGAGTTTTAAGTTTTCAACAACTCAAACTGCACGTTTTCCTCTATTTCATTTGAAACTCACTTAAGCATTTTTATTCCAAAACTTATACTATATAATTGGTACCTAGAGTCCAAGTTAGCCACTTCCGAGTTTCCTCAATAGATAAAAGGCACTTTAAAATAATTCAACGCATATGGAATCTATTTACCACATTTATCAGTCAAATGAACTAAAATGAGGGTAGGGCCAGTGACTTCACATAAGCATTTTTTTCAGCAAAATAAAAATAGGACATCCAAAGATTGTGGATATTGTTTAATTTATTATGTACATTCTTTTTTACTTTTCAAATTTCAATAGTATGTTTTCATCATAGTCAATAATATATATTAATAAGTGAAGTGCATAGAATAACAGATAATTGAAGTGCATATTAATAATTGTTATAAAGTAGCAGGAAAAGAAACCATTGTTATTAAGTTGCTAGTCCAAATATTTTCACAATATGACATGATACATTTCTACAACCTATCAGTATTTGCATGATAAGTACATGAGAGTATCCAAAATATTGTTGTGCTATTATTTTAAACACTAAATTAAAGGTAGCTTTGTTGATGTGGTCCATTTGATATGATTTAGTTTCATATTCAAAATGGGATGTTAATTCTTTTACTAGGCTATGATTTCAATTGGGGATGATTCATCAACGACTGTAGTGCACTCAAAACTAGAAGAATGGGTAGTAATTGTGAGGTGTGTCATGGATACTGGTATAATCTATGTGCAATAAGAGAGAGAAGGATTAGAAAGGATACTAGCTACATGTGTGCAAGTTGTCGTGTGCAGATAAAGGGGTTAATTATTTGTGAGTTACAGCTAGATGCAAAAGAGCTATTAATTAATAATGAATCAGTATGATACACACCGGGAAAGCAGTCGTCTTCGGGCAGGGCGGAGCTGAGCAATTTTTTGATCATCGACGGCTCTAGGAGATCGGTGTAATACTTTGATTGATAAAGGCAAGGCTCATCGGGATCAGGCTGATGCAAACCCTTATTGCTCTCTGAATCATTTATGGGATGCTCAGATACGAGGATCACGTTGTCAGAGAGTAGGTCATCCATCGTTATAGAATTCTCCTTTATCCCCAGCCAAGGAGGATATCGAAGGGTTGTGGCCTTTTACAATAGACGAGGCTACTTTCTTGGGTTGGTATCGACCCCGCTTTGAACTCCATGACGTAGATGGCGGGATTAAACCACCATGTGGCAAAAGGTCCACAACAGCTAGTATTACTAATGGTGATCTTGATTTGGTGGTCAGCGATAGTATTGAAGCTGCTTGAATTAAGATGTTTTTTAAGCTGGTAGTGAGTGAATTAGTAGTGTAGATGAGAGAACTGAGTATGCAGGCATAAAGGAAGGGAGCTATTGTCACAGGGCTCTATCAATGACCCAATGGAGAGTAGAAGAACTATATCAAGGAGTTGATGGGTTGATGCTTTGGCATCAAGGCCAAATCTGAAGTGTGGTTGAGCATTGAAAGACTGGAAATGATAGATATAGCTTCATTTAAGACATGGACAATTTCAACACTTAGTTAGGCTTTGTATAATTAGAAATTTGATGAGTTATGGGAGGCAGGCCTACACAATACAAGTGGGTATGCACATTTTGTGGCAATCATGGCCTATGGCCGAGGCAAATTTAAGGATTATTTTATAGCAGAGCAATGCTATAAACGCTGTCATAAAAATATTAACAGCCTAAATAAAACGCTGTCAAAAGAATAATTTCCACAGCGTTTAAAATTAAGCTGTTGTAAGTTCTCTTTATACGATAGCTTGTCGTTATACAGCGTTTGTTCTAACGCTGTTGTGTCATATAACAGCGTTTAATAAACGCTGTGGTATCAAATTTTTTACAGCGTTTTCTATTTTGCTGTTAAAACTTTTGCATCTACAACAGCATGTCGTTATACAGCGTTTATAATAACGCTGTCGTATCATATAACAGCGTTTTTGAAACGCTGTAAAAAGCTGTTTCTGGTGTAGTGTTACTAGGGACAACCTCTAGTGCATAAGCCAAAACCACCTAAGTAGAAGTCTGAGTGGGAGCTTTTAGTGATGCTTTGTAAGCTCGCTTCAAATGCCCAATCTGATCATAGTTATAAAACTTAATCTTTGAGCAATCCAACCTGCATTCTTTAGAAAAGTGCCCCAGTTTGCCACACTTATTACACTTCATGTCCTTTTTCTGAATCTTCCCTTTCGATCCAAATCCTCACTTCTTCTTATTCTTCTGGTACCCTTTCCCTCTGGCCTTTAGAGCCTCTTCTTTCTCTTCCTCCTTGGAGATGGTAGTGGGCAAAGCTATCTCCACTAACCCCTCATAGGTAGCACCCATCGGAATGTTACCCGTAGCCAAATCTTGGAGAGGTTGGTTCAGTTCTTTAGCAAATTTAAGAGTTCTTATGGGCTGTACTAATCAACTCTATACCGAATCTAGCTAGCTCATTAAACTGATTCATATACTCCTTGACGATCATATCTCCCTTCTTGAGATTAATAAACTTCTCCAACTGAATACCTTCCTCCACCCTAGAATGAAACTTCATCTCAAACCTCATATGGAACTCCCCCTAAGAAATACCTTCCCCATCATTCTCAGACTCTATAACCACCCACCAGCTCAAAGCCTCTTCCTACAATTGCCAGGTAGCTAGCTGCCTCCTCACAACATTAGTCAAACCCATTAGACCAAATATCCTCTCACAAGCGCAGATTAATGCTCGCAAATCCACCTAAGACTCTATCCTCATATACGGCTTGCCTACAAGACTAGAAAAATCTTTGCATAGCTTAGCAAAGTCTGGAGTGGTAGATGGGCAAGCAGGAACCCCACTTGTCACTCCTTCCACGGGCTCTCTAGCGGGATTTCGACTGCAAAGCCAAATTGAACCTACAGGATTAGTCATCTTTTATCTGTGAATTTTAATAATTTGATTAGCAATAGTTTAGGCACAAACGAGAGAGATAACATAGATATGAATCAAAGATAGCATAAGCACGATAAAGAGAGATTACAACTTGTATAAAGCCTTTGGAAAACCTCTTTGAAAAATATTTACGTTTATACGTAAATATTTCAAAAAGTCCATTTAAAATAAAACTTCGGAAAACTTCTTTTAAAAAGCTTTTGAAAAACCATTTCTTCTCAAAAACTTTTTCAAATATGTTCTCTCAATACGATCCTAATTCCTAAGGAACTTTGAACCTATGCTCTTATGCCAACTATGACAAGCCATACCTTCCAACACACTGATCCAAAGCTCAAAGTGGCTTTCGACCTCATGTCGTGCCGAGAAATGTGGATCGATCTTTTAACCTTTAACAATTTAAAGGTTAACACAAGAGGTATAAACTAATGATAACTAAACTTTCAGTACTCACAACGGAAGGAATAAAACATGTATATATCACAGTAAAATATCAGTCTAAAAAATATCAATACAAGATCCAAAACAGAGTACATAGAAAAATATCCCTCCAAGTCTGATACAAGAAAATAACCGTACTGATATGATAAAATGATACATGAAGAGAATATGTAGTAAAGCAGACTCCAATAAAAGCACATCTCTCTCCAAGTATCTGAAACGGGCAAATCATCTACTGCCGTGTCCACTTGGAAAAAGATGGAAAAGGAATGGGTCAGACAAAAGTATGGTGAATGAGAATAAGTTTAGTATGTGATGATTAAGTGTAATTAACTTTAAAACTACTTTAAGTGATTAGGGTGTGTAACAGGTGTCCATAAATTTCTAAGGTCTAATACATAAGGATTCTTATCTAAAACAATGGGTTGAAATCGAACCTTATACTAATGATCGACCAATGTTCTTAGAGTTATCCAGTGAGAAAATTCTACCTACAAGGGATTGTGGGAACTGTTCTACCATAACTACCTATCATCACTACGCTTAGAGAAGGAGAACCCCGAAATGCAAACTCGCTATATGACTCATCGTATGCACCTACTGTTCACCCTTCCATCATAGTGCAAAATGCCTCTTATCGTACCGCGCTGGCATCCACCTATGCCAGATCGTGTTAGAACTGTGCGTACAAGAACTCCCATTAGTACCACACTCCTTTCTATCATATAGCCTCTTATCATGCTGCACAAAACCTGACTGTCCTTTAGAACCCCCGTTAGCACCGGGTTTACTCACCTAGTGTCTCCATCAATGTTGTGCATCCATTATGGACCACCTCTTGAGTGTATGCAAAATACACCGTCCTAGTCAACTCTTAACTTTTATTTGGGTATTTAACCGTTATCCAAACCACATATTCTATCATCCTTTGATAGGGTACTGAATTCCCTACTGTCACTGGCATGTGTACTTAGCCCAAAATATGCTCAACCAATCAACTTACCATATTATATAATTTTATTACGAAGTTATATAATTTTTAATGTTTAACTTGAACCTTAGGACAAGGTTCAAATTCTGCATTTCTCATACTGAACAGCTGACCACCAATTTTCCACGATCGACCGCTATCGGTCGATAGTTACGGTTCCCAGGTCGATCGGTCACGAAGTTAATTTAGGGTTTCTACATGGTTTTGATTATCGATTCTTTGAGTACTTAGTACCTGCTATTAGCAGAGTATACTTAATTAACCTAAATTTTGACCAATTCATATTCAATTAGCTATCCAAATTGGGGTTTGTAAATTTAGGGTTTGTAAGAGGTTATACACAAATTTGATGTTAAACGGTTTACTGACAATTTACTTTCTGGAGCTATAGACTTGAATTTATGGTCCTAATATATTCATTTAGGGTTTAGCATATCCAATTAGGGTTTTGACATCCTAGATCAATTACAATAGTTTAAATCTAATTACACTAATGAAATTATCAAATTTGTGCCTGTTCACCTCTAGCCTTAGCTCTTGCACTTGAGAATTTGGCCTCCGATTGATAGCTCACTTCCTAGATCATCTTAGTTCCCCCTTGATTGCTTGTTCTAGCCTCTTAGATTGATTAAGTTTGATTTTTGAAATTTTATAATTAGGGTTTTAGAGAAAATCGGGTAGAGTTTAGTTACTGTAAGCTTTCATTAGAGAATTAGGGTTTCATTAGTTACAAATTTATAGAGTTAGAGTTAGATTTAGGGCCATTATATTAGCTAAGGTAAAATCTGTTCCAGTTATCTCAGCCTTTGTTTGCGAGCAACTAATCAGAGCCGCACAACCACGCCATCAGGGAATCGACATTGGCCGATTTTTCATGTACATGGGTCAACTACCCCTACCACGGTCAACCGCTATCGGTCGACCTTGAACCCTTAAGGGCCAACAGTGGATTTGTAAATTTTTATATTCTTAATTCATTCTAATGCCTGTATTTCCTCCATACTAACCCGGATTACGAAGTGTTATATATAAAAATCATTTGGAAAATCGCTACAACCATGATGGTACAACTTACGTACCCAAATTCCGCCGTTTGTGAAAATTTTCTTTTATGTTCTTATTTTTTATTTAAATTTCCTTATTAAATTTCCATTTAACCTCTATTAAACTCTTATTAAATTTTACATAAATTTTCGAGGTATTACACTCAAATTAATAGCCAAGGAGAGGAGGAAGCATGGGAAGATTGTGCTAAAGTTAATAATGAATTGCCTGCTTAGACCATAGAGAATATGGATATAAACACACCCTTTTAGCAGTTTTTAGCAGATTTAGAGTAGCAAAAAGTACCACCGTAGGCCTAAAATGTACCATAGGGCCCTATGCAGCTATTAAGAGGATTTTGCTAAAATTAATAAGGATTTTAAGAGCCTAGGAGGAGAAACGTTTGATGGGACAAAACAGACGTTGAAGTCTAGTGATTGGCCAGGGAATTGTGACAGAGATTCCTAAGAAAAAAATCACTTAGGAATGGTTTAGAGAGATGTTTGAAGAACAGTATATTCCAAGACTAGAGTTGTCAGCAATGTTTCAGGAGTTTGTGGAGCTGCAACAGGGGAGTCTGACGGTATTAGAGTATGTGCAGAAGTTTAATGCATTGTCTAACTATGGAACCAATCTTATTTAGACTAGGAATGACAATGGGGCGGGTTGGGGTGGTTTTTTATGCCCCAAACCCACTCTGGGTTTTTTAGACCTCGCCCCAGACTCGACCCATAAACCCGGTACAAGTCCGAAATTTTTCCCCAAACCTAGAACCTATACGGGTCGAGTCAGGGTAGACTCATCTCACCCCAAGACCCGATAAGGCTCTATGTATTAATTCAAAATTATGTATTAATGTACATATTTTTATTTATTTTTATTTGTTGCCGCTAAATGATTCATTGAATACAAATAGCAATGTGTTTACAATGATAAAGGAAGATAATAAAAATAAAGTTTGCAATAGTAGTTCAAAACAATATGCATCTGTTATTGTATAATAATCAGTGATGCAACCCGATACTGTAAAGTTTTTATAGCTTATTGACTGGAAATTTTTAATATTCATGTCATAATCACTTATATTTAAGAAGATTAACAAATAATCATTATAGAAATAAAGCGGTTTCATGAGATCTTTGTAGTGCGGATCGGGTTGGGGCGGGTAAACCGAGCCTCGGCCCGACCCTAGATCCAAAGCTCTAAAGAACGGGTCACGGGTGTACCCGTCCCAGTGACCCAATGGAGCGGGTCTGGACGGGCCAATATAGAGGTAGGTCTACTGGGTTCGAACCCTAAGCCTGCCCCATTGCCATCCCTAATTAGGACTCTGAGAAAGAAGATAGAGAATTTCATTTTAGGATTAAGGTCAGGATTGAGTGACCAAACAATAACTCATCTAGCACTTCCATTCAACGAAGTGGTAGATATGGTGAGAAGATATGAGCTAATGTACACTAAAAGGTGAGGCATGGGGCAGAAGGCACGGACTGATAAAGAACAAATGAAGTTTTCTCAACAGCAAAGATATGCTAAGGGTAGAGGAGAGCGGAAGGATGTTGCTGATGTAACATGCTATAATTGTAGGATAAAGGGGCACTATGCAAATAAGTGTCCAGAGTCGGTTGGGATGGTGAAGATCAAATGTTTTATCTGTTACAAACCCAGGCACAAGAAGAAAGACTATCCCAAGTTAAAGTGACCAAAGTTTATGGCTTTAGAAGGACCGTCGGTTGGACCAAGAGCTGAAGAGAAGGGAAAGATAGTTATGCTAGGAGGTATGATCTCAATCTTTAGTAGTTCAATTACAGTTCTTTTTTATATGGGTGTATTGCTATACATTTATTTCATTTCGAAAGATGTAGTGGATAGGTTGGAGTTAGATACTACCTATTTAGTCATGTTTTTACGTGTGGTTAATTCGATCGGTGGGTATGCTACTCTCGATTAAGGTGCACCGACCTTATGTTTGATTAGTGTGGTCATTTGTTTGTTTGCAACCCATATGCGTTTGACTTCGTGGGGTATAGGAATGTTTTGGGTATGGATTGGTTAGTGTGTAATGATGCTAGGATCTTTTATGTTGATTGAGTTATCACTTAACAGAATCAAAATGATGGGAAAAGGATCATGGTGGTGCTAGATGTGATAGATGAAAAGTTGGGATTGGCATTGCGTGCATTGGAGGATCTGTAGGAAGAGATAAGTAGAGTGTAGGTAGTCTAGGAGTTTACATATATTTTCAAACCATTAACTGGATTATCGCTATGAAGAGCGATTAAATTTTGAATATACTTGATGCTAGGGGCACAACCTTTTAATAGACCTCCTAGCAGAATGCCACTTAAAGAGGTGGAGAAATTAAAGAAGCAGTTGGTGGAACTTGAGCATAAGGGTTTCATCAGGCCAAGTAGTTCGCTGTGGGGAGCGTCCATGGTATTCGTGAAGAAGTCAGATGGATCATTATGAATGTGTATTGATTATTGAAAGTTGAATGAAGTAACAGTGAAGAATTGTTATCCATTGCCTAGGATAGAAGACTTGTTCGACCAGTTGAGTGGTGCTAGAATATTCCCACAGCTAGATTTGGTAATGATATTCCATCACCTGAGGGTAGCATAGGACAGTGTTCCATTGACTGCGTTCATAACAAGATATGGTTCATATGAGTGCTTAGTGATGCTGTTTGGACTGACTAACGCACCTATATTCTTTGTAGATTTTATGAACCAAATCTTTGGTAATTAATTGGATAGATTTTTATTGGTCTTCCTGATGAAATTTTTGGTGTATTCTAAGTATGAAAGAAACTATGAAGTCCATCTTAGGTTGGTGTTGGAGACGTTGAGAAAACATAAATTAGAGGTGAAGTTATCAAAGTTTCACTTTTGGAAATGAGAACTCAAGTTTCTTGGGCATGTTGTCTCGGAAAATGGATTAGCATTGGATCTATTAAAGATAGAAACCATTAATGGTTGGAAGAAACCAATGACGGTAACAAAGATAAGAAGTTTCTTGGGATTAGCTGGCTATTATCATAGATTTATTAAGGATTTCCAGTGTATATGACACCCTTAACTATGTTGACCAAAAAGAATGAGAACTTTGTATGGGACTGATAAGTGTGAAGGGTCATTTCAGGAGTTATTAGCAAATTCTCTTGCCTTGATCGTATCTGAAGTGAATTAGGTCTTATCGGCACATACATATGCTTGTGGAATAGGTTTGGGAGCGGTGCTACTGCAAAAAGGGCGAGTAATAGTTTACACTTCAAGGTAGTTGAGATTGCATGAAGTTGGATATTCGACTCACGACTTAGAGTTGGTAGCGATAGCTTTTACATTAAAGATTTGTATCTTTTGGGAGAGCGATTCGAGTTGTATACAGACTGCAAGTCCCTTACTTATTTAATCTCTCAAAAAGAGTTGAATACGAGGCAACAGTGATGGGTAGAAATCTTGGTGGCCTACGACTTCGATATAGAAGATACGGCAGGAAATGGGAACAAGGTTGCGGATGCTTTTAGTAGAAAACACCAGAATGGAGCGCCAACCATGATTGAGGAATGGAAGGTGTTAGATACATTGGCATATTGTGGAGTGCATTATAGAACAAATTTAGTATCAAATAGAGATCCAAGGATGGTAGAAAGTTTGGAAGTACATCCAATCCTTGTGAATAGAATTATTGTAAGGAAAAAGGACGACCCATTGTTAGCTGAAAGAATTAGGAGATTGGGAATGGTTGCAGATGCTGAGGACCTAAAAGGGTTCAAGATAGAATCGAAGGGATGGCTTAAGAAGGAAGGAAGGCTATGTGTTCTGAATGTAGAAAATATTCAAAAGGAGGTCTAGGAAGAAAGTCATCGGTCTATGTTTACCGTCCATCCCTGGAGCACGAAGATGCATTGTGACATGAAGAGAGTATTCTTTTAGGAATGGACGAACAGGGATGTCGGTGAATGTGTGAAGAGGTATTTCACCTATCAGCAGGTAAAGGTTGAACATCAAAAGTTGAGTGGATTACTTTAATCTTTGGAAGTACCGATTTGGAAATAAGATTCAGTGTCCATGGATTTTATTGATGGGTTTCCTAGGTCGAGAATGGGAAACGATAGCATTTGGGTGATAGCAGATAGATTGACTAAGGGTGCCCATTTTATCCCGATGAAGTCGACATGAACAATAGCTAGTTTGGCGAAGTTATATATGAAACATGTGGTTAGACTGCATGGTATTCCAAGCAGTATTGTAAGTGATAGAGAGATCCTTGGTTTACCAGTGAGTTCTAGAAAATTTTGTAGGGTGCATTAGGTAAAAAATTAAGCAAGAATATAGCTTATGTAATGAACCGGATTTCGACCCTCGAAAATTGACACTAATACGTCCACTGTATTGCGTGCCGAGCATTCGAGTGCTGGAAACACCGATCATTAAGGGTAAAAGAACAAAAGAAGAAACTAAACAATCACATATTCTCATAACGCAACAATATATAATATAACAATGATCTTTAAAAAAGAGAAAAACTATAATATACTTACATCTATTAGAGTACAACCACAAATCACTAATCATTAGTCTAGATAGTTATAACAACCAGTCCTCACAAATGTAAATAATTTTAAACAACCGATGCAGTGAAATAAAGATAATAACTAGCATCAATGAAGTCTCTTGCTCCAAGCTCCTCCAAAATGCATCCGAATCTAGTCTGTGAATATACTCGGTCTGACCCGAGTATTAAAAGGAAAGAACACCCAGATCAGTCTATAAACCAGCGTGAGAAAACACATCTTAATTAGATTTTAATGCTAGAAAACCTTTTGAAATAAAGTTATCTCGTAAGACCATGCCGCATATAAACATAGACAGGTTTTTACCTTACGATAACCAAAACATTTTTATCAAATCGTTTGACATTATTTATAATCACATTCTTTGAAAACCCTTTTCAAATAATATATTGAAATATTGGAAATTGTTACATTAATTAAATTCCAGCATACTAGGCTCTACAACCAAAACCGTAAAGGCACATATTGGAGAATGGATTTCATATAATAACAGGCAAGGGACTGCCTTCCGTATAGCACATCTCTAGAGGAATGTACGGAGGACCCATAGACAGTCCTCTACATCTGGCAAGACCGGCCTATCCCTTTCTGGTGACCAACACAATGGTCCTGGATAGTACCATATATGACACCACCCCGGTCGTTCCCGACCTATCTGTGGCCATAACATACACAGATAAACCCAATATATAAAGGGTAATCTAGAAAGGTGATGACCATACCCTAATAGGTGCGACCCACATAGCCTTACGGCATACCCTGTTTCAGCCATTTTCGGGTGTGAGGCCTGAGGTAACGTATTACCTTTCACATGTCAAATTCCTCTTTGAATGCCACATTGTCATTTCCAACAACACACTATTTTTTTCCCATAAAAGTACAACCCCCAAGTTCATACGCCTCAGGGAATGGTGTCAAGTATAAAAGGGGTTACCACCTACACCACCAAACAGATGTATGTTTGTAAAAACCAATGTATGTGGTCTTAGAAATAAAATGTCAAACATTCGTCCATACAAGTTTTCCAGGAAAATGACAAACCTGAGGCACTTCTCCTACTACACCATGTTTGGGAATCACCTCTACTATCAGTAGCGAGCAGTCCTTGCATCGAAGAATTCAAAATGTAGATACCACTGTCACCATATATATGATATGGGAATTACCCCAGAGGTTAGTGGTAATCAACCCTACATCATTAAGATCTCCATCTTCAAAATCATTGTCTTAAAGTAAATTTCACTTTCAAACGCATACGTTGGTCCAAAGTGGTTTTCGGATAAATCCAATCCCGGTCTCTCCGGACCAACAATCGATAAGTGGCCCTCAACCTCATATGGAAACCAAGTTTTGCAGACTTATCATGTTTCCAACACTCAACTTGGTATCCTTCGACCAAGAAAGAAGCCTCGTAGATTGGAGTGCCATAGTCACTCCGCTCTACTCGAATTCATCATTCTTAACATCAAATGATAATCAAGCCTACTCAGTGGGCTTCGTGCTAAGTACACGACTAATCAGTTCATACATCCAGTCAAGGAATCAAAAATAAAATCTAGTACACAAGTAGTCACTAAGCCTATTTATTTAATATTTTATTAATTAACCCACTTTCCAAATATTTATGTCAAAATATCTTTATGAAGATATATTCTCAAAACCACTTTTAATCTTTCGGCGTTTGGAAAACATTTCTGTATATCTCAACGGTATAAGTATATTCACAAACCATTTCATTTTCAACACTTAGAAAATACCTCTATATACTTAAATTTGTAATAGGTATATTTACAAATCTTTGAGGAAAGATTCGTATTTTCCAAAACACACTTTATTGGGTCAAAATGAATGTTGCTAAAACATCGTTACGACAACAAAAAGCACTTGTATAGGGATCCGATTAACTATATTTAATATAAATCTTCGATACTAAACTTAAACCATTTATTAGTCAACAATGAAGCCGATCAAGTTGGGGTATCATTACCTCTCAGACCTTGAGTGGATGGCATTCTTAACTACGAAATAGATATAAGTTACCCACCTTGAATATTAACATCAAATATAGGATATAAATAAATTCCGTATATTATATAAAACATCTCCTTTCGAAAATCACTTACTATAACAACAATGTTATAGTCCATGTCTTCCTCACTTTCTCAAAAAACATTTATTACAAATGTTGAAATCCATGTCTTTCTATCCCTTCACACATTTTAAATCACTTTTAAAACTATTAAACTCCATTTGCAAATATCACTTTCAAAACATTCCTTTAAGATATTATTTTAACATTTAAAACGAAATGTGTCCCTCTTTATAAAAACCATCCTTTACTTATTAAGATAAACCCTTTTATATTTATAAAACTATGTTTTATAATCTCCTTCCAATTTTATAAAACTTCTTTTTATAAAATCTCTTTATTTATAAAATTCTATTTATAAATCTCATTTATTTATAAAATTCCATTTACAAAATATCAATTACAAATCCATTTTTAATATTTACAAAACACCGCTTATAAATCTACTCTTTATTTATAAAATATTACTTTTATAAATCTTTTATATATACCATTTCAAAAATATTTGTTTCGAACTATTTCTATCTTCTTTAAAACTGTATTTCCTTTTAATAAAAGATGGAATTATTTATTAAGTTTTAAAACCTTTATAATACAGTTCGAAAATCTCTATTTAAAATACTTCATAAAATAGTTAAATTTATATTCCAAAGATTGTCTTTTTATTTCATTTCGGTAAACTCCTTCTTTTAATAATTTATAAATAATTATTAAAACATGTATTATTTCAAGTATCACCTTAAAAATCATTTCAATTCAAAATCATTATTTTATGATATTTCAAAATATTAAAAATAAGGCCCTGTTCTACTGTAGCACTAAATAAGCAAAATCATGTCCATGTCATCAAATATGGCATCCAACAAATCATATATCATAATATATGAAAACTAAAATCAACAGTGTGAGGAATCCCGTTGGATCCCTCCAACCTGTCACCCTGCATCACAGCTCATATATATCATCACACACACATACAAATAAATAAAATCAACAGTAGTGAGGAATCCCGTTGATCCCTCCAACCTGTCCCCTTGCATCATATACAGTATAAAATTTGGGTCATCCGCTACTAGGCAGATACATATCATCCGCTCCAAGGGCGGGAATAAATCCAAACCAAGTGATAAAGAAGTTAATCATTTAAACAAGCAACAAACATACATCAATGAATTTTATTCAACCATATAACATACTAGTTAAACAGGTGAGTTTAACTCACAAAAATTTCAATTGTCGCTGAAGCATTCTGGTTTCGAATAAAATAGAGCAGTGTTCAATTTTATCTTGAAATTATATAAGCTCCAATCTCTATCAATCCAATTCCATAACATAGATATCGTCGATACGAGCCTAACACGACTGGCCACGTCCAAATCCAATCTCGTATGAAATAGATACGAATTATATAAGTTTGTGAATTAATTAAATTAATTAACTTCATTAACTACAACCTTAACCACATTCTTTGCTCTAAATCGCCTGCTGCTACTCAAGGCCGCACATTTTTAACACAAACAAACCCGACTTCCGTTGTTCATCTCTCTTGGACACCACCGCCAACAGTCACCGAAGCCCGCCGCATCATGTCCAACGATTGCCCCACCTTCCAGCAACCCAACGACCATAGCCACGACCCATCACGAGCCCGCGATCCCCCAAACTGTGCGCTGTTTAACCCAAAAATTCCACCGCCTCATGTCTCCGATCAAAGATCTGCCATCACTGATGTACTCACCAGGCCCCACCACGCAACTCTCATGTTGGAGCCTAAGTCCAACTCCCATCTGGTGGTCGGAGTGATACAGATCATTGGATGTGGATGGCAGAAAAATGGCGGCCCTACTCTCCAATTAGGGTTAGGGTGTGGGAGCGAATGAGAGAAGTGGGTCCTTTTATAGAAAAAATTTCAAACATTATTCACCCTCCAAAATCTCGAACTCCAAACGAGGTGTGCCGTTTAGCATTCTATACTAAATACCCCTATTTCGAATAAAATGCAACTCATATCGGGACCCAATTCCATCATATACAGAAGTTAGCTTTTAAAATAAAATTATATTAAAAACCTGTAACTAATTCCTACACGTAACGAGCTTGCACGACCACACAATACGTCCTATCATCACAAAACTCACCTTCATACAACAATTCGCTATTCCAGATCCAATGGCACTGGTTTCATCAAAATCCGAGACAGTGCCCTAGAATGCTAATTTCACACGTTAAATTAAAATGAATTATTACGAAAACCATTTTAATCACTTTTAATTCTAAATTAAAAGTTTACACTAACAATTTATTATTTAAATTGAATTTAAATATGCTTTTGAAATCCATTTATTCAAATTAAATCCAAGATTCAATCATTTAAATAATCTCGATGTTTAAATCACTCTTCCAATATTCAAATAACCCTTATACTTGAAATTTTAAGCAGTTTGACTTCTAAAACTAATATTTCAATATTTAAAATTAATTAATAATTCAAATTCAAATGTCCAAAATTCTGGGTTGTTACATTCTTCGCCTCTTAAAAGAATTTCGTCCCCGAAATTTGCAAGGTAAAAAGATGTTTCTGACCCTTTAACCTTTCAAAACCAATTAGTTGAAACTTATCATCAAAATTTCTAAGTCTTTAAATTTACGGAAAATTTCGGCATCGTCTTCTTTACGCGGCTCGATAAGAAGAACTACAAACTACCACTACGAGCCCAAACCAACAAAAGAAAAAAAAAGCCAAGCGGCTGTTCATAAAATCAACAAATCCAAACAACAACATAAATGTGTACCTATTTGTTGGGCAACTAAACTTTGCTAATGAAACCAAGCGTCAACTAGCCTTTGCTTCCATAAACCCGCTTCTTACTTACAAATAATATCCATCTAAACTTGCATTTCCTAACATCGATCAACATATAATTTAATAAAGCCCATACGATGTACATATACCATTCGTGCGCAATATCAAATCCGATCGTTCGCTCCATCACACAATTTCATTTCCGAACTAGTATCGCTCACTCGACCACTCTAATGCGGACTCTGATCTGGTTCCTTGATTGGAAACCGTCGTTCTCCTTGCATAGCAATATACTATGATAAAGAAACTTTAAAATCTAATCAAAAATCCGTATCCAGTGTCACCACCAAGAATCAAATGAAAAATCCTAACTCCGACCGATGTAAATCACCTAGAAATCGTATAATCGAAACTAGATCCAATAATTATGCGAATAAAATGATCTACGTACAACTTACGTATTCATTTCAATTGGTTTCTTATTATACCAAATTCCTTTTTACTCATACTCTTTTTATTTATATCCATTTTTACTTACTATATTTCCTTTAATACTAATAACACTTAGGAACCATTCTATAAAATCATTAAGTTTATTATAAACATTTTATACAACACGATTTATGTTTATCATCACTTCAAAACTAAGTTCATACTCATTTAAAATCACAATCAATTTCATTTAACTTTACTTAAGTTAAATTTCATTTCATAGTCTAATTTTAGATTTTCTTTTCTTAACATGCGTATCCAACAAATTTAAAAATTTGTTTTAACCAACTAATTTGCAAATTTATAAGTTATACAAACTTATCTCTTATTTTTTCACAAAACATTTAGCTTAATTTATTCCAACTTGGAAGTTTTCGACTATCCAAAATCGTCAAAATTTCCATTTTATTTCAATATATAAAAATTTCCAACAACATCTCAAGACAAGCTGCACAAACCCAACTTATCCTAAAGGTTAGAATGCATGAGTCCATACAATATCACTTGATTGAAAATTCAAGAATTAAACACCTGGTTTTTATTTCAAATCATTTTGAAATAATAATATAAATATATTCTGTTTGTATATCAAATCACACTTTTAAAATCTAAACCAATCTTTGTTTGCCAAAATAAAACTTTATGGTGGCAATCTATCACTCAGAAACCCAAAAATGAATACCGATGGCGCTGCAGTCATCACCAGAATTATTTTCCAACGACTGAAGTGAGTTCAGTGCTTTCTTATCTCTTTTAAAATTCATTTGATCACATTTCTATTCAAAATACTTTCAAAATCGTAATATTATTAATTTCCACAACACTTTGAAAAATATTTCCAAATTCTCCAGGATTTAAGTTCTTAGATTTCCAGTTTAAATCTTTTTAATTCATAAATCACATAGGTAAATCATATTCATAAAATTCACATTTCTCATATAATATCATTTCACAACTGTTTATCTTTGTTTAGATTATAATAATAAGTAACCTTTATTAAAGCACAAACAATAAACAATAAATGATAATAATCAAATATAATCACTCTCTATCAACAAAATACACCATATATAACTATAATAATTTCTGAAAAACTATTCCTTTATATATAAAATATAATCAAGGTAAAATTATTTCATTTACCCAATTTCAAAACAATACCATGTCAAATTGCTATTTAAGTGTTTATAGATCCCTATCAGTAGCGTTAATTGCTCGTATAATCCATAAGCCACTCAAAAGATCAATTAACATAATATAAAACATTTTTATATCACTAACAAATATGCGCTTATATATATAATATACTCAACTCATTCTAGGATGCTACTGACCCTATCTTTAATGAGTTACTCATTCTAAGGTATTACTAACCAATCTATAGTGAGTCTACACCACCAATCTTAGGTGTTCGCTAAACGTAAGCTCTGATACCACGAGTAACGAACTGGATTTTCAGCCCTCGAAAATCGACATTAATACTTCCACTGTATTGCGTACTGAGCATTCAAGTGTTGGAAACACCGATCATCAAGGGTAAAAGAATGAAGAAAGAACAGAAAAAGAAGAAACTAAACAATCACAGA
Source organism: Allium fistulosum (assembly GCA_030737815.1). Classification (NCBI taxonomy): domain Eukaryota; kingdom Viridiplantae; phylum Streptophyta; class Magnoliopsida; order Asparagales; family Amaryllidaceae; genus Allium; species Allium fistulosum. Next base: position 553,414,665 of record CM060906.1, read on the forward strand.
ATCTCACAATGCAACAAAATAATATATAATATAACAGTGATCTTTACAAAAGGGAAAAACTGTAATATACACACATCCATCGGAGTACAACTACAAATTACTAATCATCATCCTGGACATTTATAACAACCTGTCTTCACAAATGCTGATAATTTTAAACAACCAATGCAATGGAAATAAGATAATAACTAGCTATCGATGAAGCATCCTACTCTAGGCTCCTCCAAAATGCATCCAAATCTAATCCGTAAATATACTCGGTCTGACCCAAGCATTAAAAGGGAAAAACACCTAGACTAGTCTGGTAAACCACTATGAGAAAACATATCTCAATGGGATTTTAATGCTAGAAAACCTTTTGAAATAAAGGTGTAAGACCACGCCACACATAAACACGGACGGGTTTTTACCTTACGATAACCAAAACATTTTTATCAAATCGTTTGATATTATTTCTAATGACATTGTTTGAAAACCCCTTTCAAATAACATATTAAAATAGCCGAAATTATTACATTGATTAAATTCTAGCATACTAGGCTACAATCAAAACCATAAAGGCACGTATTGGAGAATGGATTCCATATAATGACAAGCAAGTGACTACCTTCCGTATAGTACATCTCTAGAGGAATGTACCGAGGACCCACAGACAGTCCTCTACGTCTAGCAAGACCGGCCTATCCCTTTTCGGCGACCAACATAATGGTCCTGGATAGTACCGAACATGACATCACCCCGATCGTTCCCGACCTATCCATGGCCAAAGCATACACAACAAACCGATATATAGAGGGTAATCTAGAAAGGTGATGACAATACCCTAATGATTGAGACCCACATAGCTTTACGGTGTACCCTGTTTCAACCATTTGCGAGTGTGAGGCTTGAGGTAACGTATTACCTTTCACGTGACAAATCCCACTTTGAATGCCATATTGCCATTTCCAACAACACACTAATTGGTTTCCACAAATGCACAACCCTCGAGTTCATATGCCTTAGGGAAGGGTGTTAAGTATAAGAGGGGTTACCTCCTACACCACTAAACAAATATAGATTTGTAAACACCAATGTACGCGGTCTTAAAAATGCAATGTCAGACATTCATCCGTACAATTTGTCCTGGAACAGGACAAACCAAAGCCACTTCTCCTACTACATCCTATTTGGGAATTACCCTTACGATCAGTAGCGAGCAGATCTTGCATCGAAGAATTCAAAATGTAGATACCACTGCCACCATATATATGATATGTGAATTACTCTAGAGGTTAGTGGCAAGAACCCTACATCATGAAGATCTCCATCTTCAAAATCATTATCTTCAAGCAAATTTCACTTTCGAACGCATACGTTGGTCCGAAGTGGTTTTCGAATAAATCTGATCTCGATCTCTCCGGACCAACAATCAATAAGAGGCCCTCAACCTCATATGGAAACCAAGTTCGCAGACTTATCATGTTTCCAACACTCAACTTGCTATCCTTCGGCCAAGAAGGAAGCCCGGTAGATTGGAGTGCCATAATCAGTCCGCTCTACTTAAATCATCATTCTTAACATCAAACGATAATCAAGCCTACTCAGTGGGTTTCGTGCTAAGTACATGACTAATCTGTTTACATGTCCAGCCAAGGAACAAAAAATAAAATCTAGCACACAAGCAGTCACTAGGCCTGTTTAATTAATCTTTTATTAATTAATCACTTTCAAAATATTTATGTCAAAATATCTTTATGAAGATATATTCTCAAAACCAATTTTAATCTTTTGATATTTGGAGAACATTTCCATATACTTATCTCAATGGTATAAGTATATTCACAAACCATTTCATTTTCAACACTTAGAAAATACCTTTATATAATTAAATCCATAATAAGTATATTTACTAAATCTTTGAGGAAAGCTTCATATTTTTGAAACGAATGTTAGGTAAAACACCGTTACGAAAACCCAAAATAAAAACTAGTATCGGGATCTGATTAATTATACTTAATATTAATCTTCGTTGTTAAACTTAAACTATTTATTAGTTAACAATGAAGCCAATAAAGTTGAGTTATCATTACCTCTTAGACCTTGAATGTACGACATTTTTAACTTGGAAATAGATATAAGTTACCCACCTCAAATATTAACATCAAATATAGGATATGAATAAATCCCGTATACCACATAAAACATCTCCTTTCGAAAATCACTTACTATAACAACAATGTTATAGTCTAAGTCTTCCTCACTTTCTCGAAAAACATTTATTACAACAAAAATGTTGAAATCCATATCTTGCTATCACTTAACACATTTTAAATCACTTTTAAAACCATTAAACTCCATCTGCAAATATCACTTTCAAAACATTCCTTTAAAAGATTATTTTAACTTTTAAAAAGAAATGTATCACCCATTATAAAAACATCCTCTACTTATCAGGATAAACCCTTTTATATTTATAAAACCATGTTTTATAATCTCCTTCCTATTTTATAAAACTTATTTTTATAAAACTCTCTTTATTTATAAAATTCCATTTATAAATTTATTAATTTATAAATCTCATTTATTTATAAAACTCCATTTACAAAATATCAGTTACAAATCCGATTTTAATATTTATAAAACACCGTTTATAAATCTGTTCTTTATTTATAAAATCTCACTTTTATAAATCTATTCTATAAACCATTTCAGAAATATTTGTTTTAAACTATTTTTATCTTCTTTAAAACTGTATTTCCTTTATAGTAAAAGATGTACTTATTTATTAAGTTTTTAAAACCTTTATAAGACAGTTCGAAAATCTCTATTTAAAATACTTCACACAACAGTTAAATTTATATTCCAAAGATCGTGTTTTTATTTCATTTCAGCAAACTCCTTCTTTTAATAATTTATATATAATTATTAAAACATGTATTATGTCAAGTATCACCTTAAAAATCACTTCATTTCAAAATCATTATTTTATAGTATTTCAAAATACTAAAAATAAGGCCTGGTGCTACTATCGCACTAAATAAGTAAAATCATGTCCATGTCATTAAATATGGCATCCAACAAATCATATATCATAATATATGAAAAGTAAAATCAATAGTGTGAGGAACCAGTTAGATCCCTCCAACCCGTCCCCTACATCATAACTCATATATATATATATATATATATATATATATATATAAACAAAATCAACAGTGGTGAGGAATCCTTTTGGATCCCTCCAACCTATCCCCTACATCATATATAGTATATAATCTGGGTCATCCGCTATTAGGCGGATACATATAAAAGGTCATCCTCTCCAAGGATGGAAATAAATCCAAACTAACTAATAAAGCAGTAAATCATTCAAACAAGCAACAAACATACATTAATGAATTTTATTCAACTATATAACATACATATTAACGAAAAAGGTGAGTTTAACTCACCAAAATTCAAGTTATCGTTGAAGTGTTCTGATTTTGAATAAAATAGAGCAGCATTCGATTTTAGCTTGAAATTTTACGAGCTCCAATCTCTATCAATCTAATTCTATAACATAGATATCGTCGATATGAGTCTAACGCGACTGACCACGTCTGAATCCGACCTCGTATGAAATAGATATAAATTATATAAGCTATGAATTAATTAAATTAATTAACTTCATTAATTACAATCAACAGTAACCTTAACCACATTCTAGCCCTAAACTGCTTACTGTTAATCAAGTCCGCACATCTTTACACAAATGAACCCGACTTCTGCTATTCATCTTGCCTGAACGTTGCCGGCAACAGCCACCGGAGCCCGTCGCATCACGTCTAATGGTTGCCCCACCTTCCAATAACCCAATGACCCATCATGACGCCGCGATCAGCGGAAAGCGCCCCGAACCACACGTCGTTCAAACCAAAAATTCCACTGCCTCGTATCTCCGATCAAAGATCTGCCACCAATGATGTACTCACTAGACCATGCCACGTAACTCTTATGTTGGACCTTATGTCTAACTCTGCCTCTATTGGTCGGAGTGATATGGGTCATCGGATGTGGGTGATAGAAAAATGGTGGCTCAGTCTTCAATTAGGGTTAGGGTTTGGGAGCAAATGAGAGAAGTGAGGTCCATTTATAGAAAATTTTCAAACACTATTCACCCTCCAAAATCTCGAACTCCAAACGAGTTGTGCCACCTGGCGTTCCATACTAAATACCCCTATTCCGAATACAAAGGAACTAGTATCGGGACCTAATTCCATCATATACAAAAGTTAGCTTTTCAAATCAAATTATATTATGACCACATAATACACCCGATCGTCACGAAACTCGTCGACATACAACAATTCGCTATCCCGGATCCAATGGCACTGGTTTAGTCAAAATTCGAGATAGTGCCCCAGAATGCTAATTTCACATGTTAAATTAAAATGAATTATTACTAAACCCATTTTAATCACTTTTAATTCTAAATTAAAAGTTTACACTAACCATTTATTATTTGAATTGAATTTAAATAAGCTTTTGAAATCCATTTATTCAAATTAAATCCAAGATTCAATCATTTAAATAATCTCGATGTTTAAATTGCTAATCCAATATTCAAATAACATTTATACTTGAAATTTTAAGCTGTTTGACTTCTAAAAGTAATATTTCAATATTTAAAATTAATTAAATATTCAATTCAAATGTCCAAAATTCTGGGTCGTTACAGCTTAACACCCGTAGACTTATGGCCAAACAGAATGGATGAATCATATGCTTGAAATTTTGCTGAGGGGTGCATGTTTTAAATTTCGAAGGATCTTAGGAAGATTAATTTACATCTTGTAGAGTTTTCCTACAATAACAGTTACTGGTTGAGTATTGGGATGGCCCCGTTTGAGGCACTGTATGGTGTACCATATAAGTCACTTATTTGTTGGTTGGACATAGGAGATAGCCTCGTGTTAGGACCCAATTTGGTAAGGGACGCTATTGAAAAGGTAGAATTGATTCATTCTAGAATGTAGACAACGCGATCAAGACAGAAGAGTTGCAGACAAAAGGAGAAAAGAGCCTGAGTTTACATTTGGCGACTATGTGTTTATGAAGGATTCTTCGATGTGGGGAGTTATGCACTTTGGGAAGGCGGGGAAATTGACACCTAAATATGTAGGGCATTTCCTATTGAGAGAATTAGTAATATGGCTTATCGAGTTAAGTTTCCAAGTAGTTTGGCGGGTGTACATAATGTCTTTCACATCTCACACTTAAGGAAATGTGCGTACGACCTAAATTCGGTAATGGAGCCGAGGGCGGTTGAGTACTTATCTATAGAATCAGATTTGACCTATGATAGACGACCAAAGGGAATTGTAGGTCATGACTTGAAAGAGTTAAGGAAAAAGTTACCAAACTCGTTCGCGTCCAATAGAGTGACCATGTCGATGATTGTACCTAGGAGGTAGAGGGTAAGATTTGAAATTTCTATCCCGATTTGTTTTGACATGTATGATTAGACATTATGTTTTGTTATTTAGACTAGTAGAAACACTAGTATGAGTTTGTGTTATGATATGCTTGTGTGTTAATAATGGCACAAATATATATTAATATTGATAATTGATGATTTACTATTAGTAGGGAACTAGTATAATTCTTGTACCTTTTGTACGCTGTTTTGATGACAGTAATCTTTATCCCGTCTTATCTGAATTTTGAGGACGAAGTTCTTATAAGGAAAAGAGACTATAACGCTCCATATTTTAAAGTACAAAAATATGGAAAAATTAATTAAATAATTAATTAAACAAATTAATTTATGAAGATAAAAATAAAGACAAGTTATTTAAAAGGGAATAAATTTAAGACGAAGAGTGGGGAATTAATAAGAATATGCTAGAATGAGATCTTAGGCCACAACCCAAATTACTAAGCCCCTAATCTCCCACCTTTCATTCATTCCGTCGCTCATTAAAAAATAAAAAATCTACCCAAATAGAGATTGGCCATATTTTTAAAGGATGATAAGAAGAAAATTTAAAGGAAAAGAAGGAGTTCCATTCATAAGAAGAACCAAAGCTCTAAACTAAGTGTAATCAAACAAAAGGTGAGTAATTATTTCTCTAAAACCATCCAAACCCATACGAGTTTGGATTATATGTATTTGTGATTTTTGAATGTTAATGAACAAGTTTAAGAAGAATAGAAAATATTTGTTCATGTTTGGGAATTTATATATGATGATTTATGAAGTGTTCAAGGAAAAATATAAACCAAATCTTTTCTAAATCACTTAAAACCTTTAAACAATGTGTACAATAATAATATGGAGGTGGGATTTTAATTTCATATTTTTCTAAATTAATTTGAATTTATATGAATTTTCTAAGTTGAGAAAACGTTTAATTTCAAAAATTAATTATTTTGAAAATTTTATATGAGCCAAAATATGATGATTAGAATTTTTGATGAACTTTTTGGGATTTTTCCCATGCATTTTTGAATTTATATGAATTATTTGGCAAAAGTAAGAGCTAATTACAATGTGATTTTTCATCAAAAACTTACAAGTGTAATTAATTAATTAATTAATAAGGTAATTAATAATTTTGGAAAAGAAAATTGCTTATAGCCCTAGTAAACCAGTGATAATTTGACTTATAATCGAGATATAAGTAGCTATTTTGAATGGAAACAAAGCAAAGTTCAAGTTAACACCAAATTGTCATATCAATCGGAGATAGCCGATATCAACTGGTGATAGCTAACATCAACTAGAGAGATATCAACTTGTGATAGCTTAATATCAAGTTGAGATAGCTTAATGTCAACTGGAGATAGCTGATATCAACTAGCTATAGCTTAATGTCAATTGGAGATAGCTGATGTCAAATGGAGATATCAACTAGTTATAGCTTAATGTCAACTAGAGATAACTAATATCAACTGGAGATAGCTGATATCAACTTGCGATGGCTGATATCAACTGGAGATAACAACTTGCAACGGCTTAATATCAACTTGCAATTGCTTAATGTCAACTAGAGATATTGATATCAACTAGTTATAGCTTAATGTCAACTGGAGATAGCTGGTATCAACATGATATCAACTGGAGATATCAACTTGCGACAGCTTAATGTCACTGGAGATATATGACATCAATTGAAAATATCAACTTGCGATAATTGATATCAACCAGAGATATCAACCTTAGATAGCTTAATGTAACTGAAGATAGCTGAAATCAACTAGGAATTGCTGATATCAACTTGTGATAGCTGATATCAACTCGAGATTTCAACTTGCGATAATTTAATATCAACTTGTGATAGCTTAATTTGAACAAAAAATTGTTGGTAACAACTGGAGATATCAACTTGCTATAGCTTATTGTCAACTGGAGAAAGCTAATATTAACTGCGGATAGCTGATATTAACTAAAGATATTAACTTGCTATAGCTGATATCAACTGGAGATATCAACTTAACTAGATGTCAACTAGAGATATCAACTTGCGACAACTTGATGCCAATTGGAGATAGCTGATAATAACTGGAGATAGCTGATATCAACTGGAGATGGCTATTATCGACTGGAGATAGCTAATATCAATTAGGGATATCAACTAAAGAGAGCTAATATCAACTGGAGATAGCTTAATAACAACTAGAGATAGCTGAATGTCAACTTGAGATAGCCATAAAACTTATAAACTTGCTATAGTTTAATGTATTGCGATAGCTATAAAACATACCATATAACGACCCCATCGCTATGTCCATATTATTAAAGAACATTATAAATAATATTGTCTAATAATATGAAAAATACGGCTTGTTAAGGGCGGCCGTCTGTGAATATATCTTTAAACTAACATTGACACATTATACTTATGGTTTTTCTTAATCTATGGAATAAAATTTGATGTGTATAGTCTTAGTCTAAAGTAATAATCACAACAGTTTCTCAGAATTAGAATAGTATAGCATATAAACAATAGTCACAGATCTCAGTGGAATAATAAACATCATATACATATAAAAATTGAGAGTTTACAAAATATAACACTAGACTCACATAATATACATCCGGTGCAAATCTCTAAACTCAAATATACATCTCATAACCAAACACAAAATCCTAAATAAGATAAACTAAAAGTAAAAAATGTTTATCTTCTAGCTAACGCAACCATCCGAAGGTCAACCTGTCATGTAACCTGAAAAGTCTCGGCCTAACCCAAGCATTAAAATAACACCCAGGTCAGACTATCTTTAAATATCCAAAAAGGTGAGAACAAGATATACCACAAGAATAAATGACATATAGGTAAATCCAGATGTCCAATATATATAACAGGTCATGGAATTAATTTAACTCGGAATTTGTCTCAAGGTACAGGGATATATATTCAGGTCACAAACACAAATTAGTCACTAAACACAAATTATAGAATAAAGCACAATTTTCTAAATACAGAGAAACCAATTCCACATTGTGGCAAACAAACAATTGTGATACCACTTATACCGATCTGAAACCAAAGATCGAGAACACAGAATCTTGACACGACCATAAGGATCGAGGAACACAAACTCTCAACACGATCACAAGGATTAGGGAAAACAAACAAAATCTCATATCTCGACCGATCACAAGGATCGTGGAAAATCCAGTCCCGACCGATCACGTGGATTGGGGAAAAAAATCCATAAGTATAATTCTTAAGGATCTATCAGCCTCATCGAACACCAAAAGAGAGCAACTTTAAAGTGCTAAATACTATCATATTTAGTAATTGCAAGAACTTAACTAAAACGTTCCATACCATTCGGTGAAATCCAAATATTTACTATAAGCTAGTAAATCTCACTCATTACGGATACCATTGGAAGACCTACACTATATTCTCTTAAGCATCTATCAGCCCCATGCCGAACACCAAAAGAGAATACAACTCTAAGGTATTAGCTACTTTCCCAACGGCAATCATAAGAATTTAACCAAGGCATCACATACTACCAGTTGACACTCATGTATTCACTAATGGTTTAGTAAATTCCACTCAAACATTCTATTCAATGAGTTGTACCATATTCGACGAAGCATTGCTTAAGAGCGTTTAAACCAATCAATAACACTATGTCGATTATTAGTATTCCCCATATTATAAAATTAAGTTTCTCAAAACATTTTATTTCACAATTTTCTCCCAATCCAAAAGTCCAATAAAACGCCAAAATAGCGTTTAAAAGGCCAAAGGCTAAGTTTAATAAAATCCAATAGGAATTTATAGTTTGAAAATAAATAACATCATTTCACTGTATAAGAAATATTTTCTAAAATATTTTATATACATGCATACTTTTAAACTTCCTATTTAAAATTCTTAAACTCATTTGTTTTTCAACTATATAACATATATATAATATCCTTAGATAAAATAACCCAATATTTCATTTTAATATCAAAATACTTCCATATATATATATAGTTGTTCCAAATTCCCAATCATTTTTCAAAGACTATATATCCAAGTAATCATTTATCTAATCAAATTATATTACTCATATTCCAAACCCCATAATGGTATTCCAACATTTATTTAAAATACATGAGTTTTTCAAAACCATATTTTAAATTCCATAAACATGTCTACTAACTTTGTAACGATCCAGAATTTTAGTCATTTGAATTTGGAATATTTAATCAATTTTAAATATTGAAAATTTGATTTCATAAGTTAAATAACTTAAATTTCAGATATAGCGATTTATTGGATAATTTAATTGTTAAATTTAATAATTGAAATTGTTTAAATATTTGAATCTTGGGTTTTAAGTTCAATAAAAATAATTTCAAAGCTTATTTAAATTTATTTAATAAGAATGAAGATAATAGAACTTTTAATTGGATTTAAAAGTGATTTAACTGATTTTGAAAATAACTCGTTTTAAGTAACATAAAAAATAGCCTTCCGGGGCACTGTCTCGGATTTCGATGACACCAGTTTCATTGGATCCATAAGAATGAATTATAATACGCCGTCAAATTTCACGGTGATCATATGTATCGTTTATTCGTGCGAAATCGAAACGCGTAGAATTTAATTTTGAATATTTAATACAATAATTGGGTTCGAAAAGCTATCTTCTGCATACGATCAAACTAAATATCGAAACAAGCTCCTTTGTGTTTGGAATATGGGTATATCATATAGAACACCTGGCGGCACGTCTCATTTGGAGTTCGATATTTTCAGACATTGTATAGCTTGATAATTTAATATATATATATATATATATATATACCATACTCAATCCCACACCCTATATTTTATTGCCATACCCAGTCCCATGCCTCACTGCTCATGCCCATACTCCACGTACAAACCCATACCATCTTTAATTTATAGTTTCAGCTCCCTCTTTGCTCATTTTTTTAAAATAGAGAAAAGAAAAAAAGGGAACTTCAAAAATTAAATTGTAAATCTACACTTGATCAAAAATGAAAATGTTGGTTCTTTGGAATCATAGGGTCGGGATCTTCGTATGATATGAGTATTAGAGGGTACAGAGATGGTTCAGGGAGCTCGATAGTGAAGTCGCCTGGAGGTTTAGGGCTAGGGTTGGGTTTTGTGAGGGTTGTAGACATCGATTTGGAAGCTGGATGTTGGAATTGGATTTAGCAAGTCGTTTGGTATCTCGATATTTTAGCATGGTTCGGTGGAGGTTTGTGTCGTGCGACCTGATGGAGTAGGCGATGTGGAGGAGCGGGTCGCGATTGGTTGGAGGCAACCGAGGCCGAGACGAGGTAGGGGGATTGGAATGTCAAGGGAAGTTTGATGGTGAGGTTCGATTTCGATTTCGTGGCTCGTGGAAGCGTAGTGCCGTGCGTGCACAAGGTGGTGCATGGTCATTTGCGTGTGCACGGTTTTGGGAAGAGCAGAGAGATTGGAGAAGATGATGGTAGGGTAGAATTGTAATTAGGTTGAAGTTTGAAATTAGTTTATTTAATTATTAGTTTAAAGATTGATTACTAAAAAATTCAATAACTCTCTCATACGAGGTCCAATCGAGGCACGGATTTTTGTATTGCGCTCATAACGACGATAACTTCACGGTGGAACTGGTTTGGAGGAATTTGGAGGCTACTGAAATTTGGGCTAAAATCGGACGACGTTCGGTTTTAGTTCTAAACCAGAATGCCTCGACGACAACAGAAAATTTAGGTGAGTTAAACTCACCTTCTTGCTCAGCTAGTATGATATATAGTTGATAAAAATTGTTAAATGATCGTTTGGATAAATTACCATATTTATTAGTTGGTTTGGATATATTCCCGCCCTTGGAGCGGATGAGACCCTATTACGTTCCCGTATAAGAGCGGATGACCCTTTATATACGAATCCTACCTCAAAGCGGTTGATTTATATTTTATGATTATATAACGTTTGTTATGCAAGGGATCCAGCGGGATTCCTCGCTATTGTTGGATTATTTCAATAATATTTCTTTTAAATGGATTATTGAAAAATGAACCAGATTGTGGACATTATGGTTATAACATTGTTATATGTTTGAAAAACTAAAACCCAGCAGTGATAGAAAATCAATATCGATATTGGTTAAGCATTAGGTAGCCATTAGCCTGAAATTAGTAATTTGAAATACTATCAATCGCCGATTGAATTGGAATTGAGTTTAAGATAGGAAATGATTTTTAAATCCTAAATTGGGTTTCGGAAAAATATTGTTTTAAGTTATTTGATGATGAATATTATTTTAAAGATTATTTAATTTTACTAATATTGTTTAAAGCTATTTAATTGTATTAATAATGTTTTGAAGATTATTTGATTATATTAATATTATTTTAAAGTTATTTAATTATAGTAATATAATTTTAAGGTTATTTAATTAAATTAATATTGTTTTAAAGTTACTTAATTAAATTCATATTGTTTTAAAGTTATTTAATTATAGTAAGATAATTTTAAGGTTATTTAATTATATTAGTATTGTTTTAAAAACTATTAGTTTATAATTAATATTGTTTTAAAGAACTTATCAGAATATTAAAAGGTTAATTATTTCAAGAATAATTATGGCTTGAAATTAATAATAAGGACTATTAATATGGTTTTGAAAATAAATTATAATTATTTATAAAAATGGTAAAGATTAATTATTATTGTTTATTTAATAATATTTTGAAATTATTAATTATTAAGATGTTTTAAAGTTAATAACTTTCATTTATTTATAATATTTATTGTTAATAATTATTATTATATAATGGTGTTTTGTAGTAAAAGATTTTTAATTATTTATAAATGTTTCTGAGAACCATGAATAGAGCTGAAAGACTTGGATTTTATAAAGGAGTTTATACAACAGTTTGAAGACTCAAGGAAAGGTTATTTACAAGGTGAAGAGTTTATAAATGGTTAGATATTTATAAACGAATTTTAGAAATGGATTTATAGATTTATAAAAGGAGTTTTATAAATGGTTTTATGGATTTATAAAGGCTTTATAGATGCTTTTAGAAATGTTCAAAAAGAATTTATGAGCGATTGAAATGTAAAAAAGAATTTTATAAATGGTCCAGAAGATTTATAAAATGGATTATAAATGTTTTTAGAGAATTATAAGGGGTTTTATAAATGATTTTTGAATGAAATAAGAAGAAAATCTTTCTTAACTTTGTGGATATACTTATACCGTTGAGATAATTATATGGATATTTTCTAGGGACAGTTTGGCACAGGTCCCTAATAAGTTTCAAAATACACAAAAACACCAGTAAAAAAAAGTTTGTAAATTAGGTTCCTAGAATTAAGTTACCGAATAATGGCATACACTTATGCAATTATCGAATAATTGCGGCCATTTATGCAATTATATCAAAAAATTGCAGACATTTCCACAATTATTCACTGAAAAATTGCGGAAATTTTCGCAATTATTCACCGAAAAAATTGCATAAATTTATGCAACTTTTGAATATAATTGCATAAATGTCTGCAATTATTCAGTGAATAATTACATAACTATATGCAATTACTTAGTAACTTAATTCTAGGGACCTAATTTACATACTTTTTTTTACTGGGGTTTTTGTGTATTTTGAAACTTATTAGGGACCTAGGCCTAATATTCACTATTTTCTAACTATTGAAAATATATTGATTTGCTGATATACCTTTGTAAAAGTATTTTTATACAAGTAATTTACAAAGTGATTTTAATGAAAGAAAGATTATCAAAGGAGGTTAGTGGTTGCTTATGTGCTTAACTAATGTTGGCTTTCCTTATGGAATAAAAAACCTGATCGATTGATTGTTATTCAATAGTTAAATAACCGACAATCGAAATTAGACCCAAACATAACTTTGGAAATATCTAGGAGAAACACGTGAGTTATATGACACAGTAATCGTCGATGATGTTGTACTGTGCATATTAATCTTGTTTCATTCTCCTAGGAAAATGATAAGGAAATCTGTCAACTAACGATTAGGAGGTGATCTTCGATCTTATCTTAGACTGTTTATTTCCTAAAGGACCAGGGTAGAGTTTATCGAGAAATATCGAATGTTGTTTCGAAGAGACTAGGATCGGGTATGTTATCCGAAAACCACTTCGATCCAACGAATGCATTTCAAAGTGAAGACATCTTGAAGGTGATGGTATTGGAGACGGAGCTCTCAAGTGTTTCGTTCAGTCCCAGAACGAACTTGTATGGATGAATGCTGGTATTGCATTGTTGCTTGGAAGGTAGTATTAGCATTCCAAGTGGGAAGTGCTATATAAAAGTAAAACGTAGCCTCAAGCCTCATCAACCGGGAGTGACTAAAATAGGGGAGATGCTGCAGGGCTAAGTGGCCGCTCCCAAGTAGGGTATGATCATCCCTATATAGAGTCACTATTATCTCTCATTGTATGCTTCGGGGCCCATTAACGTAGGGGTGATCATATTCGGTACTATCCAGTAAAGGGTTGGCCGGTTCTGTGTTGGCAAGGGTCGATAGGTTCGACCTCAGTGTTATTTTATCTAGAGATGCACCATGACGGGCAATACCCCAATAGCCCAGTCATTGTATGGAATCCATTCTCCAATAAGCAACGTACGGACTTAGTTGTGCGCAACTATGCTAAACCCTGAGATGCAAGCATTTCAGCTATATTCATATTTTACTTTGACCCCTAGATATTATTATAATATAAATGGATTTTCTATAGAAAATTTTTTTGTTATCGTAAGGTAAAAACCCATCTGTGTTTATGTGTGGCATGGTCTTACGAGATACTCTTGATTTTCAAAGGTTTTCTATAACTTTAAATCTAGTTTAGTGTGTTTTCTCACGCTGGTTTTCCAGACTGACTCGGGTGTTATTTTATTATAATGCTCGGGTCAGACCGAGCATATTACAGATTTAGTTGGATGCTTTGGAGCTTCAGGAGATGAGTTGGACGACCAGAGACGTATTCATGTATATGGTTATTTTCCCCCTGCATTTATTGTTGTATTTATCAGCAATTGTAAGGATAGGTTGTTATAACTATCCAGTCTGAATAGGTTAGTATACTCTGATTGATTTCTGTATATATACATATTGCAGTTTTGTTTTTGTGTAAAGATTTGATGTATATTATAAATTATTTGTTCCGTTGTGAGATTCTGTGTTGTTTAGTTTTCTTCTTATCTTCTTTCTTTTTCCCTAACAATCAGGTTTTCTGGTATTCGATTACTCGGCACGCAATACAGTGGACGTATTAGTGTCGATTTTCAAGGGTCGAAAATCCCGATCGTTACACTTGGTATGAGAGCTGAAGATTAAGCGAGAACCTTGGATTTGGTGGGGTACTCATTAGAGATAGGGTCAGTAGGACCCTAGAATGAGTTTGAGTGTGTGTGTGTGTGTATGAGTGCCTATTTGTTAGTGATATTAAAATGTTTTATGTTGTGTTTGTTGATTTGTTGAGTGGCTTATGGATTCTGGTCAATACGAGTAATTAACATTATTGATAGGGGTCTCTTCACACTTGAACAGAGTAATTTGACATAGTATCATTTTGAAATTGGGTAAATGAAATAATTTTACCTTGATTATATTTTATATATAAAGAAATAATTTTTAGAAATTATTATAGTATATATGGTGTGCTTGGTTGTTAGAAAATGATAATGTTTGATTATTATCATTTGTTGTTTATTATTTGTAATTGAATAAAAGTTGTTATTATTATAATGAAAGCAAAGAAATAGTTTTATGCAACCAAAGTGAATTATATATGGTTTATAAAAGTGGTTTATAAATTAAAAGGGTTTAAAAACTGGGAATTTGAGAATTTAAATTATGTTAATTTTGGAAATGGTTTTTCAAAGTTTTGTAAAATAATAATAGTATTATATGGAAAATATTTTTGAATGGAAATATTTCAAAAGGATTTTAAAGAGATAGAAAGCACTGAACTCACTTAGGTCATTGCAAAATAATTTCGATGATGACCGCAGCATCATCGTTGTTCATTTTCGGGTTTCCAAGAGAGGAATTGCTACCATTGGGATTTTGTTTTGGTAAAACTAGATTTGATTTTAAAGTTCAAAAGTATGATTTGGAAAACCTAGGGGATTATGTGTATATATATGATTTCAAAATGATTTGAAATAAATAAGAATAAGGTGTTTAAACTTTGAAAATTTTCAATTAAGTGTTTAATGAAAATATGAAAAAATAAGTTGATAACTTATAAATTTTAAGAATTTGTAAGTAAAACAAAGTTTTAAAATTTGTTGGATATAAATGTTGAGAAAGCAAATTTGAAAAGGAGATTTAACTTAAGTTAAGTTAAATGAAATGATTTTTGGAAATGGAATTGATTGTAATATGAAATGTATCAATGAGATGGACTAATTAAATAAGTTAGTGAATTGAAAATGGTTAGAATTGAATGTAGATAAATTGAGTGTGAATAGTTGAATATAAATAAAAGTGAATGAGAACGAAATAATTGTGAATAAAAGAATTTGGGATAGCTAAGAAATCAAATTAAATAAATACGTAAGTTGTACGTCTATTATTTTATTTGCATAGCTGTTTGATCCAGATTCGAGCACATAGTTTTGTGATGATTTACATCGATCCGAGTTAGGATTTTTTACTCGATTCTCGAATGCGAACACTGGATATGGATGTTTGATTGATTCTAGAATTCTCTATCATAGTATATAGCTACATAAGAAGAATGACGGTTTCTTATCAAGGAACCAGATCTATGTTTGCCTAGAGTGGTCGTGTGAACGATACTAGTCTGAAAGTGAAATTGTGTGATCGAGCGAGCGATCAGATTTTATATTGCGTACGGATGATATATGTACATCGTATGGGCTTAGTAAAGCAAATGTTGGAAATTGAAATTGCAAAATAATATGATTATGAATTATATGATTGGATATCATTGGTAAATGAGATGTAGGTATATAAAAGCAAGAACTAGTTTGATGCCTTTGATTTCATAAGTAGAATTGGGTTGCCTGACTAAAAGGTGCATGTTTATATTGTTGTTTGGTTTGATGGTTTTATGATTGAGCCACTTGGATTTTGTTTTCTTTGTTGGTTTGGGCTGTAGTGGCGCTTTTTTAATTGTTTTGATCTAGCCACGCAAAAGAGACGTTGGCAAAATTTTCTAGAAATTTAAGGCGTTGGAAAGATTTTGAGAAATTTTGAAGGAAATTTTGATAACTAAAATTTGGTGTTTATGTTATAATTTGGAATGATATTAGTTGGAATCTATGAATGAATTTGTAAACTTGATAAAAGAAAAAACGAAGTTCAACAAATTGATTTTTGGGAAAAGTTAAAGGCTTAAAAGGATTTGGTAATCTATTTCAACTAATTTGATTTAAAAGCTAAAGGGTTTGAGCATTTTTCTTACCTTGGAAATTTCGAGGACGAAATTTTTTTTAGGGGAGAAGAATGCAACGACCCATAATTTTAGTCATTTGAATTTGAAATATTTAATCAATTTTAAATATTGAAAAGTTGATTTTATAAGTTAAATAACTTGAGTTTCAGATATTGCGATTTATTGGATAATTTAATTATTGAATTTAATAATTGAAATTGTTTAAATAATTGAATCTTGGGTTTTAAGCTGGATAAAAATAATTTCAAAGCTTATTTAAATTCTATTTAATAAGAATGAAGATAATAAAACTTTTAAATTGGATTTGGAAGTGATTTAACTGATTTTGAAAATAACTCGTTTTAATTAACATATAAAAATAACATTCCGGGGCACTGTCTCAGATTTTGACGAAACCTATTTCATTGGATCCATAATAATGAATTATAATACGCCATCGAATTTCATGGTGGTCAGATGTATCGTTCGATCGTACGAGATCGAAACGCGTAGAATTTAATATTGAAAATTTAATATAATAAATGGGTTCGAAAAGCTACCTTTTGCATACGATCAAATTAGATCTCGAAACAAGCTCCTTTATGTTCGAAATAGGGGTATAACATGTAGAACGCCTGGCGACATGTCTCGTTTGGAGTTCGAGATTTTGAATATTGTATAGCTTGATAATTTAAAATTTAAAATATAATATATATATCATACTCAATCCCATACCCTATATTTTATTGCCATCCCATGCCTCACTGATCATGCCCATACTCCACGTACAATCCCATATCATCACTAATTTATAGTTTCAGAACTTCAAAAATTAAAATGTAAATCTACACTTGATAAAAAAAATTAAAATGTTGGTTCATTGGAATCGTAGGGTCATGATCTTCGTAAGATATGAGTATTAGAGGGTACAGCGATGGTTCAGGGAGCTCGACAGTGAAGTTGCCTGGAGGTTTATGGCTAGGGTTGGGTTTTTTGGGGGTTTTAGAAATCGATTTGGAAATTGAACATTGGAATTGGATTTAGCAAGTCGTTTGGCATCTTAGCGCAAATTTTAGCATGGTTCGGTGGAGGTTTGAGTCATGCGACCTGATGGAGTCGGCGATGTGGAGAAGAAGGTCGTGATTGGTTGGAGGCAGCCGAGCTCGAGACGAGGTAGTCAAGGGAAGTTTGATGGCGGGGTTCGATTTCGATTTCGTGGCTTGTGGAAGGTGCAGCACCGTGCATGCACGAGGTGGTGCACAGTCATTTGCGTGTGCACGGTTTTGGAAAGAGCAGAGAGATTGGGGAAGATAATGGTAGGGCAGAATTGTAATTAGGTTGAAGTTTGAAATTAGTTTATTTAATTATTAGTTTAAAAATCGATAACTAAACAATTCAATAATTCTCTCATACGAGGTCCAATCGAGGCATTGATTTTTGGGTTGCACTCGTAATGACAAAAGCTTCGTGATGGAACTAGTTTGGACGAATTTGGAGACTACTGAAATTTGGACTAAAATCGGACGTCGTTTAATTTTAGTTCCAATCCGAAACGCTTCGGTGATAATAGAAAATTTCGGTGAGTTAAACTCATCTTTTTGGTTAACCAGTATGATATATAGTTGATAAAAATTGTTAAATGATCGATTGGATAAATTACCATATTTATTAGTTGGTTTGGATATATTCTCGCCCTTGGAGCGGATGTGACCCTATTACGTTTCCATGTAAGAGCGGATGACCTTTTGTATACGAATTCCGCCTCGTAGCGGTTGATTTATATTTTATGATTATATAACGTTTGTTGTGCAGGAGAACAGGTTGGAGGGATCCAGCGGGATTCCTCGCTATTGTTGAATTGTTTCAATAATATTTCTTTTATATGGATTATTGAAAAATAAACCCGATTGTGGACATTATCGTTATAACATTGTTATATGTTTGAAAAACTAAAACCCAATAGTGATAGAAAATCAATATCGATATTGGTTAAGAATTGGGTAGCCATTGGCCTGAAATTAGTAATTTGAAATATTGTCAATCGCCGATTGAATTGGAATTGAGTTTAAGACAGAAAATGATTTTTAAATCCAGAATTGGGTTTTGGAAAATTATTACTTTAAGTGATTTAATGATGAATATTATTTTAAAGATTATTTAATTTTATTAATATTGTTTAAAGCTATTTAATTGTATTAATAATGTTTTAAAGATTATTTAATTGTATTAATATTGTTTTAAAGTTATTTAATTGTAGTAATATTATTTAAGGTTATTTAATTATATTAATATTGTATAAAAGTTATTTAATTAAATTTATATTGTTTTAAAGTTCTTTAATTATAATAAGATTATTTTAAGGTTATTTAATTATATTAGTATTGTTTTAAAACTATTGGTTTATAGTTAGTATTGTTTTAAAGAATTTATCAAAATATTAAAAGGTTAATTATTTCAAGAATAATTATGGCTTGAAATTAATAACAGGGATCATTAATAAGGTTTTCAAAATAAATTATTACTATTTATAAAAATGGTAAAGATTAATTATTATTGTTTATTTAACAATATTTTGAAATTATTAATTATTAAGATGTTTTAAAGTTAATAATTCTCATTTATTTATAATGTTTATTGTTAATAATTATTATTATATCATGGTGTTTTGTAGCAAAAGATTTTTAATTATTTATAAATATTTTTGAGAACCATGAATAGAGTTGAAAGGCTTGGATTTTTTAAAGGGCTTTATGAAATGGTTTGAAGACTTAAGAGAAGGTTATTTATAAGGTGAAGAGTTTATAAATGGTTAGATATTTACAAACAAATTTTAGAAATGGGTTTATAGATTTATAAAAGGAGTTTTATAAATGGTTTTATGGATTTATAAAGGCTTTATAGATGATTTTAGAAATGTACAAAAAGATTTTATGAGCGAGTGAAATGTATAAAAGAATTTTATAAATGGTCCAAAAGATTTATAAAATGGATTATAAATGTTTTTAGAGAATTATAAGGGGTTTTATAAATGATTTTTGAATCAAATAAGAAAATCTTTTTCAACTTTGTGGGTATACTTATACCATTGAGATATGTATATGGATATTTTCTAAGTATTGAAATATAGGGATTTGCAGATATACCTTTGTAAAAGTATTTTTATACAGTAATTTACAATGTGATTTTAATGAATGAAAGATTATTAAAGGAGGTTAGTGGTTGCTTATGTGCTTAACCAATGTTGGTTTTCCCTAAGGAATTAAATTTTTGATCGAATGATTGTTATTCAATAGTTAAATAACCAACTATTGAAATTAGACCCAAACGTAACTTTGGAAATATCTAGGGGAAACAAGTGAGTTATAAGGCATAGTCTTCTCCGATGATGCTGTACCGTGCGTATAAATCTCGTTCCATTCTCCTAAGACAATGATAAGGAAATCCGTCCACTAACGGTTAGGAGGTGATCTATAATCTTATCTTTGACTGTTTATTTCCTAAAGAACTGAGGTTGAGTTTACCCGAAAATATCGAATATTGTTTCGAAGAGACCGGGATTGAGTATGTTATCCGTAAACCACTTCAATCCAACGAATGCATTTCGAAGTGAAGACATCTTGAAGATGATGGAATTGGAAACAGAGCTCTCAATTGTTTTGTTCAGTCCCAGAATGAACTTTTATGGATGAATGCTGGTATTTCATTGTTGCTTGGAAGGCAGTATTAGCATTCTTAGTGGGAAGTGCTATATAAAAGGTTAAACATAGCCACAAGCCTCATTAACCGGGAATGACTAAAACAGTGGAGATGCAGCAGGGCTAAATGGGCCGCTCCCAAGTAGGGTATGATCATCCCTATCTAGAGTCGCTATTATCTCTCATCGTATGCTTCGGGGCCATTAACGTAGGGGTGATCATATTCGGTACTATCCATTAAAGGGTAGGCCGATTTTATGTTGGCAGGGTTCGATAGGTTCGACCTTGGTGTTATTTTATCTAGAGATGCACCATGACGGACGGTACCCTAGTAGCCCAGTCATTGTATGGAATCCATTCTCCAATAAGCGGCGTACGGACTTAGTTGTGCCAAACTATGCTGAAACAAGAGATGCAAGAATTTTAGCTATATTCATATTTTACTTTGATCCCTAGACATTATTATAATATAAATGGATTTTCTATAGAAAATGTTTTGGTTATCGTAAGGTAAAAACCCGTCCGTGTTTATATGCGGCGTGGTCTTACGAGATACTCTTGATTTTCAAAGGTTTTCTATAACTTTAAATCCAGTTGGGTGTGTTTTCTCGCGCTGGTTTTCCAAACCAACTCGGGTATTATTTTATTATAATGCTTGGGTCAGACCGATCATATTACAAATTTAGTTAGATGCTTTGGAGCTTCAGGAGACGAATTGGAAGGCCAAATACATATTCACGTATATGGTTATTTTTCCGCTGCATTTGTTGTTGTATTTATCATCAATTATAAGGACATGTTGTTATAACTGTCCAGGCTGAATAGGTTAGTATACTCTTATTGATTTCTATATATATATACATATTGTAGTTTTGTTTTTGTGTAAAGATGGGATGTATATTATAGATTATTCGTTCCGCTGTGAGATTCTGTGTTTAGTTTTCTTCTTATCTTCTTTCTTTTTCCCTAACAATCGGGTTTCCCGACATTCGATTGCTTGGTACGCAATACGGTAGACGTACCAGTGTCGTTTTCGAGGGTCGAAAATCTCGATCATTACAAACTTTATTTTAATGTATATAATTACTTGTTAAAACCATTTATAAATGGAATTGCATTGATATAAAATTATAGTTTGAAACCGATATTAATATAAAATCACTTTTGCAAATTTATTTTATTTAAAACACATATATATATATTGAATAGATATACACATATTTATAACGACCCTAAACCTTTTAATCACAATAGTTCAAAGTCTATAAAACATGAGAAAGTTTACTACTCCAAAAATCCATATTCATTACAAGGCCATATCAATAAATTGATCCATAGAGTTCAAACTCTATATCATCTCATGTCACAAATTAGAGAAAACCCAACAAAATAGAAGAATTCAACTAGCCAAAAACTAATAAAATCAGCACATAAACTCACAAAGAAAAGTACAAGGCAATCAAGCAAAATGAGACATGCATAAGGCAAAGGAAAAGTGACTTTGGCTCATGCCTAGGTCCTGAACGATTGACCGATCACTTAGCACTGGTCGACCAGTGGATGTCCTAGAGTGTGTGCTCTAAGCTCCTCTCCTTCCACCGACGACAGCTCCTATCTCCAACGCGACTTCAATGCTTTCCGGCAACAGTATATCACTTATATTGACCATATACCTTCATACAACAACAACTTTCATCATATAAAAGCAACTCAAAGCAATCAAAGGTGAATTCATTCATGAACAGCAAGCATCTCAAATGGATTTTAAACTATATTTTACATTCATTGCAATTTCAACATAAAACCATTAAAATCTAAGATTAGCAAACATCAAAAATCTGAAACTGAACATAGAGATAGGTTTTGTGAGTTGAACTCACCTTAATAACATGAATTACTGCTGATCGGAGGAAGACTAGAGCTTGTGGTTCATAGATTTCAGCCTCAACAATGCATGCAAAGAGAAAATAGACAACATGGATTCAATATCCAAATTACTAACTGATATTGATCTTAGAAAGGAATAGAGTTGAGATTGTATTACCTGATATGATTCCTTAATTAGTTTCAGCAATTAACTTACTAATTTGGGAGGAAATTGGAATTTTAACCCTAGGTTTTCAAAGAGGATAGAGGAGTTATTTCCGACTTTCAGGAGTTAGAGAAAAAGTAACACTGTTCTCTTTTGAAAACCTAGGGTATCATTGGTTATAAAGAAGTCTAAAAATATAAAATTCTTCCTTTATTTAAAAATAAAAGATCTTAATTAAACAAATATCCTTGTCTAAATCCAAATTCCAATTTCTTTAAATGAAATTCTAAAATTCTCTTTAATATTCAAAGAATTTAGAATTTATCAGTCTAAAACAAATTATCTTTTATTAAAGACTATAAATTCCAAACTAATGATTTAAAATTTCCAACTTAAATCATTATTTATTTTTTATTAATTACCTCAAAATCAGGGTTGTTACAGACTTCCCACTTAAAGAAATTACGTCCTCGCAATTTTCTTAATGAAAGAAATCCATAATAAAAGTTTCCCAATTTTCTTTAGTAAAATTTTCATTACAAACAATCTCAAGAAAATTTTAGACTTATCTCTTACTTTAACCTTTTCTACTATTTACAATATCAAATAATTTAATGACGTTGCCTAGCCATCCATTTGCTACGAATCTCTATATCAAATGTCTGCGATGTTGACCGTGAGTCAACATGGCCTCGCTAGTGACCTCTATTATTGCTAAGGTTCGGTGGCGGTACACGTCATCCAAAATAAAACATATATAATGCACTTTTATAGTTTTCATTATAATTTTCTAAACCACCAAATTTTTTTATAACATCCCTAATTTTTGATAACATTATTCAGGAAATTTAATTAGATAAATTAAATAGAATAATGATGATAAGGGGATTGAGATTTGAATACATTATAACATGGGCCATGCTTAATACTTAAATAAATGGGCTTTAAATTAGTTTAAAGGTTAATTAGTTTACACATGGGCATATTAGTAAATGGCCATTTTATTTTACACGGCTATACACTTCTCATTTTTGTCCATTCACATTTCATTTCTCACCATCACAAACGCAAATCAGAAAATAAAAATATAGTCGGCCATTAACAAAGAGGAAAAGAGGAAAATTCAATCAAAAGCTAGGGATCAAGGCTAGGAAGGATTAAGCAACAACAAATCTCAAATTCCATATCAAAATATAAGGTGAATAATAATTTTATACCATCTCTATTTTATTTTATGATTATGTGTTTTCGGATTAATGTTTAAATTCGTTTTTATAATGATATGGATAATATGCTTGAATCATATTATGATTGAATTATTTTAATTCATACACAAATGATTTTTCTCGGTTTTAAGAGAAAACCAAGGGTTTATGATTTTCGATTGCCATGGAAAAATTTTATGTTGAATAACACATGATTTTAGAGATGGATTTTGATTTTCAAAATTTTCTAAGCTATAGAAAATTTGTTATGAATTTCTAAAGGAAAATATGATATAATTGGGTTTAAAATTTATTTTGAGAATTTCAGGAAGAAATTGGGTCTGAAATTTTAATATGTTTGATTACATGATAAAATTGATTTTCGGGGATTTTTCCCAGTTGATTTATTTAGGAAAATAAATTACTTTTAAAGAGGGACTTTTCTGGAAATGTTGGTTTTATTATATGGAAGGGCTTAAAACGTTATGTTTCTTTGATTTGGATCTAAATTAATGCGGCAGTTACTAGTTGTAAAGTATTTGAAAAGTTTTAAAGTAACCAATAAAGAGATTACAACTGGCAGGTTAGTTATAAAGCAATTGCCATGTTTAGCTATAAATCGGCATTTCAGGAAAAAGGTGGTTCCACCTATTTCGGAGGAATATTTTGACTCCTTTACCTCCGCTCTATCTCAGTCAAGACCATCTCTGTCGAAACCTACATAGTTGGAACCAAGGCACATGGTATCAATAGAATTAGTACGAAGTGAATTGGTAAGTAGCGGAAGGTAGGGTGTCGAAAGCTATGCTTTCGTTATCGTCGAAACTAAGGTTCTGTGTTAAAAAGATAAATGCCTGCCTAGTTTTTGAAGGGCTTTCTACTGAGTCGATACCCTATAGAGATGAAACCTTATTTTGTTTTCTAATGTTAAATTCCTACCTTGTTTTACTTAAAGTTTTCAACATAGTCGAAAGCCATGCTTTTGAAAGGGACTTTATAAATAACCTTCGAAGGGGAACTTTTTCTTTAAATAAGAAGCTTTCGAAAGGTTAGGCTCCGACCTAGTCGAAACCTAGCCGCTATTTTCCTTTCGAAGTATTGAAGTCATCGATACCTTCGAAAGGTTATCCTTGTTTTTACCTAGGTCAAGCCGCTTCCTAATTGCTTTCGAAAGGGGTTGAGGATTTCGAAGGTGATGGAGTTGAAAGGGTGTTTCGACTCTACCCTTCGAAGTTTTAATTTTTTAAAGGATTTTGCTTTCGACTAGATGGTTCCGACACCATCAAATTTTCCCTAAATTAAGTTTAGTTGGTTTCGAAAGAGATACTTTCGTACATAACTATTTTGACCCAAATGATCTTTCTAAAGAGTAAACCCAATGCTTTAAAAGGCTACTTATTTATTTTGAAGCTATGTTTTAAAGAATGATTTCTTGATACCATCGAAAGGTATCATTGGTTTCGAAAGGTATATACTTAGAGTTTTGAAAATAAGATTTCTATGCTTTCGAAGGAGGTCATCCAGTGGTGAAAGTGATGTTTTAAAGTTTCAAAACAAATAACTCATTCTCATTTTAAAAGGAAAAACCATGGCATAAAAAAAGATTTTTGAAATATTATTCACATTGTTATTACCCATAATTGTATTTTGGGAAAAGGGCAGAATAACCAGTTAGGTTGACCCAATAGTGAATATAACTTAATAGATGTTAAAATCGTAATTAAAGATATTAGAAGGGGCTAATAGGTTTATAGTCAGCCCATGAAAACTATGATTTAATACTGGCAGGGGCCAATAGGTTTGCAGTTAGCCCATGAAAACTATATCTGGATTAAGATATTAACAAATAGTCAATAGGTTCCTAGTTAGCCCATGAAAACTAGGATATTTAAAATGATATTGGAATTACCAATAGTTTGTTAGTGATCCCATGAAAACTATGAAATTGGACAGATAGTCCATAGATATTTAAAAGGTCAATAGTAACCCTTAAAACTATAATTAAGACAAGCAGTCAAAATAAATGGGGATGGGTAATCCAGATTTGGTTTATTTTGAATATCATCATAACATTTTGAAAAACTATGTTTTTAACCATTGTGGATGTTGGAGCACAGTATATGGTTTTATAAATGTTTTAGGATACTAGTAAAGGGAAAACTCATTCCGCTAAGCGGCGTGGTCTCACTAGATATCAAAATGGTTTGAGATGGTAAATTATTATTCATACCAGGCTTTATGTCCGACTCGAATTTTTTGTTTTTCCCTTAAACTTTCGGGTACTCAATTGATTTTGAGTAGGTTGAGAGTTAAGGATTCTAGGTGTTCTTTTAGATGAATAAAGCTTCCGAGGACGTGCAGAAGGCAAACTTATTATTAGAGTTCTATTATTTCCGCTATGTGTTTTGTTTGTAAAGGCCAATTGTTTTCTTACCTATCTATATACTCTGATCTACCATGGGGCATCTTTATATGTCACTCTTGGCGTATTTTGTAATAATTATATGTTATCTGAACGTGGTCTGCGAATTGGGATTATGTAATCAATTTGGAATATTTTGAAATGGAATGTGAAATTTGTTTGCTTTTTAATTTTTTCCCATATTCTTGTTTTTCTGTGTATCAATGTATCTAATGTCACTGTATTTGGTCGCCGAGGATTAATAACTATGGATGACTACAACATCCGTAACCATTATTTTTAGGCTACCAAGTAGGGGGATGTTACAAGTTGATATCAGAGCATAGGTTTATGAAACTTTAAAAGAAACTTAAACCTCACAGATTTTTCCAATCACAATCCAATGAATCAAATAATAAGATTGGGATTTGGGTTAACGTTGTAGTAGCGTACTTTTATTTGCTATATATAGTTACATATATATGTAAGTACGTATTCCTCGCTCTCTTAGACCGTTCTTCTGTATCCTACTATGGCTTGTATGTAGATTTACGAGAAGGGAGATATGGAAGCAGAAAATGGAAGAGGAAATCTCGGTGGAGGAAGCACCATAGCTAATGGAAATGCTCGACCCACTACCAGGAGGAATCCGGGTCGACAGGCTAATGCTAGTAATAAAAATGCTGATGCCAATGTGAGTGCTGGAAATCCACCAATAGATATGGGGCGATGTATTAGTTCTTTGCTGGTTTAATGCAAGCAGAAGCTGCTGCTGGAGTTTTTAGGAATGTAGGAGGAGCTAATCCTGTGGCTCCAGTTGGGAATATTGCTTTGCTGAGTAGAGATTACACCAGTTTGGGTGGGAAGCCATTCTTGGGGATGGAAAGTGCCGTAGAAGTTCAGAATTGGCTGTTGCATTATGAGCATATATTTACTGATTTAGGCCTGAATGATGGGCAAAAGAGGAGGTTGGCCTCTAGACAGTTGCAAGGGTCAGCACTACATTGGTGGAATAGTGTCACTGCCAGAGTTCCGGAAGAGTAGTTAACTTGGGCTGATTTTGAAACGAGATTTGAGCAGAAGTTTGTATCTGAGTTTGCCAAGTCTGAGCTAATGAGGAAGTTTATGGATTTAGTGCAAGGAGAGATGTCAGTAGTCGAGTATGCTACTAAGTTCGAAGAGCTGTCTTGATATGGATATGCTATTATAAACACTAACATCAAAAGGAATGAGAATTTCATTCGAGGATTAAGGCCCGAGCTTGCTAGAATGACCATGACATATGTCTGTGATCCTTGTAATATAGTGGTGGAGATGACCATTCGCCATGAGTAGTTTCTTGCTGATTTAGCTAAAGAAAAGTCAGTGGCAACATATGGTCCTCAGGGGAAGAAGAGAAAGTTCTTTAAAAAGAAGGGAGCCCAGAAGGGAGATACTGCTAAGAAGTCAAAGGCTGAGGTAGTTTGTTATAAGTGTGACAAGAAGGGTCACTTTGCTAATGAATGTTGATCAGGAAATGGGAAGAAAGCTGCGAGTAAAAAGAATGCGAAATGCTTCAACTGTGACCAAGTTGGGCATTACAAGAATCAGTGTCCAGATCCAATTAGGGAGGACAAAGGAATTTTTTTTGCTATAGGACCAGCTAGCCCTACCGCAACTGATAAAGGAAAGACTGTGATAGAAGATACGCTTTTGATTTAGAGTATTCCAGTTAGAGTACTTTTTCATACTTACCAAGATGTGACGTCCCACCCCGAGACCTACACTAACAAAGAGTATTACTGGGTAATACTGTCTGCTAATGCGGAGAATAGGGCTGGTTAGGAGCGACCATCTATAGTCTTGTCCTAAACATCTATTGAATACGTCGATTAGTGCTTTAATTTTTTATTCCTTTCTCAAGTGGATCGACATATCCAATAAATGCTTAATACAAAACTACAGGTGGCTATAGGATATATCAGAACAAAATACAACAACTCAAATGCATAATACATCACAGAACAACAAACAAATATATATACATATATACTGATACATCCCAATACAATGCAAATAATACATCATAAGTGGTATGAAGACCACAATATACACACGAGTCATAACAATATACATATCAGAGTAGCGACAAAAATACTACAACAAAAGGGCTAGCAGATAAGTCCATGCGGAAGCAGAATAGGCTATGTCCATAAGGGTACCTAACCTGAAACACCTCGGTCTGACCCGAGTATAAAATACACGGGTCAGTATAGCTAAACAAATCAGTTTATAAGGATAAGTGATAATATGAGCATTAGGCAAGGTGATAATCTTCTCAAGTGATAAGGAATAATTCAAGAGTATATGGTTACTTCACAAGGCACAATTAAGTAGGTATAGTAATTTCAAAATTCAATATTTTTATAATTATAACCACAATTTTCAACACTTGAAAATTTTTCAAAACTTCTTACTTAGATTTTAAATTGAAATTTATTACTCTTCATTAGAGTAAATAAAGTTTAAGTTGTTTATTCTCTAATTTTAATTTAATTTACAAAGCATCACATTCATTTATATCTCAGTGTTTGGTTGATAGATTATGCTTAGAACCCACCTACCTTGTTACTTCCTTAAGGGTTGTAAATCCAATAGGAGGGTATGCAACTCTAAGGTTAAGATATGACCAGTTAAAAATTGATTTGTTGGGTCATGAATCTGTTAGCACCAAAATTGGTCACTAACCTCGTAGAGAAAGATTGTGTAGAGATATAAGTGATGAAAGTAAATTAAACAGAGAAGACAATGCTAATCTAACTGCAGAACGTAAGAACACCAAATTTATAGTGGTTCAGCGTAATTGCCTACGTCCACTTTGAGGTTAAACTTTATTGATCTTCTTTATAGTTGATTACAAATACAATTCGTGAATCAAATGCTTGAATGAAGTTGTTAAGTAGAGAAGATGAGTCTTGAAAATGGCAGAGTCTCCCCAGTGTTCTCTCTCCCAAAAAAGGATCCATTTCACTGTGACCCTGCCCCTCTATTTATAAGCAAATATGGGTTGGACTTCCCAAGTGGGCTGGATAGCCGAACGCTCCAGCCCCAGTACAGTGGTCGCTGTATGCCGAACCAGGTGTGCCGAACGCCCTGATGCCGAACAGTCCCTTCTATGCCGAACGATGTGGTTGATGTTTGGGAAGTGCAGGATGTTTGTCAGTCGAAGTCGAACGCTCTTCTAGATGCCGAGTACTCTTGATGCTATCGAGTACTACGCCGAGTACTCCTGATGCTATCGAGTACTACGCCGAGTACTCCTGTATGCCGAACTCCAGATGCTGCCGAGTTCTCCTTGATGCCGAGCGCTCTTGTATGCCGAGCAGTCTTGTATGCCGAGCAGTCTTGATGCCGAGCACTCTCGTATGCCGAGCAGTCTTGATGCCGAGCACTCTTGTATGCCGAGCAGTCTTGATGCCGAGCACTCTGTATGCCGAACATTATGGATGCTGTGTACTTCGCCGAGTACTCCTAGATGTCGGACATTCTATGACACCGAGTTCCACTAGGAAGCCGAGTACTTCGTCGAACACTCCTAGATGCCGAGTACTCTCTGACGCCGAGTGCTACCTGATGCCGAGCACTGGTTGCCTGGTCAAATCTCCAGGAAACACTTGCCCCCCAAAGTGTATCATGTGACCGAACGTGATGCGCTTTGAATCTGGTTCAATTTCCCTTGATGCTGCCTTCTCGAGAATGCCTGTGACGGAGGTACGTGACGAGCGTGGTTTGGACGCCGAACAATATGTTTGAAGCCGGACAGCCCTCATGTGCCGAACGACACTTCGTTTTGATGCCGAACACTTCTGGTATTGACCGGTTCTACCGGGTATAGCCTTTTCAACTTCTACCTCCCTCTATATAACCAGGCGCCCTTCCACCATTTTCCTTTTACGCCTTCTTTTCTGTCATTCCTAGAGACTTGCAATTCTTGCAATCCTATCAGATATAAAGTCTAATTGATCCTTCCTCAACTTCGATCGTCGAACTAGGTATCATTCCTTCCACGATTACATTACTTCAACTTTAGGCTCATCACATGGAAACGAGGTATTTCTATAGTTGTACAATGTGTGGCTAGTAGAAGTGGCTCGCACGTTTGGAGTCGCCGAACGGTGCATGGTAGTTAGGCCTAGCTCCTTTGTGCTGATCAAGACTGGAAGAAAAAGGAAGATGGGGTGTCGAATGGCGTAACCTTCGCCGGGCGATCTGTCTCTGTCGTTCGGCGTAGATGGAGAAGGAGCAGGGTGGAATTATGATCGAGGGTGGAGCGCTACTTTAGCCGAACGAACTAAGGCCAAACACTACCCAAATGCTGAACAGACATATACGCCGAATAGCATTTAGACCGAACAACATAATTGCCGAACAACTGTCATGCCGAACAGATACATACCTGCCGAACAGAACTTAGACATGCCGAACAAACACATACGTGCCGAACAGAACTTAGACATGCCGAAAAATCACATACATGCCGAACAGAACTTAGACATGCCGAACAAACACATACATGCCGAACAGAACTTTTAACTGGACGATGACTTAACCGAACGAGGCCTTTAGCCGAACATAGACTTAGCCGAACAAGGCCTTTAGCCGAATGCTTGATAATGACTTAACCGAACACACATACATGCCGACCTATTCTTAGGACGATCAATGCAATTGCCGAACAACATTTAAATGCCGAACAGTTATAAATGTCAAGTTAGACATAAGCCGGAGACTTCACAAATTACACGTTTTCTAGATCTGGAACAGTAACCACCACCAGGCGGGCTCTTTGAGATGGTCAGCGATGACGGTCTTCGAAGGCAACGATTCGAAGCTCATTTTTATATCTTTGAAATCTTATTGCTTGTACACAATTGCTTGCACTAGTTCACACACCACGTGGGGGGAAAACTCGTGTTGCTAATTCTAACGTTCAACGTTTTTTAAGTATAGTTCTCTCAAGCACTTAGCCAGGTTCGTTATTTATTTGGGATGTCGAGAAAATCTAGCTCCGCCACTATATCCGACAGGCCTGGGCCGTCATCAAGGCAAGGAGCCGTTGATACTTCTAATCTATCGACTTCTCCTGCTCATAACTTGGCACCTGATGCTCTGTAGGCAACAATCTTACTAGACAATCCGATCGATTCACAAGCTCCGAAGATCAACGAAGCTGCTCTGCGATGGATATGCTCCATTCATGGGATTCCTTTTGCCGACGTGTTAGTTCCTTCGAGACACGATCGTCCTCATCTGCCCCCAGTCGGGTACACTACCTGCAACAAGTTCATGTGTTGGATGGGCAGCGTGCCTCCGTTCAATTTATTTCTCCGAGATGTTCTGCAGTACATAGACATAGCTCCGTCGCAGCTGCACCCGAACGGCCATGCATTTCTATACGGGACTTACTTACTTTTCATGGCCGTCTTCTCCAGACCTCCAACCCCCGGTGATATCAGATACATTTATATGTTCAAGAGACGGAAAGACAGTCCTTCCTTTATGTTCCTCGAGCCATACCACAAATGCCAGATCTTGACAGGGGCATGTAGCAAATTCGCCCTGTACAAACAGGAATGGTTCTATGTGCGCTGCCCTTCTGGTTTCGCTAGGAGATGGGTTGAAGGCAGTAAGTCTCTCTGCTGAGTCACTATTCGTATTTAATCGGAGTCATGCTTTTCCTAACTCTTCATTTCATCTTTTCAGGTATCAACCCACGTCCGGAAGGCCGAGGATATTCTAAGGCTGTTGAAGCCATTAGAGCTCTTCCTGCTGAGGATCGAGACATCCGGACTATCATTTCAAATGAATCGCTGTCGGGGTTTGGCTTGCTAGCCCCTGGTCGTCGGATCAGCCTTCCAGAAGGTGTCACCATTCCCAAACCTCCGTCCGGTAAAGGGAAAAAACAGGCCGGATCGTCGTCGCGCCGCACTCCCGATACGCACAGAGAAGGTGAGCGCAGAGAAGATGATGTTCCTGAGACTCAAGGCGAGAACGTGGGTCCCGCTTGGAATCCGGCAATCGAGGTTCAAGATATTGAGACGTCATCCTCCCCTTCGAAGGGGAAGAAGAAGTTAAAATATACAGTTCAAAAGGAGAAAGTTGGTGGCACTTCAAAAGTTATGCCTATCCCGCCTGAGAAAGAGGCTTCTTCGCAGCATCTAGAAAGTTCCTTGAGGGGTCTATCGAACCTTTCTATTCCCGAAGACATACTTAATTACGGGTTTGATGATCCTGAAGCCCTCAAATTTTCTTCGCCCGCTAGAGGCAATGCGGGAGTTCAACTCCCGGTCCAAGGAGAAAACACCCCGATTAGTAAAGATAAACGAACTGGTCCGTCGGGGGGAACACTAGGACACACACGCACATATGCATTCCATCATACACTTCAAGTTTTTCCTCATCTCACGGACTTTTCTTAACTCGTTGTTATCCCTATTCTTTGCAGGTGATATGGGGGCGTTCTCACGGACTCGATCGTCTTCAGGGCTCTTTTGTATTTCATCACTCTGGACGGGATTCTGGTTCAGGCAGACGTAGGGACAGAGGCGATTATGAAGATAGGGACAATCATCCCCGCGAGTCTTCTCACCGCAAGAAGGCACACTCTCAATCTTCCCAGTCCCGTGATCTTCCTCCTCCAACTGAGCCGGATAGGGAGAAGTCTTTACAGAAGGGTTATCAATCTGATGCTCCTCGAGAACAACATTCTAGTTCATCGAGTACAAGGCAAGTCCGAGAGCAACGGAAAAAAGCGGAATTCTCAAAGCCTCCTCCTCCTACTCCTGCGGTGGACCCAACTGATGGTCGATCTTAAGGCCAAGTTTCCAAAAATTTGCTTCGATGGTCTGAAGTTCCTCCCGACAATTCATCATATTCCCGGGCATGTAAAACAGAGTGCCATTGTCTGCAATAACGACGTCTATGTTCAACATGACGCGTTTGTGCACTTGGTGGAGATGATCTCGGAAGTATCCGTTGAGCGTCAACACGAGATCGATCGTCTGAATCTGGAGGCCGACAGCGATAAGAAAATCATCAAACTCCAAGACGAAGAGCTCGCTTCGTATAAGTCGAAGCTGGAAGCCGCTGAACAAAGCGCAAAAGATACTGCAGAGGCAGTTACTCGTTTAGAGGCGTCTCACAAAAAAGAGCTTGACGAAGCAGTCCAGCGCAGCGGTGCCCTCGCCCTAGAAAAAGACTCTGTCCAAAAAGAAAGGGACGCGCTCGCCACCCAAGTCAAAGAGCTGAAAGAATTACTCTCCAAGGAGAAGGAGGATAAGGTAGCTACTCAAGAAGAATCACAACGATACTGTGATGAGATCGTTGCTACCCGACTCCTGAAAACAAAGCTCGATGACGAACTCGCTGGGGTTGAGAAAATGAAGGATGAGGCCCGTGAGGAGGGCAAAAGAGAGGCTACGGAGGAGATTGATTCTCGCCTCGAGGCGGCCGCGGAAGCCGGCAAGGAAGAGGTCAAAAACATGTTTGACCCGTTGATTGCTGAATATGGAGCCCGCGTCCTTATGCATCGTGACTTAACATTCTTGGGCGACGGCTACCTTGAGTCCCTAGCTGAGGCCTGGGAAACCTTGATAAGGATCAGGAAGATCGAGTCGGGTTCCAAAGAGGTTGATGAGGAGGCCTTGGTGAAAGAGTTCCTTAGGGGGAATGAGCCATCGGATTTATCCGCAGCATTGGCACTTTACAGCAATGGCTCTCCCCTTCCAAAAGAGAAAGATGATGAAGCTGGCCCGTCTGGGGCCAATAATACTGCTCTTCATACTGCTGCTCAATCCGCTGTCCAATCGGCCGGTCGGCCGACACTTGATCCATTCGAGCAGCATGTTGGTTATGACCCTGAAGATCCCGGGCTCGGTGCTCATGTGCTATCACCCATCCTGGAGGGTGAAACCCCATGCGCCACTGATAGCCAACCGGAACTTGGTAGGAAATTCTCCTTTCTCTAGAAGTTGAAAGATCTCGTCTTTTTTCAGCAGTGGCTAATCGTTCTAACGCTTATTCTCTATGTTCCCGTGCAGGTTGTTCTGACGCCGAGCCAACTCCGAGGAGCGATGACGTCAAGGAGGAGGCTGGGAAAACAAGTGATGCTGTCCACGCGGGAGTACTCCCTGGTCCCGATGCTCAGGTGATCGGGGCGCTGGATGATGATAAGCTCGACGCTTCATCTCCTGCCGAAGGGGACGATGAAATTGAAATCACCGGTGCCACTGAGCATACCTCGCATATGAGCATGAAGGACCGCCTTGCCGAAGAGGAGAAGAAAAAGGCCGAGGTCAAAGTTGAACCTGGAATCCTGGAACTTACCGACCCGCGGAACAGACCTTTGAAAATCATCCTCCCGGGCAGGTCCAAACCGCTAGATGTTCCGTCTCCTACTCCTGACTCCGCTTCCTTAGCAAGCAAGAAGTCCAAGAAAAGGCGTGAGGGAGAGGAGTCATCGGAAAAGACGAAGGAAGACAAGAAGAAGAAATCGAAGAAATGATCGATATACTCGTTCAACGAGCTTCTTGCTTAAGTCTTGTAATTGCTTTTATCTTCCGTAGCTTGTAGTTTGTATAGACAGGTCTGGATTTTGTAGGAGTGATCATGTAATCCCATTTTGAACTTATCGAATAAAGTTTAGTTTCTTTTTGTTTGAATGATTCTCTTGTCTTTCTTTGGTTTGCTGACCCTGTGCTCGGGGGACTTGGAGACTTGAAACCGTCTATACTCTAGTCCGTGCTCTGGGGACTTAGAGTACTCCGCTCCGCACTCTGGGGATTCGGAGATTTGAAATCGTTTATACTCTAGTCCGCGCTCTGGGGACTTAGAGTACTCCGCTCCACACTCTGGGGATTCGGAGATTTGAAATCGTTTATACTCTAGTCCGCGCTCTGGGGAGTTAGAGTACTCCGCTCCGCACTCTGGGGATTCGGAGATTCGTATTCGTTTATACTCTAGTCCGCGCTCTGGGGACTTAGAGTACTCTGCTCCGCACTCTAGGGATTCGGAGATTTGAAATCGTTTATACTCTAGTCCGCGCTCTGGGGACTTAGAGTACTCCGCTCCACACTCTAGGGATTTGGAGATTTGAAATCGTTTATACTCTAGTCCGCGCTCTGGGGACTTAGAGTACTCCGCTCCGCACTCTGGGGATTCGGAGATTTGAAATCGTTTATACTCTAGTCCGCGCTCTGGGGACTTAGAGTACTCCGCTCCACACTCTGGGGATTTGGAGATTTGAAATCGTTTATACTCTAGTCCGTTCTCTGGGGACTTAGAGTACTCCGCTCCGCACTCTGGGGTTTCGGAGATTCGTATTCGTTTATACTCTAGTCCGCGCTCTGGGGACTTAGAGTACTCCGCTCCGCACTCTGGGGATTCGGAGATTTGAAATCGTTTATACTCTAGTCCGCGCTCTGGGGACTTAGAGTACTCCGCTCCACACTCTGGGGATTCAGAGATTTGAAATCGTTTATACTCTAGTCCGCGCTCTGGGGACTTAGAGTACTCCGCTCCGCACTCTGGGGATTCGAAGATTTGAAATCGTTTATACTCTAGTCCGCGCTCTGGGGACTTAGAGTACTCCGCTCCGCACTCTGGGGATTCGGAGATTCGTATTCGTTTATACTCTAGTCCGCGCTCTGGGGACTTAGAGTACTCCGCTCCGCACTCTGGGGATTCGGAGATTTGAAATCGTTTATACTCTAGTCCGCGCTCTAGGGACTTAGAGTACTCCGCTCCACACTCTGGGGATTCGGATATTTGAAATCGTTTATACTCTAGTCCGCGCTCTGAGGACTTAGAGTACTCCGCTCCGCACTCTGGGGATTCGGAGATTTGAAATCGTTTATACTCTAGTCCGCGCTCTGGGGACTTAGAGTACTCCGCTCCGCACTTTGGGGATTCGGAGATTCGTATTCGTTTATACTCTAGTCCGCGCTCTGGGGACTTAGAGTACTCCGCTCCGCACTCTGGGGATTCGGAGATTTGAAATCGTTTATACTCTAGTCCGCGCTCTGGGGACTTAGAGTACTCCGCTCCACACTCTGGGGATTCGGAGATTTTAAATCGTTTATACTCTAGTCCGCGCTCTAGGGACTTAGAGTACTCCGCTCCGCACTCTGGGGATTCGGAGATTTGAAATCGTTTATACTCTAGTCCGCGCTCTGGGGACTTAGAGTACTCCGCTCCACACTCTGGGGATTCAGAGATTTGAAATCGTTTATACTCTAGTCCACGCTCTAGGGACTTAGAGTACTCCGCTCCGCACTCTGGGGATTCAGAGATTTGAAATCGTTTATACTCTAGTCCGCGCTCTGGGGACTTAGAGTACTCCGCTCCACACTCTGGGGATTCGGAGATTCATATTCGTTTATACTCTAGTCCGCGCTCTGGGGACTTAGAGTACTTCGCTCCGCACTCTGGGGATTTGGAGATTTGAAATCGTTTATACTCTAGTCCGCGCTCTGAGGACTTAGAGTACTCCGCTCCACACTCTGGGGATTCGGATATTTGAAATCGTTTATACTCTAGTCCGCGCTCTGGGGACTTAGAGTACTCCGCTCCGCACTCTGGGGATTCGGAGATTTGAAATCGTTTATACTCTAGTCCGCGCTCTGGGGACTTAGAGTACTCCGCTCCGCACTCTGGGGATTCGGAGATTCGTATTCGTTTATACTCTAGTCCGCGCTCTGGGGACTTAGAGTACTCCGCTCCGCACTCTGGGGATTCGGAGATTTGAAATCGTTTATACTCTAGTCCTCGCTCTGGGGACTTAGAGTACTCCGCTCCACACTCTGGGGATTCAGAGATTTGAAATCGTTTATACTCTAGTCCGCGCTCTGGGGACTTAGAGTACTCCGCTCCGCACTCTGGGGATTCGGAGATTTGAAATCGTTTATACTCTAGTCCGCGCTCTGGGGACTTAGAGTACTCCGCTCCACACTCTGGGGATTCGGAGATTTGAAATCGTTTATACTCTAGTCCGCGCTCTGGGGACTTAGAGTACTCCGCTCCGCACTCTGGGGATTCAGAGATTTGGAATTGTTTATACGAGTCCGTACGTCGTACAAGATAATGTAGTTCGTCATTCAACTGAAATAAGAAAGGAAACATGCTAAATGTAATAGTGCCGCAGATGTTCACTGTTCCATGCTCGGGGGAGTGTCGTGCCATCAACGGTCGCTAGCTTGAATGTTCCTTCTCCAAGCTTCCGTTCAATGGCGTACGGTCCTTCCCAGCTGGGATTCATGCATGATGGTACCGGGAAGACTCGTTTCAGAACGAGATCACCCACATCAAAGATTCTTGGGCGGATTCTGCCGTCGTAGTAACGCTTGACTCGATGTCTGTGCGCTGCCGCCTTTAATTCAGCTTCTTCACGCTTTTCGTCGATGCAGTCCAGTGATTCCAGCAAGAGGTTTTGGTTCGTCTTGGGATCATAGTATGTCACTCGGTGCGATGGAACTTCAAGTTCCACGGGTATAACGGCTTCAGAGCCGTATGCCAAGGCGAATGGAGTGTGGCCGGTCGCGGACTTGTGGGTAGTTCTATACGCCCATAATGCTGTCGGGAGTTTATCTACCCACTTGCCTCCAACCTTCTCCAGACGCTTCTTCAGTATGGACTTGATTATTTTGTTAACGGCCTCGACTTGTCCGTTAGCTTTCGGGTGTGCCACGACGGCAAACTTCTTCTCGATGCCATACTTTAAACAGAACTCTTTGAACTCTCTGCTTTCAAATTGCGTCCCGTTGTCCGTAATGATGGTGCGCGGAAGGCCAAAGCGGCATATAATGTTTCATACAACGAAGTTAATGACCTTCTTAGAGGTGATTGTGGCCAAAGGTTCTGCCTCAGCCCATTTTGTGAAATAGTCGACTGCAACTATCGCATATTTCGCGCCACCTTTGGATATAGGCAAAGAGCCGATTATGTCGATTCCCCAGATCGCAAATGGCCAGGGACTAATCATTTGTGTGAGTTCCGTTGATGGAGCCCTCGGGATTCTCGCATATCTTTGACACTTGTCGCATTTTCTTGCGTAGTCCGCGGCGTCCCGGTTCACGGTGGGCCAGTAATATCCATAATGGAGGATCTTCTTTGCTAGCGTTTGCCCCCCAGTATGGTCGCCACATTCCCCTTCGTGAACCTTTCTTAAGACCCGCTTTGTCTCATCATGAGCGATGCATCGCAATAATGGGACTGAGAATCCTTTTCGGTACATCGACCCATCCTGCATTATGTATCGCGCGGCCTTTCGAAGGACCTGCCGTCTTTCGCTTCTTTTTTCTGGTAAAGCTCCGGTCGTTAGGTACAGTTTGAATGGGGTTATCCACGATTCCTTCTCGATTTCTGTTTCCAACACTAGATCGACTTTCATCCCGTCTATGCTCGGGGCACACAAGATTTTGACGGTATACAATCCCATTTGTTGCGCATCGCCGGTACTTGCAAACTTAGCCAATAAGTCGGCTTCTTTGTTCTGTTCGCGCGGGATATGTGAAATGTCATAACGCTCAAGATTTGATAGCAGCTCTTGGACCTGAACGAGGTACGGAGCAAGCTTTCGTCCCTTTGCTTGGTAGTCCCCCCGTACTTGGTAAACCACCAATTGTGAGTCACAAAAGATTTCGATTGATTCGATTCTGAGTTCTCTGATGAGCTTCAAGCCAGCAATCAGTGCTTCATATTCGGCTTCGTTATTTGTAGCCGAGAAGTCGAGCTTCAGGGCATAACAGATTGATCGGTTTTCCAAAGTTATAAGAACTACGCCCGCGCCGGAGCAACGGTCGTTTGATGCACCGTCGGTGTATAATTTCCATCGAACGGTGGGAATGATGTCGTCGTCATCCGGTTTGATGGGGATGGTAAACTCAGCGATGAAATCCGCTAATGCTTGCCCTCGGATGGCTCTCCACGGTAAGTATGCGATATCGAATTGGCTCAACTCGATGTTCCATCTTAGCAATCTTCCAGAAGTTTCCGGCCGTTGGAGTACTTGCCTCAGGGGTTGATCGGTATAAACGCCGATTGAATGTGCTTGAAAGTATGGGCGAAGCTTTCGTGATGCAATCACCAAGCAATAAGCCAATTTCTCGATTTTAGGGTAATTCCTCTCTGCCCCTGTTAAACGCTTGCTAACATAATACACCGTCTTCTGGACTCGATCCTCCTCACGAACCAATGCAGCACTTATCGCATGCGGGGATACAGCCAAGTATACGTACAACATCTCATGGTCAACTGGTTTTGCTAGCATTGGCGGACTCTCCAGATGCCTCACCAGATTCTGGAATGCTTCCTCACAACTAGACGTCCATTCAAAATTTCTCTTCCCTTTCTTTATGATATCGAAGAATGGGATGCACTTGTCAGTTGCCCTAGATATAAATCGACTTAGCGCAGCCACTTTTCCGTTCAAGCTTTGTACTTGCTTTATAGTCCTGGGCGCTTGCACATCTCGAATAGCTTGGATTTTTTTCTGGGTTGGCTTCGATTCCCCTAGCATTGACGATGAATCCCAAAAACTTCCCTGATGCAACGCCGAATGAACACTTCAGAGGGTTGATCTTCATCCCGTAAACTCTTAGTACGTCGAACATCTCAGCCAAGTCTCGAATGTGGTCGTTTGACCGTCGTGACTTCACGAGCATGTCATCCACATAGACTTCCATCGTTCTACCCAGCTGGTCCTTGAACATTCGATTCACTAAACGCTGGTAAGTTGCTCCTGCGTTCTTCAATCCAAAGGGCATCACTACATAGCAATACAGCCCGACATTTGTAACGAAGCTGGTGTGTTCTTGGTCCGGAATATGCATCGGGATTTGGTTGTATCCTGAGTACGCATCCATGAATGACAGCAGCTCGTGTCCTGCAGTGGAGTCGACCAACTGATTGATCCTAGGCAGCGGGAAACTGTCCTTAGGGCATGCTTTGTTCAAGTCGGAATAATCTACGCAAGTCCTCCATTTCCCATTTGCCTTTTTTACTAGCACGGGGTTGGATACCCACTCAGGGTAGAGGGCATCGCGGACGAACCCATTTGCTTTGAGTTTGTCCACCTCCTCTCCGAGAGCGGCGGACCTCTCCGGATCCATTCCTCTCCTTTTTTGTTTAACTGGGACGTATTTCGGATCTATGTTCAACATATGACTCGTGATGGCGGGAGAAATCCCACACATATCAGAATGCGCCCAGGCGAAAACATCAAGATTCGCCCGGAGGAAGTCGCTAAGGTCTTCAGTTGTTTGAACAGCAGCTTCTGCTCGTGCAGCGTCAGTCTTGCGGCGTCTGCGCCTGGTAGGTTCATCAGAGGAAGTTGAACTGTCAGATGAAGAGTAAGGAGCGGGATTGCCCCCAGCATTCTGTTGCTGCTGTTGAGTGAGTTGTGCCATCAGGTTGGCGTTAGCTTGCATCTGCTCTCCTAGTTGTCTCCTGCTTTCCCTGAGTTCTCTCATCAAGTCATTGAACTCTATTCTGGTGACAACTGGAGTCTGTTCTTGAGCGGCAATTCCTGCACTCGGAATCGCTGGTTGATTGCTAGGTCCTGCTTGTTGCACACTAGCAGTTTCGTGGGCATCCGCATTACGAGAAGCTGACCTGGTACGTGGTCTTGCCATTGTAGAGTTATCGGTATGAACTCTGAGTAGAATCAACGGATGTCCTATCAGTGAGTCGGATCTTCTTTGGGGGATTTGTTCAATCCAGTAGCTTCAAAGCAGATCCTTGAGGTCTGAGAATTCAATTCTCAGTGAAAGCACCAAAGTGTTAGCACCAAAATTGGTCACTAACCTCGTAGAGAAAGATTGTGTAGAGATATAAGTGATGAAAGTAAATTAAATAGAGAAGACAATGCTAATCTAACTGCAGAAAGTAAGAACACCAAATTTATAGTGGTTCAGCGTAATTGCCTACGTCCACTTTGAGGTTAAACTTTATTGATCTTCTTTATAGTTGATTACAAATACAATTCGTGAATCAAATGCTTGAATGAAGTTGTTAAGTAGAGAAGATGAGTCTTGAAAATGGCAGAGTCTCCCTAGTGTTCTCTCTCCCAAAAAAGGATCCATTTCACTGTGACCCTGCCCCTCTATTTATAGGCAAATATGGGCTGGACTTCCCAAGTGGGCTGGATAGCCGAATGCTCCAGCCCCAGTACAGTGGTCGCTGTATGCCGAACCAGGTGTGCCGAACGCCCTGATGCCGAACAGTCCCTTCTATGCCGAACGATGTGGTTGATGTTTGGGAAGTGCAGGATGTTTGTCAGTCGAAGCCGAACGCTCTTCTAGATGCCGAGTACTCTTGTTGCCGAGTACTCCTGATGCTATCGAGTACTACGCTGAGTACTCCTGATGCTATTGAGTACTACGCCGAGTACTCCTGTATGCCGAACTCCAGATGCTGCCGAGTTCTCCTTGATGCTGAGCGCTCTTGTATGCCGAGCAGTCTTGTATGCCGAGCAGTCTTGATGTCGAGCACTCTCGTATGCCGAGCAGTCTTGATGCCGAGCACTCTCGTATGCCGAGCAGTCTTGATGCCGAGCACTCTGTATGCCGAACATTATGGATGCTGTGTACTTCG
Source organism: Allium fistulosum (assembly GCA_030737815.1). Taxonomy (NCBI): domain Eukaryota; kingdom Viridiplantae; phylum Streptophyta; class Magnoliopsida; order Asparagales; family Amaryllidaceae; genus Allium; species Allium fistulosum. The sequence goes on from CM060906.1 coordinate 553,456,515, forward strand.
CCGAGTACTCCTAGATGCCGGACATTCTATGACGCCGAGTTCCACTAGGAAGCCGGGTACTTCGCCGAACACTCCTAGATGCCGAGTACTCTATGACGCCGAGTGCTACCTGATGCCGAGCACTGGTTGCCTGGTCAAATCTCCAGGAAACAGAATCTGCATGCAGTTTGTATGTTATTGATTTCGTAGATTTCAGGATCATTTTGGGTATGCATTGGTTAAGTAGGTATGAGGCTAGAATATTTTGCCATGATAGGAAAATATCACTGAGACACACTGATAGTCATAACCGAGTGATATTCTTAGTAGAGAATACTGACCGGAGTATTAGTTCCGTGATTAATGCTATGGAGGTAGGAAATGAGTTAGGTCAAGTTCGAGTAGCAAGTGAGTTTGTAGATGTCTTTGAGCCAATCACTAGACTACCCCCGAAGAGAGCTGTTTAGTTTAGAATAGATCTGTGCTAGGAGCTAAACCTGTAAGTAGACCACCTAGCAGGATGACACCAACTGAGATGAATGAATTGAAGGTGCAGCTAGGGGATCTAGAAGGAAGGAGTTTTATTAGACCAAGCAGTTCGCCTTGGGGAGCGGCCGCGGTGTTCGTAAAGAAACTGGATGGGTTGTTAAGGATGTGCATTGACTATTGCAAGTTAAACAAAAGGACAATTAAGAATAAGTATCCTTTGCCAAAAATAGATGATCTTTTTGATCAGTTGAGTGAAGCCAGAGTGTTTTCCCAGTTGGAATTGGCGACATGTTTCCAACAGTTAAGAGTGGCGGAGGACAGTATTCCTTTGACAGCATTTCGAACTAGGTATGGTTCATATGAGTGGTTGGTGATGCCATTTCAATTAATGAATGCACGTGCTTTCTTCCTAGACTTGATGAACCGAGTTTTCCAAGAGTACTTGGATAGGTTTGTACTACTATTTATAAATGACATTCTAGTCTACTCTGGGATGAGAGAGAACATGAAGTTCACCTTAGAGTGGTGCTTGAGACGCTGAGACAGAATCAGCTAAAGGTGAAGTTTGCCAAGTGTCATTTCTGGAAGAAAGAGGTAAAATTTCTTGGTCACGTGGTTTCAAAGAAAGGATTGTCAGTCGATCCAGATAAGATCGAAGCCGTGAAAAATTAGAAGAGACCAGAAAGGATTTCTCGCAGATAGCAGCACCATTAACTAAGCTAACCAGGACAGAAGTGAGATTTGTCTGGTCCGACAAATGTGAGGAGGCTTTCCTTAAGTTAAAACATTTGTTGACCAATGCGCTCATGTTAGTAGTTCCAAACGGAAACCAAGGATTGGTAGTGTATACTGATGCATGTGGAACTGGATTAGGAGCAGTATTGATGCAGAATGGTAAAGTCTTTGCCTATGCATCTAGACAACTTAGACCGCATGAAATTAGATATCCTACTCATGATTTGGAGTTGGAAGCTATGATCTTCGCACTGAAGATTTGGAGACATTACCTCTTAGGAGAGAGATTTGAGTTATATACCAATCATAATTCTTTATGGTATTTATTCTCTCAGAAGGAGTTGAATATGAGACAACAGAGGTGGATGGAATTTTTGGCCGCTTATGATTTTGGTATAGAGTACACACCAGGGAAAGGCAATAAGGTAGCAGATGCTCTTAGCAGGAAACATCAGAATGTGGTGTTAGCTATGTTGGCAGAGTGGAAGGATTTAGCAGTTTTAGTCGTTTGCGATGTGCATTTAAGATCGACTGGTGGTTCAAGTCAGAGTACTGCCAGGTTGTCTTGTTTAGAAGTTCGACCAGTATTGATTGAGAAAATTGCTTCTAAGCAAAAGGAGGATCCAGTATTAGTTGAAAGGATCAGAAGACTAGAGGTTGGAACAGAGATCGATGATTTAAAGGATTTTAACCTTGACTAGAAAGGATGGCTAAGAAAGAAGGGACGGTTGTGTGTTTCGAATATGAAGGACTTAAGGAAAGAAGTTCTTAAAGAATGCCATCGATCCAAGTTTACGATTCATCTTAGAGTACCAAGATGTATCAGGATATGAAAAGGAACTTCTATTGGGAAGGCATGAAGAGGGATGTTGGCGTGTGGGTTAGGCAGTATACAAACTATCAACAAGTGAAAGCTGAACACCAGAAACTACTATTCCTCCCACAGGGTTGGATGACTTAGTGGTAGAGCCTAATTTGACTATTGTTAGACAACCAGTTCAGGTTGTGGCTAGAGATGAGAAAAGATTAAGGAATAAGACAGTTAGGTTGGTGAAAGTTCAGTGGAGCGACAATGAGAAGGACTATACTTGGGAGACAGAGGATAGGATTAGAGATACTTATCCTGATCTTCTTTGAGGGTATGCCTATATAAGATTTATATAGATAGTTGCTAGTCAGTAAGAGTAGCATGGTTGTTAGGTGTTGTTACAGATGATTGCAATGTTTAGTATTTAGTCCGTACTGAATTTCGAGGACGAAATTCATTAAAGGGGGAGCCTGTAACATCCCTAATTTTTGATAACATTATTCAGGAAATTTAATTAGATAAATTAAATAGAATAATGATGATAAAGGGATTGAGATTTGAATAAATTATAACATGGGTCGTGCTTAATACTTAAATAAATGGGTTTTAAATTAGTTTAAAGGTTAATTACTTTACACATGGGCATATTAGTAAATAGCCATTTTATTTTACATGGCTATACACTTCTCGTTTTTGCCCATTCACGTTTCATTTCTCACCATCACAAACGAAAATCAGAAAATAAAAATATAGCCGGCCATTAACAAAGAGGAAAATTCAATCGAAAGCTAAGGATTAAAGCTAAGGAGGATTAAGCAACAACAAATCTCAAATTCCTTATCAAAATCTAAGGTGAATAATAATTTTATACCATCTCTATTTTATTTTATGATTATGTGTTTTCGGATTTATGTTTAAATTCATTTTTATAATGCCATGGATGATGATATGCTTGAATCATGTTATGATTGAATTATTTTAATTCATGCACAAATGATTTTGCTCGGTTTTAAGGGAAAACCAAGGGTTTATGATTTTCGATTGCCATGGAAAAATTTTATGTTGAATAACACATGATTTTAGAGATGGGTTTTGACTTTCAAAATTTTCTAAGCTATAGAAAATTTGTTATGAATTTCTAAAGGACAATATGATATAATTGGGTTTAAAATTTATTTCGAGAATTTCAAAAAGAAATTGGGTTTGAAATTTTAATATGTTTGATTACATGATAAAATTGATTTTTGGTGATTTTCGCGGATTTTTCCCAGTTGATTTATTTGGGAAAATAAATTACTCTTAAAGAGGGAGTTTTCTACAAATGTTGGTTTTATTATATGGAAGAGCTTAAAACATTATGTTTCTTTGATTTAGATCTAAATTAATGCTGCAGTTACTAATTGTAAAGTATTTGAATTTTTTTAAAGTAATCAATCAAGGGATTACAACTGGCAGGTTAGTTATAAAGTAATTGTCAAGTTTAGCTATAAATCAGCATTTCAGGAAAAAGGTGGTTCCGCCTATTTCAGAGGCACCTTTCGACTCCTTTACCTCTGCACCATCTCAGTCGAAACCATCTCTGTCGAAACCTACATAGTCAGAACCAAGGCCATTGGTATCAATAGAATTGGTAAGAAGTGAATTGGAAAGTTGCGAAACGTAGGGTGTCGAAAGTTATGCTTTCGTCAGAGTCGAAACCAAGGTTCTGTTTTAAAAGGATAAATGCCTGCCTAGTTTTTGAAGGTTTTTCGACTGAGGCAATACCCAATAGAGTCGAAACCTTAATTTGTTTTCTAAAGTTAAATTCCTGCCTTGTTTCTCTTAAAGTTTTCAACATAGTCGAAAGCCATGCTTTCGAAAGGGACTTTATAAATAGCTTTCGAAGGGGAACTTTTTTTTAAATAAGAAGCTTTCGAAAGGGTAGGTTCTGACCTAGTCGAAACCTAGCTGCCATTTTCCTTCCGAAGTATTGAAGTCATTGATACCTTCGAAAGGTTATCCTTATTTTTACCTAGGTTAAGCCGCTTTCTAATTACTTTCGAAAATGGTTGAGGGTTTCGAAGGTGATGGAGTCGAAAGGGGATTTCGACTCTGTCCTTTGAAGTTTTAAATTTTTAAGGATTTTGCTTTCGACTAGATGGTTCCGACACCATCAACTTTTCCCCAAATTAAGTTTAGTTGGTTTCAAAAGAGAATACTTTCGTACATAACCATTTTGACCCAAATGATCTTTCTAAAGAGTAAAAACTAATGCTTTTGAAAGGCTACTTTGTTTATTTCGAAGCTATGTTTTAAAGAATGATTTCTTGATACCATCGAAGGTATCATTGGCTTCGAAAGGTATATACTTAGAGTTTTAAAAATAGGATTTCTTTGCTTTCGAAGGAGGTCATCCAATGGCTTCGAAAGTGATGATTTAAAGTTTCAAAACAAATAACTCATTCTCATTTTTAAAGAAAAACCATGGCATAAACAAAGATTTTGGAAATATTATTCACATTGTTATTACCCATAATTATATTTTGGGAAAAAGGGCAGAATAACCAGTTAGGTTGACCCAATAGTGAATATAACTTAACATATGTTAAAATCTTAATTAAAGATATTGGCAGGGGCCAATAGGTTCATAGTCAGCCCATGAAAACTATGATTTGATACAGGCAGGGGCCAGTAGGTTTGCAGTTATCCCATGAAAAGTAGATCCGAATTAAGATATTGACAGATAGTCAATAGGTTCCTAGTTAGCCCATGAAAACTAGAATATTTAAAATGATATTGAAATTACCAATAGATTCTTAGTAATCCCATGAAAACTATGAAATTGGACTGATAGTCCATAAATATTTAAAAGGTCAATAGTAACCCTTAAAACTATAATTGAGACAGGCAATCAGAATAAATTGGGATGGGTAATCCAGATTTGGTTTATTTTGCATATCATCATAAAATTTTGAAGTACTATTTTTTTAACCATTGTGGATGCAGGAGCATGGTATATGGTTTTATAAATGATCTAGGATACTAGTGAGGGGAAAACCCGTTTCGCTAAGCGGCGTGGTCTTACTAGATATCTAAATGGTTTAAGATGGTAAATTATTATTCATACCAGGCTTTATGTCTGACTCGCATTTTTTGTTTGCCCCTTAAACTCTCGGGTACTCAATTGATTTTGAGTAGGTTGAGAGTTAAGGTTTTCAGGTGTTCTTTTAGACGAATAAAGCTTCCAAGGACGTGCATGAGGCAAGCTTATTATTAGAGTTCTATTATTTTCGCTGTGTTTTTTGTTTGTAAAGGCAAATTGTTTTCTTGCCTATCTGTAAACTCTGATCTACCAAGGAGGCATCTTCATATGTCACTCTTGGCGTATTTTGCAATAATTATGTGTTATCTGAATGTGGTCTGCGAATTGGGATTATGTAATCAATTTGGAATAGTTTGAAATGGAATGTGGAATTTGTTGTTTAAATTTTTTCCATATTCTTGTGTTTCTGTGTATTAATATATCTAATGTCGCCGTATTTGGTTGCCGATGATTAATAACTATGGATGACTACAGCATCTGTAGCCATTAGTTTTGAGCATCCAAGTAGGGGGATGTTACACTTTTAAACACATACATACTTATAAATAAACTTTTCCCTCTAAATTTATTTTACAAATATTTTTCTACAAAAATACTTTACTTCCATAAATAATATCAAGTTTCAAATCATTTACTTAATACTATTACCAAAATTCTAATTAATATTTACTTTTAAAACTTATCACATTATGTAAAATAATATTAAGCCATGAAATTTTAGTGATTCATTTCGTCACTTGAGTTCAAAGTTGATTACATAGAATATCCACATTGCCTCGCCATGCTCTCCACTTCTCATAATTTATTCGATGGCTAAAACATTATTTTAAATTATTTTAATCTCAAATATTTTCCAAATTTCCAAATTAATTATTTCTTATGTCAAGATGTCTTGTTCAATATTTAGGAACTCCTATCGATAACATGACGTCCCATATATTGATCAGAATACTTAAACATTTTCTGGACAAGTCAACAAAATAAATATTCATATGTTTTCCTTAATTATATTTCTTTTATTTTTACTAGCATCCATGCATCCAATTTAAATAATTACAACCAAGCAATTAATTCATAACAACCAATCAACCAAAACTGAATAGTCACTTACAGCGGAAAAATTCTATTTCTAAAATTCTTCTATGCAACTCTGATTATCCCTAGATCATTTAACTCTTAAAATTATTTACTCAAATTTCTCAAATTCTCTATTAAAAGAAAATTGTTCACTTTTATTTAATTTATTCCAATTTATCTCTAAAAAATTATTTTAAATCACAAATTCCAATTTATTAGGTTTAAATTTTAAATCAAAATACGTCCCAATTGTTTATCCCGATAATCAAGTTATATTCCTATCCCTATATAGATAATTAATATGACTATCAACCACACACCCCAGGGGAATGGACTCTAAGTCTCACTAGGTCTAATCTGTGATTTATACGCTATAATGTTCTGACTCGGCTCTGATACCAAACTGTAACGACTCCACCACTATGCCCATATTATTAAAGAATATTATAAATAATGTTGTCTAATAATACGAAGAATATGGCTTGTTAAGGGCGACCGTCTGTGAATATATCTTTCAACTAACACTAATAAATCATACTTAATCATGGTTTTACTTAATCTCCAGAATAAAATTTAACGTGTACAGTCTTAGTCCAAAGTAATAATCACAACGGTTTCCCAAAATGAGAATAGTATACCATATAAACAATAGTCACAGATCTCAGTGGAATAATAAACATCATATACATATAAAAACCGTGAGTCTACAAAATATAACACTATACTCACATAATATACATCTGGTACAATTCTCTAACAAATCTCTAAACTCAAATATACATCTCATAACCAAACACAAAATCCTAAATGAGATAACTAAAAGTCAAATATGTTTGTCTGCTTGCTAGAATAACCATCCGAAGGTCAATCTGTCCTATAACCTGAAAAGTCTCGGCCTGACTCGAGCATTAGAATAACACCCTAGTCAGACTATCTTTAAATATCCAAAAACGTAAGAACAAGATATAACATAAGAATAAGTGAAATATAGGTAAATCTAGATGTCCAATATATATAACAAATCTCAGAATTAATTTAACTTAGAATTTATCTCAAGGCACGGGGATGTATATTTAGGTCAAAAACATAGATTAGTCACTAAACACAAAATTACAGAATAAATCACAATATTCCTAAAATAGAGGAACCAATTCCATGCCATGGCAAATAATTAATTGTGGTATCACTCGTACCAATCTGATATCAAAGATCGAGAACACAGAATCTCGACATGATCACAAGGACCGAGGAACACAGAATCTCAACATGACCACAACGATCGGGGAAAACAAACAAAATCTCATATCTCGATCGATCACAAGGATCGTGGAAAACCAAGTCACGACCGATCACGAGGATCGGGGTAAAATCCATAAGTATACTTCTTAAGGATCTATCAGCCTCGCCGAACCCTAAAAGAGAGGAACTCTAAAGTGGAAAATACTATCACTTTTAGTGATCACAAGAGCTTAACCAAAATGTCCCATACCATCCGGTAAAATCCAAGTATTTATTATAATCTAGTAAATCTCACTCATTATGGATACCATTGGAAAACCTGAACTATGTTCACTTAAGGATCTATCAGCCCCATGCCAAACACCAAAAGAGAATACAATTCTAAAGTGTTAAATAATTTCCCAAAGGCAATCACAATAATTTAACCAAGGCATCCATACTACCCGGTGAAACTCAAGTATTCGCTAACGGTTTAGTAAATTTCACTCAAGCATTATATTAAATGAGTTGTATCATGTTCGACAAAGCGTTACTTGAGAGCATTTAAACCAATCAATAATGCTAAGTTTATTATTAGTATTCCCCATATTATAGAATTAAGATTCTTAAAACATTTTATTTCGCAATTTTCTCAAAATCCAAAAGTCCCATAAATGCCAAAATAGTATTTAAATAACCAAAGGTTAAGTTTAATAAAATGCAATAGGAATTTATAATTTGAAAATAAATAACGTCATTTTACTGTATAATAAATAGATTCTAAAATACTTTATATACAAACATACTTTTATAAACTCATTTATTTTTCAACTATATACGTATATATAATATCCTTAGACAAAATAACCCAATATTCCACTTTTAATATCAAAATACTTCCATATATATGTATAATTGTTCCAAATTCCAAATTATTTTCCAAAGACTATATATCTAAGTAATCATTTATTTAATCAAATTATATTACTTATATTCCAAACCCCATAATGGTATTCCAACATTTATTTAAAAGAACATAAGTTAATATTTCAAAATCCATAAACATGTCTACTAACTTTATTTTAATATACATAATTACTTATTAAAACCATTTATAACAAGGAATTGCATTGATATAAAAATTTAGTTTGAAACCGATATTAATATAAACCCTCTTTTGCAAAAACATTTATTTAAAACATATATATATATATATACTGAATAGATATATACATATTTATAACGGACATAAACCTTTTAATCACAATAGTTCAAAGTCCCTAAAACATGAGAAAATTTACTACTCCAAAAACCCATATTCATTACAAGTCCATATCAATAAATTGATCCATAGAGTTCAAACTCTATATCATCTCATGTAACGAATTAGAGAAATCAAAACCTAAAAAATAGAAGAATTCAACTAGCTAAAAACTAATAAAATCAGCACATAAGCTCATAAAGAAAAGCACAAGGCAATCAAGCAAAATGAGACACGCATAAGGCAAAGTGACATGGGCTCATGCACAGGTCCTGATCGATTGACCGGTCACTTAGCACCGGTCGATCAATGCATGTCCTGGAGCATGCGCTCTAGGCACCTCTCCTTCCACCGATGATAGCTCCTAGCTCCAACGCGACTGCAATGCTTTTCGGTAATAGTATATCACTTATATTGACCATATACTTGCATACTACAACTATTAGCATCATATAAAAGCAACTCAAAGCAATCGAAGGTGAATTCATTCATGTGCAACAAGCATCTCAAATGGGTTTTAAACTATAGTTTACATTCATTGCAATTTCAACATAAAACCATTAAAATATAAGATCAGCAAACATCTAACATCTAAATATGAACTTTAAGATAGGTTTTGTGAGTTAAACTCAGCTTAATAACACGTATTACTGCCGATTGGAGGAAGACTAGAGCTTGTGATTCGTAGATTTCAGCCCCAATAATGCAAGCAAAGAGAAAATAGACAACATCGACTTAATACCCAAATTACTAACTGAAATTGATCTTAGAAAGGAATAGAGTTGAGATTGTATTACCTGATATGATTCCTTAATTAGTTTCAACAATTAACTTACTAATTTGGGAAGAAATTAGAATTTTAGGCCTAAAGTTCCAAAGAGGATAGAGGAGTTGTTTCTGACTTTCAGGAGTTAGAGAAAAAGTAACATACTGATCTTTTCCTCTATACCTTAATTCCCATACAAATGGGCTAAGCCCAATATTAGCTTAATATAGTTAATAATGCCTTACGAAGAGTTTAGATTTACATCTCTAAGTGATTTAAACTCTAATTTCCACACTTACAAATACAAATGGAACAATATCAATTTTCCTCTGTTACACACAAATGTAAACAACTAATTTTATCAATTTCCTGTCAATCACCATGCAGAATTCATTCATTTATTTTTAAAAATCTAATCACCATGCAGAATTCATTCATTTATTTTTTAAAAATCTAATTTTTAACTAAAGAGGTTTTATACTAACTATTTCAATTATTGACTAATAACCTCATTAATCAAAAGCTTAAGTGTTTAAACCATAGCTCAATTTATAAAATGACTTCTTTTAAATTATTTCTAATAATAAATACATTTTTATAAAGAAGTCTAAAAATCTCAAATTCTTCCTTTATTTAAAAAATAAAAGATTTTAATTAAACAAATATCCTTGTCCAAATCCAAATTCCTATTTCTTTTAATGAAATTCTAAAATTCCCATTTCTCTAATATTCTAAGAATTTAGAATTTATCAATCCAAAACAAATTATCTTTTATAAAAGACTACAAATTCCAAACTAATGATTTAAATTTTCCAACTTAAATCATTATTTATTTTATTTTAATTAACTGAAAAATTAGGGTTGTTACGTATCAACTTGCATTAGCCTTTAACCTACGACGGCTATGTACTGATAACTTGTGATAGTTAACAACACTAAGAAATTCCAAGTAGATTAATGAACTTTTGTAGCATTTGGAAATCCATCTTTCTTAAGTGATGGTTGAGAATTTCATAAAGATGAAATGGACATAAAGAATAATAAGTTAAAATGAAATAACTTACTTAAAGAAAAAAAAATTAAGACTGGGTTAAAATAAGCTATATGATGATATGTCAGATCATTATAAATAATGAAAATGTAAATTTATGGTCAGTGTGGCAACCGTTTATCTAAACATGATATTATATTTGATGATTGATGGTGTAAGTCTTATGTGGCAATCGTTTGTCTAAACACAACTTTATATTTGATGATCGGTGGTGAAAATCAACCATAAATAAATAAATTGGATATATTAATTTAAATAAGATAAAGGTAAAAAAATAGAAATTTTGTAAAATTCATAATTTGACAATGAAAGTTATGTCGTTGCATTCATGGCGATTTTCTGATCAATTTTAATATGCAATATGTTGAAAATAGAGCTCAAACGAGGAAGTTATGGACATTTGAAGTTTCGTATTGAAATTAATTTAAACTGAATTCAAATTCAAATAAATAATAAATTTCTAAATTTGAAATTCAAAAATTAACAATAATTATACTTCAGGGTTAAGTAAACGTTAAAATTAATGTTAACTTTAAATAATAATTAAGGAAGAAAATAAATTAACAGTAGCAAAAATTTATACGTGCCCAAAACAGAGGAGCAGTCGACCCCTTGACCACGACCGGTGTGGCGGTCGACCGCTGGCCTGTTAAGTGGCGGCCAAGGTTTATGTAATTTAACATATCAGATTTTTTATTTTTAACCACATTCATATGACGGTTCTGGTGTGTTCCAACCACTATAAATAAGTCCCTAGTCCTCTCATTTTTATTCACAAATATTTTGGAAACGTTAGTGAAGCTCTGTCAGTTCGTCTCTTCATAGATTTAGAAAACTCCATTAGGGTTTTGGTAAGTAATCCAATATATCTATCTTTGTTTATGGTTTATTTTCTAAACCTAATCTTGTAACGACCCATAATTTTAGTGATTTGTAATTGTAATATTTAATTGATTTTAAATAGTTAAAAGTTAATTTTATAGATTTAGTAACTTGAATTTCAAATATAACAATTTATTCGATAATTTAATTGTTGAATTTAATAATTGAAAATCGTTTAAATAATTTAAATCTTGGATTTTTATTTGGATAAAAATGATTTGAAGAGTTAATAAACTTCTATTAATAAGTATAAAGGTAATAAAACTTTTAAATTGGTTTTAAAAGTGATTTAACTAATTTTGAAATTTATTCGTTTTAATTAACGAGTGAAAATAGCCGTTGGGGGCACAGTCTCGGAATTCGACGAAACTAATTTCATTAGATCTATAATAGTCTATTATTATAGGATTTTAAATTTCGTAGCGATTGGACTTACTGTTTGGTCGCACGGGTTCGTAACGCGTTGAAATTAATATCGAAAATTGAATATTTAATTGGGTTCAAAAAGTTATCTTCTCCATACGATCGAATTAGGTCCCGAAACTTGTTCCATTTCATTCAGAATAGGGGTATAACATTAGAAACGCCAGGCGGCATGCCTCGATCGGAGTTCGGAATTTTAATATCCAGATATTTTGCATATAAATAATATATATTTTTATTCATTGACTTTACATACCCTAAAACGTTTTATCAGCCACCCTCTACCTGCATTCAGCCACCCTACGCTGACTTTCACCTTCGCACCTTCATATTTAAATGCGACATACGAGAGAAAAGAAAAAAAAAGAAAAAAAAAATTTCGTCCATCTTCGGTTATAAAAAAGCTTCATCCAATGGCATGTATTCTCTTGGACCACTAGAGACATTGATGGTCGAAGTGTTCAACTAGGAAGTTATAGGTGGCATTGAGATGAACATCTTCAACGGTGGAGATCTGTTGGTTCGAGGCGAGGTAGCGGCAGGAGGTGGATGAACGGAAAAAACGTTTTTGGGTGACTGCGGCGATTTGATGGACTTTCAGGCGAGGGGTTGTAAAGGGGAAATGTAGGGAAGGAGCAATGCTACCCTTGATCAGAGTTTGGCGTTGCTATGCGGCGGCAATCAGGCATCATCAACGAACATGTTTTTGGTTCTTTTGAGATGGTGGCAGTGTTTGGGTGACGTGACTTAGGGCATTGGGTTTGTCTCGATGTGGGCAGGCTTCGGCGAGGGGCCGACGGTCTCTGGTGGTCTGTGGTAGCCGCGGTGGCGTTTTGAAGGGGGCGGCCTGGGTGAGTTATCAAACGAGGAAGAGGGTTAAGCGGCAAATTTAATTTTAAACGAGATCAGATTCGAACGAGACGAGTTGCGTTGCACTCGTTTGGATGATATCTTCGTTATGGAGTTGGTTTGACAACAAATGGAGCTTGTTGGATTTTACGTTGAACTCGAACGCCGTTCAAATTTAGACAGAATCCGGAACGCTTCGGCGACAACAAAGGATAAAGGTGAGTAAATCTCACTCATTTGGATTGTTGGTTTTAATTTTATAATATTAAAAATTATTTATTGGTTGAATTGTTAAATTATTATCAATTGGATATTATATTATATATAGTAGTGTGTGTGTGTGTGTATTAGTAGTTGGATATATTTCCCGCCAATTGGAGCGGTTGAGACACTATGCGCCCTGCATAATAGAGGATGACCCTATATTATTGTGATATCCCACCTCGAAGCGAGATTGGTATTTTATGTTATATAACATCTGTGGTTGTAAGGAAACAGGCTGGAGGGATCCAACTGGATTCCTCAAATATATTGATTGTTTTCATATATATATATATATATATATATATAGCGATATATGAGGTGACTGAATATTCTTTTATGGATTATTGTGTGATTTGAATTTATTGGAAGCTATAGTAGCACTGACCGTAATTTTGGTATTATAAATACCATAAATAATATTTTTGAATTTAAAAAGGGAATTTAAAAGGCGAATTTAGAAATGAAAATATTTATATTGAATTTTAGGATCATTTAAAAGGGAATTGAATTGGATAAAATAAATGATTGGATTTTGAATATTTATTTAGCTATTTCGTAGAATGGTTTCAAATAGAGAATTTTAAATTGAGGATTTTGAACAAATGAATTTTAAATAAGATTCTTAAGATACAAAATGGAAGTAGAAATTGAGATTTGAATGGTTTTCGGATAGAGTTTGGATTATTTAAGAAATAGGTTTATAAATGGAATTTTAATTAGAAATCGATTTATAAATGGATTTTAGTGATATGAACCTGTTATAAACTGGAAACGAGATTATGAAATTATAAACAATGTTTATAAATTAAATGAAATGATTATCATTTGATAAATTGGAAATATAAATTCATAGTGAGAATTTATAATGAGATATGGAAATTGGTTTAGAAAGAAATAGTGGATTCTATTCTGGAATTTGGAAGAGGATTATGAAATTGGGAACGTGAATTGATTTGTGATAAATCGAGAGAGGTTTATACATATAAAATTGGTTATATTGGAATTTTAAAATATATTCGTATCAAGAAGTGAAGTTAGTTTTTAAAAAGGGATTTTTATTTACTATGTAGTTTTAAAAACTATAAATTGGATTGAAATATTTCAGAGAGTTAGTTATTTAAATATCTTAATTTGTTGAAATGTAATCTAAGGTTATAAACAAGTTTTGTAATCAGTAAGAAATTTTATAAATGAATTGGAATTAGTTATTGAAGTTTATTTTAAAAGTGCATTGATATTTTAAACAATTATTTAACCTTGTTTGAAATTCATTATTATTTATATATGTTTTAAAAGTAAGTGATTGCAATTTAATTATAAATGCTCTCGAGATTTGTGAACCGGGTTTTATTTAATGGATGTGATTTTATAAGAGAAATTTTATAATGGAATTCGGGAACTTAAGATATTTGAGAAAAGGAAATTTCCAAACTGTTTAGATACTGGAACTTCGAAAATAAATCTGAATTCATTAAAGGGATTATAAATTGTTAGTTGGATTATAAAGAAGTATAATCGTTAATTTTTGGAAATTGTAAGGGAATTAATAAAATTCCGGAGATTTATGAAATAAGTATGAAATTTTTTCTAAGAATGGATATTAGGAATGATTTTGAGAAGTAGACTTATAATGTTTTTCCTAAGTATTGGAATTAAAGGTTTGGAGATATTTTAGCGACGAAATGATTTATCTAGAAATATTTTTCTAAGCAATGAATTATAAGTTGGATTTGGAAATATTACTAAGTGTTGATATGGGTTGAAATATCCTGCTATGGATATAAGAATTTGAAATTGTTTTCAAATATTGTTTTTTTGAAAGGAATTTGAGTATATATATGTGTGTGTGTGTGTATCTTTGTAAAGATATTTTGAAATAAATGTTTGAAAGACTTATAATATGGGCCTAGTGACTGCTTATGTGTGTAATTTGATAGTTAAATAATCGACTATCAAATTTGGCCAATTTCGTTGATCATTTCGAAGAGACCGGGATCATATTTGATTATCTGAAAACCACTTCGATCTGAATTGTGCATTGCGAATTGTGATATCGTGAAGATAATGAAGATGGTGATCTTGAAGGAGATTCGGTTTGTTCAGACCCAGAACAACTTGTATGGATGAATGCTATATGTACTTTGTCATTTTAGGGTAATGAGCATTCTAAGTGTAAATTTCTTGAAAGGTAATCGTAGCCTCAAGCCTCATCAACCGGGATTGACTGAAAATCAAGGGAGATGCAGCAAGGCTAAGTGGGTCGCACCCATTAGGGTATGTTGTCACCTTCCTAGATTATCCTACATCTACATATTTATGGATTGGTTATGCATGAGATCTCAAAAGGGTTGCAAAGCAACCGGGGTGATGACATATTCGATACTATCCAGGTCAGGGGTAGGTCGGTCTTGTGCTGGCAAGGGATCCAAGCGAGGTCCTCGGTACATTTTCTAGACGTGTACTATTATAGGTGGTACCCCAGTGCCTAGTCATTGTATGGAATCCATTCTCTAATACGTGCCTTTACGGTTTTGATTGTAGAGCCTAGTATGCTGGAATTTGATTAATGTAAAAATTTTGGCTATTTTAATAAGTATTTGTACTTAGACACTATTATAATATCATTGGATTTTCTATAAAAGTGTTTTGGTTATCGTAAGGTAAAAACCTATCGTGTTTATTTGTGGCGTGGTCTTAAGAGATACCTTCGTTTTCCAAAGGATTTTTGAAAATAAATAAATTCAAAATGAGTGTGTTTTCTCATGCTGGTTTTCCAGACTGACTCGGGTGTTATTTTATCATAATGCTCCGGTCAGACCGAGTTTATTATAGATTAGTTTGGATGCTTGAAGCTTCAAGAGACGAGTTGGAGGCCCAGAGACGTATTCACGTAGATGGTTATATTTTCTGCTGTATTCATTGGTGTGTTATCAACAAATAGTGAGGACAGACTGTTATAACTGTCCAGGCTGAAATAGGTTAGTATACTCTGACTGATGTTTGTATATATACATATTACAATTTTGTTTTGTGTAAAGATTTATGGTATATTATAGATTATTCGTTCCGCTATGAGATTCTATGTTGTGTAGTTTTCTTCTTATTTATCTTCTTTCTTCTTTCTTCACCCCTAACAATCTGCCTTTTTGTTCAATTTGAGTTGACATGTGTGGTTTATTGTCAGCTTAGACTGTACAGAAAAGTGGGTCGTTACAACGTGGTATCAAAGCTGAAGGTTAAGAAAGAACCTTGGCTTTGGTGGGGTAACTCATTAGAGATTGGGTCAGTAGCACCCTAGAATGAGTTTTAGAGTATGTGTGTATATATATGAGTGCGTATTTGTTAGTGACATAAAAATGTTTTATATTGTGTTGGTTGATTTGTTGAGTGGCTTATGGATTCTAGTCAATACGAGTAATTAACGTTATTGATAGGGATCTCTAAACACTTGAATAGAGCAAATTGGACATGGTATTGTTTTTAATTGGGTAAATGAAATAATTTTACCTTGATTATTTTATATATAAAGAAATAATTTTTTATAAAATTATTATGGTATATATGGTGTGCTGGAATGTTTGAGAATGATAGTATTTGATTATCATTTGTTGTTGTTGTGTTCTAATAAAGTTGTTGATATTATGCTGTAAGCAAGACAACAACAAAGAAATGATTTTATATAATAAAATAGAATTGTAAATAGGATTTATAAATTGAATTGTAATGGAATTCCTGGAGTATATTATATAAATATGGTTTGTAAAAACGATTTATAAAGGATTTAAAAGTTGGGAATGTGGGAATTTAAATCCTGTAGGTTTTGGAAATGGTTTTTTCAAAGCTTTGGAAAATAATGATAGCATTATTTGGGAAAATGTTTTTAAATAGAAATAATGGAAATATTTTTAAAATGATTTATAAGAAATAGAAAGCATTAAACTCACTTCGGTCGTTGGGAAATAATTTCGGTGATGACTGCAACATCATCGACGTTCATTTTCGAGTTTCCAAGAGAGTAATTGCTACCATTGGAGTTTTGGTTTGATTAAACTGGTTTTGGCTTTGAAATTCCAAAGAATAACTTGACATACCAAGGGATTGTGTGTGTGTGTGAGTATGTGTGTATATAGGTGATTTCAAAAATGATTTGGAATACTTAAGAGCAAGGTGTTTAAACTCTGGGATTTCCATTTAAATGTTTTATTGAGAGTACGAGGAAATAGGGTGATAACTTATAAATATTTGAAAATCAGTAAGTTAAAGCAATATTTTAAATTGTTGAATATGAATGTAAGAAAAGTAAAAATTAAAATTGAATTATGGAATGAAATTTAACTTAAATTTAGTTAAATTAAGTGAATTTTGGGAATTTAGCCCGAGTTAGGTTGAATAAAATAATTTTAGGAAATGGAATTGATTGAGATTTGAAATAAAATTTAGGTTTGAAATAAACTAATGATGGAATTAATTGAATTATTTAGTTGATTGAATATGGTTTGAATGTGGATGGATAAAATTCAATGTTGAATTTGGTGAAGGAAATTTAAATTGGAATGATTTAGAAATGGATAAGGACTTAAGTTGTGAAGTGGTAATTAGCCTAAGAACATTTGTATAAAATGTTTATAATAGACTTAAGAAAATTTGATGATGAAATTCTTAAGTGAAATTAATATTAAAGGGATATACTAAGTAAATAGGTCAATGTGAATTATAAATGTGAATGATAACTGTAAATAATTGAATGGAAAGGAAGTAAATATAAACAAAGGAATTTGGTATAGCTAAGAAATCAATGGAAATAAATACGTAAGTTGTACGTTATATTACTTTATTCGCATGACGGTTTGATCAAGATTCGAACACAAGATTTCGAGATGATTTATATCAATCCGAGTTGGAATTTTTCACTCGATTTTCGACGGTGAACCCTGGATATGGATTTTTGATTGATTTTGGGATTCTCTATCATAGTATATGGCTATGCAAGGAGAATAACGGTTTCTGATCAAGAAACCAGATCTGAGTCTGAACTAGAGTGGTCGTGTGAACGATACTAGTTCGGAAGTGGAATTGTGTGATCGAGTGAGCGATCAGATTTTATATTGCGTACGGATGATATATGTACATCGTACGGGCTTAAATAAAGCAAATATTGGAAATCTAAAATGCAAAACCCTATGATTTTGAATTTTTTGATTGGGTATCATTGGTAAATAAGATGCAAGTATACAAAAGCAAGAGCTAATTTGACACTTTTGATTACGTAAGAAAATTGGGTTGCCCAACAAAAAGGTACATATTTAAATTGTTTTTTGAATTTGATGATTTTATTGTTGAGCCACTTGGCTTTTGTTTTTTTGCTAGTTTGGACCCGTAGTGGCAATTTATAGTTGTTCTGATCTAGCCATGCAAAGGAGACGCTGGCAAATTTTTTTGGAAATTTAAAGAGTTAGAAAATTTTGAAGAAAATTTTTAATAACTAAAAATTGATTTCGAGTTATAGCTTGAAATGGTTAAATGAGATGATATTAGTTGAAATCTGTAAATGAATTTGGAAACTTGGTAAAAGTAATATTAAGGTTTCAACAAATTGATTTTGGGAAGTTAAAGGCTTAAATGGATTTGGGAAGTTATTTCACCTAATTTGTTTTAGAAAGGAAAAGGGTTTGGGGGCATTTTTCCTACCATGGCAAATTTCGGGGACGAAATTCTTTTAAGGGTGGAAGAATGTAAAGATTTAGAATTTTAGTGATTTGTAATTAGAATATTTAATTGATTTTAAATAGTTAAAAGTTAATTTTATAGATTTAATAAATTGAATTTCAAATATACGATTTATTGGATAATTTAACTATTGAATTTAATAATTGAAAATTGTTTAAATAATTTAAATCTTGGATTTTTATTTGGATAAAAATGATTTGAAGACTTATTAAACTTACAGGTAAATAGGCACAAGGAAGAAGTTGAAAAAAAAATTAGTCTCAGGGACAACAAGTTTGTTTTTTAGTCTGAAAGACACTTTTTAGTGTAAACTGAAAATGATAGTTACAACTATCATTCTCTGATTTACACTAAAAAATGTCCTTCAGCCTAAAAAACAAACTTCTTGTCCCTGAAACTAAATTTTTCTCTAACTTTTTCCTTAAGCCTAAAAACCCCTTAAACTTATATTAATAAGTATAAAGGTAATAAACCTTTTTAATTGGTTTTAAAAGTGATTTAACTAATTTTGAAATTTACTCGTTTTAATTAACGAGTGAAAATAGCCATTTGGGGCACAGTCTCGGAATTTGACGAAACCAATTTCATTGGATCCGTAATAGTGTATTATTACAGGATTTCAAATTTCGTAACGATTAGATTTACTGTTTGGTCGTACGGGTTAGAAACGCGTTGAAATTAATATCAAAAATTCAATATTTAATTGGGTTCAAAAAGCTATCTTCTTCATATGATCGAATTAGGTCCCGGAACTTGTTCCATTGCGTTCGGAATAGGGGTATAACATTAGAAACGCCAGGCGGCATGCCTCGATCGAGGTTCGGAATTTTAATATCTAGATATTTTGCATATAAATAACACAGGAAAATAGCCACAAGGAAGAAGTTGCAAAAAAATTTAGTCCCAGGGACAACAGGTTTGCTTTTAGTCTAAAGGACACATTTTCGTGTAAACAGAAAATGATAGTTACAACTATCATTCTGTGATTTACACTAGAAAGTGTTCTTCAACCTAAAAAGCAAACTTCTTGTCCCTAAAACTAAATTTTTCTTCAACTTTTTCCTTAAGCCTAAAAATCCCTAAATAATATATATTCTTATTCATTGACTTTACATACCCTAAAACGTTTTATCAGCCACCCCTACCTACGTTCAGCCACCCTACGCTGACTTTCACCTTCCCACCTTCGTATTTAAACGCGACATACGAGAGAAAAGAAAAAAAAGAAAATTTCGTTCATCTTCGATTATAAACGAAGCTTCATCCAATAGCATGTATTCTCTTGGACCACTAGAGACATCAATGTATGAAGTGTTCAACTAGGAAGTTATAGGCAGCGTCGAGATGAACATCTTCAATGGTGGAGATCTATTGGTTTGAGGCGAGGCAGCAGCAGGAGGTGGATGAATGGAAAAAACATTTTTGGGCGACTGCAGCGATTTGATGGACTTTCAGGGCGAAGGGTTGTGAAGGGGAAATGTAGGGAAGGAACAGGGCTACCCTCGGTCGGAGTTTGGGGTTGCAACGTCGCCTGTGGCAGCGACAATCAAGCTTCATCGGTGAACGTGTTTTGGGTTCATTTGAGATGGTGGTAGTGTTTTGGGTGACGTGACTTAGGGCATTGGGTTTGTCTTGATGTGGGCAGGCTTCGACGAGGGGCGGTGGTCTCTGGTGGTCTGTGGTGGCCGCGGTTGCGTTTTGAAGGGGGCGGCCTGGGTTAGTTATCGAACGAGGAAGAGGCTTAAGCGGCAAATTTAATTTTAAACGAGATCGGATTTGAACGAGACGAGTTGCGTTGCACTCGTTTAGATGATATCTTCGTTATGGAGTGGGTTTGACATCAAATTGAGCTTGTTGAATCTTACGATGAACTCGAATGTCGTTAGAATTCAGACGAAATCCGGAATGCTTCGGCGACAGCAAAGGATAAAGGTGAGTAAATCTCACTCATTTGGATTGCTGGTTTTAATTTTATAATATTAAGAATTATTTATTGGATGATTGGTTGTATTGATAAATTATTATCAGTTGGATATTATATTATATATAGTAGTGTGTGTGTGTGTGTATTAGCAGTTGGATATATTTCCCACCAATTGGAGCGAATGAGACACTATGCGCCCCGCATAATAGCGGATGACCCTATATTACCGCGATATCCCGCCTTGAAGCGGAATTGGTATTTTATATTGTATAACATCTGTGGTTGCAGGGAAACAAGTTGGAGGGATCCAACTGGATTCCTCAAATATATTGATTGTTTTCATATCTCTACTACTAATAATAGTAATTCGATGAACTAGGATCAACCGTGTCTTTTTGAAATCCCCAAACTACCCTTCACATGTCGCCCCCTTTACCATCCGCTTGCTAACCCATGAAAACAATGTTAGCCGCATTTCCTAATCCTCCACTACTTCAACTACATCGACGCAATTCTCCACTACTGCAACTACATTAGTCAATTGTTCAATAACCGAAATCAATTATACACTGACGACAATTTCTACGTCTTCTCCAACGATCGACCACCCATCAACAGATTTCACTATCAGTTTACATCCAACACCGCCAACAACTATTTGAAATAAACGTATTGTGACCATCAATGATTTTGCACGTATATCACATATTCATCCATTACTTATTTTAGATAAAAACCAAATATCTTTAGCAATTAGATGCACGTATCGTGCAATTTAGACTAGTATATATATATAGCGATATATGATGTGATTGAATAATTTGGAATGGATTGTTATGTGATTTGAATTTATTGGATGCTATAGTAGCACTGACCTTAATTTTGGTATTATAAATACCATAATTAATATTTTTGAATTTAAAAAGGGAATTTATAAGGCGATTTTAGAATGAAAATATTTATATTGAATTTTGGGATTATTTAAAAGGGAATTGAATTGGATAAAATAAATGATTGGATTTTGAATATCTATTTAGCTATTTCAAAAAATGGTTTCAAATAGAGAATTTTAAATTGAGAATTTTTAAACAAATGAATTTTAAATAAGGTTCTTAAGATACGAAATGGAAGTAGAAATTGAGATTTGAATGGTTTTGGGATAGAGTTTGGATTATTTAAGAAAAAGGTTTATAAATGGAATTTTAATTAGAAATCAATTTATAAATGGATTTTAGTGATATGAACCTGTTATAAACTGGAAATGAGATTATAAACAATGTTTATAAATAAAATGAAATTATTACCATTTGGTAAATTGAAAATATAAATTCACAGCGAGAATTTATAATGAGATATGGAAATTGGTTTAGAAAGAAATACTGGAGTCTATTCTGGAATTTGGAAGAGGATTATGAAATTTGGAATGTGGATTGATTTGTGATAAATCGAGAGAGGTTTGTACATATAAAATTGGTTATATTGCAATTTTAAAATATATTCGTATCAGGAAGTGAAGTTAGTTTTTAAAAGGGATTTTTATTTATTAAACTATGTAGTTTTAAAAACTATAAATTGGATTGAAATATTTCAGAGAGTTAGTTACTTAAATATCTTAATTTGTTGAAATGAAATCAAAGGTTATAAAGAAGTTTTTTAATCAATTAGAAATTTTATAAATGAATTGGAATTAGTTATTGACATTTATTTTAAAAGTGGTTTGATATATTAAACAACTATTTAACCTTGTTTGAAATTCATTATTATGTATATATAGTTTAAAAGTAAGTGATTACAATTTAATTATAAATTCTCTCGAGATTTGTGAACCGGGTTTTATTTAATGGATGTGATTTTATAAGAGAAATTTTATAATGGAATTCGGCAACTTAAGAGATTTGAGAAAAGGAAATTTTCAAACTGTTTAGATATTGGAACTTCGAAAATGAATTTGAATTCATTAAAGGGGTTATAAATTGTTAGTTGGATTATAAAGAAGTATAATCGTTAAATTTTGGAAATTGTAAGGGAATTAATAAAATTCCGGAGATTTATGAGATAAGTACGAAATATTTTCTAAGTATGGATATTAGGAATGATTTTAGGAAGTAGACTTATAATGTTTTTCCTAAGTATTGAAATTAAAGGTTTGGAGATATTTTAGCTACGAAATGATTTATCTAGAAATATTTTTTCTAAGTAATGAATATAAGCCGGATTTGGAAATATTTCTAAGTGTTGATATGGGTTGAAATATCCTATTATAGATATAAGTATTTGAAATTGTTTTCAAATATTGAATTTTTGAAAGGAATTTGAAAATACACACACACACACACACACACCTTTGTAAAGATATTTTGAAATAAAAGTTTGAAAGATTTATAATATGGGTCTAGTGATTGCTTATGTGTGTAATTTGATATTAAATAACCGACTATCAAATCTGGCCAATTTCGTTGATCGTTTTGAAGAGACCGAGATCGGATTTGATTATTCGAAAACCACTTCGATCCAATTTGTGCATTGCGAATTGTGATATCATGAAGATAATGAAGATGGTGATCTTGAAAGAGATTCGGTTTGCTCAGACTCAGAACAACTTGTATGGATTAATGCTATCTTCACTTTGTCATTTTAGGGTAATGAGCATTCTAAGTGTAAATTTCTTGAAAGGTAATCGTAGCCTCAAGCCTCATCAATCGGGAATGACTGAAAATTAGGGGGATGCAGCAAGGCTAAGTGGGTCGCACCCATTAGGGTATGTTGTCACCTTTCTAGATTATCCTACATCTACATATTTATGGATTGGTTGTGCATGAGATCTCAAAAGGGTTGCAAAGCAACCGGGGTGATGACATATTCGTTGCTATCCAGGTCAGGGGTAGGCTGGTCTTGTGTTGGCAGGGGATCCAAGCAAGGTCCTTGGTACATTTTCTAGATGTGTACTTTGATAGGTGGTACCCCCAGTGCCTAGTCATCGTATGGAATCCATTCTCCAATACGTGCCTTTACGGTTTTGATTGTAGAGCCTAGTATGCTGGAATTTAATTATGTAACAATTTCAGCTATTTTAATAAGTATTTGTACTTAGACACTATTATAATATCACTGGATTTTCTATAAAAGTGTTTTGGTTATCGTAAGGTAAAAACCCGTTGTGTTTATGTATAGCATGGTCTTACGAGATACCTTCGTTTTCCAAAGGATTTTTGAAAATAAATAAATTCAAATTGAGTGTGTTTTGTCACACTGGTTTTCCAGACTGACTCGGGTGTTATTTTATCATAATGCTCAGGTCAGACAGAGTATATTATAGATTAGTTTGGATGCTTGGAGCTTCAAGAGATGAGTTGGAGGCCCAGAGACGTATTCACGTAGATGGTTATATTTTCCAATGTATTCATTGGTGTGTTATCAAAAAATTGTGAGGACAGACTGTTATAACTGTTCAGGCTGAAATAGATTAGTATACTCTGATTGATGTTTGTATATATACATATTACAATTTTGTTTTGTGTAAAGATTTATGGTATATTATAGATTATTTGTTCCGCCGTGAGATTCTATGTTATATAGTTTTCTTCTTATCTTATCTTCTTTCTTCTTTCTTTACCCCTAACAATCTGCCTTTTTGTTCAATTTGAGTTGACATGTGTAGTTTATTGTCAGCTTAGACTGTACAGAAAAGTGGATCTTTACAATTCTCCTCTAAACCTTTCTAAATCTAACATATATATATATATATATCCCTTGCTATATATATATAAAAGAGATCTGAAAGATTTCATTGAAGGCATGTCAAATCCAAAAGAAGGAAAAGCTAAGGACCTTTGTGAGTGGAAATCTTAGTTTTTCTATTTTAATAATTGAATAGTGTACTTTGGATTTGACATATGCCTTGAGGAGTTTTCGAATATGAAAATATCACAATAAAAATCCCTAAAATTCCCTCAAAGCAGAACGTCAATTTTTAGCTTTGAATCTTAATTTTTTTGTACTAAAAAATGGAGTTTGTGTGGATTTTGCAGTTTATGTGTTTAACCTTCTATTACACTTCTTATTCTTTTTCTTTGGAACCGATTAAGAGATTTGATTAAGAATGGTGTGTAAGGTACGAGTTCTTATTCGTAGTTTGCACTGCCTATTTCTGCAAATTGAATAGAAATTCCCTTGTCTAATTTTATGTAAAAGAAGTTAAATAGAACGTAAAATGAATTAAATTGTAAGTTTCCATTATTATTGATTTGTTCTATTGTTTTAATATAAAATAAGTTGGATTTGGATTCTAAGTACAAGTCTATTAATTTGATTTTGGAATATTAGATTTATGGTAGAAACATTATTGTGCAAATGAGACTTGTATAACTTTGGAAGATTTGACATTTCAACATTAGTTTAGGACGTAATCCCCGCATGCATAGAAATTAATAAGAGCGTGTGTGTAAACTAATGTAAATAATGTACAATTGTAACGTATTAATTGCATAGTTAATGAAGTTAATAATTATCATTTCTCCATTAGGAAAGTAATTAGTTAGACAAAATAAGAAGGATTTCTTATAAGGCCTAAATAATGAATAAGGTGAGATGTGTGATGATACACATAGACGGCGTTATGAAATATGACTAAGTTATAGGGATGTCAGGTCAGCCAAAAGCACACAGAAGTCATTCTAGCTAATTTGGTTACTAGCAGTGTGACTTTGGGGCTGATGTGAGACAATGCCTATAATAAGTAATTACGGATAACGCGATGTTAGTCCCAATTTTGTAGGTGAAATCTTCCCAGCTAATCTGGCTACCAGTTCCTATCAACAATCGGGCTAATGTGAGACATCTCCATGGGCTACGAGGCATAATATGTAGGACCTGCTTCGGGGATTGAAGGCATTAAGTGGTTGTTTGTGGGCCCGCCTCTTTCCCTTATAAGTAGTATTAAATAGTTGGGATTGGGCTTAGGCATGGTAAAGGATATCTCAGAAAGGTTCACTTCAATGGAAGTATTAAGTATCCGAAGAGATTTCCGTGCAATGTCAACTAGATAAGTACCTATGTGAAGTCCTCTTGGGAATAGGTATTAAATGATGGGGGCCTACCTTAATTGAGGTCTTAAATGGTCAAAGTATGCCTATTTTCCATCAAAGGCGTTAAGCGACTTGGTTCTATCTCTCGCATTGGTAAACATTAATAATGATGGTTATGGGTTATTGATTATGGAAGGACCTGCTTTGTGGATTGAAAGTACTAAGTGGTTGTTTGAGGGCCCCCTTCTTTCCCTTATATGAAGTATTAAATGGTTTTGAGTATAGTTTAAATGCGAAATACATATCCTTATTTAAATTATATTGCCCAAGTATTTTTGTAGAAAGGCTCGAGATTTTCTATTCACCAAACATTATTGTTCTGACTCCCTCCTCATCATAATATAGGTTAGCGAAGGAGACAACGGTCAAGATGGAGATGATGATGAGAGGAGCTAGTGGCAATAGTCGATTTACCTATTTGTGCTAATTTTTGATGTACCTATTTAAAGTTGACAATGTATTTTTAAACATGATTTTGTAATGGTTATTGTTGACATTATGTTATGGTTTTGTGACATTTGGAATTTGAAATGAAATAGGTACCATTTATGCTATTATATTTTATCCTTCTGCTGTGAGTTCTGAACGAATAGATAAATAGCTCTGTATTATTCTTTTTACCAACCAACAGCCAGCTTTGGAATGGATCTAAGTTTCGATGGGCCTTTTTTGGGCCGGGATTTAAGCCTGTTTCGAGGTGGGTTGTTACATTTTGTATCAGATCTTAGGATACCAGATCAATGATGAAAAGTATACGTAAGTGTGACGTATTTGTTATTTTTGAAAAGTATTTTTAAGAAACCCTACTATATATAAATATATATAATTATTTTGAAGATACATCTAACTCTATAAATTCCAACTATAGAAGCAGTTGCGATCATATTCTAATAGGATGAGCGAAGCAATTATGAGTTAGAAAAAATAAGTAGAGTTAAATTTGTACTCCTGCTCTGATTACCCACGAGGCGAAGGTCTTATCGTAAGGACTCGAATAAGAGGAGCATGAGCATGACATATGGAAGCACCACAGAAGCTGAATGGTACTTGACTCCTTTGTTGACCAAGACTTCCTTATAATTATGAACTCTATAAGCATAATACCCATCAATGTTCACCTTACATGTAAATAGAACATTTACATAAACCACCTAATAAATAATAGGGATAGAAAATGTAAACGGAAAAGATTGTAACTCCAAGATTAATAAGGCAATAAACGTAGAACAAATAGGGAGATAAAAGGATTAAATAAAGATATAAATGGACTGATTATGGAGAAATAAGGAAGGCATAATAGGCAAAATTAGAATGAATAAATAAACGTCTTTAAGAATTGTCCGTTAGAATTGTAACCATTTATTACGGACAATTGACATTTATAGAAATAGCAAATAGCGAGTAATTAAATATTATAAGGCAATATATTTGTTAACATCAAGAAGAAAGATGTGAAGGAGTGAAGCTCCCATAAGAAGGTACTCATTAATCACCACAAAAAGATAACCCAATCTTTAAAGGTCGGGTATGGAAGTTTAAAAGAAGGAACAATTAAAGTCAATTTCTAAAACCCAACCCATGAAAAAGAATTTGACAAAAAGCTTTGAGAATTCCTTTAAATGTTTTTAAATAGCTTTCAAAGGATTATTAAATTAAAATCTTATGTATCATAAGTTGAATTTTTTTGAAAGAAAGTGATTTTAATCGGGTTTGGAAATATGATATGAATTGTTTTGTGAAAAGTTTGGAAAGAGGATGTAACTTTAAAAGTGGTGGAATGTTTTAAAAACAAAATGGTGGATAAACTTTATAAAAAGAAAGTTGTAAATCTGATGATTTAAAGAGTTGAAGAAAAGGGGGGTTTTCATTCTTGAAATTCTTAGTTAAAAATTTATTGAGCCAAAAAGTTTTTGGTCTAAAGATTTTTGATAAAGGGACTTTTTGTTTTTTGAAATAAAAGTAAAGTAGAATGTAGATTAGACTTGATAATTTTTCCTACCTTATAAAATTGTAATTTTTCCTTAAATTTCTTTTAAAAGGGCATATAAATGGAAACCACACTTGATTGAAATAGGATAGAAAGAATAGAAATTTAAGAATGCTTGATAAGGTAGGTAAGAGGAACAGTCTTGTATAAGGAATTGCAGAAAACAATAGCTAAGATAGGTAGTAATGGCATTAGGATGTAACAATCTGTACCTTAATGGGCCTAAATTTCGATAAAAATCGAAACTCGAGTCCATCAAAGCACAAGTTGTTGGATTTGGTACCTGCAAATAAGCATGATATCAGAGATTGATAGAAACCTAAACTCAAAGCTGAAACAATAATAGGATAATAATACTGACCATCTCCAATAAAATTATAGCCATGTAATAAACAGTACCCAAGCCACTTAATACCTTTTATTGGAAAATAGGCATACTATGCTCATTTACGACCTTAACTAAGGCGGACCCCATCATTTAAGACCTATCCCCAAGGCGTGCTCCTAAAATGGTATTATCATTATTATGGTTTTAGCAATGTAAGAGACTGTACCCAAGCCACTAAATACTTCCAAGTGGAAAATAGGCAGACTCTAGTCATTTAAGATCTTAATTAAGGTAGACCCCATCATTTAAGACCTATTTCCAAAAGCGTGCTCCTTAATGGTACTATCTAGCGGTTATTGCTTGAAAATCTCATTAGGCTACTTAATACTTCATTTATACGAAAGAGGAGGACCCTTCAGTCACTTAAGACCCCAAACCTGAAATGAACCCTTATGAGATATCCACTATCACTCTTTAATTATTAATATGGAATCTCATTAGCTTACTTCTTTCGGTAGGTAGGCGGAACCTTCAGCCACTTAAGACCTCAACACTGAAATAATACCTTTTTAGAGATATCCTTATTTATTTATTTGGAATCTCAGTAGGTTACTTAATACTTTCATTTAGAAGAGAGGCGGACCCTACAGCCATTTAAGACCTCAAATCAGAAGCGAACCCCTATGGAGATATCTCTCACAGCTCCTAATTCAAAATTTGAAACATTTAATACGTTACAATTAAGAAAGCAAGTACAATCTCTCACGTCGTCACGGGTCCTAGGATTAGTGATATCTCACATCAGTAATAAGTACACCAGACTGCTGGTAGCCTCAAAATGAAGGGCAGTCTTTTGTCGAGTGATTCTACTGACCTCGCATCACTAACCTACTAAGTCCAATTAACCATCCTTAGTCTTTACTTATATTATCTTAGATAGACATTGGACTTAACTCACTAATTCCCTTTTTATTTAAGGCAATAAGATTTACTTCAATATTTATCTACCCATAAATCCCTGTTTAATGCTCCTAAATGTGAACTTGTCCATAAAACCTAATGAACATTTCCAAAGACATTTATGTATGATTACTAATTTCAAATTAGTAACTTTTTATATCTATTCCATTTTTATCAGTCCCTTAATCCATTTACCCTATTAATTTATTGCAACTCCCATATTTTTACCATTTATTGGAGTTACAACCTTTTAATTTTTTCCCAATAGTTAATTATCCTAAACATGAATATTACATGCAAGCGTCATTAATAGCTTTTTATTTAATTATTTATCAAATATGTTCTAATTATATATCTTCACTAGAATATACTTTTCCATCTTAAATTGTTTTAATCGTATCTAAAAATATTATCCACTATAATTTCCATAAATTAGTCGAAAACAAAAGATTTAACTTTAAAAGATTACATTGTTTGAAATTACAAGGAAAAATCATTTCTTTATTACTGAAATAGACATTGTAAACTACAATGAATTCATACCTTACAAATCTCTTTCTCTTTCTATTTGCATCTATTCCTTGTTAGATCAAATACTATATTTTTCTAAAAGGGAAAGAAATCAAACTAATTTACAAATATTAAGTGGATCCAAATTCCAAAAATTTCAAACATAGAAAAGTTTACATTCCAACAAGATTAGGTAATAATCCAAATTTATAACATTATTATACAACACGTTTCAGATCTGGAATAAATTTCATTCAAATCAATATTCTAAATTCACACTTTTCAGACTGATTTCCAGATCAGGTTGTAAACAATGCTAAATCATTTCATAAACAAGAATATGTAGGCGATATTTATTATATTCAGATCATATTCAATTCATTGCCTATAACTGATATACAATTATCCAATTTGGCATAAAAATCAAAACACCAACGCGATAATTTTCATATTATAACAATCTATAAAATTTCCCACTCACCTTTTAAAAACGATCCAAATCTCCAGATCGTAAATAGAACCTTTGATTCATCTCCAAATCCTTTTTTATCCAAGAGATATGTATAAAAGGGTGTATACATACATTAGAATTATAGATCCGAGAAGAGATTTGGGATAGGGAGAGAAAATAGATACAAATATATATATATATATATATATATATATATATATATAAATATATAAATTACCTCAAATACGCATATGGTTGATTCTGTTATCTTCTCCTTTTTATTAGATTTCTAATCTTCTCCGATTTGTATGAATACACACACACACACACAAATATCTTATCTTTATAATTTAGAAAGAAAGCAGAGGAGAAGAAATGGCAAAGCTTCGCAACTATCGCCATAAAAGTATGAGAAGGGAAGGGAGCGCTAGTCCTGAATTTATAGGCTCTAGAATCAGTCAGAACCATTTGATTTAAAATATTAAATCTAGACAGTATATGACCTAGCTTTACTGGAGCCGCTACACGCGAATAGGTCGACCGCCTTTGGTCGACTGCTCAATACGTGGGTCGACTTGTGGGCCCTAGCTCATTAATTAAAAACGTTACCTTTTCTTATTTACTTATTTTCGTTTCAAATTCATTTTTCATCCGTAACTTCTTCGCAAAACTCTAATATGAAAGTTGCTTAGAATTTCGCCACGAACGTAATGATATAAGTTTCATGGTCAAATTCTATCGTTTAAACAAATTCCATTTTCGGAGCCTAATTAACTAACTAATTAAATAACTAACGCCAAATTATGGGATGTTATAAGATTTATATAAAGTATGACTAGTAATCTAGTTAGAAATAATATAAGAGGAAAATAATAGAATGGAAGTTATCATTGTCTACTCCACTTTGCATTATTTAAAGTTATACAAGAGGTTTTTGAAAAATTCAAATGAACGATTATTTTGTATGATAATTGAATTTTTGAATGTTTTGCGCTAAGAACCCTATTTTCAAAAGAAGAAAGCCTTTTTTATAGGAAGTAATTAAGAAGGAAAATTTTTCATAGTTCCTTTTTGAAAACCAAACAATTTTTGAATGTTATGAATGAAAAGTACAACTTTTAAAAGAACAAATCTTTAATGTAGAAAGTATTTGAAAATGAAAATTATTTATTCCTTTTTGGAGCTAAAAATTTTTGAAATCTTGATAAAGGTTTCTAAGTTTATATTTTCAAAGATAAAGATTTTGGATCTAGCACTTCATGGTTGTGAAATTTTATTTTTATAAGGAATAGTGGGAACTAAATCAAAATTTTTAATATGGAGTTGATAGGGATCACTAGGAAGATAAGACATGTTAAAAGTTTTAGTATATGAAGAAAATGGGAATACTTTGTACAACCTGATTTGCAAATTTTAAATCCATCCCAAACCATTATTTGTTGAAGAAGGAAAAGTTGTTAAGATATTCCAGATCCATAATTGGGTTGTAAATTAAGTTGCCCATAGAATATGAATTTCTATATTTTGATTTTGGAAAGGTTTTCGTGTAATTTCCATAAATTATCCAATTCCAAAATATGTATAAAAGCGTATTGTTTGAACTAACAATGGTTGTACCAAAAAGGAAAAGAGATGTGTAAGATATGCATATTCTTTTCGTATTTTACAATATCTATTCCAATAAAAGAAAAAAAAAATCCCTTGTCTCAAACAAAGCAAAAATCTCATTTGTGGTTTATTTATGGAAAATAATAACGATGACTCTTATTAGAAGGATGGCTCTAATAAATTAAAAAAGTGGAAATAAGTATTCTAGTTTAGAAATTAGTAGTTAGAAATATAAATACATGCATAACCGTGCTTAACGACTAAACATAAAAATAAATATATGAATAGTATAATTTACGATTATATATGTATTAGTTGGTAATTGATAGATTAAGATTATGGACATTGATTACAAATTTAACGAACAATAAATTTGTAATTAATGAGATTTAAAAGAAATTAAATAGGGCCAATTAAGGAAATTTAATATGGCATTTATGGAAGAATTGAATTGGAATAATAAATGGATTTTGAAATTTGTAAAAGATTAAAGAGATTAAATGAGGATTGAATAGAAATGGTCCAATTTTGACAAAAATGGTCAGTTTATTATGGGTATATTAACTGAAGCAATGAATGGACCGCATTTATTAGTAAGAAAGAAGGAAAATCAAGGAAAATAAGTAATAGTGGAATGAACTATTATAAATGTCCATCTTAATTCAACAAGTTTTAAGACCTCAACACCGTTTACACCAGTTGATGATAAATGGAAACTTCTAACAATTTTTTTTTATATTTTTTAGATTGTAATTGCTTGTTGTCTCCCTTAGTTATGGGGAAAGCATAAGATGTGGTATAAGATATGTCCCTGTTTTATCACTGTGTTGAGTTTATGAATGATTAAAACGCTTGATAAATATATTTGTATTGAGAAGCCACATAAATTAAGGAATTTTATAGGGGCACTTAACTAGCGATAGACTATAGGTAAGACTGACATTTAATGAGGAAATTAGGTTGGCAATCGAAAATAAAAGAATGCTTCAATCCTAGAAATTTTAGGATTTGGAAAAAATAAATTCTAGTTATATAATGTCACCATTCAAGAAAGAGATAGAATGTACAAGGATGTGAAGAGAATTTCTATTAAGGATAAAGAAGAAGGTACCAAAATTTTCTATTCGAAGTAATAAGACTGCATCGTCTCTAGCATAGATTTATAACAAGGAGGTGATTCGACTTCATGGAATTTCGGTTAGCATCGTTAGTGATAGGAACCAATTAATTACTAGCGAATTTCGAAGGAGATCACAAATAGCTTTAGACGCTACGTTGAACCTTAGCACCGCTTACCACCCTTAGACCGATAGACAAACAAGAAGAGTTAATACGATCTTGAAGGATTTGTTGAAGAGCTTGTGTAACGACCCGCAAATTTGTCACTTTGATAAATTATATTTATTTTTAAATATTTAAATATAAGCTTTTAAAAACATAGATTATGATGTTTTGAATGATAAATAATATTGATAATCTTATTTTGAATAAAAATTTACAAAAATATATATTTTGGTAGGAATATCGATAAAACGGTCGAAAATTGTTTTATCAATAAATAGCTCTATAATTATCAAAAGGCACGCACGGATACATACACTTATTTATCCATTTAAACAATAATATGAAATAAAATTATTTATTTTATTTTTGGGAAATAAATTATATTTATGACATCACTAATGATATCACTATTTTGGAATAATTGATTTATGAATTTAAATTGAGATCTAATGATTTAATAATTATTCTAATTATTCAAATAATTGTTTTAAAATGATAATAATTCATTTTAACTAGTTATATAGTGATAACAAATCATTTATAATAGATTTATAAAGATATATACTTGATTTGAAAATATAAGAAAATTGTGTCGCTTTATCGATATAATAATACTTTTTGTAAATAATTGTTTAATATTAATTTATATGGTCTTATAAATCAAATATGATCATTTTAATTAATTGAAAATGATATGGAATCAGTTTTCAAATTTTGTTTGCATTTATATGTAACTTAATTAATAAGTGAAAATGTACTGATAATCGGTTTTCAGATTTTCAATGGCTGATCGAAAGGAAGTTGTTCAAAGTTGTTGCATCCTTGTTTATATGTCTTGTGCACATATATAACACACACATACATACCCTAACATATACATATACCCATATATATGTACATAACACATATATACATTTATACACACACAGAGACACATATATATGGTAAACAATATCTAAGATATTTTAGAAAACTTTATTCCTAAGCCATGCAAAGTCAATGCACATGCCATAAAGTGCAGTCATGGGGAAGGGGATCAACGTGTATAATGATGGGAAAGAAGGGGCGTGGGTTAAAGATAGAAAAGGAAATGTACATTTAGATATTTTTCACAAATTCTTGTCTATAAGTACAAAGCCTTAGCTCTCTCATTTCATTCATCCATTCACTTCTTATTCCTCCTTTTTCTTAAAGCTTGAAGTTCTTTTCCGTAATGGCTTCCATGCCTTGAAAAAATATTTTCAAATTTGTGGGAAAATAAAGTAAAATACACACACATATATATACCATGTCATTCCACCTCAAAACCGAGGCAAATCACTCCACATCTCCACTCAAAACCCTTGACCACATCATCTACCACCTAAGGCCAAGCCCATCTCTACTTGCAAGCTTAGGCCATGGCTATCTAAAGGTCCAAGGCTCGATTCCATAGGCTTTGATTCGATCGTAGCAAAGCTATAGCGAATTTTCATAAAGTTAGAAACCAATGAAGGTGAGAAACTCTATTTATATTATGATATATTGGATAATATATATGTTTGGTTATGCTTGGTTGTGATGATTGTGAACCATGTTTGGATATGATAATATATACTTTTGGACGTGTAAACAATTCACGCTTAATACACGTCGAATATCACAAAGGAAATCACTTTCCTTAATAAATGAAATGGTGTATATGAGATTGTTAAACCTCTTTAAAATAGTTTAAAATGATTTAGTAATGTTCTACAAACATTTAAAAGTGTTTTGATAAAGTTTGGAAAGAATATGAAAATTGAGTTTAAATAGGCATGTCGCGTAACGGTAGTTTGCGATTTCGCGCCGTAGAAAGTTAAATCAATTTATACATGGATTCAGAGTTGGAATTTTTTGTAACAATAATTTTCCTAACTCTTATAATCATAGTTTTCAAACAAAAGAAAAGGATCGAGATTTCGTTTGGTAGATTTTGAAATATGAGCAAATCAAGTTTTCAAAATAGTCGTGGTTTGGCAGTTCGGAAACCAAAGCGATAAATTCTTTAAAATTGATATTTTTAATTCTTTAAAAATATGGAATAAATTATATAAATGTTTTAAAAGATATTTGAGTTATAAAAATGGATTTCTAAATGATATAAAAGTTGTTTTGATCAAATAAGCCTTAAAAACATTATTTGCAACACTATTCGTAACACTTTTTGCAGTGGTTTTTAATAACTTTTGACTCGCTTTAAACTTACGTATTCATTCCCAAATCTTTTATAAATGTTTTCAAATAAATAATTAAGTATTTCAAAGAAAATATGGAGGTTTATAATTTATTTTAAAGAGGTTAAATAAATGATTTAAAGAAAAGTCGTTATAAGAAAGTGATTTAATCTTGGCTCTAAAAGCCGATGAGTAGACTGGATTTTTCTATTCATGAGATCCTAATGTGAGGTGCTTAAACTAACGAGATGTTCAGGGGCAACCAGTTCCCTGGCTCACCTGACCTCTTTCCTAGGCGAGGGATAGATAAGGTCGAAATGTCGAAAACGATACAAGTATAAATGATTTAATTTTTTATAATTAATTAACTACAACTTGGATTGAATAGAGATAATCTTCTTACACTTGGTATTAAATTCTGAGGTGGGAACCCATACTATTCATGTGAATTTAAAAGGTGATTTCACCTTATTCAACGGATAGTAAAGGTTGAATACAGAAATTGATATTGAGTAGAATTAGTATAATTCCTATGGATCCTATTTCTTAAAATTAATTGTTTTGGGTTTACAGTAAACGATGTCTAAAATAACATTGTTTTTTGATCCGTTTAAAAGTTGTGATTTAAAAATAAGAAACCTTTTGTCAAGATTTAAATAAATTATTTGGAATTATTTTAATTCCTTTGGATCCTTTTACTTAAAATTAATTGTTTTGGATTTACAGTAAACGATGTCTTAAATAACATTGTTTTTGATCCGTTTAAAAGTTATGATTTTGAAATAAGAAATCTTTGTTAAGATTTAAATAAATGATTTGGAGATATTTTCCTAAGTAAAGGATGAAATGATTTGGAATTACTCCAAGATTTAAAAAGGTTTTAATTAAACAAAGATTTGATAAATGAGGTTTAATGATCTCGTGTATACTGAAGAGAAATGGTTTTAAAAAGATATATATCTCCAAGAAGATATTTTGGATAAAAAGATAGTAATTAATGGAATATTAATCACCGACCTACTTAACATCCTTTTATCAATGATTGGTTTGGAGGAACTAGGATCAGATTTTGGCAAATTCCTATCAAAAAACCACTTCGAACCCATTTACGGGTTCGAAAGTGAAGACATATTAAAGACAATGAAGTTAAACGCGGGGATCATCAAACGGAAGGACTGCTTGTTGATAATTTTGTAGTAGCTCCTGAGATAAATAAATAGTAGTAGTCCCTTCGTTCTGGGATCTTCGTATGCAAGGACTACTCACTACTAATCCAAGGAGTGATGCCAACAGGATGTGGTAGGAGAGTACCTTCGGATAGTCCAATCTTGGAAAACTTGTATGGAAGAATGTCTGACATTGCATTCCTGCAAACACAGTACATTTATCTCTACAAACGTACATCTATTTGGTGATGTAGGAGGTAACCCCTCTTATGCTTAACACCCTTCTCTGAGACGTACAAGCTTAGAGATTATACTTTTGTTGAAATCAATAGTGTGATGTTGGAAATGGCAATGTGGCATTTTAAGTGAAAATATTCTAAGAAAGGAAAAAGTTACCTCAAGCCTCACATTTAGGAATTGTGAAATAGCTGTTGCTTTAAGGCTAAGTGGTTTGCAACCATTATGGTATGATATCACCTTTCTAGATTTATTTACTTCTACCCGCTATATTGTTGGATTTAAATTTTGTGGTGTATGCTATAAGACGTCTCGGAAAGGTCGGGAAAAGCCAAGGTGATGTCATATTCGGTGCTATCGTACCATATGTTGGCCTCGGGTAGGCCGGTCTTAGCTCATAGAGGATCATCTATTGGTGGCCTCGACTAGAAATGTATAGTACGGGAGGTAGTCCCTTACCTCGCTATTCATTGGAAATCCATTCTCCAATAAGTGCCTTCGGACTTAATTGTAAACCTATTATGTCGTCAAATTTAACCAATGTAACAATTTCGGCTAAATGAATATGTTTATTTGAAAGTTTTTCAAAGAATATCATTAAAAAATAATATCATTGTATTTTACATAGAAATGATTAGGTTATCATAAGATAAAAACCCGTTTCGTGTTTATTTGCGGCGTGGTCTTATGAGATACCCTTTGTTTTCAAATACTCGTATTTTGAGTTTCTCACACCAGTCCCATGACTGACCCGGAGTTTATTTTCTTTCCCTTAAACTCTAGGTGCCTTATTTTTCGAGCATCCTAGTAGTCAGGTTTAGTTTGGAGCATTTTGAAAGAGCTCGGAGCATGGAGCCAGAAGATTCTTCTGAAGGTTGTTATCCATTTCCACCACACTTATGTACTATTGTATTCTGCATTTGTAAGGACATAGATTTTTAGCAGTCCATGTTGAAGTTAAGTTAAACTTTGATAATACATTTAAAATTTTCCACTGTAAAAATTATATGTTGAAATAATATATGTTATTCCATTCATGTAAGATTTTGTTCTATGTCTTTATTTTCTTTTATCCATAACTATCCACCATTTCGTTCAAATTGAGTTGGACATATGTGGTTTATTGTCAACTTAAAATGTAAGGAATTATGGGTCAGTATAACTTGCATCATGGACTTTGGAGGACACTAGGAGGTGCACATACATTTAGTAGAATTTGCATATAATAATAGTCATCAATAAATGATTGGTACGATACCCTTCAAAGTGATTTATGGGAAGCGATGCAAATCTCCAAACTGTTGGTGGGGGACAACTGACAAAATCCTACTCGGACTAGATTCAATTTGCAAGACTTTGTAAAGATGGAGTTGATTAGGCAACATGTGAAAGTTATGAGATTTTGAAAGTAGGGAAAGTTTGTGCCAAGATTTATTTGGCCTTTCCTAATTTTGAGAAAATAAGAAAACTTGTGTATCGCCTGGATTTATCGGATAAATGGGTATGAGTCCATGACTTTTTTCATGTTTTGCATTTGAGGAAATGCCTTTATAACATAGCCATTATGGTAGAGCCTAATCGATTGGGGGATATTGAGACGACGCTAATAACATCCCGTGCCCTCGCATGCATTGTGGGGCTTGAAACTAGGAAGCTCCACAACAAAGAAATTAGATTGGTTTGAGTATAATGAGGGGAAAATTCGACAGAAGGCATAAGAACTTCTTGCCCTAAGCTTTTCTTCGATAAACTTTCCTCTCTAAAATTAGGTTTTGGTTGCATTGTAGTTGCTAGATTGGATGGCAGGGGATGGTTGCTACACTTTTCATTGTCACTTTGCACTAATGTTGAAATTTTTGCATGTCTAGGGTGTTTGCATACATACTTATATGTCACGATCACACATTCACGCTAGGATTGTGCTCATTTATAGTATGTCTGCAGTACATAATCAAATTGCACTTTTGGTTGAATAGATGGTTGTGTAGATAACTCGGTTATATAATATGGGAGTTTATTGCGAGTTATGTTGTTTGCCCCTTGGAAAGATTTCCAGGACGAAACCCTTTTAAGGGGGAAATGTAACGTCCCATAAAATCAACCATAAATAAATAAATTGGATAAATTAATTTAAATAAGATAGGGACAAAAAATGGAAATTTTATAAAATTTAGAATTTGACCATGAAAGTAACGTCATTACATTCATGACTATTTTCTAATCAATTTCAATATATAATATGGTGAAAACCGAGCTCAAACGAGGGAGTTATGGCGTTTGAAGTTTTGTATTGAAATTAATTTAAATAAAATTCAAATTCAAACAAATAGTTAATTTCTAAATTTGAAATTCAAAAGTTAACAGTAATTATACTTAAGGTTAAGTAAACGTTAAAATTAATATTAAGGTTAAATAATAACTAAGGAAGAAAATAAATTTACAATGGTAAAAATTTATACTTTCCCAAAATAGGGGAGTGGTCGACCCTTTGACCAAGACTGGAGTGGGAGGTGGTGGTCGACCCTTTGACCAAGACTGGAGTGGGAGGTGGCGGTCGATCCCTGCCTATTAAGTGGTGGCTAGGGTTTGTGTAATTTTATGTACCATCTTTAATTATTTTTAACCGACCTTTATCTGACGGTTCTGGTGCGCTCCTACCACTATAAATAAGACCATAGTCCACTCACTTTTATTCCTAGATATTTTGGGAACATTAACGAAGCTCTATCAGTTCATCTCTTCATAGATTCAGAAAGCTCCATTAGAGTTCTAAGTAAGAAATCCTATATATCTATCTTTGTTTATTGTTTATTTTCTCAACCTATTCTCCTCCAAACCTCTAATTTTATAAATCTAATATATACACAAATCCTTTGATGTATATGTCAGAAATAAGAGATCTGAAAGAGTTCATTGAAGGCATGTCAAATCCAAGAGAAGGCAAAGCTAAGGACCTCTATGTGGAAATCTTAGTTTTTTTGTTTTAGTAATTGACTAGTGTTGCTTGGATTTAATATGTGCCTTGAGGGATTTTGAATTATAAACCATCACAATAAAAATCCCCAATATTCCCCTAAAGCGAAATGTCAATTCTTAGGTTGGAATATTCTATATTAGACTAATGGAGTTTGTGTGGATTTTGCAGTATATGTGTTTTACCTTCTATTTTGCTTTTTTTCTTTTTCTTTGGAATTGATTAAGAAATGGTGTGTAAGGCAAGAATTCTTATTCATAGTTTGCACTGTCTATATCTACAAATTGAATAGAATTTTCCTTGTCTAATTTTATGTAAAAGAAGTTGAATAAAACATAAAATGAATTAAACTGTAAGTTTCCATTATTATTGATTTGTTCCATTGTTTTAATATAAAATAAGTTGGGTTTGGATTCGAAGTACAAGTCTACCGATTTGATTTGGGAATATTGGATTTATGGTAGAAATATTATTATAGAAATGAGA
Organism: Allium fistulosum; assembly: GCA_030737815.1. Taxonomy (NCBI): domain Eukaryota; kingdom Viridiplantae; phylum Streptophyta; class Magnoliopsida; order Asparagales; family Amaryllidaceae; genus Allium; species Allium fistulosum. Next base: position 553,496,320 of record CM060906.1, read on the forward strand.
CTTATATAACTATGGAAGATTTGATGTTTGAACGTTAGTTTTATGGCATAATCCCCGCACATATAGAAATTAATAAATGCTTATTTATAGATATAAACTAATGTAAATAATGTACAATTATAACATATTAGTTGCGTAGTTAATTAAGCTAATAATTATCATTTAAATCCCCCTTAGGAAAGTAATTAATTAGACGAAATAAGAAAGATTTCTCATCAGGCCTAAATAATGAATACGGTTAGATGTGTGATAATACACTGAGAGAGTGTTATGAAATACGACTAAGTTATAGGGATGCAAGGTCAGTCAAAAGTACATAAAAGTCTGCCCAGCTAATCCGGCTACATAACGACCCGAAATTTCAGGCACTTCGTATTTAAATATCCGAATTATTTAAATATTTGAATATTTGATTAAATGTTATTAAAATGATTTAATGATTTTTTTGACTCCCTTTTAAATCATAGGTAATGATGGTAAACTTGTTTTGGAAAAATGTTAACAAAAATAAATACTTTGTAAAAAAAATCGATAATGTGATTAAAAATCATAAACAGCTTTTTAACCGTCAGAAGTTGTTCGGATTTTTTTTACATACACTTATTTGCTTAGGAAATTAATAAAATAAAATAAAAATATGTTGCCATTTAAGGAAATAAACTTTATGGGAAATGTCACGGCTGATGTCATCAAAGATGTTTAGGAAATGAGCAAATATTGAAATGCTTAAGTGTTAAGCATATGATAAAGGAGAAGTTATGTGTGTAATTAATGTCAGAAGGGTTTTGAGGGGTTTTTAGTCTTTCCCTATCACATTCCTAAGCCTATATAAGGAGGGGTTCACCCTTAGGAAATAAACACAAATATTTACAAAGCTTAGAATTCAATATCAATGGCATCTTCATCTTCTTCCTCTCTTATGTTCTAGAATAAAATAGTTGCAAATCAACTCCAAATCACTTCAATCTTTTCCACAAGGCTTAGTACAATATTAGAAACCCTTCCACTAAGCCAAAACATGAAGAAACAAAGCCATGCACCCCCTATGGTGATAGGTCGTGAGCAACTTGAGGTAGAGGGAGGGCTAGGAGCAAGGTGAAGCAAGGAAAGAAGGAAGGAATGAGGTGGTTGCAAGTGGGATTAGGCTTGGATTCTTGGGTCTTGGTTATGGTTGGGTTAAAGGTAAGTTAGCACCTCACTTTGAATGAAAATATAACACATATATGTTTGTGTTTGATTGTGTTTATGTTGATTGAATTGTTGTTAACTTGTGTTAAAACATTGGTGTGAATTCTTACTTTAAAAGTAAGTGGCATGTGTGATCCATGTACATGGACTTGAACAAACTTGAAATAGACTTTAATGGACTTGTATGACTTGTGACTAGACTCGGAACAAAGCACATGGGTTATAGATGGACTTTGGTTTAGATTGGACTCAGATTTGAATGTGCACTTATAGTGATAGTTGCTATAGATGTAGTTGCGAATTACCTTTTTTTGGTGATTGCTATGGAACTTTGTAGAGAGATCCTTAGGAGTTTCTTGCCATATTTGTAATGTTTTTTATATATATGTTTGTTAGCTATCAAAACCTTGAGTAGTAAAAAGTTAAGTAACATCTCGAAAAGTGGCCAAAACATCACTGGTGCAAAACTGTCCCGTTTAGCTTTGATTTTGGACTTTAAAAGGGTTTAAAAGATATTTAAATTTAAGTATTCTATTTCATTCTTTTTAAAAGTGTTTTCTAACTATTATTATAGTATTTCAAAAGTTGTTTAAGATCTTTATGAGTTTTTAAGAATTAGTTATGAATTTTTAAAAAAGAGATATTTTATTGAAAACATGTCGTTTCAAGTTTTGAGGGAAATTGTAAAGTTGTTATTTTCAAGTAATATTTTGGATAAATGTTTTAAAAGCTATTATAAGTAATTTTCAAGTAAAATAAAAAAAAGGTTTAGAAAGGGGTTAGAATTGCTTAATGGCCAAATGGTTGATTGTTTAATTACTTGTTTGAAAACTAATAAACTATGCTTAACACTAAAAGTCAACAAAGTAAGTCTTATCTATTTGTGAGAATTATGATTAGTGTCAAGTAAGGATAGAGTAATAGAGCTCTAACCTACCGGTCTTCCCTCTTGACCAAGGAATAGTAAGTTGGAAAATGTCGAACTCGTGTTAATTGTGTTAATTTCTTATTGATTATTGAAATCATTAATACTATACTTAACACTAAAAGGCGGACGAGGTAGACTTATCTATTTGTGAGATTTAAGAATGAAGTGTTTAGGCAAGGCTTGATGCAACTAGTGCTCAAACTTACCTGGCTTTACACTTGGGCGAGGAATGGTTAAGTTGAAATATCGGAAATGAGTTAAGCGTACGAATCGCGATTTCTGTTATCTTGCCTTTTGGTCAGGCAGGTATATAATGGATTTGGCTAAAAAGAATGGATTCGAAATCGATTACAGTTGAAACTATGGATGATAATTGAATGGATTCAGATGGACAACACTAAAAAATGGCTAAGTATGGAATTGGCACTTCACCTAGGCAACCAATTGGATCGGATCTCCAATATTTGACCTAATCAAGGTGCGATTAGTATGGAGTGACAAGGAAGGCCACATAAGACTACATTCCAAATTTCAAGTCGATTGGGATTCTTATGCTCGAGTTATGAACAAAAGAAGATGGATATGTATCAACGGATCGGTGGTAATTTGCTCAGAGTCGGACCAGTGAAAATTTATTGCTCGGAGTCATAGAAATTTGAAGTGATGGACCGTGCTTGAAGTCTGATGCATGTTTTCTTGGAGATTGCTTGGAGAAAAACGATCGGCACCGATCATTGTGGAGAAAAATGATTGGCACCGATCTTTTTTCGTGATTGGAGTCAGAATCACATTTTCTTCGAGAAAATTTGGATTTTACCCGAGTCTAACCCTGGGCCGGAATTTTCAGCACTTGCTTTGAGTCTGAAAGGTAATTACTTCGAGTCTCGCTTTGGCCCCACGATGAATTTGGAATGATCGGTCATGATCCATATGGATCGATCCATAAAACAATTCAAATCAATAATGATCGATCAATATCTCACAAACGCAAAGTCGGAATGACACGAAACTTTGGGATAATAAAATATTATGTAAAGGAACCTACAGTATCGATCGTACATCATTTGGAGAAACTTGAACGATCGGCATACATTGTTCTTGAACGATCATATCATTTTAGCCAAAACGATCCCAACTCCATGGAAAACGTGATATTTCACAAATGGTGAGTCGGAATGGCACAAAATTTGGAAAGTATAAAGCTAACATCATGGTGGACCTACCAGAACGATCGCACCCTAAAAGGAGCAAATATGGAACGATCTTCCATTTTTCAACTCGACTCCACGGAAAACGCGATATCTCAAAAACGGTAAGTCGGAATTGCACGAAATTTGGAGAGCAAGTAGCTAATATCATGGAGGACCCACTAAAACGATCGCACCCCCATTGGAGCTAATATAAATGATCAATGCCAATAGTTCAAATGGTGTGCGATCGATCTGAAAATTGGTGGATTGGACCGTACGGCTTTACAGGTTCTTTTGGAGAAATTTCAGCCTAATCCATGCACGTCTTCACCTATAAATACATCGGACTTGGCTCATTGCAAAGGATCTATTTTTTCTTCTAATTGGATTTTTTTGGCTCTCCTTCATCACTTCTTATCTCTTCCTACATTAATTTTCTAAGGCAAAAACAACTGTACATGTAATCTTACAGTATAATAAAAGATTATTGGAGTGGACGTAGGTCGGAGTTTGCCGAACCACTATAAAACTTGCGTGTTTCTTTACTTTTCTACAATCTATTCTATGATATGTGAATCTATACTTCTCTATTTGGATCTAAATATTGGATATTGGTGCTTTCACTTATAACCAGATATTTGTGCCCATTTTTTGATGCAAACATTTTAGTGCTTTCACCGATAAAGCCGGCCCTTATGGATTTCGAGTACAGATTTGAAATCAACTAGAGAATTTGGAATTGGAGCAATGGTAAAACCATCAACAAGGATATAGATAGTGAATAGGAGCCATCATGAAGGGAGTTAGGAGGTTTCCTCAGAAGCTAATCAAACCTTAGTCTTCATTACTAGAGAAGAGATGGAAACAATGATGGATACTGTTAAGGAAAGGATGCTAAGGAGACAGGAGGTGATGATGCAGAATCTACTCCAACAGGTTGGTTAAGCTGGAGCGCAAAACCAAGGGATTGGAGTAGCTCAAGTTGTTGGAAATATGAATCATGGAGTTGGAGCAGCAGGAGCTGAGGAAAACCAGAATAGAAACTGAGGAAACGAAGCTTAAAGACAGCAAGATGGAGTGGTACAGCCGAGGGCAGTCACCGACCGACACATAATGATCGGTACAAATCATTCCTGAACGATCGGTGTCGATTGATCGGGCCTGAAGGCATACCCTGGGTCATGCCGGATCGATCCTAGGTGGGGTGACGAATGGTGCTACACAGTTTGGTACTGATTAGACTACGAATGTGTGTCACGAGGAGTATGTTCCAGAATTCCCTCATAAACTTGGAAGGCAGTTTGCAAATAACAACAGGAGATTACCCACAGATGAAAATGAAAGGAGGGTTGCGATGATATGACAGATAATGTGAGGCGGAATTCCCAATAGGAGCTTGGAAGATGTCAATTGAAGTCCGTTCACTTTGAATATTAGGATGAAAGGAATCCACCGGAATTCAAACTACCAACACTGGAAGTATATGACGAAAAGTCAGACCCACTATGCATATGATGAGATATATTCGGCATATGGAGGTGCTGGGGGCATCTGAAGAAGTCATGGCAAGGTGTTTCTTACTATATTTAACAAATTTGGCTGCCTCCGGTTTAGGTATCTTGAAAATGGATCAATTAGAACTTGGGAAGACTTAGTAGATAGGTTCATGAGACAGTTCAGGGTTCACATCTCGAGACCCAAAAATTTGATGACTATGGCAACACCACTTCACGAAAAATGCGATATCTCACAAACCGTAAGTCGGAATGGCACAAAATTTGGAGGGCAAGTAGCTAACATATGGGGAAATCCTCAGTGGGATTGCACCCCATTTGGACATAAAAATAGGGATCAGTACCGATCCATATTGTGGTCCTCAATGGGCCTGAAATTTCTTGTATGGCCTCGCCATGGCTTGGGGGTTCTTTTGTCGAAATTTTAGCTCGTTCCGTGCATGTCTTCCCCTATAAATACAGCAGGTATGGTGTCAGAAAAAAGATCTTCTTTTTGCTTCTCTTTATCTTCAACCTAGGCTACACTCTGCCATTTTTTTTCTTGGATTTTAGATTGTAACTGTAAACAAACAATTGTATAATAAAAAAGGATTATTCTGGAGTGGACGTAGGCTGGAGTTACCCGAACCACTATAAATCTTGTCTCTTTTTACTTGCTTTCATTTTTAATTTGTTTGTTTTTCATATTATATTCTCTACATTATATACTATCTGAGATCTATGACTGGATATTGGTGCTTTCATACAACTGGGTTTTGGTGGCCAATTTTAATTCCAATATTTTGGTGCTTTCACTGAGAAGACTTACACCCGTGGATTTGGAACTTGGATCTAGGAAGCAATGGATAGGCAAACAATAAGGAGAGTGCTACTAAAAAGGAGACACTATGGAGGGAGTCAAGAGGCTTCCTCAGGAGTTGGAGCTAATCAAGCATCTATCTACATCACCAGGGATGAAATGGAAACGATGATGGATGCTATGCAGGAGAGGATGCTGAAAAGACAGGAGGAGATGATATCCCACAAATTGGATAAGCTGGAGCATAGAATAAAGGGAATAGAGTAGCAGGAGCTAATGACAACTTAGATCAAGGAGTTGAAGTAGCAGGAATCGTTGGAAATCAGTTGGGAACATGGAAATGGAGCCAATGGACAAAGGAATGGAACAAAGTAGCCAGGAGCAGTCTTCGGCCATCTTAGAGGGATCACCACAGATCCTCCAGAGGGATCAGCACCGATCCCCAAAGGCTAGTGCATGCCCCTAGGTCTGGTTAATCGCGATGCTAGAGGGCCTGCGGTCAATCCCATGGACCTTGGTGCGAATCAAAATTTGGATGCTCGTCCGAAGGAATATGTTCCAGAATTCCCTCGTAGACTCGGGTGGCAGCTTGGACATAATGATAGGAGACTACCACCAAAAGACAATGATAGGTTTGCAGAGATGGTCAGACGAGCTATGCATGGAGGATTAGTATACAGGGTTCTGGAGGATGTAAATAGAAGTCCATTCACTCCTAATATCACCAATGCTAGGAATCCACCAGAATTCAAACTACCAACATGGAAGTTTATGATGGAAAGTGGGATTTGACTATGCATATGATGAGGTATATACGGCATAAATAAGTACTGGAGGCATCGAAAGAAGTCTTGGCATAATGCTTCCCCCTGTAGTTAACGGATGTAGCTGCACTATGGTTTAGATAGTTGGAAAGTGGTTCTATTAGCACATGGACAGAATTGGTCGAAAGATTTATGAAGCAGTTTTGGGTTCACATTACGAGACCCAAGAATGTGATGACATTAACATCAGTAAAGCAGTGGGTAAGAGAATCAGTCCAGAATTTCTTAACTAGGTTCAATGTGGCAGTTGTTTCGGTGGATTCACCATATCCATCGATGCTTTTGATGGCGGCAATGTTAGAAGTTGTAAATAATTCAGATATTAAGATATTACCGATACGAGATCCACCAAGGGATCTTGGGGAATTCTACTATGAAGAAGACAGGTTTCTGCGATAAGAAAATGCGAAAGCTGATAGAGAGGCAATGGAAGTTAGTACGATACGGGGTAGAGAACCGCCCGGTGAATGCTCAGGAAAGAACAAGAGTAAACGGAACATGGACAATAGCTTTGATGGATCGAAGTGGCAGAGAGGAGAACCCAAATTCTCTTCATACTCAGAATTAAATGAAACCCTAGAACGGATATATCTGGATACTCGAGCATGCCTTCCGTATTGAAGGCCGGCAAGGAGGGAACCCTCCGAACGTGAACGGACATTAGGAAAGCGCTGCCTATTCCATGAGCTGGATGGGCATAATATAAATGAATATAGGTATTTGAAGGACATCATTGATGAGCACGTGAGGAACGGTCAGTTACAACAATATGTAAGGACTCAGGCTGCGGCGGTGGAACAGGAGCAGCCAGTGTCCACCTCGAATGAAAATGGCACTAAATCAAGGCATCATCATCAACTTTTCATCAATTGATCAGGATGGCATGCAATAAGTAACAAACTCCATAGTAGGACAACTAAGTCACTTACACATATACGGGATTGAGGACGGTCCCTTGGAATGCTCTGAGATGATGATAAACCGTCATGCTAAGGTTTGTGAAATTTGTTTATTCATTCTTGTTTGCTTCGAACTCTTGTTTTTCTAGTTTTATTTGAACTCTGATTTATTGGTTGTACGAACTCTTATTTTATATTTTAGCAAATGGACGTAGGAATGCTTAAATTTGGACCAATGTAAAAGATAACACAGGTCGTGGTTTGGTCCTGTTTGCAGAGACGGGATAACAATCACAAGGTATGGCTCTTTTTGTTGGGTGAACACGATGAAATGGACCCTTGCATCATGAATTAAGTCCTCAACTGGGTATCGAGGCCGAAGAATAAAACCCAATAGGTCATTAGGATGGATATCCTGGTAAGGGGTAGGTCGCCTCGCTTGAACGTGATGGATCGGCCTACTCAGGTCGTCGAGTATGGATTGTGCTCGGTAAGGATCTAGAAAGATCAAGGTTGTCAGGTATAGACTATGCTTGGCAAGGGGTAGCTCGCTTCGCTCGAATGCGATGGATCGGCCTACTCAGGTCATCGAGTATGGATTGTGCTCGGCAAGGATCCGGTGAGATCGAGAATTTGGATTAGGATAATAACCCAAAGAGGTCATCGATTTGGATATCAGTTTTGAACACTAATGGATTTGGCTTTGGATGGATACAGATTCAAATAAAATGATTCGGAGAGATTGTGGATTTGGATTGGATTGGAAAATACGACTATCAATGGATTATGGATTTTGGATTTATGGCAATTCAAAAAAAACCTTCCTTTCGCAAGGCATGCTTTAGGGGCACAGTGTTAACCCACCTATTGCTAAAGCAGTATGCAAGCGGATTCAACCCAACAGACTCCACGATTATTAAGGCCAGTAGCCCAGAGCAATGATTGTAAGGTTCAGAAATCAAGTGCAGGCAATGATATGAAGTGACGATCAACCGAGACCAAAAGATAGACACTCCAAAATATTCTAAGTATGGATTAGTACCTCCCTCGGGTAGGGGATCGGTGCCTACCCCTTCCTCTAGGAGATTGGTACATATCCTCAATTTTTGTCCCAAAATGGGTGATACCGATATAAAGTGACAAGGAAAGCCCCATGAGGCTACATTTCAAATCACAAGTCATTTGGAGTTTGTATGTTCAAATTATGGGCAAATTATTTCACCTAAGAAAGGAATCGATATAAAGGGATCGGTATAAAAGGGATCGACATATTTCAGCCAAGCAAGTACAACTCAATGGAAAACAATCAATATCTCAAAATCCATAAGCCCAATGCATATGAATTTTGTGAGCAAGTTGTGGGGACCCTAGGGAGCCTACCCTATAGATCGCACCTCAAAAGGATGAAGAAAGAGGGATCAACCCTTATCCCTCCTAGGGATCAGCTATAATCAGCCTTCGTAGCATATTGCAATAAAGATCAATCTTTAACTCGAGTCCTACTAATCCAATTGGCATGAAACTTGTAGGCTATACATAATACAATATGGAGAAGCTCCCCTAGGGATCGCATGTCATTTGGAGAGATTGGACTCTATCCTTCCAAAAGGAATAGCTGAAATTAGAATATATGCAATACCATTTCACGGAAACGTGATATCTCACAAATCGTAAGTCATAATGGCACGAAATTTGGACGACAAATAGCATACATCGTGGGGAACCCCCTAGAGGGATTGCACCTCATTTGGATACCAAATAGGGATCGGTAGCGATCCTTATTGTGGGCTCGAATGGGCCTGAAATTTCTTATGTGGCCACGCTATTGCTTGGAGGTTCTTCTGTCGAAATTTTAGCTCGTTCCGTGCATGTCTTCCCCTATAAATACTACAAGCTTGTGGTCAAAAAAATGATCTCTTCTTTCTACTTCTCTTCATCCTCAACCTAGACTACAGTCTACCAATTTTTTTTCTTGGATTTAGGATTGTAACTATAAACAAACTACAATATAATTAAAAGGATTATTCTAGAGTGGATGTATGCCAGAGTTAGCCGAACCACTATAAATATGATCTCTTTTTACTTGTTTTCAATTTCAATTTGTTTTTCTTCATATTATATTCTCTACATTAGATACTATCTAAGATCTGTGACTAGATATTGGTGCTTTTGTACAACTGGGTGTTGGTGGCCAATTTTGACGCCAATAGAAAGAAAAAATTTCAAAGGAAAACTGATATATTTATTTATAGTGTGTTTGTTTGTTAAGAAATGATAATATTTAATTATTACCATTTATTTTTTGATTAGTTATGCTCGACCTGTTTATAAGCATTTACTATAGTTTGTTGGTTTATAAGAACTTCCCCTTTTGACAACAAGGGTTGGGTAGATAGTAATTTATGGGAACATTAAATGCGAACACCTTGTGAATTAATTTTCACAGTTTGACTTTAAGGCGTTCAATGGAGTTGTTTATCATATTCTAAACAAATCTATACATTTGCAAAATGGTTTAAGTAAGAAAGTATGGTTTATAAAACAGTTTATAAATGAAAAGGATTTAAATAGAGAATTTGAGGACTTAAATCTCAGTAATTTTTGAAAATGTTTTTCAAGATTTTCGAAAAAATAATAGTAGTATAATTTGAAAGTAAGTATTTGGGAAATTGGTTTTTGAAAGTAAGTCCAAAAGGCATCAATTGGTGTATTGAACGCACTCCATCGCTTGTAAATAATTCAAATGTCGACTTCAACATCATCTGCATTCATTTTTGGGTTTCTTAGTGTGGGATGATACAAAGTTGTTTTTGTAAAATAGATTTTGATTTAACCCCAAAGTAAGATTTGATATACAAAAGATATATGTATATATAAATTTCATGTGATTTGAAATGAAAACTGGTGTTTAGTTCTAAAATTTTCTTATCAAGTCATTTCATGAACACATGTATCTTATGCATTAGGAAAGTATGGATGTACATCATGATATAATATATTGTTTGGTAGTTCTCATTTTTCTAAATGAAATGGGATTTTCGACGATTTTGGATAGTCGGGAACATCTCGAGTGTTGTAGAACTTGTAGTTAAGTGTTTTTGAAAATATAAAAGTTAAGTTTATAGAACACTTGAATTGAGAAGATAACAAGATAAAACAAGTTTAAATTTATTAAACATACTTGTTAAGTAAAATAAATTTGATGTTTACATATACTCATAGAATTTAATGGAGTATTATATGAGTATGAACTTAAGTAATAAAATATGAATAAACTTGAAGTTATGATTTACGAAATGAGGCATAAATAATTTAGAATTGAAGAGATATACTATTTAGATATATGAATGGGATTAAAAAGGAATTGGTGTAGTTAAGAAACCAATAGGATAAATACGTAAGTTGTATGTAGATCATTTTATTCACATGACTGTTCTTGATTCATTATTCGAGTACGTGTTTTCGAGGTGGTTTACACCAGTTCGAACAAGGATTTTTCACTAGATTCATGACAATGAACACTTGATACAGATTCTTGATAAGATCCCAAAATTTTCTATCGTAATATATGGCTATGTAAAGAGAATGGATGTTTCTAATTAAGGAACCTAATCAAAGTCTGCACTAGAGAGGTCGGGTGGACTATACTACTTTAGAAGTGGAAATCTTTGTGATCGAGTATGTGATCAGATGAATACTGCGTACAAATGATCCATATGCATCATACGGGCTTTAGTATGTATGCATACTATGTTTTGTTGACCTATGTAGGGTTTAGATGATGACTCTTTGATTTGTTATGAGGTGGCATGACTAATCGTCTAGTAATAACCTAAGGCTATTGAGCATAAGGTATGCTTAGTAGGTTGTTTATCATCCTTATGCGATGAGAGGTTTTTTGACATTGAGCAAATAGTGAGCTTTGTTTGCTAATGATTATGATACTATAAAGTATCAATGAGTGATTGTCTCTTTGGTTGCTCGGGTTGGGATTTCGAGGATGAAATATTCTAAGTGGAGGAGAATGTAACGACCCAGAATTTTGGGCACTTTGTATTTAAATACCTGAATTACTTAAATATTTGAATCATTGATTAAATGTTATTAAAATGATTTAATTAGATTTTTAAACCCCTTTTAAATGATAATTAATCATGGTAAAAAAATTTGGAAAAATGTTTGCAAAAATAATTACTTTGAAAAATATCAATAACGTGATCGAATATCATTTTACCGATAAACAACTTTTTAACTGTCAAAAGTTGTTCATATTTTTTACATACACTTATTTGGTTAGAAAATTAATAAAATGAAATCAAAATATTTTTTCATTATTGGATATAAACTTTATGGGAGATGTCACGGGTGATGTCATCAAAGATATTTAGGAAATGAGCAAATATGGAAATGCTCAAGTGTTAAGCATATGATAAAGTAGAAGTTATGTGTGTAATTAATGTTAGGAGGGTTTTGAGGGGTTTTGGACTTTCCCCATCACATTCCTAAGCCTATATAAGGAGGAGTGCACCCTTAGAAAATAAACACAAATATTTTCAAAGCTTAGAATTCAAAATCAATGGCATCTTCATCTTCTTCCTCTCTTATGTTCTAAAATAAAATAGTTGCAAATCAACTCCAAATCACTTCAAACTTTTCCACAAGGCTTCGTACAATATTATAAACCTTTCCACTAAGCTAAAACGTGAAGAACAAATCCATACATCCCCTATGGTGATAGGCGTGAGCAACATGAGGTGGAGGGAGGGCCGGGAGTAAGGTGAAGCAAGGAAAGAAGGAAGGAAGGAGGTGGTTGCAAGTAGGATTAGGCTTGGGTTCTTAGATCTTGGTTATGGTTGGGTTAAAGGTAAGTTAACACCTTAATTTGAATGAAAATATAACACATATATTTTTGTGTTTGATTGTGTTTATGTTGATTGAATTGTTGTTAACTTATGTCAAAACATTGTTTTGAATTCTTACTTTAAAAGTAAGTGACATATGTAATCCATGTACATGGACTTGAACAAACTTGGAATAGACTTGAATGGACTTGTATGACTTATGACTAGACCTTTAACAAAGCACATAAGTTATAGATGGACTTTGGTTTAGATTGGACTTGGATTTGAAACTGCACTTATAGCGATAGTCGTTATAGATGTAGTTGTGAATTGCCTCATTTTTGGCGATTGCTATGGAAATTTGTAGAAAGATCCTTAAGGGTTTCTCACCATATTATAATGTTATATATATATATATGTTTGTTGCTATCGAAAGCTTAAATAGTAGAAAGTTAAGTAACATCTCGACAAGCGGCCAAAACATCACTAGTGCTAAACTGCCCCGTTTAGCCTTGATTTTGGACTTTAAAAGGGTTGAAAAGATATTTAAATTTAACTATTTTATTTCATTCCTTATACAAATGTTTGCTATTATTAGAGTATTTCAAAAGTGGTTTGAGATCTTTATGAGTTTTTAAGAATTAGTTGTGAATTTTTAAATGAGAGATATTTTGTTGAAAACATGTCATTTTCATGTTTTGAGGAAAATTATAAAGTTGTTATTTTCAATTAATATTTTGGATAAATGTTTTAAAAGCTATTATGAGCATTTTCAAGTATTTTAAAAATATAAAAAAAGGTTTATAAAGGGGTTAGAATTGCTTAGTGGCCAAATGGTTGATTGTTTAATTAGGTAATCAACTATGCTTAACACTAAAAGTCGACGAAGTAAGTCTTTCCTATTAGTGAGAGTTAAGTTTGATGTCAAGTAGGGACAGAGCAACAGAGCTCTAATTTATCGGGCTTCCCTCTTGACCGAGGAATAGTAAGTTGGAAAATGTTGCAAATTTGTTAATCGTGTTGATTTCTTATTATTTATTGAAATCATTAATGCTATACTTAACACTAAAAGCCACGAGGTAGGCCTATCTGTTTGTAAGATTCAAGAATGAAGTGTCTAGGCAAGACTTGATGCAGCTAGTGCTCAAACTTACCTCGCTTCACTCTTAGGCGAAGAATAGTGAAGTTGGAATGTCGAAAACGAGTTGAGCGTACAAATTGTGATTTCTATAGGTTATTATTTTTAGAACTTGATAGTAAACTTGTCAAATGTTGAACTTAGATCTTTAAAAAATGTTTTAAAGATAATACAAGTATGGAATGGCTTTGGATTTTCTGTGACAATGTGTTAATAACATTTGTCTTTAACCCTTTTTTATTATACTTATGGATGAACTTAGATCTTTAATTAAAGATAAGCATAAGCAGAAATGGTTTTGGATTTGTAGTGACAATGTTTAAGTAAAATTAGTTTAAACCTTTTGAATGGATTTGCGAAAGTACCTAGATCCTTAAAATGGATATTTTTAAGGAAATTATAAGTATGGAATCTTTTGGAAAAAGATAGAAGTTTACTAGGTCAAAGAAGTTTACTAATAAAGGAGTTTTTAATTATAAAAGGATTAATTAAATAAAAGGGATCAGGAGTTGCTTAAGTAGCTTAACCAAACTTTGTGTGGCTTGATCATACTTTGTATGACTTGATAGTGTTTTGTATGTTCATTTGTTTGTGGAAAGTACACCTGATTTGGTTTCCATTTATAAATAAACATCTTGTACCAGATAGTCGATTAGTCGACTATTGAAATTATCCAAATATAACTTTAGGAATATTTAGAAGAAACACGAGTGCTTTGTGGTATGGTTATCTTCGGAGATGCCATACTGTACATATAAATTTTTCTTGCTCTTTTTGACAAATGATAAGGAAATACGTCCGCTTAAACGGTTAGGAGGTGGTCTCCGCTCTTATGTATTGTTTGTTTGTTTCTGAAACAATCAGGGTTGAGTTAACCGAGAATTCATCGATTGGTTTGGAGAGTCCAGTAAGTGGGAAGAGTGTACTTATATGAGATGACTTGAACCCAAAACCATGTTAGAACCATATACGTGATCTATGTTCTGGAAGCAGTTGTGAAGTGGAATGTTATAGAGTAGAATTACCTATCTTAAGGTTAACTCCAATGGAGAGGTCAGCGTTAACATTTCGAATGGTGCTAGCATGTGTAACTATTTATCTTGACGAGTACTCTAAGAGAGAGGATAACATTAGCATTCGTTAGGAGACTTATGCGGGTAACCTATATGGAGGTTTGAGATCTGTTTGAGATGCTTGAATCCATGTTGTGATTCGTGATCCATTCGAGATGAAGGAATTAATTTGGGGATTCATGTTCTGTTCGAGTAATGAAGACTCATGTGAGACATGTCATACATGTCCTCAACCTTGGGAATGGCTAAAGACAGATTAGGATGCACAACCTTAGGGTTTACAGTCCTACGACATGGTATTATCAACTCCAAATCTAGCGTATGCTTATCGATGTTGCATGCGGAAATTGATGATATTTGGTTTCTCGTGGTTTGGATTTGCTCGTTCGGGCATGGGCCAATTGTGTTTACCTTATGGTATATTTTATTTAGAGATGTACGATGCTCAAAAGGTGTTTATGATCCTTGTGCATGGAGATTGGATTCGGCTTCCCCAAAGAGATCTCTGTGGAAAATCCATTATGTGAACGTTCCTTATGGATTTTGGTAGTACCCCTATTATGTTGGAAGTGATCAATGTAACAATTTCGGCTATGATTAATATTTATTTTGAACCTTAGACCTTATTATAAGATCATTGGATTTTCTATAAACGGTTTGGTTATCGTAAGGTAAAATCCCATCCGTGTTTATGTGCGGCATAGTCTTACGAGATACCTTTATTGTAGAAGGTTTTTATAACATTAAAAATCTATTTGATCTGTGTTTTTCATGCTGGTTTACTAGACTGATCCGGGTATTATTTTCTTATAATGCTCGGGTTAGCCCTGGTAGATTTAGCCTTGGACTCTTTAGGGCTTATGGAGAAGAGTTGGAGTTCTACATACCATTTAGTATTATTTCCACTGCTTTTGTATCATCAGCATTTGTGAGGACAGGTTGATATAACTGTCCAGGCTGATTATTATAACTTTGAAACACTTTGAGTTTATACTGTCTTTTGATATTATATATGATCGTTATGTTGTGAGATTCTAATATTGTGTTCCTTCTTCCTTGTTCTATTTCATTTTCTCTGATTTTCACCCTAACAATTTGCCTTTCCGACACTTAGATGTTCGATACATGAATGTCATAGATGTATTAGTGTCGACATTTGAGGGTTGAAAAGGTGAGTCATTACAGGCTACCAGTAGTGTGACATTAGGGCTGATATGAGACATCGCTTATAATAAGTGACTACGGATGACACAATGTTAGTCCCAATTCTATAGGTTAAATCCGCCCAGCTAATCTGGCTACCAGTTCTTACGAATATTCGGGCTAGTGTGTGACATCTCCATGGGGTACGAGTCATAATACAAAGGACCTACTTTGGGGATTGAAGGTCAAGTAGTTGTTTGTGGGCCCACCTCTTTCACTTATATTAAGTATTAAATGCTTGGGATTCGGTTTAGGCACGGTTATGGATATCTTGAAACAGTCCGCTTTAATAGAAGTATTAAGTGTTCATAGAGATTTCCATGCAATGTCAGCTAGATAGGTGCCTGTAAGGAGTCCGCCTTAGGAATATGTATTAAACGATGGGGGCCTATCTCAATTGAGGTTTAAATGGTCAGAGTACCAATTTTCCGTTAAAAAGTATTAAGTGTCTTGGGTTTTATCTCTTGCATTGGTAGACATTAATAATGATGGTTATGGGTTATTGACTATGGAAGGACCTATTTTGGGGATTAAAGGTACTATGTGGTTGTTTGAGGACCTGCCTCTTTTCTTTATACGAAATATTAAATGGTTTTGAGTATAGTTTAAATGCGAAAGATATATCTTTATTTAAATTATAATGCCCAAGTACTGATATGGAAAGGCTCAAGATTTTCTATTCATAGGACATTGTTGTTTTGACACCCTCCTCATTAAAACAAAGGTTAGGGAAGGAGATGATGATCAAGAGAAATGATGATGAGAGGTGGTAATAGTCTATTTATCTATTTATGCTATTTTCTAATGTACCCATTTGAAGTTGACAATGCATATTTAAACATGATTTTGTGATGGTTATTGTTGACATTATGTAATGGTTTTGTGACATTTTGAATTTGAAATGAAATGGGTACTGTTTATACTATTATATTTTATCCTTCCGTTGTGAGTTCTAAATGAATAGATAAATAGCTCTGTATTGTTCATTTTACCAAGCTACAACCAGCTTTAAAATGGGTCTAAGTTTCGATGGGCCTTTACTTGGTAGAGATTTAGGCCTGTTTTGGAGTAGGTTGTTACAGTAGTATAAGGCATGTGTAGCAACCATTTGTCTAAACACGACATCATATTTGATAATTGGTGCTGTAAGGCCTGCATGGAAACCGTTTGTCTAAACATGACAATATATTTGATGATGGTCGGTTTAGGGCCATGGTGGCAACCTAATAAACTGTTTGTGATATATTTAAGGGAAACTCAAATAAAATACATAAGTGATAGCCTTAAGCATCTAGTATCCTTGTTAAATTGATAAGGCCTGTGTGGAAATCTAAGAATGAACTGACTATTGAAATTAGTCGAAAATGTTGTGAAAGGAATCTCACACTTATGTTGAAATTGATTATTTGTGTTTGATCATGATTTTATATTATTACATTATATGATGTAATTTATAAAGTTAAAATAGTGAGGGGAAAACCCTTCCTGTGCTTTAACGGCATGGTCTCACTATATGATTGTTTTCTTAGGGTAAATTATTACTCATACTTTGTATGACCTATGTCTTTACTGTTTTCCATAAACTTACTGGTACTCATTCAAGTAGGTTGAGCTTATGGCATTGTGACAACCCTGATTTCTGCTTCGTATAAATAAATAAATTTAATTAAAATAATTTTTTTTAAATTTGATAACTAATATTTTAAAAAGAATTTTTTAGTTAATTAAATTATGTTTAATAAAATATTTTGATTTAATAAATTAAACTAAATTTATAATTTCCTTTTGAAGAATATTTTGAAATTAAATAAATTGTTTTAATTGAATATAAAATACTTTTATAAGTATAAAATAATTCAGATCAAATTGAAATTTATTTACAAATAAACTAAAAGAGGTTGTGAAAAGAAAAGAAGTGAAATGAAATAGGTTAAAACTAGAATGAATTGGAATTAAGGAAAAATCAAATCTAGCGCACTCTCTTCTTTTTCCTTCTCCTTTATTTCACTTCAACACACCCAAGCCCAATTTTCATTCATAGTAAAAGTCTCAAACTTGATCTCCTTTGCCCGAACTCCTATCTCTAAATAATTCTCAAATCAAAAATCGCGTATTATAAAAAAAAGATAATCATGATGACCTGTATACGACAACATGACGAGAGAGACTCAAAGACGTTTGGCCAGTGATGCTCACGACGTAAGCTGTTGGGGTGACGTGGCTTTGGTTGCGTATAGGGAAGATCGCGACATCGGAAATTGATTGGAAGGGAATGTATGAAT